>OY743217.1:19494442-20114876 GCA_963555745.1 Cardamine flexuosa | reverse complement strand
AAGTAGATGAAGTTTGAAAGTCAGATCTGATTAAGAGGCTCTGGGATCGATCAATCTTGGAAGGGATCAGTCAATCTCAAGAGAAAAGGATCGAACGATTAAAGAAGAATCGATCGATCTTGCACAAAGTAGAATCGGTCGATCTTTAGGGATCGGTCCATCGTGCAAGAAGTAGGATCGATCGATCTTATGAGGATCGGTCGATCTCAGAGACGTAAAAAATGCAGAAAATAAAATATTCTAGAATAGGTTTAAAAACTTAAATCTAAAGGCTACACTTACTCCCCGGCATGGCGCCAAAAACTTGATGTGATGTTTTATGCATCAGGTTTTACCCAACATCTAAACTCCGCATGTGCACGGTTGTGCGCGGCAGTATAATGGTGGGATCGATTGATATGCTCAAATTAACCCTTAGAGCTACTCTCTCAAACTAAGAGATCATTGTAGTACATAAGGATCAAAGTACACAGAGACTCAAGTTCACACAATAGATTATCAGTTTTGAATTAAGCTAAACCAATGAATGTAAATTAAATAAAAAAAGATGAAAACAATGAAATAAGGATGTAGATTCAATATGACAAGAACCTAGACCTAGGAAAATCAATTAGGGAATACTTTGAATTGCAAACTGGGCTGTTCAAAAATTAGGATGCAATTGTATGTTCGGTTCTTAAACTCATAACACTAATATGATATCTATCCAACTCTCGCTGCGACGACATCTATCCTTTAAACAATAGAAAAACAAATCTGTTTGCAAGTCCTAATGAATGAAGTCTGCATGAATAAAAAGTATGATATGTTCACAAAATTCCTAAACCAACTTTCGTTGCGAAAAGGCTGTTTGCTCATCTAAGATTAGGTCGGAATATCAATAGCACTCTCGCGCCTACTAACATTCCTATGATTCTAGATTTCTGGCTGCTAGCTTAGGACTTGTATAGATTCAAACCTAGATGAAGAACATTATGAATACCTTAATATGTTTATCCCAATTCAACAATTCATCATAAACCCTTGAAAACCCTAGATCTAACAAGGAGATTACTCAGCATAATCAATGAAACACAAATCATAATCTGAATAATACTCATAGAATAAATCAAGAGAAGAGATAAGAGTTTAGAAATCTTCTCCCAAAAATCTTTGTAAAGGTGGCTGTGGAAAATAAGAGAAGAGATAAAGCATAGGTCTAAACAATGACCTAAAAATACAATATATAAGTTTAAACATGATTTGGGTTCTTTTTGTAAATAAGAAAAACTTCTGGGAAAAAACTGTAAATCTTCGGCGTGAATAGTGACCATGTCAATCGACACTGTTCACGTGTGTTGGTCGACATGAACAGTAACAATGAACAGTAACTCAATGTACAGTGCCGATGAATAGTAACTTTCTAACTTTTCAGCTAAAATGCTCCAGAATTGCTCCATAATGTATCAACAAGGTCCATCTCGCATTTGTACCTAATAAGACTCAAATAATAACAGAAAGACTCTGAAACCAATACTTATATCATGGCTAAAAAAACCATATAAATCATGATATATCAACTCCCCCAGACTTAGCTTTTGCTTGCCCTTAAGCAAACAGAAAACTGAATCAAGGAAGAAGTTTGAAAATCACGAAACTCACCTACTCTTTAGAACATTGTGCTTACCAGTCATCATGTAATCCACATGGTACAAGAACTATTCAGAGACTAACCACCATGTGCATTCACCGTAGTCACTCGCAGTCTTCTCAATACCCACCACAACTTAACAACATATCCCTTTAGTAAGTCATTTCATCGCTGAGTCTCATTTCTGAATTCAATGTTCAAGAGCCTTCTAAACTCAGCTGTCATCCTATACAATAACAAGACAAACCTCACAACAACAATGATGTTTTCGTCTCCCCATACTTAAATCGTTGGTTATTTTGGATCTTTGATTATTTTCTTTTCTTTTGTCTATGAAGGTAGGCTATTAGAAGTGAATAGTGGGTAACAGGATCTCTCCTACCCTCACAGCAACCCTACTTTCATCATCCCCTTAAGAAGCAAGTTATTGCGGCATGGATTTCTCCTACCTTAATAGACTATACCTTAAAGGCTTTTATTATTAGTAACAACTTTTGGGGAGACTAGACATCATAACATACTTTGGTTTTATCAGGTCAGGTATGAGTGAAAAATCAAGCTCTCAAACACCAATTTCGTCCATGAGGTAAAAGGAACTGACAGAAATTAGCTCAGGCTATAGCGGGCATCTGTTGTAAGTATGGGGATCTCAAGTTAACGGGTCAGACTTGGGGGTTTTCCATTAGTTGAATCTTAATAAGCTCTGTAACAATGGTAATCAAAAGAAAAACTGACTCAAAAGTAAGAATAAAAATGACTCAAAGTGAAAAGAAAAAGAAAGAAAAATAAAAACTTACAAGTGGGTTGCCTCCCACTAAGCGCTTGTTTTGAAAGTCATTAGCCTGACTTTGCTGAAGCACAGACATCTGGTGGATGAGTAAGTCGTAATGGATGTCTCACAGAGAATAGCCGTTTCATCCATGGTGGAGCATAAGCATTAGGTGCATGAGGATGACCAAGGTAATGAGGAACATAAACTGGACGTGATATTGGTATGAGTGGGATACTTCTTTTCCCTGCAAAATCATCAACAGAAGAAACAAGTGCTCTACGAGAATCTCGTGGCTTTGTTAACTGTAAAACAATTTTGTATCTTGGAAAGTTTTATTGATGATATTAGATGATTTGGGCTTCGAAAGTGTGTACCTTTGCTTTTCCCGGGGTGAATGGAGTGTGAGATCTGCGGGTTTCTGTTTGACAACAACTCTCAGACTTGCAGCAATGAGATCATCCTGAAAACCAACTGTTTTAGACAACTGCGGACTAACTGGTGGTGCGTGTTGACCAACACAGGTGGGTCGTGTCGATCGACACGAACCCAGAACTTGGATATCTGCAATTTTTCTGTAATTCCTCTCTGCAATCCTTGTTTCCATCCGAAAAACATCATCCTCTAGCAATATTCTTGTGTGTACAACCTCGTCTTGCAGCCTAGTCTTTAAGATATGATCACCACTCCAATCCTCAAGCTCTGAAGCTTGCTTATTCGCTTGCTCATTAGGACCCAACTCTTTGACATACCCAGCAGTAATGTCTTTGGAGGTTTCTACAGAGAATGATTGACCATCAATGGTGGGTGTTTTTCTCAGCTTGTCCATATCAAAGTTCATCACCTTATCACCCAAATTTAAAGCTATCATGCTTCCTTTTACATCAATGAGAGCACCAGCTGTAGCCAAGAATGGACTTCCCAAAATAAGAGGATCCCAAGGTTCTTCCTCATATTTCAACACCAGAAAGTCCGTGGGAATCAAACAATCTCCAATCCTTACTGGAACATCTTCTAGAACACCTTCTGGAATCCTCTTGGACCTATCAGCCAAGACAATAATGATCTTTGTTGGCTTGAAAACAGTCATTCCAAGTCTAACAGCAACATAGTGAGGTATTAAGTTGATAGTTGAGCCAAGATCACAAAGAGAATGACAAAATCTTTCTGTTGAGATGCAGCGATCAAACACAAAACTTCCTGGGTCAGGTAGTTTCTCTATAGTCCAACTCTTAATCATGGCACTACCTTGTTCAGAGACTACCACTTTCTTTTGCTTTCCTTTCCTCTTATGTGGGATTTTGTTCAAGAAAATTTCACTGATGTCTCTGGTAAGCAAAGCTCCTACCTCAAGACACACACCATTTATAACCATTCTATTAACATACCTCTTGAGTAGTTGTGAAAGCTTAATTGCATCAACCTGAGGGAGTTCAATCATAACCTTATCCATCACTGCCTTGCATTTGGCTTCCCCTATCTCTTGCTTAGACTTCCTTGGCATTGGATAAGGATGTGGTACCTTTGGTTTGTAAACCCTCTCAGCAGATGTGGAGATGTTTCAGGTGAAATCAGACTGCTGCTGTCCTTGTGTCGACCGACACAAGATTTGTGTCGATCGACCTGAGCAGATTCTGTTGTCTGTATTACTTCCCGTGTTGACCAACATGGTGATTGTGCGTCGGTCGACGTGGACAAAATCTCCTCGGAAATCACATAATTTTCCACTTCTTCCAGATCTATGTTATCCTCAGATGATAATCTTTTCTTTACAACAGGCTCTAGTTGTTTCCCACTACTCAAAGTAACAGCATGGCATGGTTGCTGTTGTTTTGTATCAGATCCTCTTGAAGAGCTAGCTGTTTGGAAAATCCGATATCTAGCTTCTTCATATCGCTGTCCAAAGCTTCAAATTTTCCATTCAAGTCACTGTACAAAGCATTAATTTCCCATCAAAATCAGTTGCGATCTTCTGCTGACCCTCCAATATCTGTTCCAACATAGACTTCATCTCACTTTCTTCAATGTTTGTAGGAGGTGTCTTGTGAGATTAAGATTCATAGTTCTTGGTGAAACTATTATTCGGATAGAGCTGTTGGTACTCAGGCCTTGGTGTGTATCCATATCTCTGTTCGTGATATCCAGTTCCATTGATGTAGTTGACATCCTTTTCTTCAACCTCTGTAGCACACTTAACTGATTTCTTACCCACATGAAGACTGTGTACCATATCCAACCGTGCATGCACCTCAGTAATCTGACCATTATCCGTGTTAGATGCTTGTCTTCTCCTCTCAAGGTCTGCATTCTTGGTACTATTACTAGAAGACAAGTTCTCAATCAGCCTACTAGCAGCCCTTGGTGTATTGGTCTTGAACTTTCCATTGCTAGCAGCATCTAAAGCCATCTGATACCTCCAATCAACACCTCTGAAGAAAGTACCCAAAAATTGATCCTCACTGAAATAATGATGTGGACAATCTCTCTGATATCCCTTGAATCTTAGCCAAGCTGCTTTGAAAGTCTCAGTAGGTCCTTGAGTAAACTGGGAGATCATGTTTCTCAGATCTTCATACCTTGCATCATCATAGAAGTTGTTCAGAAAGGCTGTCTTTGTTGTTTCCCAAGTTGTCAAAGATCCTGGTATTAACTGCTTAAGCCAATAAGCTGCTTCCCTAGCAAGTGAGTATGGGAAGAGCTTGTAGAACATGTAGTCCTCTGACACTCCATTGGCTTTAATGCTAGAAGCCAAATCCTCAAACCTATCAATGTGATCCATTGGCTGTTCATTGGAAAGATCATGGAAAGGGTGCTGTCCCACAAGAGTGTAGTATGCAGGTTTCAGCTCAAAGTCATTCCTCTGAAAAGAAAAAGGTCGGATGGCAGAAGTATTAGCATAGAATTGACTAGGTTTGTTGAATTCAGCAAATGTTCTCTCCTCAACACCACTCTCATTCTCATCATCACACGGACCCTGAAAATTCCGTCCGTGTCGACCGACACGCTGCTAGTGTCGGTCGACATGCTCAACGACATCGAGTATCGCGTTTCCATCAGCATCCAATTTCTGACACTGCGCATTGCGCACTTGTCCCTCTGAATCACACAAAACTCCAGTCTCATCCCTAAACAACACCAGTGGATTAAGCATCTTTGATATCCTATGTGCTTTCCGATTAACTCGCTCTAATTTAGCTAGTTCTTGAGTTGAAAACATCACAAGTGAAAGATCCTTATTGCTCCTGGTATTGTGCTGATGCGTGCACCTGAAACACACAAGAAAAGAAAGATCGCGTAAGTAACAAAATAAAAGAAAAAATTTAGACTAAATTCTAACCTAAACCTAATGGTGAATCAAAGAGTCCCCGGCAACAGCACCAAACTTTGATATGCTCGAATTAACCCTTAGAGCTACTCTCTCAAATTAGGAGATCACTGTAGTACTTAGGGATCGAATTCTACAGAGATTCTAGTTCACACAATAGATTATCAGTTTTGAATTAAGCTAAACCAATGAATGTAAATTAAATAAAAAAAAGATGAAAACAATGAAATAAGGATGTAGATTCAATATGAGAAGAACCTAGACCTAGAAAAATCAATTAGGGAATACTTTGAATTGCAAACTGGGCTGTTCAAAAATTAGGATGCAATTGTATGTTCGGTTCTTAAACTCATAACACTAATATGATATCTATCCAACTCTCACTGCGACGACATCTATCCTTTAAACAATAGAAAACCAAATCTGTTTGCAAGTCCTAATGAATGAAGTCTGCATGAATAAAAAGTATGATATGTTCACAAAATTCCTAAACAAACTCTCGTTGCGAAAAGGCTGTTTGCTCATCTAAAATTAGGTCGGAATATCAATAGCACTCTCGCGCCTACTAACATTCCTATGATTCTAGATTTCTGGCGGCTAGCCTAGGACTAGTATAGATTCAAACCTAGATGAAGAACATTATGAATACCCTAATATGTTTATGTCCAATTCAACAATTCATCATAAACCCTTGAAAACCCTAGATCTAACAAGGAGATTTCTCAGACATAATCAATGAAACACAAATCATAATCTGAATAATACTCATAGAATAAATCAAGAGAAGAGATAAGAGTTTAGAAATCTTCTCCCAAAAATCACTGTAAAGGTGGCTGGGGAAAATAAAGCATAGGTCTAAACAATGACCTAAAAATACAGTATATAAATCTAAACACGATTTGGGCTCTTTTTGTAAATAAGGAAAATTTCTTGGCAAAAACTGTAAATCTTCAGCCTGAATAATGACCATATCGTTCGACACTGTTCACGTGTGTCGGTCGACATGAACAGTAACGATGAACAATAACGATGAACAATAAATCGATAAACAGTAAATCGATAAACAGTAAATCGATTAACAGTAACTCGATGAACAGTGTCAATGAACAATAAATTGATGAACAGTAACTTTCTAACTTTTCAGCTACAATGCTCCAGAATTGCTCCAGAATTGCTCCACAATGTATCAACAAGGTCCATCTCGCATTTGTACCTAATAAGACTCAAATAATAACAGAAAGACTCTAAAACCAATACTTATATCATGGCTAAAAACCATATAAACATGATATATCATCGATCCACAAAGAGTAAAGAACACTATAGATCTAATAGATCTAAACAGAGCTAGGATGCAAATATGGAAAGTTTTGTTATCACAGTAAATCCGAACAAAATCCGATTAAAATCAAATAAGGAAATAAAAAATCAATTAAAATAAATGTTGGGATTTGGAAAATTGGAGGGATTTAAATAAATAAAAATAAGATCAAACCGGATTACCAATTAAATGATCTAGATCTTGAACACAAACAATGTACCAAAATAGATCTTTTTATTAAAAGCAAATAGTATTCTACCATAAATCCGCTAGGACCCTATAATAGCATATTTTGAGCAAGTTCGATAGAGTTCACTTGTAGATCCAGCTTCAACTCTTAGAAATCTGGAAATCAAGCCTACAAACTATACTCCGGGTAGAATAGCCAACGCTAGATGTACTATAAAACCCTATAAATCATTTGATAGATTCGTCAACCTAACAAAAACATTTGTTTCATAGAAGTAGAGATCTATTAACCATAATTCTAATCTATAATAATAACCTAATTAAACATTAAATCCCTTTGATTATATCCCATCTCCCAACATGCAGATCTACTCAACCATGGTAATGGGTTGATAGATCATGATGTTGTATGGTTGAAAATGCAAAGAAAGAGATGAAGACAGAATGTAGATCTTGAAAAGGCAATGAAAAATACTTTAGATCTGACAAAAAATCAATGTAAAAGTTTACAAATGTGAAATGAAAATAGAAATAGCAGAGTAACAGTAAAAATTGTGTCTAGGTCCCTCTGGCCGCTCAGGAAATGATCACTATTTATAGAGTGTCTTCTAGGTTAAAAATTGGACTTAATGTGCGATTTGGAGAATATTCGTGATCGGGATCAATCGATCCAACATGGACCGATCGATCTTCTTCCTCTGATCCGTGCCACCTCATAGATTCCTATGACTGACCGATCTGCTTTGGGATCGGTCGATCCTCTTCATGCTTGGTCGATCCTCTTCAGGATCGATCGATCGATCCCTGATGTCTCCAAAATCCAATGATGTGTTAAAAATGTCCAAAGTTGCTCCATTTTGCCCATTTTAGCTCCAAGAAAGTGAAAACCTGAAAAGACACTAAAACCGGCCAGAAGAAAACAACCTAACTTCTAGACTCAATAAGACAAGTAAAACAACATTAAAAACGGGTCAAAATTGACAATCATCAGTTCACCACAGAAACCCTAGAAAGTTCATCATCACAACAAAAAGCCGACGTCGTATCCAAGGAGCCGCATAAGCCAATTGATTCACTGAAGCTTTGATGTTCCACCATCTCTTTCTCTATTCTTTTGTACTTTGTCAAAGGAGAAGTCCTTACATCTTGTATTTTTGGATCTAAAGAAGTAATCTCTAAACGTTTACCTTATTGCATTAAATCTATGTTTTACTCTTTCATATCATCGATGGCAACCTTGAGTATGGCCGAGTAGACCATCCAGTTGGGTTTAAAGGGCCAGTCAATGGGGTGAGATGATCATTGTCTTTTGAGTGACGAGTTTTATTGTATTTTCATATCCGTCTACATTGTCTTTCGGTCTTATCTCATTCTTAATGCATATAGTTAGAGTCATAAACTAGCTATTGATCTTAGGCATCTAAGTAATTTGAACCGTTTGCTTAGTTTGTTGGAACCTAGATTTGATGAGTATCGCGTCATAACAAGCACATACCCCGTAGTTATGGAGTTTTATGGATTAGGATTAAACTTGATTTTAATGCTTTGAAACCTATGTTATTGCCTGCGATAGTTGAGTAATAGGATTTGTGGATTTCAGCCGGTTTTCTCTATGACAATAGGTTAGCCGGACTTTCGTGTTTCATATTCCGAGACTTAGGAGTAGACATGCATTACATTGAACTTATTTCGAATAGATAGATCATTGAACCCCAGAGACCCCCTTAATCGCCCAATATTCAGCTCATATTGATTTACATTTGTTTTGTTTGCTTTGCGTGATTTGCGTGACATAAAACTCTTTTTTATTATTGCGTTCTAGCTTTACTTGTTCCTCTTGATTTGCAATACATCTTCTCTCTCCGTGGATTCAATATACCTTAAGAACTACGATTGATTGCTGTGCACTTGCAGCTTATTCATTGTGTGGTTCCCTTGAGGAAAACTTTATACCCCATCAAGATCCAGCCTCAACTCTTGGAAAACTGGAAATCAAGCCTACAAACTATAGATTCCGGGTAGAATAACCAACAATAGCTGTACTATAAAACCCTATGAATCATTTGATAGATTCGTCAACCTAAAAAAGCATTTGTTTAATAGAAGTAAAGATTTATTAATCATAACCCTAATCTATAACAATAACCTAATTAAACATTAAATCCCTTCGAATAAATCCCATCTCCCAACATGCAGATCTACTCAACCATGGTGATGGGTTGATAGATCATGATGTTGTATGGTATGAAATGCAAAGAAAGAGATAAAGACATAATGTAGATTGAAAATGCAATGGAAAATAGTATAAATCTGAGAAAAACTAATGTAAAAGTTTACATATCTGAAAATTAAAATGAAAAACAAAGTAACTGAGAAAACTCGTGTCTAGGGCTTCTGGTCCGCTCAGGAAATGATCCCCATTTATAGGGAGTCTTCTAGGTCAAAATCACAGTTAATGTGCGATTTGGAGAATATACGTGATCTGGATCAATCGATCTCCTTTCTTTGATTCGTGCCACCTCATAGATTCTTTTGACTTACTGATCTGCTTCATGATCGGTCGATCCTCTTTGTCCTTGGTTGATCCTTTTCAGGATCTGTCGAGCCCATAGTGTAGCACCCCCGAATCGCTCAATAGCCGGACAAGCCATAGAGCATTCTGAGAGAAGGCTGACTATGATGAAGAACAAGGATACCTGACACGAGGCCAAGAATAAATCTTGCCCGAACCAAGGCTCCCAAGCCCTTCATACCCGCTTCGGCACATAGATCAGGCTTTGCAACCCTTATATGCAACCTAGGCTTTGGGGAGGACCCGGACCAGATCTCTCACAGCCATGACTTCGGTTTTTAATTGACTTTGTAAGCCTCCTATTTAGATCATTTTACATATTATCGACTTTAAGATTGATCTCTCCAGCAAATTTTTTCTGTCCTTCCATGATTTGCTGGAACAAGGACTCAATCTTCCCCATGGAACCAACATTCCTAGATTGGGGGTTGAATCCCATTTTACCATAACCCGCATTGTTTTGGAAGGTCCCTTGGTTTTGAGTACTCCAAGGTGGATTAAACTGATCTCTAGGGTTCTCAACATTAGTACTGTGGTAGGACAGATTAGGATGGTTCCTAAAGTTTGGGTTGAAACCCTGGTTTTGGTAGTTTTCTTGTCCACCGAGAAAGTTGATCTCCTCAGTTTGTTCCTCCTCATCATTGAACTCTTCACTTTCCAAGATTAACATATCTCTTTTGAGTTCTCATCAGAATGTCCACCTTAGCATTAACCTTCTCTATGATCTTATCACTCGCTTGAGTGGGGTTGACTCTCCTATCATAGTCAGTTAGAGTTGCTTGCTGCCAGGTTTTCAATGAGCTCCATGGCTTCCTCCAGTGTGTTGCTCATGAATTCTCCCCTACTGGCTGTGTCCATGGCCATTTGATACTTCATTTCAACTCCGTTATAGAAAAAGTTCATTATGTCCGACTGGGTGTAGCCTCGAGGGGGACAGTCCCTTAGATATTCCTTATAGCGTTCCCAAGCTTCATAGAAGGACTTGCTACCAGCTTGGCGGAATGTGGCTATTTTTTTTTTAAAGCTGTGGATCTAGCTTTGGTGAAGAACTGCTGTAAGAAAGCAGCTCGGCATTCATCCCAGCTTGTGATAGATCCAGGACTCAAAGATTTCAGCCATCTATGAGCCTTATCCGTAAGGAAAAAGGAGAATAGCCTACATTGGAGGTAGTCTTAGGGGACTCCGTTGGCTTTGGTGGTTGGGTTCTCGTTAGATAGCCCATGGAATTGATTATGTTTAACCAGGGTGATTATTTGAGGTTTAATCTCATAATCTTGCCTCTGGATAGGAGGGGGAATGATAGCAGATCGGTTCCTATAATAGGCGTGCGGGGCATCTTGTTCGCCTAAGGTAACCCTACGCGGAGGGATTTGCTGTCCCTGCACAGCATCTACTCTCACCCCAGAAGCTCCAGCATCATTGAGAGGTCCTTGATTAACCTGGCCCTCTCTCTGCCGGATTGCTTCTGCATCCTCACCATCAACAACATGGGGAATGTTTCTTAAGTTATTTGGGTCAGCCATACTAACCTTATCTTTTGTTTTCCTTGTGGTTTTGTTCTTCTTTGTATCCTTGATCTTCCTTGTGGACTTTCTTGTCAACTCCTCTATGCTTAAGTCTTGTATACCTTTAGAAGCCTTCCTCCCTAATTGCATACACCTGAGAAGTAAAAGAAGTTTGAAAGTCAGATCCGATTAAGAGGCTCTGGGATCGATCAGTCTTGGAAGGGATCAGTCGATCTTGAGAGAAGTAGGATCGATCGATCAAAGAGAATCGATCGATCTTGCACAAAGTAGGATTGATTGATCTCGAAAGGGATCGATCGATCGTGCAAGAAACAGGATCGATCGATCTTATGTGGATCGGCCGATCTCAGAGATTAAAAAAAAAATTTAGAAAATAAAATATCCTAGATTAGGTCTAAAACTTAAATGTAGAGGCTACAATTACTCTCCGGCAACGGCGCCACAAACTGGATATGTTGTTTTTATATCAGGTTTTAACTAAACCAATAAACTCCGCAAGTGCACGGTTGTGCACGGCATGTATAGTGGTGGAATCGAATCCACAGAGAGTAAAGAGCACTTTAGATTTGTAGATCTAAACAGAGGTAGGATGAAAATATGAAAAGTTGTCACTGAAAATAAAATCAGAATAAAATCAGAAAATCAATTAAAATTAATGTTGGGATTAGAAAATCGCAGGGATTTAAATAAATAAAAAGGTTATCTAACCGGATTAGCAATTTAATGATTTAGATCTAAAAAACAAACATTGTAACCAAATAAATCTCTTTTTAAAAGGAAATATTATTGAGAAATTCCCTATAATGCCACTAGTTCAAGTTTTTTAGACACAAATAGCATAGAAATAATAATTAGACATAAATAGTATTTTTTAATATTAAAAGACAAAAATGCCCCTAGTTTAAAATGTGTCATTTTTTATTTTTATTTTCTCGAGCAATCTTTTCAGTTTTTGGTGACGGTGATGACGGGGAAGAGGACCGGCGAAGACGATAGCGAAATTGGCGTCGTCGAAGGAACAACGACAGATTTTCTTCTCCCGTCTTTGATTTCATCTTCTTCCTCGCGTCCTTCCTCCATAATTTCTGTTCCTCCTCATAAATAAGATTTTTTCTTCTTCTTTCCTCCTCAATTTCTGTTAAATTTCATTGTGAAATGTGGAAATTACAATGTTTTGCTCAAGTTTCTGTTATGTATTTCAATCAATTTCAGTTTGATTTGGAAATTTTTGTTATGTGCAGATTGATTTTTGATCAGGCTTCTCTTCTTTTCAGCTAAATTACAGTGTTTTTGTTCAACTTCTCTTCTTCCTTCAATCAATTTTCAATTCGTTTTTTGAAATTGAGAATTCTGTAATTTTTTATCAAGCTTCTCTTCTCTGATTTTGAGATAGAGTGAGTTTAGTGTTGATATTTTTTTTCATGTTTGTTGATACAAGATAGGAGTCCACCAATCTTATGAAAAACGGTTTCAGCATTTAGTAGCTCTTGGTACCTCTCTTCTCTCATTTAGTAGAAATTTGTTTTAAATTTGGTGTTTCTTACAAATCATATAAATAATTTGTAGATTGTGGTTCTGGTATTGGAAGAATCACTAAGAATCTTCTAATTCGATACTTTAACGAGGTGAAGTTTTTTTGTAATCTTAAATGCTACAAAATTATTAGTCTTTGTTCTTCTCTGTTTTCTGATAACCATTTTTTGTATTGTTTTGATCTTAGGTTGATCTTCTTGAGCCTGTAGCTCAATTTTTGGATACAGCTCGTGAAAATTTAGCATCTGCAGGATCAAAAACGCACAAAGCAACTAACACTTTTTGTGTTCCTCTTCAGGTATTGTTTTCTTGAAGTATGTCTTTATCTTTGTTTTCAGTTCTTCTTCACCTTTGCTATATGATTCATAGGAGTTTACTCCAGCTGCTGGAAGGTATGATGTCATATGGGTTCAATGGTTTATTGGGCATCTCACTGACGATGACTTTGTTTCTTTCTTTAACCGTGCAAAGGTAAAGACATTGTTTCTTCTCAATCATTGCAATCATGTTCAGTTACTCCATTATGTGATGCTGTTCTTGGATGATGAATGAAGGTTGAAATGAGGGTGATGTGTTGCTGATTGATTCCACAAGCAGCAGTTCGAACAAGAAAGCTTGATTCCACAAGCAAAATGAACGAAATGGATCAAAGTCACCCAGAGATTGTGAGGGGATCGCAGAGATTGTGAGAGGATCACAGAGATTGTGAGAGGATCACAGAGATTGTGAGAGGATCTCTGATACTGAACAAGGCTCGACCTTAGGTGATTCCACACTTTAAGAACAGAGCAAACAATCTCAACAAGAACACAGCTTGAAGAAGAAGAAAATATGGCGTTTTATTAATATCAAAAAGGTTGAAATTTTACAATGCTGCAGGGAACCTTATAAAGGGGTTCTTCAGATCATGAACTACTTTTGGTCGACTCAACAAAATAGCAAATGACTCAAAACAGTAGGACTTGTAAAAAGGAAAAAATCTACAAAGCGTTTAAAATGCAAAGAAAGGAAAATTTTCTAAAATAAAAAGAAAAGATAACTATCTAGATTGTTTCCATCAGAGTTGAGGCCCGGTCTGTGGCTTTTTAAATCTCTAAATATCAGTGAGATACATGGGATTACATGCGCACATTCATAATAAATAGAAAGTACATGGTTTGTGCTCGTATTGGCTGAGTTTGAAGCTGGAGTTTTTAAGGCGAGTATTGGTCTGTCATGCTTGTATTCTTATATGAATTCTTTCTCTTGAGTTCTAATGAAGTCCAAAGGGTTGAGATATTCATATGGTTAGCTTCAGATTCCTCTTCTTGCTCCATTTGTTCTCTATCGGCTTCACAGCTTGTTCTAGCGATATTTTGATGTTCCGGCGTTATATCTGGGAGATTCTTGATATTCTGAGGTCCATTTTCTGCCAAGTAAACAGTATTACTTTGGTTGGTTAGAGGCTGAGCTTTCTTGACTTTGGAATATCCAAACTTTTTCATCAAGGTCTTCCTGAATTTCAATGAGTTCTTCCTAAATAGTTTTAAATCCTTCCTAAATTTCAATAGATGTGATCTTTTTTTGTGTGTGTTTTGCATCAATCATTTCTCCCTATCAACAGTACTCCCAACTATACCTGGTGTACCATTTCAAGCTAGAACACATAAGTTTATATATTTAGAAAATTTGGAATATCCAAACTTTGGAATAGTTGGATGTGTCCTGCATTTATATATTTAAGGAAGAAAAAAATTAATAAATCAACCACATATGCTTTTTGAAATCACTAAAGCTGCTTCCCAAATCTTCATAAATCAAGACTTGTGCTTCCTAAACCATTTCCAAATCACTACAGTTGCTTCTCAAATCATTCATAAATCAAGACTTAAGCTTCCTGAATCATTCCCAAATAACTACAGTTGTTTTCCCAATCATTCCTAATTCAACATGTATGCTTCCTAAATCATTCCCAAATCACTACATATGCTTCCCGATTCATTTCCTAAATCACCACTTATATATTCTTCCTGAATCAGTACATATGCTTTTGAACTTTAATAAAGATGAGCTTTCTAACATGTTCGCTGACATGTTTACTTTGGAATAGTTTGGAATATTTACTGATCCTTCCTAAAAACTACAGATTCTTCTTGAATAACGTTTTAGTAAATAGCTGAAAGAAATTGAAATATTTCCTAAATATCTAAAATTGTTTCTTAAATTTAGAGAAATGTTGGAAACTTTTCAAAATCATTTGTTAATCTACTACTTGGTCAAATAAAAAATTTAGGAAATCTTTCTAAACTATTAAGAAGACGTTTTTAATGTTTATAGTATTTTTAGGAACAATGCTTCTAAATTTAGGAACATTTTCCTAAATTGTATGTTAATCTACTACTTGATCAAATAAAAAGTTTAGGAAGTGTTTCTAAACTTTTAGGCAGATCTTCCTAAATTTTTTAGAATTTTTAGGAACACTGTTTATATATTTAGGAACGTTGTCCTAAATCGTATGGTAAGCTACTTATATGATAAAATAAAAAAAATGGGAAGTCTTTCTAAAATTTTAGAAAGACCTTCCTAATTTTGTATTGACAAGTTATCGAAAATACTTTATATTGACATGTTATGAAACATTTCATTATTTTTAGAAAACATTTATTTGTTTTTATGAAGCATTTCTTTGTATTAGGAAACCCTTTCTAATACTTTATATTGACATTTTAGGAAGGATTTCATTTGTTTTAGGAATCATTTCATTTGTTTTAGGAAGCATTTCATTTGTCTTAGGAAGCATTTTTTTTGTTTTTAGGAAACATTTCTTTGTTTTAGGAAACCCTTCCTAATATTTTATTTTGATATGTTATGAAATATTTCATTGTTTTAGGAAACATGTCATTGCTTTAAAAAGCATATCATTGTTTGAAGAAGCATTTCATTGTTTTAGGAAACACTTCCTAATACTTTATATTGACATTTCATTTTATTTAGGAAGCATTTCTTTATTTTTAGGAAGCATCTCTTTATTTGTAGGAAGCATTTTTTATTGTTTTAGGAAACTTTTTCCTAATATACCTAATATATTGTATTGCCAATTTAAAAACCCAAATTTTTTTGGTTCTTGTTGTTTGATCTTTATTAGAACATTTTTGCTTTGAATTTTGTTTATCATTGTTCCCCATTACAATGCATATGTTTCATGACTTATCATAAATTCATAATAAACATGCTAGTAAGAATATAATTGTTTTAGGAAGCATCATTTCTTTGTTTTAGAAATGCATTTCATTTGTTTTAGAAAGTATTTCTTTGTTTTTAGAAAGCATTTATTTGTTCTTAGGAAGTATTCTTTATTTTTATGAAGCATTTATTTGTTTTAGAAAGCATTTCTTTGTTTTTAGAAAGCATTTCTTTGTTTTTAGAAAGCATTTCTTTATTTTTATGAAGCATTTCATTTGTTTTAGGAAGCATTTCTTTGTTTTTAGGAAGCATTTCTTTGTTTTTAGGAAGCATTTCTTTGTTTTTAAAAAGTCTTTCTTTGTTTTTAGGAAGCATTTCATTTGTTTTAGGAAGTATTTATTTGTTTTTACGAAGCATTTCATTTGTTTTAAGAAGCATTTCCTTGTTTTTATGAAGCATTTTTTTTTTTTTAGGAAGCATTTTTTTTGTTTTTAGGAAGCATTTCTTTGTTTCATGACTTATCATAAATTCATAATTAACATGCTAGTAAGAATATAATTGTTTTAGGAGTTCTTCCTAAATATGAGTAAATGTTTCCTAAATACTTTCAGAAAACAAATAGACAAGATTATTTATATTTCCTAAATAATTGTTTATATTGACATGTTATGAAACATTTCATTTGTTTTAAGAAGCATTTCATTATTTTAGGAAGCATTTCATTGCTTTAAAAAATATGTCATTGTTTTATTACATGGGTTTATGCAATGTTTGGCTACTTATGAATCATTTTTGAATTTGCTGGAAGGCTTATTGAAATTTTAAAAAAGCCTTCCTAAATTTTAAGAAAATTTCAAAAGCGTCTTCCTAAATCTTCCTAAATTATTATGACCAACTTCCTAAATGGTTCCTAAATTATTTTAAAGTTGGTCATAAACGACTGACATTTCGCATTGTAACCCCAAATTAATTTTGTTTCATGGGTTTATGCAATGTTTGGCTACTTATGAAGCATTTTGAATTTTCAAGAAGGCTTACTAAAATTTTAATAAAGCCTTCCTAAATTTTAAGAAATTCTCAAAAAGTCTTCCTAATTCTTCCTAAATTAGTATGACCAACTTCCTAAATGGTTCCTAAATAAAATAATTTCAAAAAGGGTTATTAAAATATCAAAAATCCCTTCTTAAATTATTAGAAAACATGTGCATAAACGATTGACTTTTTGCATTATAACCCCAAATAAATTGATTTCATGGGTTTATGCAATGTTTGGCTTTATAGGAAGCATTTTTGAATTTTCCAGAAGGCTTATTTCACATTGTGATCCCAAATAAATTTAATTCACGAGTTTGTGCAATGCTAAACGACTTAGGAAGCATTTTTAAAATTTCAGGAAGGCTTATTATCCAGTTTATACATTATCCAGTTTTGGATTAGATCAATCACATATCCTTTATAATTTCTCGTTTCGGTTTTCTATATCAAGAAATTTTATTGATCTACATATAAAAGTCTATTTCTTTAAAGGATTGATTTTTAGGAATCAATTCATTAGTTTAGGAAACAATTACTAATAAATTATATGTCTATGTATATGATCCAACACAAACCTTAATGTTTGGGACAGACTAAACATGTTAAGATTGTTTTAGGAATCATTTCATTGGTTTCAGAAGACTTTCCTATTTTTTTATTTGTTTGAATTTTTAGGAACAATTCTTAAAACTTTAGAAATATCATTCTAAAATGTATGTTAATTTTATAAGTTTAAGAAATATTTCTAAACTTTTAGGAAGACTTTCGTTATCTTTTAAAAAAATTTAAGAACAATCTTTAAAATTTAGGAATGACATCCTAAATTGTATGTTAATTTCTATAAATTTAAGAAGTCTTTCTAAAATTTTAGGAAGACTTTCCTAATCTGTTTTTAATTTTTAGGAACAATCCTTAAAAACTTTTAGAAATATCATCCTAGATTGGATGTTAATTTCTATAAATTTAGGAAGTATTTCTACACTTTTAGGAAGATTTTTCTAATGTTTTTTGAATTTTTAGGAACAATCTTTAAAATTTTAGGAATGTCATCCTAAATTGTATATTGACTTGATTTTGTGTCTTCCTAAATATTTATGAAGGCTATCCTGAATTTAAGATGTTCTTCGGAAATGTTATTGAATCTTTCCTAAATTTAAAGAAATGTGTTTCTAAATCTCTTTTTTGGTGTTTTGCCTCAATATGTCAAAGATTTCAATTTTGTGCATATCCTGGTGTTTACCAATATTCAGACTTTTTATGAAGGCCATTCTGAAGTTCAAGGAATCCTTCCTGAATTTCGTGAAATCCTTCCTGAATTTTCAAGGAGTCCTTGAAGTTAAAGGGAATTTGTAGCAAACTCAATCCGTGATAGTGTTCTTGTGATGCATCCTCTACAACTATTGTAACCTAGTGCCTAGAGTATGGCTATCAGCTTGAACACTAACAAGATCACATTTTACCTTAAAGACACAACCTTCTACTTCTTCCCTATGTTCTGAAACCTCTTAGGCTTAACCCTGCTACTGAGTGCTGGGTTTTTCATGTTGCAAAAACAGGAGAAGGTTCTACGTCTATTAACAAAAGTTTGAATTGAGCAAGGAAGCATCTATGAATATTGAATATTGACTATATGAAAATAAATTCGAATTCACCAAAACAAGGAAACATTCAACATAAAAACTCGGCCAAAAAACTGAAAAACATAAGGAGAAATATAGTATATTGTGTTGCACAATTGTAATTGCTTCATCATCTCATCTTTCATTTTTCTTTACTTGCTGTCTTAGCCAAAATCTCTTGAAATGATGTCCTTGTGCTTTACTAGTAACTCATTCACTTGAGCAATCTGATGCAAGAGCTGAACTATCCTTTGTTCAAAAAACAAGAGATGTAAGTAAGCAACCATATGAAAGCAGAAGTGAAGAATAAAACAATATCAACACCAAAAGTGAAGAATTACTACTGCCCAGAGAACCTGCTCCAATACATACAGAACATTATGTAAGAGATCTCGTGGGGTTATGACAATCAGAGCTCAAAGGACAAAGAGGGTATTGTCATCGGATACTTACTTTGAGAAGGTGGTGTTGAGAGAGAGTGAAAAGTCAGAAAGCAGTCATCGAGATTTTGCAGTGTTGGACCAACTGGTATTTTGTATATTGGATACCTACACACCAACGATTCACCATTTCAGGTCCCATCAACATATATTCCAAAACTAAAGTTCTCAAGACTCATTTAAGTGTTAACACAAAACATACCATGACACAGACACCCAACTTGAAGGAGAAAGATCACAGCTCATGTATGTCACTAGCTCAGGAAATCTTGACGCAAGATCCAAGACCTGGTGCATGAAAACTCTGTAAAACAATATCAAAAGTAAACAACGGGAAGTCCCTTTCTTTTGTTAAGGAGGAAAATTTACTTTGTTAGGAAGAGAATCACGACCAAACAGAGGTTCATACTCCAAGTACTCAAACAGTAATCAGACATGAGGATTGCTAATCTCAGCCTCTCCACTAGACACCGAACCAGCAACTTCTCCCAGACTAACTCTATTCAGTTCGTTAGCAATCAAGTCCACAGCATTTTCCAGAGTCTTAGCATGATTAGGTAACTTCTCCACCCTACCGTTGCTACTTCCTTTGCTACTCCCTTCGTTATCTTCAACTGGACTTCTGCTACAAAAAGCAAATGATCAAAAGTCAAAATTATGAAATGAAAAGAAGACTCTTTCAAGCAACGAACCAAAACAATCACAAACAACGAACCAAATCAACAATGTTCCCATTCCAGATCCAGTTCCTCCACCCAATGAATGACACACTTGGAAACCTAATCACAATATCAAAACCATAATCTCCAAAAACGCAATTCACAAAGACAATCTCTAACATAAACATTCATCAATGAAGATCTAAATCAATTATAACTGTTCTCGTTCAACGATTCAAAGCAAAATCAAATCCAAAGAACGATAATGAAAACTGATCGAGATTCAAAAACAAAACAAGAATAAAATCAACCTTAAAGACAATGGCTTTTCTCAGCCTCCTTCTTCACAACGTGAAGAGGAGATTCAATCAAAAGAAATTCCCTAGAAGAAGCAGTATCAAATCCGCAAGCAGTATTCGCGAGAATGATCTAGTTTTGTCGGGGACGAAATCGCCGGAGCCGGAGCCAGAATCGTCGGTGACTGAAATCGTCGGAAAAGAAACGGGAAGAAACGGGAAGAAACTGGAAAAGTTGACGGAGAAGACTGGAAAATGTTATGATTTTTAAATGAAGGATATAATAGTCTTTTTCTCTTTAATGAATGCTCTGTTCAATTTTAAGCGCAGGTGCTCCCAAAAACATAAAACAATGCTAAAATTAAAAATTGTCCAATATTATTCTATCATAAATCCGCTAGGACCCTATACTAACATGAAGATCATTATCTTGACTCCCTCATCTCTCTCACGTCTCCTTCTTCTTTTCGATTTTCAATTTATTTATTTAAGAAAATCACACACACACACACATATATACGTATATTTATTTTCCAATTGATCATTATATATGATAGGCTTTGTCTTCTCCTCAACCAAATCGCAAATGATATCTCTTTAAATATATGAAATTCAAGCTTTATGAATTCTTGTAGAGAAGGTTCTGCCTCCTGAATAATTACAGAGAAAAATGTATGACTCTTCTTGAAATATGTATTTAAAATAAAATAAAATATTTTCTGATATTGGGAATTTATAAGGCACATGTCAAGATAATATTAGAAAGTGCAAAACTAATTGAAAAGTTTAGATGAGCTAGTCTCTCAATTTTTAAAGTCATAAATTTTTCAATCGATGATGTATTGTGTTCTCCAAACGTCTAAAAAAACTTTGTTAAAGTTTCAAAGACATTTTGTTTTATTGATAACCATATAGAGACCATGAATAAGAATGATATTGATGATCTTTGCATCACATTGGAGAGGAAATATATATTGGGAAGAACTGTTCATGTTATCCTTCGCATGCACAGCGATATATATGATCGCATCACATGTTACAGTAAACTTAAAGTTCACTTGTACGTTTGAAATTTGGAATAAAATACTTGAACATCTTGGTTCATTCATGATACAAAAATTTTTGCAAAGTTTTTTTATAGTCATTCATTGGATTTTTCAGTCTGATGTGTTTTCATGTGATACATGCTTTAAAAGAAAACTCCTAGTTCGGCCATCACCAACCAAAGATTGGTAATGAATATTTAGTATTCTTAGAAAGAATACATGATAATATATATATATATATATATATATATATATATTTACCATATATGTGATAATTTTTTATAGTATTGATTGAAGCATCTAATAGATCAGATGTGTGAATATAGACAACATGAAATATGGCTTATGTAAGATTCATTGACAAAATAATCAGATGGAAAATACAATTCCCTGATTATGCCATAAAGAGTTAGGCTTGATAATATTGGTGAATGATGCTAATGATATCTTCCCAATTTCGGCACTTGTGAAGTTGAAACAAGATAGATTGGTGGCTGTGAGCCGTGGTGATGGAAGGGATTTGATGGTTGAATGGTTTGAAACAGATATTAGCGGAAAGGATCTCTAAGAACCAACTTAATCTCTCTTGGATATTACACACCAAAAGACACTAAGGGTCTGCTGGATATAACTCACCAACAAGATCCAAACTCAGAAAGTATTTTGATAAAAGATTGGATAAATGAAAAAAGATGAAAATACAGAGTTTAAAAAGAAACAACAAGCAGGCTGCATGAGCAACACCTGTTACATAAATAATTAAGTCTGAATTTAAATAAAAAGGGATGGGCTGAAATCTTCTCTTCATGGGCTGACCTTGATCAACAAATGAATAATGATGAAGTAATACACAAGCCTCATTAAAAAACTTGTCAAGAAAACCCATTGGGACAAAACTTGACAAGGGAAAAAGAGCACTCATGCATCACTTAATCCATTTGTTGATGCTGTTGAACTTGTATCAAAACCAGAGTGGTTTGGATAACTTCTTCTTCCTCCATGTATAAGCGTCTGAGCATTCCTCCAATGGCTTGATTGAATAGCTTGCTTCTAGCTCGTGTCATTAGTCCTCTTGGTGTAGCAAACACGTCCTCATCTCCAAGTGCATCCTCAGCTACAAGCTTAGCTTCCTCTGGTTCATGCTCTATGTTCTCCATGCTTTCTAGGATCATATCAGATGCAAGACAAGTTTTAACCCAAACAATCAATAACCGCAAGTGCACAGGTGTGTGTGGTAGTATAGTGTTGGGATCGAATCCACATGAAATAGAGTGCACTATTAATCCTATAGATCTAAACATAGCTAGAATGAAGAATATAAATTGTCACAAAATCCGAATTAAATCCAAAATAAAAATAAGAAATCAAATCAGTTAAAAAAAATGATGGGATTGGGAAAATCTCAGGGATTTAATAGTTAAAATGACATTTAACGGGATTAGCAATTCAATGAAATAGATCTAGAACTTAGAACACTATAAAAAACTAAACCACCATTGAAAATGTGAATATTATCTTAGTCATAAATCCTTTAGGACCTATGCTGGCATTTATTAGCAAGTCTGGTATAGTTCACTTGGTGATCAAACCTTGACTTTCGTCGGCTGACAACGTCCAAGCGTATAAACTATTAATTCAGGATAATCTAACCAATGATTAGTTGTCTTAGAAAACCTAGATATCATTTTATATATTCTTCAACCTAACAAAAGCATTAATACCATAGAAATAGAGATCTAATAATCATAATCTAATCTTAACAACATCTTATTTAACCACTAAAATCCCCTTGAATATATTCTTCCTCCCAACAAATAAACAGATCTACTCAGCCATGGCAAAGGACTGATAAATTATAGTGGATGTATACTTAGATTGCATAGAAAGAGATGAAAATAGAGTAACAGATCCAATATTCAAAGGAGAGAATTACAGATCTAAAAACTGAAAAGAATAAAGAAAAAATAGAAATTTTTTGTCTCTGGGTCTCTCTGGCCGCTCAGGTCTGATCCTCTTTTTATAGGATGCAATTAGGTCAAAAATCGTAGTAAATGCTTGATTTAGAGAATATTTGCGATTGGGATCGATCGATCTCCTTCTTCAAAACACACCACTTCATTAATTCGTCAATCTGGTTGATCCTCTTTAGGATCGCTCGATCCCATATCATCTTCATGAATTCTTTGAAATGTATAAACGTCCAAAGCTGCTCCATTTAATCCATTTAGCTCCAATGAAGTGTAAACCTGTTAAGACACTGAAAATGACCAAAAGTACCCAAATTGTTATCCTAGAGTTAATAAAGACAATAAAAACATATGAAATCAAAGGCATAAAACCCTTAAAATCATGACTCATCAGTTAATTCATTCACAGGACAAGCTTTTAAATATATTTATATGTCAATGAGAACCGATGTTGAACATCCAGTTTCTCATGTTCAAAATGGCATGGCTTAGTCTTTAATAAAATGGTTTAATTAAATAAATGTGGTATCGAATGGTTGATCACAATGAAGAAAGGCATGTATATGATTAGATCATGAAAATATAAAGATGGCTAAAATGATAGTAAACATTAAGTTTACTAATTGCTTGTCATCCCGATCAAACAAGTATATCAAAATAACATTGAAAATTTATTTTGTAAAACAGAAGTCTTTTTAGGTATTGTATGTCTGTGCATTCACACTCTAAAAGGTAAATTTAATTTTTGTTAAATCCATTTAAATTTATTTATCTTTATATATATTATTTATGGAGTGGAAGGATATGTCTCCTCCTTAATTCAACTATAGGCTTTGTCTCATGAATCATATAACTTTAGGATAAATCATCACTTTTTATTGAACAAACTCAACCCTCAAACCATACTCTTAAATATAAGCGATCTAAAAAAAAGAATTGGTTCAATATGAGGGGATAAGAAGAACCATCATCTTGAGAAATAGTATTAAGGGGTCACACAGGATTTGATGCATCATACTTCACTAAAAATGGGTGATTAGATATGTTATTGATCTTAGTGAGATTCAATATGAGATGAATGTATTAAAATATTCATTATCTTGAGGGGGAGAATTAAATCATCTCACATCAATGCAGTAATATGATAATTTTTGGCGAGTTTACATCTCAAAGTCTGAATTAGTTTGGTGAGTTTACATCATGTACTTTATTGCTTACTAAACGTCGGTTGAAATAAAGTGAAACATCCACAATGATTTCCTCACTGAAATGAGTTTTAATGGATCATTCAAAAAGCATTGCAAACGATTTATGATGAAATATAATCTCCATGAGTTTGCATGCAACATGCAGTTTTGCATGTCATAATAGTTTTACTCATAAAGCCAGCAAGTTATAACAAAATATTTGTTACATGTATTTGTTCATGGTTAGAGATTAAAATTTTCTCTTTGGAACTTTATGGGTGTGCGATATATATTACGAATGCTCCATCACACCACATAAAAGTATTATCCAAAGAAGATGAAAATATATATTGTTAGAATCTAATCTCCACTTTAATAATGATCCATTTTATAGAGATGTGGTTATTAAAGGATTTGCATATTACTTTTTTATTAATAAACTCTCATCATTATAGAGAGTTGAGTAGTTTTAAATCCTTGAACAAATCAATTATGAACTTAAAGTACACAAATTCAAAGGATCACTATTCAGATATATTGCAAATCAAACTGTTGATGGATGATATTTCATGAAATGAATTATCATTATAAATCTTCATATGAATAAATATTAACATGAAGTTCAGAGGATAATTCATTCTCATATTCCAACTAAAATGCTCCATATATGTACATGAAGGATTAAGTCTATGGCGATAGACTACTTTGATTCTATAAATAAAGAAAATCTTTAAAAATTAAAAGCAGTTGTTAGTAAGAGGATTAGACTCCTAAAGAGAATAAATAGATCGTTGACATATGATTAATATATAATCATGTTCCTGAATGAAATCATTAATAATGATCAATGACATTGATATAGAGTTATGATAAAGATAACTCGGTTAACCATGTCAGTATGGGAAATATAGAACCAAAGAAAAAAATGATTGTCGCCAATGTAAATGATATAGCATGCTTGATATGATTTATAAAGATCATGAATCTCCGCCATATGATGACCGTAAAGACTCTGCTATTTAGAGAAGCATTGAGAAAATATATTGACCAATCAATAAAATAGGAAGCCAAGTCTGTGTTAAACTCGTATAAAGAACGAGAAATTTGGAACAAATAGTTAAAGGATCAAAAAGGTATTACAATACATAAAAAATTATTTTATAAGATTTATTTTGAATAAAAGATCATGGAAAGACAAAAATATCTCGAGATATTCTAATTAAACATCTATTCAAACAGATGTTATACTAGTAACTTCTAAAGGAATTTGAATGTATATACATATAGATGAAAGACCATACTAAAATGCTGACGAGCATTTATATATCTTGTTAATTTGATGTTACAGTATTTTACATGTTTTACGCATAGTTTTATGATTGTTTTAGGTTAGATTCATCCATTGTTCATCCCATTTTATGTCATTTTAGGCTATTTAGAGAGTCATGCATCTGAATTTGCATACATGTGCATATTGGGGGTTTTTGCAGGTACTATTGGAGCATAAAAGGCTAAGGATGGACATCAGGAGTTTTGACTCGACCAGCCGACTCGATCAGACCACTCGAGTAGAAGCACCCAGAAGTTCTTGGACACTCACTCGATCACCTACTCGGTCTGTGCCCACGTCAACTAGCTTTGGAGGCTTGCTCAGACAGAAGACTCGGTTGGGAGAACCGAGTGGAAGCGTTTGACTCACTCCTCATCACCCACTCGATCACCTACTCGATCAAAGCACCCTAATTATCCTTATGTTATGTCAACCCGTGAGGAGTTACAGAGAGTTGCTAACGATTGGTGTTTTTAGATTGTTGTTGCATAAGCATAAGCCCCACATTAATCTGAAAAAATGTCACAATTTTAAAGAGTAAATAACTTATAACAATAGTTAAGCAACTTACCACACTAATCGAAATTTTGAAAACTAAAAATTCAGACTCCATAATAACTTACAACAACAAATTAGCATATCTTATATGAAACAAATACAAATATTTCTCGAATATGTTTTTGTGTTGTTTATGCCATAGGAACATGCATATGTTTATAATAGAGTCCATGAGTTAGTAAGAATAAAAAGGTCAATGTATATTAAGAAATAGAAGGAAAGTAGTAAAATAATCAATATACCATATAACTGATCAAACCTAACTTCAAATCATGTGGATCGTCTTCTAGCATTAAGGCACATATATCTGGAAATTGTGTACATCTCATCCAGAATAGGAACTGCCCTCTGGGTGGCATGCAAACATTATAGGGACTAAGAAAATACTTCCAACATTGTTGCCAATTAATATTTTTGCCAAAATAACATGATTTGCGAATTGAACAACATGCAACCTTGTACCACTGCGCACACCATCCTTAAGATCAATATTTCTAATTATCATGGTAGGAGTTATTTTCTTCAATACCAACTTGAGGTTTGGCAAACCAGACACCTTGATACTATTCAATAAATATGAAGAATAGATAATAACATCATTTGTTACCCGCATCTCATACTTCAGTACTATTAAAACTAAGATAGACCTTGTCTTCTCATATTTTATTTTGAGACAGGTAACTCTAAAACATTTTTGAATTTATAATATATATATATATATATATATATATATATATATTTCATCGTCAAGAGCATATATCCACTGGTCATATCCTCATTACTGTTTGTTTGACCAAGAATAACTATCTCTTGGAAAAGTTAGGTTCACAATAAGCTTTTAACGATTTCCTATAAATCTCATTTTATTAATGCTTTGATAAGATCTTTGTAATCATATATAAGCAGATATTTAGGGATATCTATATCCATTTCTCAATCGTTGGGGTCATGGTACTTTCCATCACCACTATCATTTGCTTGGAGCCTCAGGTTCTTTGTAAGTTTTGAAATTTTACAATTCTCAAAGAAATATGATGAACTTAAAGTAGCCAAAAAGTTTGTTCCCACCAGCACCAGTGATAACAGGTAAAACATGTTTAAATATCTTCTATAAACTATAACATGTCCGCCAAAATGCCTACAAGCACCATGTTTTATACCATCACTGATACTTTGATCCAAAGTCTCAAAGCATCATGTTTTACTATACTCTTTTCTTTTCTTGATCTAGAGTTTTGTTTTCAAACCTACACATGGACTTAAAACTCCTACTTTGGGATAAAAATTATTAAAATATTTATAACATATTAAAAACTAAGCATACGTCATTTAGAGACCATATATAAGTTTATGTATTTAGGCATCGTATGAAATTACAGTAAAGATAGCCAACATGGAATAATAAATATTAAGTAAATGTAAATATTAGTTTACAAATTAAAAAAAAACACGTAAATTTCTAATTGGAAATTCTGCAATGTTTTAGGTTGGATTTATGTTGCAGCATGCCGTCAAAAAAAAAAATGTTGCACCATTATTTCTTTTTTACTTTTTAGCATGTTTAAACAAATTCTTATCCCATCTGTTTAAAATCGTGATTTTATTATAATAACCCATAAAATATCTTTAAGTTATATATACATTTTTTTAAGTTCATGATCTAATTCTAAAAACAATTAGTTAAAAGTAAAGTATAAATAATCAAATACATGATTTAAATTTTGATGATAAGAATTATAAAGTCTTTTGCAACATTAAAAAGTATTCAATTGCTTTTGTTGGCTTCCTGATACAAAAAGAATGCGAACAAAATTCCAACTCTAGGATGATTTTATCCCTTTTGGCTATATATCGTGTGATTTCTGGAAATTTAAAACCCAATTTCTTCCTTAAACTCTCCGATTAAAATGGCCGAGAAGTTTCCATATTTATACGCAATAACTCGTTTCAATATACAATTTTATCTTGTTTCAATTTTATTTTTAATCCCTGATCTGGAAGTCACCTTGTTAACGAAGGAGATCAACAAAATTAGGTTGATCAGAAGCTAAGGAACTTCTCCGCGCTCGAGCATGATAGTATGGCTGGAATATCTGAAGAATTCTTGAGGACTAAAATTTTATATCAAAGTTCAACCAATGTTATCGTCTAATGAAACATGTTTCTCCTAGTGCCAAAACTATACAAACATTTTTAAAAATTTTTATGTAGTTTGAGGTTAACTTGTATGTGTTTTCTTAATACATTGTAATTTTAAAAATAAATTAAAAAGAAGCGGAAAGTCCCAAGTATATCAATTAGCATCAAACTGCAACTTTTATGAAAAGCAAGAAGACCACTAACCTATCAAGGTACCCACCTAATAGTCAATGGTTTTTTTTTAAGATAAGGATGGTGTGCTTCCTTGTCCTCATAACAGATGTTGTGTTTAATACAACATGAGGTCTCTATCTAAGAAACTGTGCATACATGCTCAGTTCAAGGAGAGAAGCAAACAGAAGAATCTAGCAAAACAGATGTGTCATTTACTCACCCTAAAGAAAAGTTAATGGTGCAGTTGGAGATGCCGGTATCCCATGTCTGCTCCTTATTGAACTTGAGTAAGGGTCACCGGGAATATTGCACGCCAAGATATAGATAGAGAGCACCAAACTAAACATCAAACCCATTGAAATCCATTGGAAAATTAGCAGCATAATTGAATGAGAATTGAATTTTATTTAACACCAAAAATACAGGAAACCTAAACGATTTTTATTTGCCCAAATCAAAACTTGTCCATCACAAAAAATCAAAACGGCATAGCTCTATCTCTGGATAACAAATAGATAAATACCATCGGATAATTCATAGATAGACTCTTGGTTTTAGAGAGATCTAAGTGAAGAAAAAGTAGGAACATGTATTTTTTTTGTTATTTATACCTTCAAATTGAGAGGAGATAAACAACAACAACAAAAACTTACCTTCATATATACGTCTCCTTGGTATTCTTTTTTATCTATTCGTTGAAGATAAACAGGGTTATGAGAGAGAAATAGAATATAGGATTTGAGATATCAAAGAATTATATATTTGAAACAATGATTCAAACAACTACGCAAAATAGGAATCAAAACAGAGAACAGAAATATGCAGCATGATTTAGGATTTTGGAAAACAGTGCTACACTTGAATTATTAAAAAATACGTACCTAGATTGATGCATAGATTAAAACTCACTTCTCTTTACTAAACTGCCTTAATATGTCTTATATATACCTCTGTTCTATATGAACTCACTTCCCCAGTTACCAGAAGTTCAGTTTACTCCCACAAAATTTTAGCTCATTAAGTTCCAAACTAAGCAAATAAGAATCCAAATAAAACATGTATATGTATATGTATGTATTATCTCTCTGTAATTTTATAAACTCTTGTATGAAGGTTTAATAATAAAGAGACATTAAAAACAAACCAAAAAATGGGAAAAATGTCAAAAAAAATGCGAACTTACATTTTTGGGACGTTTAAATCCTGAACTTACGAATACCGTTTAAATGCTCAAGTTTTGCGTTGACTCAAGGTTAAATAGCAAACTTTCGTTGACTGGGCCATTTGAGACACATTGTTAAATTGACGTTGATGGTGTTAAAATTTCCGTTACCAACTTTCGTTAATCAAAACGACGTCGTTTCAAATTTTATCAAAAACCATCAACTTTTAAAATGTAGACGTTTAAATCATCAACTTTTTGAAAAATGTCGTTTAAATGCCAAAGTTTTCATTTGCTTCATAATTAAATGCTTAACTTGTGTTGACTGTGCCATTTGAGGCATGATTTTAAATCAAGTGACGGAGCACGTTTAGGGGTTAAATTATCTGTTAGCAGCTTTCGTTTCATTAAAATGAGCAATGTTCCAACAATGATTTATCATTCGTTTCTTTCTTCCAGTCATTTATCAAGACCCAACCATAATCAAGAAGTTAACAATCTTGTCAAATTAAAACCCGTCTTTAGAGAAACATAATCACACGAAATCTTTGCCACCTGAAATCTCCAAAAAAACCTCATGGAATTCTCTAAACTCGATGGAAGAGAGGATTTATGAATTGATTCTAACTTAGTATTAGTTTAATATTAAATATTATTTTAATAACCGATTCAATGGATGCGGATATCATCGGTTATTACCAATGCTTAAGAAACAATATTTTTTTGAGGAGTTTTAGAGAATTTCATGGGAATTTCCGAAGATTTCAGGTGGCAAAGACTTCGTTGGATTATGATTCTCCAATGATGGATTTTAATTTGACAGGATTTTTAACTTCTTGATTATGGTTGGATCTCGATGAAGTGATGAAAAGAAAGAAATGAATGATCAATAGTTGCCAGAACATTGGTCGTTTAGTGAAACACAAGCTGCTAACAGACAATTTAACCCCGTAAACGTGTTCCGTCACTTGATTTAAAGGCATGCCTCAAATGGCACAGTCAACACAAGTTAAGCATTTAATTATGAAGTCATCGAAAACTTTGGCATTTAAACAACATTTTTTAAAAAGTTGATGATTTAAACGTCCATATTTTGAAAGTTGATGGTTTTTAATAAATTTGAAATGGCATTGTTTTGATTAACAGAAGTTGGTAGTGGAAGTTTTAACACCGTCAACGTCAATTTAACGACGTGTCTCAAATGGCCCAGTCAACGAAAGTTTGCTATTTAATTTTGAATCAACGCAAAACTTGAGCATTTAAACGGCATTTCGTAAGTTTAGAATTTAAACGTCCCAAAAATGTAAGTTAGCGCTTTTTTTTTACATTTTTCCCAAAAAAAATCCAAAATACTTATATAACTTTCTACCATTATATTAAATAAGACAATGTCAAATAAAAATACTTACATCATTCGAATGTCCTTAATCTCAAGAAAGTTAGGATTAATAACAAAGTGATAATATGTTCACATTTTCACACCCTAACACAACTTGCATGGTCAAAGGAATTATATAACCATCACACTCACTTACACAAATTCATAGAAATCAACGGCATTTGAAACGGTGCGAAACAACCGATAACTTTATTTCTATATTAATCCACACACACAAAAAAAAAGAACGATCTATGAACTTCGACATATGAGAACCTAAGAACAAATAAAACAGAAAAAACGTATAAACCTCTGTCTGGAATTCTGAAGGAGAGTCTACGTCCACCAAGGTCACATTAGAAAAAAAAATACCCAGCTTTTGTTTATGAAAATAAATACTCAAACTTTAATCACAGTTCCAACCACAACTTGATAAAAGCTAATTAAGTCTAAATTTAAATTTCACCAAATATTTTAAATTATATTAGATTTATTTTTAAAATAAAACCATAAACATACTAATCAAATAAATACTTTTTTCAATTAATATTGCATGGAAATGGGTAAATGGAATCGAAACATGAGAAAACGTAGATTAAAAAAAAATTAGGAAACAGATGTGTTGGAAACATGATTACATATATATCCTTTATAATATAAAGCACAGGTCACTGAACCAATAAAATTATGTCACATAGATTTTTAAAAAAACTTATGCCACATAGATATTTAATATAAATTTAAATACTTTTAAAAAATATAAAAACTAAAAAGCAAATTACCAAAAAAACTGCTAAAAAAAACTTCCTACAATATTTCCTTTTATTTATTTAATTTTCCTTTTTCCTCAAAAATCTAAAAAAATTATTTATATAATAAAACACATGTCACATGACCAACCAAAATCTGCCACATATGAATTCATTTTTTCTAATATGAAGTACATAAAATTGAGAGACAGAAGTTACAAAATAAAAAATATATAACTAACAAAAAAACAAACTGCACACCACTCCTTTTATTTAGGTGAAACTGTAAAAAGATTTGAGAGACAAAAATAATATTAATAATTAATAGGAAAACCACATATTTTATTTTCTTTTTACTGTTTTGGTAAAATTTTATTTTGTTCTCATTAATTTATCTCTAAATAAATTTAAAAAATTGTAGAAAATCTATACTCCTAATATGATTTATATAAATTTTAGCATTTATAATGTTTACTTCCTAATATTGTTTACATTAATTTTTAGTCCTTATGTTTATAGTTTAATATAGAGATTAGTCAAAATTACATTTTCATTTTATAATTTTTTTAATTTTAATAAAAGCAAACAGGTAATACTAGTGTACATATAAGTCTCGTTAAGACTGGTACATGCATCAACCAGTTCTTCTACTACGCCTCTTGATCAAGTTCTGTAAATCTTTGTTCAAGATGATCGTATAGTGAAGGAAAATCAGAAAATTATTGTTGTTTCTGATGAAAGTTTCAAAACAGACTCAGTTGTCTGCACATGCCACCATTTCGGAGGAATTTGTTAACTCACAATTCCGAAAAAAGCTAGCAAAAGAACCCCTTCTGAAACATAAGTAACATAATGTTTCAGCGATTCAAGCATTTCATATTTGTAAGCATTTGACCCTAACCCCTAAAACATGAATTCTATGCTATTTCAATAATCTGTATGCCTAAAATAAATCACTCACAAATGCAAACAAAACTACCAATTTGAAAAAAAAAGTAAAAAAAAAGTAGTTAAACTCGATTTTATATACAGAATCATGCATAAATGTTTCAGAGGCCCAAAACATTCATAATTTGTGAAATTTCAAATCATCATATGCTTGATCTACATGCTCTTGCGAAATTTGGCTGGAAACAATGTTAATGTCATCACTAAGCTTCTCTAATGCAACTTTAGTGGAGAGTATATATGTACCAGTCTAGGGTCTCACTTACTTGATCAAACCTCCAGCAAGCTTGGCGAATATGGCAGCTCATCCCTTCCACTCACTCTCCTTCAAAGTTAGATTAGATATATAGTTTGTTTTTGTTAATCTCTATATTATCTAATTGAAAGTTGTACGAAAAAAAACTGAATATAACAACCATATAGTAGGAAATTCAATATATTGAGTATGTTCACCAGTCTGAAAGCTTCTAAACAGCTACACAACTAAACTTAATGAATATATAATACCGGATTTGTTTTCTTGGACTAAAATTTTATCCAACTATTCTTAAATCTTAAAAAAATAAAAACCATCCGTCATAAGCAGAAAAGCTTAAGAAAAACAAATCAATACACACACCAACTAAGAAAAAGATCTATAATATTTTATTCGATTGGTGTTAATCTAAATTCAACGTAAATAAGAATAATCGGAGTTTATTACCTTGATCTTTGAGTAATTGCAAAGTTTTTGATACCATCCATAATATTCTTCACAAAACAGCTAATTAAGATGAACACATACAAATTAGGTTAGAATTTGACTTCTATCATCTTTGAAATGAGTACATGATCTAGCGGCTCTATAACACGACAGCCATGGATTTGCATGTACACTCCCAACCAAAAACTAAAGCATAAAGTCAGTCATATGGCGAGTATAGTACGAAGGAACAGAACTGATCCAACTCTGCTAAAAAAGTAACGCCACAAAATCAAGAAATGCAAAGTAAGTCATAGCTTTGGTCTCTTGTTAATCTTTAGGGTATGTATAAGTAAATTGCAAGTTTAACCTTCCAAAGCATAGGCTTTGAAACCAAGTAGCTAAGATGCTGTCTTCACGGTTACCCTAATTTGAAGATCTTAAATTGAAAACAACCTTTTTAATCTAACTAAATCATTTCTTCTTCACAACTAATATCATTGTATTCTTGTTCCATGCATGTTGTTTAGGGGATTTTTAACCGATTCGTTAAGATCTACGGAAAGCAAATAATATAGTCGAATATGTGTATTTTGTTTGTCAAATATCGCTAGCAAATGACTCAAGACAATATCAATCAATTCTATGAACCGTAGCCGTGACAGGGGTTGATCACTGATAGTCTTGCCATTTCTTGCTCTTGCTCTTGATTTCTTCTCCTCCTTGCCTCTGGTTGACCCTCTATTTATAGGAAAACATAATTTGTTGTTATCCTCATAGGATTCGGAATTGGTTGACCGACTCTCAACATGATAAGATCATCATCAATATTCTCTGTGATTTCCGCTATGATAGGATCATTCCTAAGATCCAGGAATGCCTTAGAAACGGTACAGAAACGGTCTGGAATTGGTCCATAATTGGTTATAGAATTGGTCACGAATTGGTATAGAATTGGTCCAGAATTGGTTAGGAAACGATATAGATCCTTTCACGAATCATCTAGTATTACCTTTCGTGCTATGCACAGGTATTGTTTGCTTTTATTAAAATTTTATAAAATTAAAATATAAATTAGACTGATTTCTATAATAAACTATAAACTTAAGGGCTAAAAATCAATGAAAATAATATTAGGAAGTATACATTACAAATGTTAAAATTTACATAACCCACTAGAGTCGAACCCACAGTATACCACGGGTCAATGTTTTTTTAATCATTAAAAGGAATGTTTATATTTTGTGGTCAGTTTTCCACATATTTTGTAAAGTTTTAGATTTTATTTGTTTAGTTTTCATATGTAATTTTAACTTCATTAAATTATAAAATACTAATGTTGTAGGTTAGTTGGGTAAATTTGTGTAAGTAGTTGTTATGTCTAACTTTTCCCTACTGTCTAACATGTTAGCAAGGTCCGAATATTTGATTACTGTAAAAAAATAATTAAAATATTTTTAAAAGAAAATAAATAACATTTTAAATTAAAATATTTTTAATATTCTATTTTTAGTAAATATTATAATTATATGTATAATATTCTTTATATCTTCAAATATGTCATATATTATATTTCATCAATTATATATAATTATTAATTTTTCTATATACTTTATTTATTTTTATTAAAATTAGGTAGTTTGCGATCGATCCATCAATTTGTGGACAAAATCCAATATATATGCGGTCCACTATGTCCTTGTTCATGATACCCACTTTTTAATATGCATAAAAGTTTATGTCTATACCCGTCCTATATCGAATTTACGTGTACATATTCAGCAGGTCACTGATCCAATTGAAATCTCTACCGATGTGAGATATTGAAAATACCTTTTTTATTAATTGAGTTAATATATGTCCATTTATAAAAATTCAAATCACAACATATGCATTAAAAATCTATAATTTTATTAATCATATGTATTTTATAATAATTTAAAATAATTTGAAAATAATGTCAAACAAAAATGATAAGAGAATCATAATTCATACTATTAAGATCAAAATATTAAATAAGGAAAAGATTGTAGAGAAATATTAGATAAGAAAGGGATTGTAGAGAATTAAATGATTATTTATTTAGAAAAAGATAATTAATATTAAAGTTAATAATTACTTTAAATTGTTTGGATGTAAGTATAAGATAAAGAGTGTTTGGTAACAGGAGTTCCCAATTTTGTACTTTCTTTTCAATAGTATAAGATATAAGGTTTTTGTTTTTTTTTAATTGTTTTAGAGATATATGAGAAGAAAATAATATTTTAACAGAAGAAAAATTATAAGAAAATAAAATATGTCTTGTTTCCTACTAATTATTAATAATATTTTTGACTCCAAATTACGAAGTCCTTTTACCTGAATAAAATTTTACCTAAACAAAAGGAGTGGTGTCCAGTTTGTTTTTTTGTTAGTGTCATGTATTTTTGTTTTTGACTTATTTTCTCTCAAGTTTATGTGATTTAAATTATATAAAAAAAGTCATATGTGGTAGATTTTTTTTGGTTAGGTGACATTTGCTTTAGTATATAAAGGATTATTTATTTAGAAAAAGATAATTAATATTAATGTTAATAATTACTTTAAATTTGTTTGGATGTAAGTATAAGATAAAAGGTGTTTGGTAACAAGAGTTCCCAATTTTGTACTTCCTTTTTAATAGTATACGATATAAGGTTTTTATTTTATTTTATTTGTTTTAGAGATATATGAGAAGAAAATAATATTTTAACAGAAGAAAAATGAGAAGAAAAGAAAATATGTGGTGTTTCCTACTAATTATTAATAATATTTTTTACTCAAAATTAAAAAGCCCTTTTACCTAACTAAAATTTTACATCAATAAAAAAAGTGGTGTCCAGTTTTTTCTTTTGTTAGTGTCATGTATTTTTGTTTTTGACTTATTTTCTCTCAAGTTTATGTGATTTAAATTATATAAAAAAAGTCATATGTGGTAGATTTTGTTTGGTTAGGTGACATTTGCTTTAGTATATAAAGGATTATTTATTTAGAAAAAGATAATTAATATTAATGTTAATAATTATTTTAAATTTGTTTAGATGTAAGTATAAGATAAAGGGTGTTTGGTAACAGGAGTTCCCAATTTTGTACTTCTTTTTTAATAGTATAAGATATAAGATTTTTATTTTATTTTATTTGTTTTAGAGATATATGAGAAGAAAATAATATTTTAACAGAAGAAAAATGAGAAGAAAAGAAAATATGTGGTGTTTCCTACTAATTATTAATAATATTTTTTACTCAAAATTAAAAAGCCCTTTTACCTAACTAAAATTTTACCTTAATAAAAAAAGTGGTGTCCAGTTTTTTCTTTTGTTAGTGTCATGTATTTTTGTTTTTGACTTATTTTCTCTCAAGTTTATGTGATTTAAATTTTAAAAAAAATCCAATGTGGCATATTTTGGTTGGTTAGGTGATATTTGCTTTATTTTATAAAGGATTATTTATTTAGAAAAAGATAATTAATATTAATGTTAATAATTACTTTAAATTTGTTTGAATGTAAGTATAAAATAAAGAGTGTTTGGTAACAGGAGTTCTCAATTTTGTACTTCCTCTTTAATAGTATAAGATATAAGGTTTTTTTTTTTTATATGTTTTAGAGATATATGAGAAGAAAATAATATTTTAACAGAAGAAAAATGATAAGAAAAGAAAATATGTGTTGTTTCCTACTAATTATTAATAATATTTTGTTTGACTCCAAATTACGAAGTCTTTTTATCTAAATAAAAGTTTACCTAAATAAAAGTTTACCTAAATAAAAGAAGTGGTGTCCAGTTATTTTTTTTAGTGTCATAAATTTTTGTTTTGACTTACTTTCTCTCAAGTTTATGTGATTTAAATTATATTAAAAAAAAAGAAATCCTATGTGGCATATTTTGGTTGGTTAGGTGACCTTTGCTTTATTATAGAAAAAATTATTATTTAGAAAAAGATAATTAATATTAATGTTAATAATTACTTTAAATTTGTTTGGATGTAAGTATAAGATAAAAGTGTTTGGTAACAGGAGTTCTCAATTTTGTACTTCCTTTTTAATAATATAAGATATATATTTTTTAATTGTTTCAGAGATATATGAGAAGAAAATAATATTTTAACAGAAGAAATCATGTAAATCACATGAAATTTTACCTAAATCGGATCGATTGATCCCAATCACGAATATTCTCCAGATCGCATATTAACTCCAAATTTTAACCTAGAAGACACTCTATAAATAGGGATCATTTCCTGAGCGGCCAGAGAGATCTAGACACGATTTTTACTGTTACTCTGCTATTTTTATTTTCATTTCAGATCTATAAACTTTTTATATTGATTTTTCTCAGATCTAAAGTATTTTCATTGCATTTTCAAGATCTACATTCTGTCTTCATCTCTTTCTTTGCATTTTCAACCATACAACATCATGATCTATCAACCCATTACTATGGTTGAGTAGATCTGCATGTTGAGAGATGAGATTTATTCAAAGGGATTTAATGTTTAATTAGATTATTGTTATAGATTAGAATTATGGTTAATAGATCTCTACTTCTATGAAACCAATGTTTTTGTTAGGTTGACGAATCTATCAAATGATTCATAGGGTTTTATAGTACAACTAGCGTTGGCTATTCTATCCGGAGTCTATAGTTTGTAGGTTTGATTTTCAGATTTCCAAGAGTTGAAGCTGGATTTACAAGTAAACTTTATCAAACTGGCTCAAGATATGCTATCATAGGGTCCTAGCGGATTTATGGTAGAATAATATTTGCTTTTAATTAATAGATTTATTAGAATAATATTTGTTTTTAATAAAATATCTATTTTGGTACAGTGTTTGTGTTCTAGATCATTTTATTGCTAATCTGGTTTGATATCCTTTTTATTTATTTAAATCCCTACGATTTCCCAAATCCTAACATTTGTTTTAAATTGATTTCTTGCCTTATTTAAAGATTTTATTCGGATTTGATTTTCATGACAATTTTCCATATTTACATCCTAGCTTTGTTTAGATCTACGGATCTATAGTGTTCTTTACTCTCTGTGGATCGATCCCACCATTATACTGCTGCGTACAATAGTGCACTTGCGGAGTTTAGATGTTAGGTAAAACCTGATGCATAAAACATCAATCAACAACACTCCCCCATAATTCCAGAACCTCTTCTCCCCCTTCTTGCGAGCACATAGATTAAAAACCTCTTTAAAGCATCTTGGACAACGGGTGATTATTAAGCAGCCTATAGACGACACCGGTAATTGTTTGAAGTGCCTGAGTTGTATCAACCAATGCTTCATAAGATAATTCTAAGCTATTTTGACCTAATCGAGGCACACAAATACTACCAAGCTCAATGACATCAAACTCTGATGAAGGCTCTTCAGAAGATTGTCCTTGGGTTCAGACTGATGGCTTTTGAGTCACAGATGGATTCTGAGTTGCTGAAGATTTCTGTGAATGCCTATTTGCATATGATTCTCCAGTTCTAGCAAATTTTCTGTATTCAGTTGAGGTGATGAACTCTTCATCATCTGCAAGTATTGGCTCCTTTTGACATCTGAGAACTTCATAGATAATTCTCGGAAATACTAACCATCGAGTATCCTTCTTCTGGATTGCACTCAGTTCCATAACTTGGTCATACACCAGCTTTCCTACATCAAAATGAATTCCTTGAGCTACAATGTAGACCAGACGAGCTCTCTTTTCTGAAAGGTGACTCTTGTGCAAAGACGGATCCCAATTATGACCAGCAATGATAAACAAAGCTCCAAACTTTGCAGGCAATTCCTTGACACTCATATTTTTCCAACTTGACTTATCTGCTACGCTAAGTACTTCTGCAACTTCCTCCAAACTAACATTGTTTGCCTTCAAATCAGATTTGAGTTCATCCTTTGATAAAGGAGCTAGCGCCAGAGCTTTGTTGATCTCAACCGGTGAGAAGTCATACATATGACCTCTTACTAGAACTTTAACACCATTAGCAGATGCATCTTTTGACAGATTCGCATAAAACTCACAAATAACCTTCTGAACATACGAAGATAAGCCATCCACAGTTGATTCTAGTCCTAGATTCTTAATCAAACCAAGATATCCCCAAGTATCCTCCTTTCTTAAATCAACATTCCTTTCCTCTATTATTTTGCGAGATAAGAAAATGGTATACCTTTGTTCAGCTTCCTTAGAGACAAACACCTTAGAGTCGAAACTAGTTTTGGCTCTGACTTGTCGTGTACTAGATTCTCCAACTCGTGTATGCTTTCTAGATGATCCATACGCCTTTTTCTTCATGTTCTTTTGATTTTGAGCAACTTGATCCATCTGTTCTTGAACCGAAATCTAAGTTGGTTCAATTTCTTCTTCAGAATCTGAAATCTTGGATGACACATGCACTGTTTTCTTTGATTTCTTTTGCTTCCGAGCAATCCGTTTTATCTTTTCTTGAATAGAAACCTCAGGTGATTCAAGATCTTTTTCAGAATCTAAGATCTCACAAGGATTTGTTTTCTCAACCTCTTGATTATCAATATCTTTAGCTTTTCCTTTCTCAGTTCGCAAAATCTCCTATTCCAAAATCTCCGTTTCAACTTCTGCATTAGGATTTTTCCCTTTTTTGTCCAAAACTTCTTCAGTTTCCTTTGATTGTACTTCATCTTCTTTCTCCTTTTCGATAATATCAGCCGCTGATCTACTACCTCTTTCTTCTTCAAAGGCAGATTTGAATGAATCTTCATCATCATCTGATCCATATGAAACCAGTGGAACTAATCGATTCCCAGCCTCTTCATCAAGAATCGGTTCATCAAGAAGATGTGGTCCATCTCTATCACCATCATCTCGAGGATTCTGAGGAATCCTTATTCCTCTTACCAAACCTCTTCGAGTTGCACCAACCATTGAAAATTTTTCTTTGATTTGATTTTTTTTTAAACTTTTCTTCGTAATGTTTCAATTTCCCTTCTTTTGTTCTAATATTTTCTCAAGAGATTTCTTTTTTCAAAACCAAATCTCGAGAAAATATCGGAGACATCAAGCCGTTTAAAAAGATTTTCTTTTTCTCCAACTTCCCTTTTTGTTTTAAAACAAAACCGATGTACCAATGTAAACTGCTGAACTAATATAAACCACTGAACCAATAAAAACCGTTGAACCGATGAAAACCGCTGAACCGGAACTCTTTATTTTGAATCTTGGTTTTTCACGCACCAGTTCCTGTATCAGTTTATGACTGAAGCAGTCATAATTCACAAACATCAATTAAATTTCTCAAGGTTACAAACCTACTGAAATCCAATGCTTTTGTAAACAGATCAGCCAGTTGTGTTTCTGTAGCAAAATGTTCTATCTCAACTCGTTTATCTTCAACCAGTTTTCGAATGAAGTGATGTCTTACATCAATATGTTTAGTCCTTGAATGCTGAACTGGATTTTTCGAGATATCTATAGCACTCTTGTTATCACCAAAAATTTGCAGACTTCCAGAATCCATACTATAATCGGCTAACATCTGCTTCATGCATAAAAGTTGTGTGCAACAGCTTCCCATAGCAATATATTATGATTCTTCTGTAGATAGTGATACAGAATTCTGTTTCTTGCTCAGCCAAGAAATCAGATTATTTCCAAGAAAGAAACAACCGCCACTCGTGTTTTTCCTATCACATACACTTCCAGCATAATCAGCATCACAGAATCCTGCCAGTTTCTTGTTTGATCCTCTTGAATACCAAATTCCAAGATTAACCGTTCCCTTAACATATTTGATGATTCTTATGATTGCTTCAAGATGTGATTGTTTAGGATTCGCCTGATACCTAGCACATACACCAACACTAAAACATAAATCTGGCATACTTGCTGTGAGATAGAGAAGACTACCAATTATGCTTCTATATAGCTTGATGTCAACATCTTTGCCGCTTCATCCTTTGTCAACTTGATTGTAGTACTCATTGGAGTTTTTGCTTCCTTGCATTTGTCCATCTGAAACTTCTTCAATAACTGCATAGCATAAGTACTTTGAGAAATAAAAATCTCATCATCAGACTGTGTAATTTGCAATCCTAGAAAGTATTTTAGCTCTCCTACTAAGCTCATCTCAAATTCTTGAGTCATGTTCTTCACAAACTGATCCACCAAAAACTGTGAAGTGCTTCCAAAGATGATGTCATCCACATAAATTTGAACAACCATGATCTCTTTATTTTTCTCCAAGATAAACAGTGTTTTGTCCACACTTCCTCTGATGTAGCCTTTCTCAATCACAAAATTAGTCATTATTTCATACCAAGCTCTTGGAGCTTGTTTAAGTCCTTACACAGCTTTCTTCAATCTGAAAACATCCTCTGATTTCAGTTGATCTTCAAATCCTTTAGGTTACTCAACATATACTTCTTCGTGTAAGATCTCATTCATAAATGCAGTTTTCACATCCATTTGATGCACGGTGAAATTTAGAATACAAGCCATCCCTAAGAACAATCTGATGGATTCAAGCTTTGCTACTGGTGCAAACATTTCTTCAAAATCAATACCTTCAATTTGCGTATATCCTTGTGCAACCAATCTTGCTTTGTTCCGAACAACCACTCCTCTCTCATCAATCTTGTTTTTGAAAATCCAATTTGTTCCTATGATATTTGTATCCGTAGGTCGAGGAACCAATTCCCAAACATCATTCCTTTTAAACTGCTCTAGTTCTTCTTCCATGGCAATGATCCAGAAATCATCATTAAGAGCTTTGATATGATTCTTTGGTTCAATGACTGATACAAAACATTCAAAATGTAATATCTCCAGGCTTGCAAAATTATTTGCCATCTTTTTGAAATCAAGAACTACTCCTCTAGTCTTCATCTTATCATTGATGTCTCCAATAACATCTGATACTGAGTGATTCTTATGAACTTTTTGAACTATCTTCTGATTAGTTTCTCTTTCTGAGCTAGCCTTTTCTGAATCAACCTTTTCTGAATAACTTCCTTCATCCTTGTATACTGACTTCTTTTGTTCTGTATCACTCTCTGAAAGATCACTTGTAACCAGGAAAGAATGATCATCAAATACAACATTGACTGATTCAATAACTGTATTTGACTGCTTGTTGTAAATTCTGAATGATGTACTACTCTCTGAGAAACCCAGAAACATACCTTCATCACTTCTGGAATCAAATTTACCAAGATAATCTTTGTCAGTGAGTATATAACATCTGCATCTAAACACATGGAAGTAACTTAGATTCAGAGTTTTTCCTTTCCATAACTCATATGGAGTTTTTGATGTATTTCTTCTCACATACGCCCTATTGATGATATAGCAAGATGTATTTAAAGTTTCTGCCCAAACTTAAGTGATACTTAATTTCCATGGATCATTGCCAGAGCCATCTCCTGAAGTGTCCTATTTTTCCTTTCAACTACTCCATTTTGTTGAGGTGTTCTTGGAGCTGACAACTAATGAAAATTTCCATGATTTTCACAAAATTCTTTCATGGATTCATTCTGAAACTCGCCTCCATGATCACTCATGATTCTTTGTATGCTCCTTCTTTCATTTAACAGTTGAAGTGCCCAGATTCAAAAACTATCTGCTGTATCAGATTTTTTCGGAATAAATCTTACCCATATGTACAATCATCCACCATAACAAATACATACTTCTTTCCTGCCAAGCTTTCGACTTGCACATGACCCATCAAATCCATGTGAGCTAGATCTAATACAGATTTTGTTTGAACATCTGGAACATTTTTATGTTGAACTTTAACCTGCTTTCCTTTGTTACAGGGACCACAAATCATTTTGTCTTCTCCTTTAAGCTGAGGTACACCTCGAACTATCTCCTTATTAACCAAAGTGGCAAGATTCCGTGTATTCATATGCCCTAGATGCTGATGCCATAGATTGAGAATATATTTAGCAGTGAAGCAATTGTTTGAGTTATTCACCCATAAATAACAATTATTTTCAGATTTTTTTCCTCTTAGAACAACATCTCCAACATCATTGATGGCCTTGCAATCCACTTTAGTAAATGTAACTTCTAGTCCTTCATCACATAACTGACTAACATTTATCAGATTTGCCTTTAATCCTTGAACCAAGTAAACATTCAACAGCTTAGGTAGTTCAGAGTCGCTTGTCTTTCCTTTTTCTTTTATAGCTCTTTGTCCTCCATCACCAAAAGTGACTTCACCTCCTTTTATTTTCTTGATATCTTGCAAGTACGTCTTTGTACCTGTCATATGACATGAACATCCACTATCAAAGTACCATGGCCTGTATCTTCAGATTTTTTGGTGACTAATGCCATATTGCACATAAACCCAAGACCTGCTTTATTTCCTGATGTATTTCTGAACTCTGTATGATATAGATCAGATTTCTTCACCCATATCTGATTTTTATATACATTCCAAAAAAACATTCTTTGATATCCGAGCTTCCTTATCTTTCACAAAATTTGTAGCAGTGAGCTTTTATATGTCCAATTTTTTCACAAAAATAGCATCCGGTACTCCTAGGTTTAATACTTGATGTCTTGTCTTGAATATGGTTGGATACTCCTCCAGATACAAACTTGGTTTCTCCTGAGATACATCCTCCTTGTCCACTGTATCCTAACCCTCTGTTAGTCTTCTTTGTTCTTCCATAACTCAGAATTTTATCAAGTTGCTTAGTTCCAGCGAACGTGTAAATTTTACGATACTGTTTATCTAGTTCAGCTTGTAGTCCAATAGACTTCTCTTTTTCAGCTTTTAATTCTTTCTCTAAGCTGTCTGCTTTAGAAGATAGATTTAGTTTCTATTTCATCAGACTTAAGCTCTCCTTACTGATCTGTTTCTCACTCTCCAATTGATTCTTTGGTGAAACTACAAGTGCTTCAAGACGTGTCTTCTTTGATCAGTTCTTGATTTTCCTTTCCAATACTAATCAAGGTCTCTCTTATCTCTTTGTAGTTTTCAGCAAAATCAAACTCTTGTTCTTCTTCTGAATCTGAGCCTGCGACTTCTTCTTCATCAACAAATTCTGTAATTCCTACCATAGCAACAAAATTCAGCATCTCCTCTTCATCTTCACTATCGTCTGTTGACTCATCTTCAATGCCAAGCAAGGATCTTTCTTTTTGGTTCTTCTGCTCACTGACACATTCACTCTGATAATGTCCTATTCCTTTACATGTTGAGCACTTCCCTTCACGTTTTTTAACGATTGGGCATTCTCGAACAAAATGTCCATATCCTTTGCATTCATGACATTGCATATCCACCTTCTTTGATGGTTTATTTTCTTCTTAGTTCTGTTTGAAAGAACTAAATCACATAGATCCTTTTCCTTGTTCAACTTTCCTTAGCGCACGATCAAATCTTCAGACTACCTGATACACAGAGTTTTAATCCAAATAAAAGACTGCAAATGCACATACAATCACAGTAGTATAGATGGGATTGAATCCACAAGGACCAAGTGTCACACTACAATTCTTGAGAATGAAACTAAGCTAAGACAATATTATGGTTGTTGGTTATGATGTGAAACAAAAATAGCAAATAATAACGGTGTAAACTATGAATTAAAAGGCGTTAGGTCAAGAGATATTCGTGGGGATTTAAGATTATGAACCAGATAATTATTCAGGGCTAAGTAAGAACCATCTAGAACTCAAACATAAAGATTTAATCAATCCACTGTCGTGGTACTAATCACTTTATCTAACAACCTAAGTGTCTAAACTATCGTTTGAACTTAGAGTTGTAAACAAGCATTAATGAGCGGGTTCAATATGTTCATGGAATGCCGTAACATCAGCTTTCGTTGGCTAAGGACAATCCAGTAACCTATGTTATTTCAGGAATTTAATCAAACACTTTTGATGCGCTAAATAACCTAAGATCAGAAATTAAGTGATCAATTCAATTTCAGGAATAAGACTAACACTAGATGAAGAACCCTAAATAATTCCCTATTTATATCTGATTCAATGATTCATAAATCCCTTTTGAAATACCTAAACCTAACTAGAAAATTACTCAGACATAGAAATAAAAGAACATCAAATAGATGAAAAGAAATTCATAATCAATAGAATAAATATCCAATAAGGTTCAGAAATCTTCTCAAAAGATGGAGAGTCAGAGATTTCTTCTCCCAAAAGCTTATAAGTTCCAAAGCTAGAAGTCTGAATGTAAAATAAAGTGTGGCCTAAAAAATGGCTGAAAATCGGATTATAAATCGGATTGTAAGTCAAAAATTCCCTTTTCTGTGTTTGGGATAAATGAGGCTGGATCGATCGATCCAGGGGTGGATCGATCGATCTGGATATGGATAGATCGTTCGGCGTGTTCTCGATCGATCTGAAATGGTTTGTAGATTTGGCAATGGCTTGGATCGGTCAATCCATGGTTGGATCGATCGATCTGGAGGTGGATCGATCGTTCTGCTTGTGTTCGATTGATCTGGATTGGTTCGTAAATTTGGCTGGCAGCGTGGATCGATCGATCCAAGGTTGGTCAGAGGTAACTTAGAAAGCCTAAAATATGCAATACATCAACTCCCCCAGACTTAGTCATTTGCTTGCCCTTAAGAAAACTGAGAAATCTAAGCTGGTGAAGAGGTTTGAAAATCGCGGAAACTCTCCTATGATCAGAGGCAATGCTATAGATAGATGCCCTGCAGACGCGTTAGTACAAGAAATCTCAGTTAAAACTTTTCACTATAAACCCACAACATTCCCAACTCTAATCCGTCCATCTCAAACCTGCAAGAGACCTTGGCTTTCACTTCAGTCAACTCCTTACATTTATTAAAAAGTGGTGTGGGATTTTGCAATAGAAGACATCACTCAGGGTAGACAGCACTTGGTATAAAAAGGCATTTGGTGTTTAAGTGGAGTTAAAGTGTTTAGGTCATACCATGATTGAAGTGCAGCTATGTCACAGGGCTGCGAGAGAGTATGAACCCATTGATGTTCACAGCTTCCAACCACTTCTTCATAACACCTTCCTTTACTTCTTTTCTTCTTGGTTCCCCCAGACTTAGATATTTGTGGGGCATTTGTGTCTTTGCACAACTTCATAACTTTTTCTCTTCATCTTGCTTGGATTACATGTGCTATGAGACAATTTTCGTAGCTATTTTCTTTCCTTTCGTTTTTTTTTTAAATCAAATAAGATTTGAAAGGGGAAATATTACGAAAATGTAAAAGTCTCAAGCACAAGATGAGTACCTTTTCTTATCTTTCCAAGGCAAGATAACATATAAACCAATTTGCAACCATCTTTTCTTTAGTTCCTTGCATCTTCCATCTTCACTGGTTGGAGAGCTATGTCGGAAATTTCTCTCTCACATATCTGCCTACAAGCATGAAAAAGAAAAGGTTGGTAAAGGCCTGAAGAGAAATATATGGTGTAAAGGTAAAACCACTAAAAATGAGTGGCCATTCAGAATCAGCAAAGAGTGGTAAAGTGAATAAAAAGTCCTAAATGTGCTGCTTGTTTCCCCGATATAATGTCTCTCATGAGAAATAATTGAAGTCATGATTATGGTCCAAGTAAAGTGGAGTTGACGTCCGGTCCAACCGCGTTCTCTGCAGGATGAAACTTAGGGAGAAGGTCCTGCAGTGAATGTCTAGGTGAGAATCCTGAAAAACTTGTCTTTGAAGAATGAACCAAAACATATAAAAAGCCAAATTCATCATATCATATAGTCATTATTTCCTACAAGTTCGACTCGATAAAACCGAAAGTTCAAATAAAGTACATCAAAATGACTCAAGAGAAATAAAATAAAGAAAATACATTAGTCCTAACAAGCACCCTTCCCCAGACTTACTTCACACCGTCTCGGAGTAAAAATAAATCCAAAGAAAGATACGAAAAATGCATAAAATAAATAAAAAGGAAATAAAAATGAAATAATACAATGGACAGAGAGAAGATACTGTGATCACTGATCGCTCCCGAAGGTGACACTCTGGTCCTCGCTAATGTTTCTCCTGCACCTATGTCGGCGTGTCAGAATCTCATCCGTATCCGCCTTGGTAGTCCCGCGTCCAGCAACATCGGGGTCAGCAGCTGTGGTGTCAGCCTCGTGAGCCTCTGTCTCGGAAGGTGCTGTGGTCTCCTGTGCTCTGAAACAAGAAGGGGGTCATGGACACTGTAGCTTGGCGAGTGCGCCCCATATCTTCTGCATCATCGAACTCTGTTTCTTCTGTGACTCGACCATCCATGTCCAGCGTGTGTCATCATTAGCATCTGTTGGTAAAGGAGGTAAATCAAACTCATCAGAGTAGGGGGGAGGAGCGGCTCCATAGTGTCAGAAGGTAGATGTGTGAAGGGGTCTGTCACTCCATTGGCCTCCAGGTGAGGCGGTGCAGGTGGAGCATATGAGGAGCGGCCCTGTTGGTGCTGGATATGGCTCTGCCGGCGACAGGACACAGATGCTCAGGTGCAAGCACAAACTCCAAGTTCCAAACTGAAGTGTGGGAAGTCATCTCGGGGAGTAGTAGCTGGCAGAGTCGAGAGATACCCGCCATGTTGGTGAACTTATATCGGAAATTAGTCTTGAGAATAGAACACTGCTTGAGATATTCCTCATCTAGAAGGTCAATCTGATCCTTGCACTCTGTAGCGCTGAGGTCTAGGCGATGGAACCTGAATATGGGTGTCAATAGGCTCTCGATGAGCTCAGTTTTCTTCTTCGTAGCACAAATACCCCGAAGCTTCTTCTGCACCAGAACACAAGCAAAGATTACACCAAGGTTGGTGCTAAGCTCGGGTGGCGGCTCGGTCTTGTAGACGTCACGAGCAAATGGAGGCAGCCCAAAATGCAGTAACATCAACTCATCCTCTCTCAAAGCTCCTGCTTCTTCCATGCCAAACAGTGTAAGCGCAATAATCTTCGCCACCACTCGAACCACAGGGTTCCTAATCATGGTGAGCTTGTTTTCTCGTGAGTTGCAATCTCTTTGGCCACCAATCAGGTTCCATAACTTGTAGTACTCGAGAAAGATGAATAAGGAGGGAAAATACCAAGCTCCTTCTCTCTGTCAAAACCGAGCACACAAGTCTGGAATAGAAATCTCATAAGAGTACACCGCCGGAGATATAAGAAAGTCTACCCTCACTTGCAATAGGGCGAGAAGGGCGGGGGTACGAGACCTCAACAGAAGCTAGGAACTGACGCACTAGCTCGGGATATATGGGATATGACTGGGTAGCCAAAGTACCCAATCCCATCTTGGCCAACATGGGTAATACGTCATCAAAAATGCCCATCTTCTGCAATGTCCAAGCACACAGAAACTTGGTAGGAGCTATGTTGACATTCAGCAATCCGTTGTAGCAGACACTATTAAACGTAACCCAAGGACCCCCAAACTTACGTCGCGTGTAGCGGATACTAGCAAGCAGTTCTTTAGTAGTATCAGGTACCTTGTCGCACGCGTGAAAGATGAATGGCGTTTTGTCCAGTCTAGGCCATGGAGCTATCGTGTGAGTTGCTTCATGTAGTTCCTCTTCTTCAATGGGTTCCGAAGATGTGGCTATCTCTTTGCCTTTCCGTTGTACTTTCTTCTTCTTTGATGCTTGTGATAAGGAATTGGATGTGCGGGATGGGTATCTTCTATCGCCATCTGCATCTGTTCTCGTCATTGCCTGGAAAGCCAAATTTAAGTTGCATTAGTATCAATGTTATGAAAAATTAATGAGAATATTTTCTTCATATAGAAGAAAAATCTCAAAATTAAACATAATTCCTAACCAATATAATCTTAAATTTTCGTCCTTAACTAGAAAAAAATTTTAAACTATTTCTTAAATTCACTAATTCAATTCCAATCACACAAATCAAGAATTCAAGGCATGGGTCCGCGCTAAATCAACCAAGAAATCATAATGAAGCTATGAAATCAATTAAGGATCAATCAAACAACCTAATTTTGCCAATTTTGAACTTGATTTTTTGGAATGTAAAAGTGGAGATAGAGCTTCATACCTTTGCTAATCGGTTGAATGAGTTGCACAAACAGATAAAGGACGAAAAATTATTGAATTCAGACCCAAAAAACGTTAAAATCGATTGAGAATTGAAAAAGTTAGGGTTTTAGAAACGATTTTTGCTGGTTTTGATCTGATAAATAGGGTGTATGAGATATAAAACATATTTTCTGGTTCAATTTAAGTGATATCAAACCAATTAAAACCGGAACAAACCAAAAATTGAAAAAATTGCGACTTACCTGGGGCTGGATCGATCAATCCATGGGTGGATCAATCGATATGGGGACGGATCGATCGTTTGGCTTCAGCTCGATCGATCTGAAACAATCTGTTTGTTTGGCCCATGCTCGGATCGATCGGTCCAGTAACCGATCGATCATCTGCATCTCCCTCGATCGATCTGGCCATGATCGATCGATCTAAATTGATCCGTAGTTCTTCTGGATCGATCGATCCAACCATGGACCGATCGATCTGCACCTGCAACATTTCTTTTTTTCTTTTTTCAAAGCAGAAACAATGATTAGTAATAAAAAGAAAAAATAGGAATAAAATTATGTACACTTACCGGTGGGTTGCCTCCCACCAAGTGCTTATTTTAAGTCTTTAGCTTGACTTGGATGCCATTTAGGCTTGAGAGGGATCACCAAGAGGAATGGAATCTACTTCAGTGATTTCAGCTTTCCGCAAGATACGGCTTAAGGCGTTGACCATTAACTACAAATTCATCTCCTGTGGTGTCCAGCAACACTACAGCACCAAATGGTCTTACCTCCTTGATGGTGAAGGGACCCGACCATCGTGATCTTAACTTTCTGGGAAAAAGTTTCAGACGGGAGTTGAAAAGCAGAACCTGATCATTCGCAGCCAAATTCCTTTGGATGATCTTCTTGTCATGATAAGCTTTAGTCCTCTCCTTGTTGATCCTGGAGTTCTCATATGCCATGTGACGGATCTCATCCCGTTCATTCAGCTGTATCAATCTTCTCTCAGAAGCCAGTTTAATGTCAAAGTTCATCATCTTCACAGCCCAAGCTTCACATAAAGATTCCCCTGAGTGTTGCTTAAAAGTAGTGATCCTACTCCTCAATGAAGCTGTCTTAGTTTTGGTGTAGAAGTAATCCAGGAAGGCATCTCTGGCTTCTGTCCAACCATTCAATGAATTTGCAGGTAAGGACCTAAGCCATACGTGTGTTTTATCAGCCAAAGAGAAATGGAAAAGCTTGCACTTGATGTAGTCCGCAGGGAATCCATTAGATCTAGTAGTACTGCAAATCTCCTCAAAGTTCTCTATGTGATCCATAGGATTCTCAGCAGGCAAATCATGGAACAAGTGTTGCTTCACCAATGCAATCAGCTGATATTTTATCTCATAGTAGAAAGTGTGAGGAGTATCAGTATCCCCAATACCACATTGCTGATGAATCTCTTGTTGTTGTTGCTGCTGCAGTATCAATTGATCCAATTGTTGCTTCATGTTCAGAATCTGAGCTTGAGCATCAGCCATTGCCTGATTGTCGATATTGTCACTCATAGTGGCTTGTTTTGAATTCCTCTTCTTAGTTCTGTTGTAAGTACGTTCTGTCCTTGCTAACTCTTGATTAGTGAATTGTAGGAGATTGTGAGAACCTTGACTTCTCCTCTGCATACACCTGCAACACACAAGCAAGCAAAGAAAATTTAATTAGTAAATCTTAGACTAAACTTCAATCCTAAAATTGAAGGTAACGCAATTGGTCCCCGGCAACGGCGCCAAAAACTTGATACACAGAGTTTTAACCCAAATAAAAGACTTCAAGTGCACAGACAATCACAGTAGTATAGATGGGATCAAAATCCACAAGGACCAAGTGTAACGCAATTGGTCCCCGGCAACGGCGCCAAAAACTTGATACACAGAGTTTTAACCCAAATAAAAGACTGCAAGTGCACAGACAATCACAGTAGTATAGATGGGATCAAAATCCACAAGGACCAAGTGTCACACTACAATTCTTGAGAATAAAACTAAGCTAAGACAATATTATGGTTGTTGGTTCTGATGTGAAACAAAAATAGCAAATAATAACGGTGTAAACTATGAATTAAAAGGCGCTAGGTCAAGGGATATTTGCGGGAATTTAGAGATTATGAACCAGATAATTATTCAGGGCTAAGTAAGAACCGTCTAGAACTCAAACATAAAGATTTAATCAATCCACTATCGTGGTACTAATCACTTTATCTAACAACCTAAGTGTCTAAACTGTTGTTTGAACTTATAATTGCAAACAAGCATTAATGAGCGGGTTCAATATGTTCATGGACTGCCTTAACATCAGCTTTGGTTGGCAAAGGACAATCCACTCGCCTATGTTCTTTCAGGCATTTAATCAAATAATTTTGATGCGCTAAATAACCTAAGATCAGAAATTAAGTGATCAATTCAATTTCAGCAATAAGACTAACACTAGATGAAGAACCCTAAATAATTCTCTATGTATATCTGATTCAATGATTCATAAATCCCTTTTGAAATCTCTAAACCTAACTAGGAAATTACTCAGACATAGAACAGCAAAAAGATGAAAAGAAATTCATAATCAATAGAATAAATATCGAATAGGGTTAAGAAATCTTCTCAAAAGATGTAGAGTCAGAGATTTCTGCTCCCAAAAGCTTAAAAGTTCCAAAGCTAGAAGTCTGAATGTAAAATAAAATGTGGCCTAAACAATGGCTGAAAATCAGATTATAAGTCTAAAACACGTTATGGGTCGAAACTAAACCGAAAAAGGAAATTAACCCGGAAATTCCTTTTTCTGTGTTTTGGATAAATGAGGCTGGATCGATCGATCTGGATATGGATCGATCGGTCGGCATTTTCTCGATCGATCTAAAATGGTTCATATTAGGCAGCAGCTTGGAGCGATCGATCCATGGTTGGATGGATCGATCTGGAGGTGGATCGATCTTTCTGCTTGTGTTCGATCGATCTGGAATGGTTCGTAAATTTGGCTGGCAGCGTGGATCGATCAATCTGAGGTTGGCAAGATCGGTCCGTCCTGGTTGGTCATCTAGGATGGATCGTGTGTTTCCACTGAATTGGATCGATCGATCTAGGTGGGGACCGATCGATCTGAGCTCCAAAATACTCCATTTCAAGCTGTTTTGCATCCATCCTTGCTCCATACGCATTAAACTCCATCCAGACGTATTTTAACCTAATAAGACTCTAAAAACACCGAAAAGACTCTGGAAAACTCTTCAAAGATAACTTAGAAAGCCCAAAATATGCAATACATCACTAGCAGACTTACTGGATCTTCTTGTTCAGTTTTAGTTTTGCTTTCACATGAAGTTAGTGTCAAACCTTTTGGTTTTTTAACTACTTTAATTTCCATCTCATGTGCTTGAAGAATTCCTACCACTTCCCCAAAACTGAGTTCCTCTGTATTTGAGACATTCAAAGTTTTTTTGTAAGCCATGAACTTAGACGGTAAACACCTCGGAAATTTCTTGACTAGCTTCTTGTTTTTGTATTTCTTTCCAAGAGTCAATGCTTCCTGAGCTAGTGATCTTAATTTTGAGCTGAAGTCAGAGATTAACTCATGTTCTTCCATTTTCAGATTTTCAAATTTTGAGGCAATCATGTCCTTTCTTGATGTTTGCACTTTGGTAGTCCCTTTATAATGAGTCTCTAAGATATCTCATGCTTCCTTTGCAGTTTAACATCCCTGAATTAGTTCAAATTGCTTTCTTCCAACAATGCAATGTATGGCGGTTAGTGCTATGGCATTAAACTTGGATTTCTTCTACTCATTTTTGGGCCAATCTGTCTCTGCCTTGAGTTTTGTATTACCATCTTCATTCTTGATATTTGGTTCTTCCCACTTCTCTAAGACATCCTTCCAAGCAAAAACATCGATTCCCCTTATCACAGATTTGATACGTGATTTTCAAAATCCGTAATTTTCATCGTTTAGAACAACTTTTGAGTTTTAAACCAGTTCCTGATAGCTCTCCATCTTTTCCGCAGGATCTCACCTGTATGCAATCCTCATAAGTGACTGATCTGATACCAATTAAAAACGCAAGAACTACTTGTACAGTAATAAGATTACGATGTAAAACAGGGTTTCTCAAAAACTCTTTTTTAGATTAATAGAAAATATGTTTAAAAGGTTTTTCCTTAAACTATTTTATATTCTCTCAAACTCTTGTTTTCAGATCACAACCCGATGTAGAGCAAGAACTCTCTCTAAAAACCCTTAGCCCTCTTTAAATTTTTAGCTTCTTATTTCTTTAAAGCTAAAACTTAATCGCTATGAAATCTCACCTGTATGCAATCCTCTTAATACTTAGTCCTCTATTTATACTAAATAAATTGTGCCTATATAACAAGTCAATTTCCTATTCTAACACTAATAGGAATAGATAATTTCTTTTTTTTTATGATTAAGAAATTATTTTTTTATCTTTGTGATTCTTTTTCCTCTGTAAAATAAATTTTTCATGCTTCTAGAATCTTCTCCAATTTTTTAGTAGATGCTGTTATCCTTAATTAAACCAACCATGTTTAATTATTAAGTCCAAACCCAAGTTTTTCTGATCTTCCGAATTACTTTATATAGTTCTTCATAAACTTAATCAATAGCTGTTTCTTCAAATACTTTTTAAATTGACTATTTTTAATAATATAATATATACATACACAATATTTATAATTACTAAAACAACTGCAAAGCACTAAAACCAACAACATTATACTTTCCAAAATTAACTACTTTATACTTAGTTTCTATTACAAAAAAAAAAAACCAGCAACTGATACTTTACTCACGAATTATGAACTAAACTAAATTATAATATTGTAGATAATGACAAACAAATTACAAAAATTCGAACTACCATTCTAAAAATCACACCATATGCACCACACAAAACTATAGAAAACCATATGCCTACTTACTCAACTCTAAAACTACTTGAACCAACATCAATATACTTGCCAAACACATACACTTACTTAATTTTAACTAGAAAAATAAATCTTAATTATTAAACTTCGTCACAAAATATGTAAACTTTTAAACAGAGAAAAAACACTAAACAACTACAAACAAAAATTCAATATCTAATTTTATAACTAAATCAATGTTTATCCCAAAAAAACAAAAATAAAACATATGTCCGCAGTGTACCGCAGGTAAACTTCAAAAAAAAAGAAAAAATCTTAATTTATTAAAGAGATATTAGTTTTAGCCTTTTTACTTTTTACTCTATGTTTTATGTTTGAGTATTTTACTTTAAAATATATTTATTTGCCAAACACTAAATTTATTTGACACATGAATGTTTGCTCAAGAATACAACTTCATAACCATTCTTACAAATATCAATATACTTGCCAAAAAACAGTTAAACGAACATCAACATACTTGTCAAAAAAAACATTATATGTAACTTCTTCAACTACTATATAAACCCTTAAAGAAAAACGTATAATAAAAACAACTGCGAACAACAAAACTTTAAATATATATATATATATGTAATTTTATATATATTAATAACCGTTAAAATTAAAATTTAAATATTTGTACCGCGGATCATCTTCTAATTCAATAATAATAATAAATTAGCAGTTTGTTTTTGAATTGGTAATAACTAAGCTTTGTGAGTTGTGATAGTCTGTGAGAAATGGGGTAAACCTTATCCGTTAAAAGAAAAATAATAAAATGGCCCATTGAAATTGAATGATATGACTTGTCAGTAGGGGTGTCAAAATGATCTAATAGCTCATGAGTTAGCTCAGGTGGGCTCAGATTTTCATGAGTTCGAGCTATGTTTTTTAGGCTCATTTAATAAACAAGTTATATGATTTAAGCTAAATTGAGCTGCGAATTATACGAGCAAGCTCTCATGAGTCGTGAGATAGCTCGCGAGTTAGACAAGTTTTCTAATTAATTTTATTTTATATATATAATATGTTATAGATATATATACAAATAATAATATAAACAAAAAATATATACATATTGCTTTTTTAACTAAAAATATGTTTAAGTTTTTATTTTTTAGATTTTAGATTTAACTTAGCATTCTAAAATAATTTATTTATACTTTGTTTAGCATTTTACTTTGAAATTCATTTACTTAATTTTATGTTATTAATTTATAATTTTTTATTTTATTATATTTATCTAAAATATGAAATCGCGAATCAATTTATTTAATTCGCAAATATAATTATCTGAATTGAATTAACAAATATATATATATATATATATATAATAAATAAACGAGTCTGAGATAGCTTATAAAATTCAAGAATTCATTGTGAGCTGAGTCCAAATGACCGAACTACCTCTGTTTAACACCCCTACTTGTCAGGTTCTTCTAGATTGGTAAAGAAGTTTCTGGAACCTTTATCTTATTTCCGCGTGCTCCGACAAATGTCAAGAAGCTTTGATAAACTGATCAATACTATCTAGAACCTTCCTAGCTCTCTCCTTATATTCATTTCTCTCTCCGCCACGCTTCCCCTCTCAAATCAAACTCTCACAACATTTTTCAGACACAATCACAGATATTTTCGGACATATCTTACTTTAGTCTCTCCAAACTATGGATATGAGATAAATTTAACAAAAAAATGGAGCAAATGAAAGAGGAAAATGAAGATGAAACGGTGACGTTTACTGGTTCTTCTGCAGCGGCTTCGTCGTCGGCAGGATCATCATCGTCTCCAAGACCAATGGAAGGATTAAACGAAACCGGACCACCACCGTTTCTAACAAAGACATACGAAATGGTTGAAGATCCGGCGACTGATACGGTGGTTTCATGGAGCAGTGGTCGTAACAGTTTTGTGGTTTGGGATTCTCATAAATTCTCAACTACTCTTCTTCCTCGTTACTTCAAGCATAACAATTTCTCAAGTTTTATTCGTCAGCTCAATACTTATGTAAGTAGTGCCTCTTTGCTATCTCATCTCTTCATCTTCTTGTTTTGTTGTTTCTGATCTTAATTTTGGATTTCTTTAGATGGGTTTTTCTAAGAGTAATCTTCAGCTATAAAGGTTAGTTCTTTAAGCATTTTAAGTGACTAAATTTTAATGGGTCTCTTCAAATTCATATGAATTGAGATTTTGGTCTTATCTCTGAGTTAAGCTATGAAAATTGACTGTTATGGCTTTGTGACACTGCAAAAATACGGAAAACGAATTAAATTTCTGTAGAATTGATGATTAGCTGAGTGGGTTAAGCAAAAATAGTTGATTTTTATTGCTGCCTGAATCATTTAACATAGATATGGTTGAGACTCTGTTTTAGAAGAACAGGGTGAATCTAGAAATTTTTTGAGCCTCTGTTCATGAAGGCTCTTGAAAGTTCAGATTCTTCGCATGTGGCTGAGACTGTTTCTGATGGTTCAAAATAGAATCCAGAAATGACAAATAAGAACTCTGCTTAACTTCAAATAGCTGAAAACTTTTTTCTTGAATTACAGGGATTTAGAAAGATTGATCCAGATCGATGGGAATTCGCGAACGAAGGGTTCTTAGCTGGTCAAAAAAACCTCCTGAAGAACATCAAACGAAGGAGAAACATGGGTATGCAGAGTGTGAACCAGCAAGGATCAGGAATGTCATGTGTAGAGGTTGGGCAATACGGTTTCGACGGAGAAGTTGAGAGGCTGAAACGTGATCATAGCATACTTGTAGCTGAGGTAGTTAGGTTGAGACAACAGCAACATAACTCCAAGAGTCAAGTTGCAGCCATGGAGCAAAGGTTGCTTTTTACAGAGAAGAGACAGCAACAAATGATGACGTTTCTCGCAAAGGCATTGAACAATCCTAACTTTGTTCAGCAATTTGCATTGATGAGTAAAGAGAAGAAGAGTTTGTTAGGTTTGGATGGCGGCGGGAGGAAACGTAGGCTTACTTCTAATCCAAGCTTAGGGACAATGGAGGAGAATGTGATAGAAGATCAAGAGTTTGATAGAATGAAGAATGATATGGAGACGTTACTCGCTGCAGCTATGGATAATGAGTCGAGTAATTTGAATGGTGAACAGTGTCTGGGAGACATGAATGTGATGATGGGAGATGGTAGTTTAGAGGGAGAGGAGGAGGTGAAGGTTGAAGATTTGGTTGAGTCACCTTTGGATTGGGATAGTCAAGATTTGCATGATATTGTTGATCAAATGGGCTTTCTTGGTTCAGAACCTTGACTATATGGCCCAACTCATCTAGTGGTCTCAAGACCGTTTAAGCGCTGTTTAAGTTGTTGTAATTGTTTCTTGTTGAATTTGCTATTTTGGTTTGTCTCAATGAAGGCATTGAGTGTTGTTTGTTTGTACAATTTAATGTTCTGAGGAATAAAGGACTCTGATTATGTTTGACTGTGTTTTATGGTGGCGGTTCATTTAGGGAGTTATGTGTACAAGAGAGAAAATTTGACGTCAGTATCTTGTGTTAAGCTCTCTTAGGAATAAGAGACCAAGAAGTATGTGATTCTTCTATTTTCAAGCATTTATTTTTTATGCTGATATCATTTTTTTTGTAAGTGTTTCTGGATATCGTTTGACAAAAGTTACTTACACTATCATGGAACAAATATGATGTGCTACAATAATGGTTAAAGAGTCTAACAGTAAGAGATATTTGGCATCAGAGCATCTCTAACCTAACATTCCATATTTGAATTGTGTGTATGTTTATCTCCAATGCTAACACTTCAAATACACTTCTAAAATTATTTGTAATTTGTATTATAGTCTTTATTTTTATCACAATAAATTAATATCACAAAAATTTTATAAACAACTTAAAACATATAGTAAAAATACTACAAACAAATTTAAAAAATAAAACATTACATTGTAATGTAAAATTACATATTAATAATAATAAAATATATAAAAAAACAAATACAAATAAAATATCAAATTATTCACTAAAATTATTTCCATAATTCTCTCATATATGATCAGTAAATCCATTTCGAAGTAATAAATGAGTTTTTTATTTATTTATTTGTATAGATTAAGAACTAAAAATTGTTGAAATTGGATATTTTCATTCACTGTCGTTTCACTTGTTACCTATGGGTCTGGTTTTGCATCTCTAATCGGTGCGTTAAAATCACGTTAATCCTCAATTATCATTGTTATGCATCCTCAATTTTTGATGATCTTGGAGGTTCGAATCAAATTTATCTAATTATTAGTATTGTTGTATTTTAATTTATGTAATATTTATGTGTGTGTAACTTTATTTTCTTGTATCACTTTATTTTGTATTTCATTTTCTTAATATAGTATTATTTTTATATAGTTTGTTATTTAATATCATGTAATCTTTTTTATACATTAACATTTTCTTATTTAAAAATTTATTTCAATAGAAAATTTAAATTTATAAAAGTATATATGAAATATTTTAGAATTCTAAAAAATTTTAGACTAAAATAATAAAAGAAAAAAATTATAAAATTATATATATGATATATAATTGTAAGGACTAAAATGTAAATAAAAAGATGAATTTTTGAATTTGAAGTGTTGAATAACAACACTCCAAATATGGAGTTTCACTATTCAACACTTCAAAATTTGAAGTTTTGGAGTGTGGGTTCACTACAAAAAAAAAATCTCATTGATAGCACATTACCATAGCACATTTTTTGTAACTGCTATTATTTTTTTAATTTTGGATTATTTACTCTATAATAGTACTTAATAAACGGTATGGAAAAAGATAGATTAACCGGGTAAATTTTTTAACATAAGCGCGAACACTAAGGGAAAAAAAAACTATATTGCCTAAATGAAAACTTATTCACTATCTCTTCTCGCATTAAAAAAGAAAACATAGCAGAAAAAAAAAACTAACTCTATGAAATTCCCCAAAAAACAAAATCTCCCAAATTCTCTTAATCGGGGTTTCCCAAAAAACAAAATCTCCCAAATTCTCTTAATTGGGGTTAAACCTGAATTCCTCTTCACCGTGACTTGCCAAACTCTTCGCTGTGATTACCCAAGCTTTTCACCGTGAATCGCGAAGCTCCTCACTCTGACCTAAGTGTATTTTCGACCTAAGTTGTGAGTGTTTGATTTTCTCTGTTTAAATCAGATTCAATGTTCTAATTTTACTTAGATCGGAGCTCAATTAGTCTCTACATTTTTCTATAGTTGTATGCTCTAGGAGTCCCGAAGCTCTTAATTGTTTCGTTTGAATTAGTCTCTACATCTTTCTATAATTCTAATTTCTAGGAATCTCGAAGGTCTTAATTGTCTCGTTTTTATGAATTAGCTAATTCTGGGCTTCCTAGAGTGATTAGATTTTCTTTTATCTCAATTAATCAACATATATGAGTTTGCAGTTGAAATATTAAGTGATATAGTTTGTGTTTTGTGATCAATTTTTGAGCAGAATTGGAATCAGAAACTCCTGAAGCCGAGACTACTAGATAATTGACTTACGAAAACAACAGTGATGTAAGTGATTTTCAGCTCATCTTTTTTTATATTCTGATTCTTTAGATATCTTTAATCTGATATGTTGTCTATATGATTCTTTAGATATCTAAGATTGCAGCACATTTGGAATTTGAAAAACGTAAAGTCCTTGGTATGTTCTGGTTAAATTTTCCCCATCCAATCTTTTTACTTCATCTTCCCTTGACTGACATGTTGTTTCTTTACTACTTGGTCATATACTCGAGTTGATTCTATTGCTGAAAGAAGCTACATTATTGATCGGAGCTGTATCTTAATTCTGCAGGTTAGTCCATCTATAAATTTTGATTTGGTTTAGTATTTTATTGCATGTGGTTGTGACTGTTTTATTGGAACAATTATCTGTGATTGTTTGATTTTTTTTTCTGCGAGAGCCATGATTCTGGGTTTTAACTGATGTACTTATGGTTTTAATTAAGGTTAAAAAATTGTTAAGTTACTAAAGAATTAATAGTCCAAATCAGTGAATTGAACATTATAACGTACTGTAAAAGAATTGATTTAATGTGGTTGTCATTGTTTTCAGGATAATTTATAATTGCTATTCGTTGCACCTAATTTAAATAGATATTTTCATTAGTGATTCTTCTTCATTCATGCTTACTGCTGGTTTGAACTGCTTTGGTCATCAGTTTAATTAAGGTTAGAAAATAATATGCGGGACAAGGCATGGGTGCATCTTTCAAGGTATGGAATATAATTTCATAACTAGGGTATCAATACGAAATTAGAGATTTCAACTTTTTTGTTTTTTATGTTTTTCTTTCTTTCAATTCCACTGAAGAGTTGATCCTGCTTATGAGAGAGGTGCTTGGAATTTTATTAGATCAGTTGCTGGGACTTTAGGAGATGTTGACATGATAGTATGTCCATGTAGTGACTGTCACAACTTAGATAGGTATTCAAAAAGTGATGTAGTTTATCATCTGGTAGTAAAGGGAATGGATGAAGTTTACAAGATGGAGACGGATTGGTATCATCATGGAGAAGTCAACTCAAGAGTCTGAGGATGGAAGCAAAGTAAGTCAGTGGAAAGATGAAGTTCGTGGGTTATATCAAGCTGCTGAATATTTAGATGATGAGTTTGTTAGGAATGGTGAATTTGCTGAGGGTGAGGAGAAGGACGAACATGATTTCCTTGCAAAGCTAGCTGATGCTGAGACACCATTATATCTAAATTGTCTAAAGCATAGCAAGCTATCAGCTATTGTGTCACTATTTAGACTTAAGACAAATAATAGATGGTCAGACAAAAGCTTTAATGATCTTCTTGAGACATTGTCGGACATGTTAGCTGAGGGAAATGTACTTCACACATCACTATACAATGTGAAGAAATTTCTGAAGTCTTTTGATATGGGTTATCAAAAGATTTATGTGTGTCTAAATGACTGCTGCTTATTCAGAAAAAGTACAAGAAACTCGACAACTGACCAAAATGCAAGGCTTCACGATGGAAGATTAACATGCATATTGGTGAAGTCAAGAAGGGTGTCCCATAAAAAGTATTACGGTATTTTCCGATAATCCCACATCTAAAGAGAATGTTCAGGTCTGAGTATACAGCCAAAGACTTAAGTTGGCATTTTAGTAACAAGCGCAGTGATGGAAAAATGTGTCACTCTGTTGATTCTGTTATGTGGGATCAAATAAATAACAAATACCAATCCTTTGCTGATGAAGAAAGGAACATACGCCTTGGACTTTCCACAGATGGATTGAATCCCTTCAATATGAAGAATACTAGGTATAGTTGTTGGCCTGTTTTGTTAGTGAACTATAATATGCCTCCTAACCTATGTATGAAGAAGGAAAACATCATGCTTAGCTTGCTTATTCAAGGAAAAGAGGCGCAATCAAATTCCTCACACATGTAACCGTAAAGGGATGGTTCGACTCACTGAAGAAATGGTAAGTCTTATAGTTATTACTGTGACGGAGTTTAAAAATTGTTTGGTTTTTTGTTTGCACAGAAAAAATAAAGTGATGAGCCATATAACTTGACAAGGCTAAAAGTATGGGTCCAGTCGCGCACCAAAAAAGATGGTACGCCTGTGAATACAGCAACAGCTGAGAAGATTGTAAGTTGTACATTTTGTATTGAAAGAGTTATGTGAATTTGGATGTATGTTTCCAATTGTTTGAATGGATTTTTATTGTTCCAGCGGAAGGCAAGAGAGATTTGTAGTGATGCTCCTTCATCATCAACTCATCCAAAAGAAGATCTCCTAACTCAAGTTTTAGGATGAGAGCTATGGGCAGAACGATGACTATGAGCAAACTAGCTTGTTACCAGGTGAAGAGCAATACAATCGCCAACCTGCAAGAAACTCAAGTTAAGTTGCAACAACAAGTACAAGACTTACAAGATGCACTAAGATCCAAAAATAGTACTAACCAGGTTATTTAGCCTTCCTTTATTACTGCTGAATTAAGAAAATAAGTTGATGCGTAGTGATTAATTTGCCTATTATGTTTTATGTAAACAGGCACAAGTGCCTGATCAAGATGGTGAAAATTCAGCTCAGATAGTAAGTAATCAATTGATTATTTGATTAATATGTCTAATAAATTGTGTAAGTGTGGAATTTTAAATTAACTGACTGTTCTTTTTTATCAAAACCCTTGTAGAGTGATAACAAAAAGTCACAACCAAAGTGTGTTTTGTTTGATTGGTCTACTGATGATGATGATGATGAAATCATTGCTGAAAGATGTTTGTTTTCTTCTGATCCTGATGAGTTTGTAAACGATATTCCATTGGAGCCTATCTCTGTTAAAGTATTGGTTGAAACTGTCATAAAACCAGGTGCATTTCTGTGGAGACCTGGACCTAACATGAGTTTTATTGACGAAGCTGTTGGAGAAATGATTGTTTGGTCTGCAAGTCATTGTGTTATTTCAGACCAGATGGATGAAGAAGAAGATATTGCCTCAGAGGTAATATAACTTATTATAATCTTTATGCTTAAAGATTAATTTTTGAATAATCAAAATCAGTCAGGTCAGATTTGTTAGAATAAATATATATATAGCCTTGACAGTATAAAGTTTATATGTTGATGCATGTGCTTAACAGGACCCAAGTGTAGATTTTATTGGGAAATGCAAACTACTAGATTTGGTTACAAATGACTACATTATTGTTGCTGAAGGGCGGTGGGAGTCTAAAGATAAACAAGCATTGGTTAATGGCTTTCCTCTCGGACCTAGAGCAGTCAAAGTATTTGTGGATGTCATTCTAAAACCACATACATTTCTGTGGAGGCCTACATCTACCCTGATAAACCTTGAACAGTCTTTGAAGTCTTTTGTAGTATAGCCTCTCAATAGAGTTGTGTTTGAGACAACTACAGAGACTCCAATATCTGATGTTGAGAAATATACAGAAACTCCACTGTCTCCTATACGGAAATCTACTGCAACTCCACAATCACCTCTAAGGAAATCACAGGTAAGTCCTTTAGCTTGTTCTATTTTATTTAATTTGTTTAAGATATGTATATTAATGCTGGTTATGTTTTTGGTTTAATCTAATCAATGGATATTTTTTCAATGTGGCAGCGTATCAATCCAGACAAAGTTGACAAGGTAAATCAAAAGTGCTTGTTGATGGATATTTCTGGGAAAAACGGGTAATTGGTGAAGGTCGCTGGCGTACAAACAATCCAGACACACTTGTCCATTTTGTTCCATTGGGCCCTAACGCAGCTCAAGTTTGGGTAGATATTGTGAAGATTAAAGATGTCAAAGTTTGGAGGCCATGTTCTGAATTCCAGGTGTTGGATGATGCAATTGGTTCTTCTATTGCATGGCTAGAAGACAAAGTGGTTCTCGTTTAGACTGAGGTTAGCTTGAGATTTGCTAAGTACTTTTTTTTGGTGAGAGAGATTTGCTAAGTACTTGATGGGTTTATTGTTGAACGTTTAAGATTAGCTTGGGATGTTAGCTTCTCTTTCTAAGTTTGCTATGTTTGCTTGAGACATGGAACAAGTCTGTAATGTATGCTGATGGTGGTTTCAAATTATTTATGCAATTTCAGTTATATATATTTTGGATATTTTTAAATTATATACAGCAGTGTTTAATATGTACAGCAACTTTAAAAAAAAAGCTATGACAACATGAACGTTCAAAATATTATAACAGTTTAAATAAGCAATGGCAGAATATATTAGAGCAATATAAATGAGTTATCACATAACATATTAGAGCAATTTAAATGTGCTATACCTTTATATATTACAGCAGTATAACAACATATATTATTGCAAATAAAAAGCGCTATCTAAAACTGTATGATGTCACTGAGGAAGTCCTACAATATAATATGTAGCAGCACTTTACAAAGGCTATGTGAGTATATATCATAATAAAGAAAACAAGATATAATATATTTTATTATTACAAGGCACTAGAGCTATAACATACATTTTGATAGCTATTATCATGTAATATAAAAATATACATCATATCATATAATTAATGCTATGATAGAAGAACCTACAATAGCACCTCGAAAAGAGTTATCGTATGTGGCGACCTTACCATAGCACCAGATTTCATATCATTCTCTGAAATGCTATTATATCCATTTGATAGCGTTATGTGTGTGTTATCAATGCCGCTTTTTCTTGTAGTGCTTGGAGTGTAAAAACCTTCATATTTAAAGGGATAGAGTGTGGGTTGGAGATGCTCTCATGTTGTTAATATAGGCCTCTATTGCCTTGACTGGACTTCCATGAGCTTCTAAAATATCTTTTAGACCATGGAGGGGTTGGCATTCGGATAGTCATTCGGGTTCGGGTCGGGTACTTCAGGTGTTTCAGATGTTTGGATTTAGAGGTATAGCATCCATTCGGGTATTTCATTGCTTTGGGCTGGTTCGGATCGGATATCTTCGGGTTCGGCTATACCCAAAGTATTAGGAGAAAACTAAAAATTGGTGATATTTTTACAAATATAAGTAAAAAAATTTGAATATTTTAGTTATTTTTGGTCCGAAAATGTTAGAAATACTCGAAAATACTCCTAACCCCAATATATTTACATGAATCTATCCAAAAGTAAATGAAATGCCAAAAATATTTAAAATACCCAAAGATTTTAAGCATTTAGATTATTACAAGTTATATATTACCAATATATTATGTACTTATAGTTTAAGTATGTTCAGGTATTTATTCAGATTCAGGTTTGGATTTGGATCGGGTTCGGGTTTAGAAGTTTAAGACCCGTTTGGGTATTTTAAAACTTCGGATCGGATTCAGATTGGGGTTTTTTAAGTCGGATTCGGGTGCAGATTTCGGATACAGATTTTTTGCCCAGCCCTAAGACCATGCATGACCAATTAATACATCAGCTGGTCCTATACATATGACACCTGCTATTAAGAAAATAAATTGTATTAGCTTATTGCCATTATTGTTTAGAAAAATAATACTTTCCGGGGGCGGATAAAATTCCTCATGTACTGTTTAGTCTTTTTTACCGATGAAAATCATTAGTTATTCTCATTAGTAACAATGAAAAGAACAAAATTTAAATGAGACAAACTTCATAAATTAATTTTGCAATGTTACATCACTAGCTTCAGTTCCAATACTCTTTTCACATGTCTAGAACTCATCCTAACTCTTAACTCTTAACAAAATAGTAAGAAAGATCTGGAAACAAACGAAATTAGATGAAAGAACAAAATCTGAAATTTGAACACAAATCATTGACTCTATAACTAAATTAATGATAATGATCACATATCGAGCGAGATAGAAAAAGAACAACGCACCAAAAAAATAGGGTCGATGTAATGATAAAATTTCTCCTTTATGGTTAATATTCCATAGTCCAAACTCGAAACCATCTCCTCCATATATAGCAATTTCTTTCTTCAATTAAAATACTTACAAAGAAACCATCAATAATTCGTTCAACTAAAAAAGGAAGAAAATTTGGTGAACCAAAATAAAAGATGGGAAAAAGTGGAAAAAGGTGACCAAAAGTAGAAGTGTGGCTTACTCAGATTGACGGTAAACCCCCCTTGACATCTACAAGCACTTGCAAGTGCAACGATAAGTACAACGATGGGTGGAGATGGTCAAAATGACTGAGACATTCGAAAGATTTTTCTGTTTAAATGATATCTATAAACATTAAGATCAGGCCTTAAAACAACAAAAGAATAACAATACACCAACTAATATCTTGAGACAATCTTAATAGTTAAGGAGCAATCTTTGTCATTAATGATTAATGATTTAAACTAATTTAAAATATTTTCTTTGTTTCTCTTGAAATATAATTGATTTTAAATTAGTTTAATACAAATAGCACACAAAACAAAAATTGTAAAACTCAATATTAAATTAAATCTAGGCTTCAACAAAATAAACAGAATCGAAGAACCGAAACAAAAAATGAGAGGCACAAAACTCCAACCAAACTTATATAAAATACTCAAATATATCTTAAACTCCCATACCCAATAATCCAAATGAAACTCGAAAGAAAGAAACCGAGAACTAAATGAATATTCGAAAAACCCAAAATAAAGATTTGACTTGAGATGATACAAATACCACAAATTCATTATATTTAGACTTGAAATGACTAAAATACCAAAAATTACAATTGTAAAAAAGAAGATATAGTTTATTTCATACCAAAAAAAAACTTAAAACAACCAAAATATCCTAAAATCTTTAGTTACATTCTTTTCAAATTTTAACCAAATATTATGAAAACTGAACCAATGTTTTAGTTGTTCCATATAAAACTGAACCGGTGCTGAAACTTAATGGGTTGTAAGCCAACATAATTGTTGGGATTATTATAAATAGATAAAAATAAAAATAAGGAAATAACTAATAGTTGGCATAACTAGGATTCTAACCAGAATATTCACCAGAACTTTTCACCTAAAAAAAAAAAAAAAAAAAACCTCTCGACTTCCTTGTTCGCCCTAGCCGTCAAGTCGCACCCCTGGTTCTGACCTCTCCGACCACCGGTGCGGCTTTTGTTGGTTTCTTCTGTTCTACTTTGTTATTGAGTAATTTTCAGCCTCTCTTCGACGGATCTGGTTTCGAAAGCTTCGGTGCGGTTTTAGGTTTGTATATCCATCAGTTCCGGTTAGATCTTCCCTGAGTTTCATATCCTTTTGGTTTGTGATGGTGTGCCAAGATCTGTCGTACTTCGTTGGTGGTTTTGAGGCTGGTAGTCTCAGATCTGGGTTTCCTAACCTTCATCTTCGATGTTGACAGTCGGGTTCTTGGTCTCTCTTGCGGCTGAGATGTTTTTTGCCTCCTCTCCGGTAACATCTGGCTTGAGAATCTTTTGTCGTTGATAGTGTTTGTCTGTGGTCTCGTGTTTGTGGTTTAGATTGTTACAAATCACTGGTTTAGGTAGTTTAAGTGGGTGTGTAGGTTAGTTTAGGCTTTGGTTCAACGGTAATCTGGGATTACAGTTTGGCTGCCTTGCTCTCCTTACTCTTGCTGATTGCCCGTAGCTTTGGCCTTAGCTTTATAGAGCTCCTTGTATTTCGTGTTTTGCTGATCTTGCTTTTTTCCTTTGTGGAGTGTTATTTCAACATCTCTGGTTTGATCTCGTACTTTTCTCCGCCGAGTCTAGTGCTATCCGGTTTGAGGTTTTTTTCGCTCCTTGTCTCTACACTCAAGACCTGATCGAGGTCTGGTTTGTTCATGTCTTCTATTGAGGTGATTACATGTCGTTATGTACGACTTCACGTTTCTCCGAAAGATTCGTGGGATTTGGTCTTTGTTTCTCGTGTCTCTCTTGTCGGATTAGAAGGTTAAGTTCATTAGATTTGAGAGGTACGTTGGATTCACAATAGGAGGTTTCGTTGGATGCAAGATGGACGCATGTTGTCCTTTGCGACTAGCTTTGGCTTACATTGGTGTGCGAGGAATTTTGGCAAGATCGTTTTCAATTGAGTTTTTGTTAAGTTTTTGATTTCTGCTTCGTTAATTGTGGTTTGTATTTTGTTTCTATTTAGTTTCTCTATGACTTTAGAGATTTGGTTTCCCTCTTTTGGGCTTAGTTTCCAAGGATATTCATGTTTCCGTCGGCTTATGTATTTCAACTTTGTGTGTTTCTTTTCTTTTTTTTAGTAAAAATCAGATGACAGAAAAAACTAGGATTCTAACCAAGTCTGCTACTGACTATTAATATAAATTAATGGCCAAAGATATACTTAATGGAAAAAATGTCAAAAAAGTGTCAATTTACAATTTTGGGAAGTTTAAATTCTCAACTTACGTTGGGCCGTTTTAATGCTTAAGTTTCATGTTGACTTTTAAATAAATATCAAAGTTGTATTGATTCGGACATATTAGGCACGTCGTTAAATAAATTAACGGACCATAATTAAGGTGTTAACTTACCCATTAACAGCTACGTTATCTCAAAACGATGTCGTATTGTCTTCTTATTAAAATGACATTTTTTACGGATTGCTCGTGTATCTGTATCATAACGACGTCGTTTTACGGATTGCTAGATGTAAAGATCAAAACGACGCCGTTTTATGGATTGCTTGATTTAAAGATCAAATTGATTTAACGGGACCATTTCGGAAATCCCCAAATTGATTTTAAAACCCTAATTCGAGATTCTCAGACTCTCAAAATCAAAATCTCTCTGAAAATCAAAATCTCTCTGAAAATCAAGATGAGTTCAAGCTCAGTGACATCTGGGTACTCTGGAGATCATGGTTTGCTGTCAAAGTGTAAGTGTGGCTTAGATGTCATCATATTCACTGCAGACACAAGAGAACCATGGACGTCCTTTCTTCCGCTGTTCGAGCACGTGATGCAAGGTCGTGGAGAACAGAAAGAGATGTAAGTATTCTTGCTATCTTTATGTTATAATTTCAAGCAATGTTTGTAAATTTTGTGTAATTTGTGAATATTAGGGTCATTTGTTTAAGTGGGTGGAAGATGTCGTGTTAGAAGAGATCAAAGATGCATTACCAAGACTAACAATCATGGTAAATGAGGTTAGCAAAGCCAAATCGGAGGTGAATGAGTTAAAGGCTCTAATGGAAGAAGCAAAGGAAGAAGCAATGGTTGGCAAAGTGAAAATCCGCAAGATGAAACTGTTCTTGAAAATGTGTGTTTGGGTGGATATGTGTGATGACCATTGTGCTTGTTTATGTAATGTTTGGTCACGGTAATGAAAGGAAATTGTGGAGTTCTAGTTAGTGTTGTAAGGGTGGGTTAAGGGTTATAAGTTTGTTTCAAGTTTCATGTAGTTGTTTTGTAAACCCCTTGGAAGTCAATGTGTTTGGTTGAACTTGTTTGTTGTTGATTGAATTGTTTGTCTTGGTTTGAAATGTGGTGTTTGTACTCAAAACAAGTGAAACAAAATTACCATGTCATTTGAGCAAAATACCACATATATGTCTTAAAAAAAAGCCAACAAGAGGCCTCATCCGAAAAAACTAATAACCAGTTTGGAAACAAGCAAAACAAAGCCAAATATGACAAAGAATATGTCTGAATACAAGCAGAAAGTTCAGGTTCTCTTGTCTGGCCTAAACACAACCAAAACCGATAACATTCAAATCAATGTCCTCCCATTGAGCATTCAAACCATGGTCCCCAGCCTGTCAGAGATAGTTCTGTCTGTGATCCTTCTCCTCCTTGTTGTCGTTGAGATGGTGGTCCTTCAGATGGTTGTCCTTGAGATGGTTGTCCGACTGGTTGAGGAGCTCCTTGAGGTGTTTGTGAATGAGATGGTGGTCTTGGAGTTGGTGGTCTTGGAGTTGGTGGTCTTTGAGATTGTTGTGAAAGAGATGGTGCTCCCTGTGAAACTCTTTGAGATGGTTCTCCTCTGATCCTTTCCATGACTGTCCTTGTCCAAAAAAAATAGTCATTGGCTTCTGTGTATGATCAATCTTTCATTAATCAAGGTCATATTACATACATTATAAAGCAAAAATAGAGGATATTAACCTGATCCTTTCTTGGTCGTCCTCTAGGTTTTTTCGGTGGAGTTGCAACTCTTTGATTTTGACATCCTTTTTTGGTATGCTCTTCTTGCTTGCAATTTCTGTAAGTCATGATTCAGTGCATGCGTGACAACTTGGTAGTTGAAGAAGAGGCATTTTCAAACAGCGACTTCCTCTTATCATGATTGTTTGGCCTTCCTGGATTTCCTCTTCTCCATGGTGGTGGCAACACACTGAATCTATTAACTATTGGCCACAGAAGCATGCCTTGGACAGGATCAATACCATCAAAATATGTTTGCCTCAACATATTTGTCGTGTACCAATCACTCACATAGTCTTCAACTTTTGTTTTCTGCCCTATGATGACACTCGCAGCATGAACACACGGTATCCCAGTCATCTCCCACTTCCTGCAACCACATGTCTTTTCATTCATATCGACTGTGGCAATGTTATCACCCAAGCGTACCTCATGTTTGTTGTGCTTTGCCATCCATCTTTCACAATACTGTGACCCTGCAATCATCTTCTCTATCTCCGCATGAGCTCTCTTGGTGAAGCGAGTCTTCAAATTTCCAGCAATTACAAACCTTTTCTCATTACGAACCATACATTGCCTCCTAATATCCTCCAACATGTCAAGTAGAGGTTTCTTCCTTGCTAGTCAGATGGTTCGGTTGAAAGACTCACTCAAATTATTTAAGTTGTCATTACAGCAACTTCCAATCCTGAAAAAGGCTCTAGACCATGCCTCGGATTGGTATTTTGTAGTGAGTCGAAAGCACTGGGATTGTAGCTCTTGATTTCTTGCATATTACTCGCAAACTCTCCTTCTGTGTAGCTCCTAGCAATCTTCTAAAACATTCTCTGAAGCTCCATGTCATGGCTGTTTCTCTTCCAGTTGTCCATAATGTGCCTCGCACACTGCCTGTGTTCATCTTGTGGAATCACACTGTGAATGGCTTTAACTAAACCCTGCCATAACATGAAACAAAACTTACTTAACGAGTTTGTAAACCTCTTTATAAGTTAACTCACACATCTACTTAATGAGTTTGTATATTCTACTTAATCAAAACTTACCGATTGCTTGTCTGATAAGATTGCCACACATCTTCCATCTCCAAGTTCCAACTTTGCAGTTGTCATCATTCTCAATTTCGACAAGCCCAAGCAATTGGAATAATTTTTTTCTCTCCATCTCATCCAGTCGCAGCTAAGAGATGTCCCTTGACATCCCACTTAAGAAAAGCTCCATATATACCTATTATAGGCCTACACGTGTGCTTCCAAGACTCTCTTTGTGCCTTGAAACAAATGAATAGTCGAAAAAACCTTTGCAGGCTTCCAATGGTAGACCCTGGAACTTTCTCAATTTCAAATGTAGACCCTGGATTAGTTCGAAAGATCTCGGCTTGATAATTCCATATCTTTGAAAAATGATAGTCATGAGTAGTTTTCCTCTCTCTCATAACTATTTTCTTTGCCTTTGAACATTGATCTTCAGTTACAGTAAGGTTGTACTCTCTCTTAATCTCCTCAACCATCTCTTGTTTGGTCAACTTTGGATTCTTTCTCAACCTCTTTAAAAAAAACCATGCAATGGTTCCTTGCTTCAACATCTTCGAGTATCCTGACCTAACACATGTATGCTTATCCTCGTAGACCCTGACCTGCATCTTCTGTTTTCTCTTATCATACGAGCTGTAGCATCTCCATGCGCATTTCACATCAGTTTCAGAGCACTTAGCACCAATCCTCAAACTCTGTGACCTATAAAGCTTAATATCATATCTCGTTTTCAGAGAATACCTGACCACAGCCCTCTTGAAATCTTGTGGGCTATTGAATGTTTTCCCTAAACACAGCAGCTGTTCAAGATTTTCAGGTTGTTGATGATCACCAGCTTTGTCTTAAGGGAATTCTGCTTCATCATCACTATGTGAGAGAGGTGGTGGAAGCCTCTCTTCATCCCATATATCATCTCCACTATCGGCATCACTCTCATCACCTCCTCTAGTTTCCTTTTCTCTAGCACCCACACCAAACTCAGCAACAAAATCCTCACACTCTTCTTCATCTAAGCCTAAACCTCCTAAACCTACACCTGCATCGTTTTCCTGCACAACCTCATCACAATCTTCATCTTTCAACAACTTCACAATCATCTCCACTCACAGCCTGTCGATCTTCATCATCCATATCTCCTTCGTCACCTGAATTTCTTGTTTGCTTCTTTTTTCCTTTTTGGTTTGGGTTGAGGAAGATCCTCACGATCTTCTCCAATTTCTGGTGACTTCCCCTTTCTTGTTTGCTTCTTCCGTTCTCGTCTTGGTTTAGTAACATCCTCATTATCTTCTCCAATGTCTGCTGACTTCCCCTTTCGTGTTTGCTTCTTACATTTTGGCTTGGGTTGAGGAAGATCCTCACGATAATCTTCATCTTCATGTGATTTTTGTTTTTTCTGCTTCTTCATTTTCCCCTTTTGTCGTTGTTGCTTCTTTTGTTTGGGTTCTGGTGAGTCTGAGTCTGAAAGACTCACAATTACTGGGTCAGGAAGACTATCTGGTTCACGAAGAACAACTGGGTCTCGAACACTCTCACCACTTCCAATATTTACAGGCGCCCCATGACCAATTCGTTCTCCAATACTATCACCATCTTGTTCATCCATTTGAGCCTCTACTTCAACTGGATTTAGAAAACTTTCAGCATCTTCAGCAATTGACGCCTCAGGTTGAGAAGGATCAATGGTGCGTTCTGGTGGGATTTTGACGGCATCAGCATCTTCAGCAATTGACGCCTCAGGTCAAGAAGGTTCACCGACTGGTTCTGGTGGGATTTTGACGGCATCTGCATGTGTCACTTTTGTCACCGTTGTCAGTCTCTGTGACTGACAACTTGGAATTTTCCCCCACGGGTCTTTGTCATCTCAATAATCACAGAGAAAAACTATTGATTTTGAGAGTTAGAGAAATCTTGATTTAGGGTTTCAAAATCGATTTGAGGATTTCTGAAATCGATTTTATCTTTAAATCGAGCAATCCGTAAAGCGACGTCATTTTGATCTTTACATCGAGCAATCCATAAAATGACGTCGTTTTGATAGAGATACACGAGCAATTCATAAAACGATGTCGTTTTAATAAGAAAACAATACGACGTCGTTTTGAGATAACGTAGCTATTAATGGGTAAATTAACACTGTTATTGTGGTCCGCTAATTTATTTAACGACGTGCCTAATATGTCCGAGTCAACACAACTTTGTTATTTATTTTAAAATCAACATAAAACTTAAACATTAAAACGGTCTAACGTAAGTTGGGGATTTAAACTTTCCAAAATTATAAATTGACGTTTTTTTGACATTTTTCCCTATATTTAATATGTACATGGCCGCAAGCATGGGCTTGACTTGCTAGTACTCAGGGGCGCCTGAATAGTTCGGATAAAAAAAAAATCTAACCGAACTATATCCAAAAAAAAAATCTAACCGAACTGTATCCGATTGTTCATGGCTAATGAAATCCGTGGGTTACAATCACTTGCTAGTAGTACTCTACTGTAGTAGAGATCGGAACTTGACAAAATAAATTCAACGCATTTTGTCTTCTTGCAAAATAGTTCCACGCTATTCTAAAGGAGGGCTAGTGGAAAGAATGTAGAACCCACTTTTCAAAAGCACATCTAATACTATATAAATCCCCATAAATCAATAAACCACCCAACAAACCCACACCCATTAAATAGAATAATAAAAGAGAGAAAAACTTTAGAGGTTAGAGAAATGAGGACGCAACAACATCTGTGGTGGGAAGTTCTTGATCCATTCTTGACACAACACAAAGCTCTTGTTACATTCTTGAGTCTTGCAGCAGTTGTGATTGTGGTTTACTTGTACCAACCCTCCTGGTCCGTACGCAATGTCCCTGGTCCAACCGCTATGCCTCTAGTTGGTCACTTGCCCTTGATGGCTAAGTACGGCCCTGACGTCTTCTCCGTTCTTGCTAAGCAATATGGCCCTATTTTCAGGTCACTCTCTCCCTTTGATTCTATTTTTGGGTGCTTTCTCGGTTTTCATGAAGAATTGTAACCAAATAAAAAACATTTGAATATCAGAATTGTTTGGTTTGGTATCATCTTGACTTGTTTTATTTGATTTCGGTTTAGAATCATTTTTATTGAAATTAAGGAAAATAACTATCTATAAATAGTGATTCAATTAATATTATATGTACAGTAGTAGTAATTTAGTGTGATTACACTGATTCCCCAACCATTTATATTTAAATATAAATTTAATGAACTTTAGTTTATTTAGCTTGGTTTAGTCCAATTACGCTAAAATTAGTCTTTTTTTTGTTTTCCTTCGTTTTAAGACATGAAAACCAAACAGATTATTAACACATTGATTTTAGTTTAAACAATTTGGTTTCAGTTTATTTTATATAGCCATTTCTTTTTGAACCTGAAATGTTAAACAAAAATGGGTTGTTTAACCAAAATCAAGAGAATTGAGTCGAAAGTAAAAAAATTTGGAGTGGAACCTTAATGTTGATTGATGAACACAACACAGAATAAAGATGAAATTTAGCTTGGTTTGGTCCAATTACACTAGTCTGTTTATTTAAGTTTTTGTTTTCTTTCATTGTGACAGACAAGAAATCCAAAGAGATTATAAAGTATAAACAAAGTTCACTTTGATTTTAGTTTAGATTTGGTTCAGTTTGGTTTATATGGCCATCTCTCTGTTTTCTTTTTTGGGGTCAAATTCGTTAAAAAGGGTTTGGTTAACCAAACTATGAGACTGAGTTTACAAAAAGTAAGAGAAAAAAAGAAAAAGAGCAGAATCTAGCACTAATGTTTATATGGTTATCTTTTTATTGGTTGATTGATGAAAAAAACAAACACAATTGATAAATTTCCAAGCAAAAAGATAGAAATATAAATGATTTTTTTTTTTATAACAGATTTCAGATGGGAAGGCAACCACTAATAATAGTAGCAGAAGCAGAGCTATGCAGAGAAGTTGGAATAAAGAAGTTCAAAGATATTCCAAACAGAAGTGTTCCTTCTCCAATCTCAGCCTCTCCTCTTCACAAGAAAGGCCTCTTCTTCACAAGGTTCATACATGCTTTATAAAAACTCTATGAATTCTTCTGTAGTTTTGTTTCTATAACCATTAATGATTCATGGATCTTTCATAGGGACAAGAGATGGTCTAAGATGAGAAACACTATCCTATCCCTTTACCAGCCTTCACATTTAACCAGTCTTATCCCCACAATGCACAATTTCATCACTTCTGCTACACATAATCTTGAGTCTGAACCGCGGGATATAGTTTTCTCCAATCTTTTCCTCAAACTAACAACAGATATCATTGGACAAGCTGCTTTTGGAGTCAACTTTGGCCTCTCAGGGAAAAAACCAAGTAAAGATGAAGAAGTTACTGATTTCATAAAACAACATGTCTACTCAACAACACAGCTCAAGATGGATTTATCTGGCTCATTCTCCATCATCTTAGGCTTACTAATTCCTATTCTTCAAGAACCATTTAGGCAGGTTTTGAAGAGGATACCGGGAACTATGGACTGGAGAGTTGAGAAGACTAATGCAAAACTTAGTGGACAACTCAATGAGATTGTGTCAAAGAGAGCCAAGGAGACAGAGATTACTGACTCAAAAGACTTCTTGTCATTGATCTTGAAAGCTAGAGAGACTGATCCTTTCGCCAAGAACATCTTCACGCCGGATTATATTAGTGCTGTGACTTATGAGCATCTTCTTGCTGGCTCTGCAACCACTGCTTTCACATTGTCATCTGTTCTTTACTTAGTCTCTGCTCATTTAGAAGCTGAGAAACGTCTGCTTCAAGAAATTGATGGGTTTGGAGGCCGTGTTCTTATCCCGACTGCTCATGACTTACAATACAAGTTTCCATACCTTGATCAGGTGCTTCATTCGTAACTGATAAGTTGAGTTTCTGTTAGTGTATTAGAATCTTTATGGATGTCTTTGTGTTTTTCTCTCCTTTGTAGGTCATCAAAGAGGCTATGCGATTCTATATGGTTTCTCCTTTGGTTGCAAGAGAAACTGCAAAAGATGTGGAGATCGGAGGTTACTTACTCCCTAAGGTAAATCCATCAACTCATTAGGCTTGCAGTCAAAACCACTTTTACTTACCGTATTTGGTACACAACAGTGTGAATACCAAAAGAAAACCAAAACTTCTGAATGGTAAATAAAAAGAAGACTAATCTGTTTCATCCATTAAAAGCATTAGTTTCAATCTTTTCAAGAAAAGGACTTGTGTCCTTTATTACTTACCTTATTGTTGTTGTTTAGGGGACATGGGTTTGGTTGGCATTAGGAGTTCTAGCAAAGGACCCCACAAACTTTCCAGAGCCAGAGAAGTTCAGGCCAGAAAGATTTGATCCGAACGGGGAAGAGGAGAAACTTAGGCATCCATACGCTTTCATTCCCTTCGGTATTGGCCCACGAGCATGTGTTGGACAGAGATTTGCACTGCAGGAGATTAAACTCACCTTGCTGCATCTCTACCGTAATTACATTTTCAGACATTCCCAAGAAATGGAGAAACCATTGCAGCTTGATTACGGTGTAATTCTCAGCTTCAAGAACGGTGTTAAACTCAGAGCCATCAAAAGATTCTGACTACTGAAATAATTCTTGAAAGTAGTGATGATTTAAACTTTAGAGCTTCATGATGAAATAAAAGCAAAGACTACAATTTTCATATTTAAATTCAAAACTCCAATGTAGTTTTAGAGGGAACAAAAAAAGAACAACTAACATACACATATCTCACAAAAAAACACAACACAACACAACAAGCTGTTGAAAATTAACATGAATCTCACAAAATCTCACACTTTTTACCCTCTCTGCTTCTCGAATCGAGTAGTAACACCAAGTGGTTTCGAGAAGCTAACATAGGAAGGATCTGAGGTAGGACTACTCTTCAACTCTCCAGTAAACAATCCAGAGTTCTTCATAAACTGAAACTCATCCATAGATTGTCTAACAACACGGTTACTTCTTCGCTTCGCCTTTGTTGATTCAGTCAAGCTCATGTAACTTGGCTTGTTCTTGTTTACTTGACCACTAGAGTTATCTGAAACAAGACCAGTGGTTCCAGAAACAGGTGTGGTTGAAGTACAGATAGAAGACGAACCAGAGCTCTCATTAAACTCATAACCAGGACTTGAATGAGAAGAAGGCTTTGCAGATACACGAGTTGTCACATTGTTCCTTCTAACTTTAACAACATCAGCAGTTTCTGGTGATTTCATATGCTTAGGAGGAGGCGTGACAGCAGCATCAACACTGTCCATAATCCTAGTCTCCCATGGCCTAGCAGCCATCCAACGCTCTAACCAACTCCATCCCCAACTATTCTTATCAAACTCTTGACTTTTAAGATATGAGATTGAACTGTTGTTCTTAAGATTTGAGCTAGGAATTGACCTCCATTGCTACAAGAGACCGGACTTAAACAAGTTAGAGAAGAATACTCTTTCACACAAGTTACTAAGTTAGAGTTACCTTTTGAGCTAGGGCATAAGCCAATGCACGTTCTCTCTTGAAAGCACCTTCTTGTCTCTGCTGTAACTTACTCTTAATATCATCTATAGTTCCTTTCCTATCACACCAACCTTCCTGAGAGAGACCATAAAAAATCTTTAAACAAGAACAATCTTGGCAATGAATCAAAGCAATGGGGAGAGATAAAGACCATTACCTCAACTTCTTTCAAGAGATCAGATTTGGTTCTGTGTTCATCTAACAGCTTTTGAACAGCTTGTCCTTCTACAGTCATTCTCACACGACGAGCTCTAACACGTGCTTGAACTCTAACCAAAGCTTGCATGCATCTTAATGTTACAGCTGCTTGTTTCCTTACTTGTCTTCCTCTAACTAAAGCTTGTAACCTCACTATCCCTTTCAATGCTCTTAAAGCTCTTCTAGCCTTTAAAGTAAACAAACAAATTCAAAATATTATGAAAAAAATAGAAAAGACTTCAGATCTCAATTCTTGTTCAATTCAAGAAAAACTTACCAAGAATCCACGAAATGTGGTTTGGATTCTAATAGCTGCCCATTCTTCTCTAACAGCTTTGAAATCTTTAGGAGGAGCTCTAAGAACAGTTGCAACAGCTGCAGAGTAAATAGTTGAAGAATCGAGACCTTCTGATTCAGACCGATGTCTTCCTTTGAAACCTTTCCATGAATCAACTGAAGAAGTCCTCCATAGCTTCCATTTCTTGTTCTTACCATTGCTCTTTTCCTGAATATAAGGAATCTTATAAAGCTTTAACTTTGAATTGAGAGAACAATAAAAGTTATGTAATTTGGGTTTAAGCTCTTACAATTTCATCCTTCTCTGGCTTCTTGAGTCCGATTATGGACTTGACCCATTTACCTGAAACACCCATTTGAAGCAAAAGTTTCAATCTGGCTCTAATTCGTAGACGAAACAGAGGAAAAAGACTGAGATTTTTATTTTATTTTTTCTCAGGTGAGTATAAAAGTTTGAAAGAGAGAGAGAATATAGGAGAATGTGAAATTGTGGTGATAATGGAGGGAGTGGTGAGTTAAAGAGACGTTTTTGAAATTTGAACAAATCAAAACAAAGCAGCCAATGGACAAATAAAAAAAGGTAAACAAAAAAAGTTATGCTCGAGTCTTTAGGCTTTTGTCTCTGATTGTGTTCCACATTTATTTACTTACACAACTGTGTCCTTTCTCAGAGTTACAGGCACGAAAAAGAAAAACCATGAAAAGGCACAATATTATATATATATATATATATATATATATTTATTTAAATATATATTTATAGGCTTTTTTTTGTGGTTCTTTCTTTTGACAGGACTCATTTATGTAATGCCTTGTTTCGTTTTATTATTATTGTATCATTGGATTCGAAATTTAAACTCCCGAAATGTTGTAATCAGATTTACCGAAATACATTCCCTTTCAAAAGTAATGCTCTTTTGGATTTTGTGGTTTGAACTTTTAACTAATTAGACAACCAATCTGTGTGTAACTGAATTTGAGTAAAATAGATATGAAGAATGCCATTATATATATGAGTATTTTCTAAAATGGATATTTTCATAAATTTATTTTCAAACGGAGTGTCTGGAAAAGAATGTTAAGGCAGTAGGGATCCCCATTTAAAAATAAATTTTCAAAAGGGTTTATTACAAATAGTTTTCCCTTATAAATATATTAGATTTAAATCTGAAGTTTTATATTAAATTAAATTAAATGTAAACAAAAACATGTAAAGACATTATCTATCAATCAATACAACCGTTTAAAAACATGATGTTGTTTATCCGATGACACTCTCTAATCTTAAAGATAAATTAAAACACCTAAAATAAATGTCAAAATTATATATATAAGGAAAAATATCAAAAAATCCTGAACTTTCAAATTGTAGACGTTGATGACCAAACCATAAAAGTAAATTAGATAAAACTAAAAAGCTAATAAATAAATAAATGATTTAAATTTTGATGATAACAATTCTTGCTTGGATCGATCGGAATGGTGGTTTTGAAGACTTTGATTTCAACTAAAAATAGATTAGAAATAATACATAAGAAGAAGAGGTTGATCATTTCAAATTAAAAACAAAAGATAGAGATATTGATGATTAAGTTTTGTTTCCCACTGTAACACTTAAATACCTCTCACTTTATAAAACAATATCTATAAAAATTTAACTAAACATATTCATTTTTTCTATAGATGAAGGAGAAGATGCTCAAAAACATCATAGGTAAATTTTTAATATTAAGATACTACAATTCATACCAATTTATAATATTAAGATATTTATTTTCACTCATACAACTTCTTTATTGATTGTATTTATAGGTAGAGATATTTTGTACACATGATTAGGGTTCTGTATATTTCTTTTGTAGATTTATTAGGTAGATATATTCCTTACTTCATATTCGAATACTAATTGTATATTTTGATTATTGATTGTATTTAGTTAGTTAAATTATTTTCTTTGAAATTTGTAATAAGAGTATCTCCAACCATACTCTATTTTCTCTTCTAAACTTTACTATAGAGTAAAAATACAGGTTCCAACCCCACTATATATCTCACTCTAAAATAAAATTTTCAAATAAATTACTCTATATTTGAAGTAATCCTATTTATTACTCTATTATAGACTAGTTTTGTTATTTATAAAAGAGTTGATTACTCAAATATAACAGAAAAGTGCTTAAATGACTAGCATAGCTCATAACTTTGACAAATTACTCAAATAGCAAAAAAATTAAATAAATGTCCATAAACATTTTTATAGAATAGTAATTCACGATTATGCCATTCTGATTTAATTAAATCTGGATTAAGGGAAAAAAACAGTTATCAAATCCTATTATCTTTTTAACTCAAAACGTTTCAGTTTTTCATCCTCTATCTTATTTCATTCCAAATAAGAAAAAAAAAACCTTTGCATCCTCTCAAGTCAACCACCGATAAATTGAAACTCTAACCGTTGTCTGCCACTTATTCTCCACCGTTGGTCATCTCTTTCTGCCGTCAAAACCCTAACGTTGTCCGCCTCTTATCCTCCGCATTGTCTATTTCAGAAATCGGCTCTTTTGTCAGTTTCGTCTCATTTCGTCATTTTGGGAAGTTCTGAATTTCGACAAAGGTTTCAGATTAGTTCCTCTGAATTTTGACAAAGGTTTCATCTTATTTCGTCATTTCGGGAAGTTCTGAATTTTGACAAAGGTTTTGGATTAGTTACTCTGAATTTCGACAAAGGTTTTGTCTCATTTCGTCATTACTATATTAATATTTTTGATAGCGATTCTTAACAAAAACCAGTAACCAACTTTCTTATATGTTTGAAGGATTATTGGGGTTTGAGTGGTTGAAGATAACTACGGTATGTAAGCGATATTATGTATAATAGTCGTGGATTTATGATTCTTAGGGTGGCTGATTTATGGTTTATGTTATGGCTGATTTATGGTTTATGTTATGGCTGATTTATGGTTTATGTTAGGGCTGATTTATGGTTTATGTTATGGCTGATTTATGTTCTTTGGTGGCTGATTTATGATGTTGGCTGATTTATGATGTTTTGGTGGCTGATTTATGATGTTTTGACAGCTGATTTATAAATCATATGGTGGCTGATTTATGTCTATTGACGGCTGATTTATGTCTTTGTAAATAGATGGAGGAAGTGAAAAAAATTCCCGCGTAGACTTTACGAGGAAGGAAAATTTCCATTGCAGAATAAAAGCATGAATCACAACTGTCAGCTGGGCAATTTCACACAGGTTAGAGAAGCAATAGGTATCGATGCCTGGGAAGAAATTAAGAAATCAGCTCTTGGATTCACGCCTAAGCTAGTTGATAGCGATTATGTTTGGTCTGCTAAAACTGTTCATTTTCTACTCACCCGTCAGTTGGCAATACAAAATTAGAATGATATTTGGGTAGCCATCGGTGGTCAACCAATCAGGTTTAGCTTGTACGAATTTTCTGAGATTACGGGACTAAACATAGATGTACTGCCAACCGAGGATAATGCAGCTGACTACACTAGTTTTTGGACAAAGTTAGGTGTTCCACTTGGAGTTGGACCAAAGTATGATGAATTGTCTAAATGTTTTGGCCGCTGTCGTGGATGGGATTTACCAGAGCGTAAGCTGTTGGGGTTGTTATGTAATCTACACATGGCTATTCATGGTCTACATTATAATTCAAGACTTCCTTTAGAACCTGCAAAAATAGTATTCAAGGATGAAGACATTGCTGAGAATCCATGGGGTCGGTTGGCATTTAAAAGTCTTATAAACGGTGTTAGGATTGTTCAGTATGAAGGAAATTCTTATACCGTCAACGGTTGCGTGCACGGGTTGCTCATTTGGGCGTATAAATCAATTACGATGTTCAGAGAGCGGTTTGGGAGAATTATATAACCGATGAAATTACATTTCTTTGATGGGGTGGCCTTCGTACGCGTAAAGATTTAGAAAATGTTATTAGTGAGGAGAATGCAGAGCATGGTGAGGTAATGTTTTCATGTAACTACTTATTGTTGCGACTGACTTATTATAACTACATCTGACTTATTGTATATGCCGGCTGACTTATGATAGTGTTGTGGCTGACTTATTGTATATGTCGGCTGACTTATGATATAATGTTGTGGCTGACTTATTGTGTATATGATGGCTGACTTATGATATAATGTTGTGGCTGACTTATTGTATATATAACGGCTGACTTATTATAGAATGTTGTGGCTGACTTATTGTTGTGCTTCTTGATATAGGTGCGTGTTAGGAGGATGATTATGAAGCCTTTAGAGGAGATATATCCTCGTTGGGGTGATAATTGTGAAGACCCTGCACTTCATAACCTGATAGTCGACATTCTTGAAGATAAGTTTGTTAAAGGTTATTGGGATGTAAAGTTAAAGAAATCAATTCTACAAAAAGGGAAAATTGTGGAAGTGAAACAAAAAAGAAAGAAAAGAGCGGAAGAAGAAGTTTCAGAGCCTGCGAGAGGTGTTGATAGTGGAAAAAAATCAGATGGGAGTGATGAACACAACATAGACTATGAGAGAAATCTTCTTGTCAATGGCCTTGTGAAGATGGTGGAGAAACCGTACACAAGATTGGATGACATGGAGAAAAACATCGGCGAAATGGTTGGAGGCATAAAAAGTAATCTTGAGGCCAAACTTGAAGCTAAACTTGTAGCCAAACTTGAAGAAAAGTATGGCCAAAGGCTAACTTTCATTGAAGAACAAGTCAGGCCGTTGGAGAATCAAATCAATTGGATTAAAGAGCGGTTTGAATCTCGTGAAATGGAAAATTCCAATGTCAAAGATGGGCACTCGAAGGCTTTTCATGATCAAGACGTTACTAGCCCGTTATGTGATTTATGTTTCTAGTCATGGCTGATTTATGTTTCAGTCAATGCTGATTTATGTTTCAGTCACAGCTGATTCATGTTTCAGTCACAGCTGATATGTTTCAGTCACGGCTGATTTATAAATGAGTCACGGCTGATTTATGATTCAGTAATGGCTGATTTAGGATTCACTCGCGGCTGATTTATAATGTCAGTGAAACCATATGTGGCCGATTTATTACTTATGAGGTTGTATTTTTTTCGTTACTGTAAACAGGTGCAACGCCCTAGGAATGTTAAAATTGCTGAGAAATTTGTAGTTGATCTTGTGAAAGAAGAGAACAAAGAGAAGGGCAATGAGAAGAAGGGAAATGAAGAGAAGGGCAACGAAGAGAAGGGCAACAAGGAGAAGGAAAAGATAGTGATGTGTTTGACGTAACCGACAAGTATCGTTAAGAAGAGCAGAAATTGTTGCCTGAATCTGAAGATAACGAGGAGGAGAAGATTAGGCAAGCAAACCTATCAAAAGCACTAGATGCGCTGCAGGAAGGTTTATTGGCTTTTGACATTGGTAAGAAGAAAACGTTTCCTCCACCTCCACCGTATCCGTATATTGGAACCACTGGATTGACGTGTATGAGGAAGGGTTTGACTCCTTCAGTAGCAATATATGATCCTCTGAAACAGGTTGATAAGACTAAATTAGAAGCAGTTTATTCGTACCTGAAACCATATGCGTCAGTACAGTATTTTTAGATATAATTGTTGGATATCAAAACTTTCGCTAACTATCTTCTTTTATTCATCAGGCATATTCGTCTTAAGGAAAAACTTAATGAAGATATAGAGTTCTACATGGTTCTCATGACCCCGAGAAAAGATTGGCCTAACGATAAATATGGATGATTGTACAATTATGTAAGTCAACAAAGTTACAACTGATTTATGATTCAGTTAGGGCTGATTTATGATTCTGTCACGGCTGATTTATGATTCAGACGCGGCTGATTTATGATTCAGGCGCAGCTGATTTATGATTCAGGCGCAGCTGATTTATGATTCAGTCGCGGCTGATTTATAATAGTCACGGCTGGTTTATAATAAAGTCACGACTGATTTATGATTTAGTCACGGCTGATTTACTACTAATGAATATTCTTTTTTTCTTTTCTTACAGCACATGTCTTTGTTTTTCCGACTGCTACGTAAAATGTATTTGCAAGATCCATGTCCTTATTACACTGATCGGATTGCGTTTGTTGATCAATGGTTTGTCAGTACGTGGGTGAGGGATTATGCTCAGTTTGAAATCAATCCAAAGAAATAGAAATTCACTGAGTCGTATTTGAATTTAACAAAAGGTTTGTTACCCAAAGACCAGCAGACAAACAAGAAGTGGTTAGAAGACGTTGATAACTTGTTACTTGTTCACCAAATTAATACCTGCCACTGGATAACATTGGATGTAGATCTGGTTAATGAGAAGATTTATTGTTACGACAGTATCATGGGAGCACGAACACCCGAGCAAGACAAGGAGTTACTTGAGAAATGTAGAGTGTTCACACGAATGATACCCACACTGTTGAAGGAAGTAATTCCTCCTGAAGTCTGAAAACCATCATGTAAACAATTTTCCTTTAGACAGACGAAATGCATCCCGCAAAACAATAAACCTGGTGATTGTGGCGTGTATTCGGCCAAGTATGCTGAGTGTTTAGCTATTGGTGTATCGTTCGAAGGTCTAAGCGATATGAACATCTAGGCAATACGGTTAAAGATGGCAGCAGAGATATTTGATGAGGTATCTGACCTCTATGCTCAGTTTACATAAAGAGGTCATGCTGTTTGTTCTTCTTATTGTTTCCTCTTTTAACAACGTTGTGTAAAAATATTACTCTAGCTTATGGCTGATTTATGTAACATATTATTCTAGGTAATGACTGATTTATGTAAAATATTATTTTCTCATATTTCACTGATTGTTTAAGGTATTGTTTATGGAATCATATAAATGTTCAACTATGAGGGATCACATAAATAAATGTTACAATATTAAAGATTGATACATAAATAAATGTTACAATATTAAAGATTGATACATAAATATTTCATCGCAATATTGAAAGACAAACATTCATTACGGTTAAGAAATTACTGGTATATTGTTTAGGGAATGGCTGATTTATGTTTCATCCATTATTTAGTGACGGCTGATTTATGGTTCTAACATTATTCAGTGACGGCTGATTTATGAAAATATCGTTCCACTAATGGCTGATTTAGGTAACAAATATAATCACCAACACTCTCTATTAAAGTGAGACCCTATTAAATCGAGGATACTAGAAATAACCCTATTAAAGCGAGACCCGCATAATAAAGCCGCGAAATTTCTCTTTCCAACCAAGAACCCTTAATCCCCAAATTCGAAAATCATATTGAGGATGAGCAATTTCTCTGGAGCGTCAAGCGGATCTTCGAGCACTCGGAGAGGAGGAGTTATGGGTGTACCTAAGGTGTGTTGGTGTGGGGCTCAAATCGTTGGAAAGATTTCAAAATCGGACCCTAATCCTTACCGTCACTACTTTTGTTGTGCTTATGCTGTATCAAATAAGGTTAAACTCTGTTTTATATTTCTTTAAATGTTATTCTTGTTAGTTCTATAATGTAAATTATTTTGTAGCTTATGGATGACAATCACATTTTCAAATGGGTTGATGAGGCATTGTTGAATGAAGTTGAGAGACTTAGTTCTGAAGCTAAAAGACTTGAGCAAATGGTGAGGGAAAGTGAGATAGTGTTTGATGGCATGTAGTACGAGAAGATTGTGTTTGATAAGGTGTTAATGGAAGTCGAGAAAGAGGTGTTTGAGAAAGTAGAATGTGTGTTGAGTGAATCCAAAACAAACATGAAGAAAATGATGATTCTTGTTATCGTTGGATGTATGATCATTGTTGGGTTAGAGAAACTCATATGATGTATGATTTGCTCATATTATTATGAGGATTGTATTAGCATGAATAATTATCTTGTTTAAGGTATGGCTGATTTATGTACAAGTGATGTCTGATTTAAAATTATCTTGTTTAAGGTATGGCTGATTTATGTACAAGTGATTGCTGATTTAAAATTATCTTGTTTTTAGGTATGGCTGATTTATTGTACAAGTGATGACTGATTTAAGATACAAGTTATGGCTGATTTAAGATACAAGTTATGGTTGATTTAAGATACAAGTTATGTCTTATTTATTGTACGATATGACTTAGGAGGATTAAATTACCATGAAAGAAGATATGATTCAATATGATCATCTATGTCAATGTGATTGAATAAGAGCAAAAAGATTAGTGAGAAAAGCATTCGTTATGAGAAGATATAACCCTTGTCTTGCCAAATACAAACAATGTAGAAGACAAAACTAGAAACAATATGTTGAAGACAAACCATTGTTATTCTTGATACTGATAATGAGAAAAGCAGTCATTATGATCAACAATAAATATTTCAATTGATTAAGAAAGAGACACATTCAGTACAATTGATATATGATATAGAAACTACTGGTATATTGTTTAGGGAACAACTGATTTATAATTCAAGATGTATTCCATTACGGCTGATTTATGAGTCTATTACGGCTGATTTATGATTCAGTTACGGCTGATTTATGATTCAGTTACAGCTGATTTATGTTTTTTTTTTCTTTTTTGTCAACAACCTGATTTATGTTTCTATAGACTTGATTAATCATACACATATAGACAACAAGTTTAAAAATTATTGTTTACAAGAAACAAATACAACTATTATCATACACATACAAACAACGAGTTTACAACTTATTGTTTACAAGTTTTCGCATTATATCCTTCCTTTTTACACAAAGAGCAAGTGTGTGGTTTTCTTGGGCGTTTCTTCTCACTTGCCACTTCCAAACAGGATTTCATTCTAGAAATCTTAGATCTTCTAGGTTGATTACAAGGAATTGGGAGATTGCACACTTGTTCCGCTACGTGGTCTGGAACGGGAAGCGCCGAATCTATAGGCATAACTGAAACAACGTATGTGTTACCCAAATACATACTGTAATAATATGGGTGACAAAATGAGACACGAGAAACATTCTTGTGCTCCGCAGCTGCAATTGCATGTACGCATGGTAACCTATCAATGTCAAAACGACGACAAGTGCATCTCTTCAAATCCAAATTCACAACATGCAAAGATGATCCACATATCACTTGTATATGATGAGCATCAATGATTTGTACCGTCGTAAGTTTGGCACCACTGACACGGTCCTGTTGCTCAAAACAAATTTATACCGATCAGTAATAAATATATATGTATGGCTAACTTATTTATACTGACGGCTGACTTATTATATAGTGGTGGCTGACTTATTATATAGTGACGGCTGACTTATTATATATTACGGCTGATTTAGGAAATAAAATTTTACCTCCAACAATCTTTCAACACCACGAGTAAGTGTTGTGTTCATAGACAGAGCATCTTCTCATCTCATTAAACCATCGCGTCATCATTGACCTAATCTCTTCTAATATTCGAACGATAGGAAAACTTCATGTTTTAGAAAGTACCTTGTTCATCGATTCCGTTATATTTGTTGTAGTTAGATTATATCTATCACCCGGGAAATGAATGTGTTCCCACATTCGTACATTGGCTATTTGGAGGTAGCCACGAAGTAGAGGATGAAGCACTTTAATCTCATATCACACGGACTGAAATTCATCCATTCTATAACAATTTGCAGCTTTCTTGACCAAACGAAATAAATTTCTCCCTCTGAACCGTACTAGAATGTTTTTATACAAATGATACGTTCAAATACCATGAGCGGCTAATGGATAGACATTTCAAATTGCTTTCCCAATTGACTTATGCCTATCCGAGATTATAGCAAGACCATTATCATCACGAACCACAAGTTTCAATTGCGTAAAAAACCATCTCCAAGAATCATCATTTTCAGTGTCAACCACACCAAATGCTAATGGGAAGATCTGAAAGTTACCATCTTGGCCTAATGCTGTAAGTAGCGTCCCTTTGTATATTCCATGGAGAAATGTACCAACCATGATAACTACTTTGCGCATGAAATTAAAGCCACTGATGCTCGCAACAAACGCAAGACATAAATACTTGAATCTCCCGCAATCATCTACTTCAAGACGAGTTAGTGTACCCCTTCTCAAGAGTTCCCAAATCGAGCTCCCTTGCAAATCTTAATGTCCTATGGGACTTCCAGTAATCCATATGTAAATTTTAGTAAATAAATCAGCCACCATTTAATAGATAAATCAGCTGCAACGTATAAATAAATCAGCCGCTACATTCCAAATAAATCAGCCGCAACTAAATCAATAAATCATCTGCAGTAGTATTAATAAATCAGCCACAACAACATCAATAAATAAATCAGCCGCAATTAAATCATAAAATCAGCCACAATATTGTTGTAAATCAGCCACCACAACATCAATAAATCAGCCGCAAAACTATAAATAAAGCAGCCACAATACCACAACATGTTTTATTACCTTGATACCAAATTGCTTATTAATAGCAATTCCGACATGTCTAGGCCGAACTGATGGATCAATGTCACCATTACAATCCTGGTATATTGGTCCCAAAATATCAGGCGTTGCTTGTCGGGATCGATTAGAACGCTCAGTTACAGAACATGTGTGTTCTGAATCGTATAAACAAATATAGAATTCTGGAGATTGCCCTTCTCTAAAAGCACGAACTCTCCATCTACATCCGTTAACCCAACACTTAAAAATGTAGGTATCTGGATGTAATATTGGTACATCAAAATCAAATCGATCTCTCACCGTTAGAAGTTTCAGAATTTTCTCCAACTCGTCTTTACTCTCGTATCGCTGTCCTACAGCGATATTAAGCGCAGACAAATCTAACTTCGTAAACTCATTGGTTCCTTTTGATTATTTCATCGCAATGTTCTGAGGCCTTTTCTTTGGAGGCAAAGTTGGTGAATCTTCATCTTCTTCTCGAGGCTTCCCAAATAAGCTGAAGTTGTCGTCATCAGATGATACACCATCCAGGTCGTCAAAAATATCAAATCTGCTGTCAAATTTGTCATCTTCATCATCTTCAACTTCAACTTCAGCTTCAACTTTGTCTTCTTCTTCATCTTTGACTTCGTCTTCTTCTTCATCTTCAATTAAGGCTTCTTTTTTGTAGATTCCATCATTACTATCCATATCTTCATAATCATGTACATCATTATTTCTATAACCTTCTTCGCTTTCTTCTATTATCTCCTCTTTTGCTACATGTCTCCATGGCCGTCTCATCTTCTCCTTGGCTTTATTCTTCTGAATAAATTCACTACCCTCTTTCTCTGTAACCTCTACACAAATTCGTAGGAGTTCTTTCTTTCTTAAGCTTAGAAAACCTTGCAATTGACGAGAATTACAAACATAAACCGGTGGAGTATCTCGCACCATTCTTTTCAAAGTCTTGCTCGAGAACATGTAGCTCAGCTGAATCTTACAGCTTTTCTCATCTAACCCATAGTCCTCAACAACCATCTTCAAAAGATCAACGAAGCTTGTCTTTTCTGTGATGTTTAGAACTCTACATCCTCTCTTGTTGGCGGTGAAATAATATCGAGTATTAAACATCCATTTTTGCAAACTATAATAACTGGATCCATTGATGAAGAACATAGATGAATGGTGAAGAAAATAGATAGATCGAAAAATTGTGAAGAAGACGAAAATGATGACGGCTAAACCTATTTTCGGAGGTGATTCATCGCTGACATGGATAAATCTGCCACCAAAAGAACCAACAAATCAGCCATGATAAATCAGCCACTATGAAACAATAAGTATGTCGTCACTGATATACTATACAAGTAATTATAATAGTTTCTAAAAATCAGCCACAACATCCAATAAGTCAGGTAAGAGTAAATAAGTCAGCCGCAATATCCAGTAAGTCAGTCGTCAAATGCATACTATTACAGTAATTAATGTTTCATTACTTAATCAGCCGTAGTTTACCTGACTTATCAGTAAATCGGCCATTTGATGGCTGATTTACAGTAAAAGTTAATAAGTCTGCCGCATAAGTCAGCCGCTTGATAATAAGTCAGCGCTTGATAATAAGTCAGCCAAACAAGTCAACTGGACTTTCGATAAATCGGCCACCAACCAATAAATCAGCCATCAAGTAGCAATAAGTCAGCCCATAATTTATAACTCAGCCGAGAAGCTAATAAATCAGCTGTGTCATGTATAGATAAATCAGCCAATTTCTAATAAATTAGCCGATATCTCATAATCAGCCGTGTCGTGTATATATAAATCAGCCGATATCCCATAAGTCAGTGAAAATTTACTAAGTCGGCCGTAACTTCCGCCCGATTAAGACAAATAAATCAGCTGACACGCTTATAAGTCAGCCATTCCCTTAAATCGGGCAATCTTGTGATAAGTCAGCCGTCATTAAGGAAAAAAAAAATTAGCGGCTGATTTACATAATCCACGTAGACAGTTTCGATGCCACATAGGATTTTTCGCTGATGTGAAAATAAATAGTAATGGCGTTTTTGTAATAACGTTTTTGTTATCAAATGCTTAGAAGGGCAGTTTAGGTATCGATAATATATCAGTAATAAAAAAAAGTTTTGATGCATTCTAGTCGTTTTACCGAACATTTGGTACATTTGAGTAAACCTCCCTTTATAAAATAGTCCTTTAACTTTTATATATTTTATCTTATGCTTATATTATTCAATAATATTTTGGTAATGTTGTTAGATAAATGTTGGTAATAAATTACAAATAGCTATATAATTAAAACTGTAAAATATAACAATAACTTTTATTTATTAGAAACACAATATCATAATCAAATTACATAATAAACTATCAAAATTAAAGAAAAACAATACAAATTAAACATAGCACAACAAAAGCTAGTAAATTTTGTTTATGTAATAAATCATAATTTTATTAAATTTATGGCTTAAAATCAAAACATGTGGGTTAAATTTATAAGTTTGGTAAATAATATATGTTTTTAGGAAATTAATTATTAAGAATAGATTTGAAATATTCTCTTGAGAGTTAAAAGTAGATTAATGGTTTGGAGTCAAACTCATCTCTATTATAGAGTTAAGAGTTAATTTATTTTAGAGTAAAATATAGAGAAATGGTTAGGGATGCTCTAAGGTAATAAGGAAATATTTCATTTTCAAATTGATGTCAAAAATCATTGTGTTTAGTTGTTTGGATTTTAGCAAATTAATATCTGAATATGTTCATCATTTTATTATTTTTCTTTATAAAAAAACTTTTATTTAAAAGACATAAAATTGGTGTCCACTTAAAATTTTGATCTTTAATGATCCCCATTTTCTATATATTTTATTTGTATAGAAATTAAATATTGTTAATATTTTTTAAATTTTTTGTAGAGTTTTCTTACTATTAATATTTTAATAATTTTATAAAAATTATATATTATTAATATTATTAAGCAAGGGATAAATATAATCAAAAAACTTTTAATTAGTTTTAGTTTTATTATTCATTGTTTATTATTTATTTTTATTAGATAAGATAATGTTAAGATATAGAAATAAGTATAGAGATGTTTGGATACATGGATTACTCATTTGTACTTCAATTTTAATAGTATAGAGATTAAGATTTATTTATTAAAATGCACAAAGCCTACACTTAAATATTTTTTGTTCATTTTATTTTGAAATTGGTTGCTCCAATTTAATTGATAAGACTCTCCTTTATTCATTTTTATTTGGAAAAAAGGTTTTGAAGTAGATAATTTTTATTTTCATTGAAGTAAAAACTTGTAAAATTATTAGTTTCTTAGTCAAAATTTTATATTATAAGTTGATGGAGTTGATAAGCTCTTACAAATACAATAACATTCACTCCAATAAACATAATGAATGATATACAAAGTCTTAGGTAGAAATTCATCACAGTGAGGCAAAATTTATAATTTTAAAAATTATTTATGTTAAAACTTTAGTTATATTATTAATAATAAACTATTTCTTGTCTAGTATTTATTCTTATTAATATTTTAAAATTTGCTAAAAAATATTTTTTAACTTATGTTTTTTATATCTCATTAAATATTTTTTAATTTAATTTATTTTCTTATTAACTATATAAATATTGTTCATTAACTATTATATTTAAGTCATATTCATTAAAATATTCTTATTTGATAATTTTTTTAATTGGATAATTAAGGTGTTTGATAAGTCTTTATTTTCATCAATTTTTACTATAGATTTCATATTTTTTATTGAGTTTAGAGTTAGGTTTTTGTGTTTTTTTGGTTCTTTTAAAGTTTTTAACAGGTTTACAAGAATTGAGCAAAAACATGATGATTTGAGATGAATTTACGGATTTAAAGATACATAGCAATGCAGAGGCTTTCGAAGTTTGTCATTCGTTGGAGGTCTTTCGATAATCGGATGGAGATGAGAGTTTGACACAAGATATACCTTTGAGTTATCTTTCATTTGGCATTGGTCTCGTGTCATTCTCATCCCTGGTTTAAGATTTATGCCCATTTTACTGAATACATGTCCATCTGACGAAAACGAAGCAGTTGCAGGAATGAGCACTGGGATCGACCGATCCCGTATATTCTCCAAATCAAACATTTACTCTGATTTTAACCTAGTGTATCCTATAAATAAGACTTCGTCTCAGACACGACCTAGGTTGTTTTAGGTCACTTTTTTATTGTCCTCTTTTGTTTCTTTTCATATTTTCATATCTATAAACTTTTCCATTGATATTTTTAGACCTATACTCTTTTCCATTGCATTTTCAGATCTACAATATATCTTCATCTCTTTCTTTGCATTGCATATCATAAAATATCAAGATCTATCAACCCATCACCATGATTGAATATATCTACTTGTTGGGAGATGAGATTTATTCAAAGGAATTTAATGTTTAATTAGGTTATTGTTATACATTAGGGTTATGATTAATAAATCTCTATTTATATGAAACTAATGTTTTTGTTAGGTAGACGAATCTATCAAATGATTTATAGGATTTTATAATACGGCTAGTACATGTTTATTTTTTCCAGAATCTGTAGTTTATAGGCTTGAGATTGTCAGGTGACGAGAGTCGAGGTTGGATCTACAAGTGAACAATATAAAAACCGCTAATAAATGCTGGCATAAGATCCTAGCAGATTTTTGACCAAGATAATATTCTCTTTCGAGAGGTGGTTTATTTGTTCATAGTGTTTTGAGTTCTAGTTCTAGATCACTAAATTGTTAATCCAGTTAGATATCTTTTTTTATTTTTTTTAAATCTCTGCAATTTTCCAGATTCCAACATTTTATTTTAAATTGATTTTGATTTGATTTTATTATTTTTGGATTTATTCTCGGATTTCTTGTGACAAAACCTTTTCATATTCTTCATACTAGCTATGTTTAGATCTACAGATCTAAAGTGCACATAACTCTGTGCGGATTCGATCCCACCATTATACTACCGCGCACAACCGTGCATTTGCGGAACTTTTGGTTTGGGTAAAACCTGAAACCACATCAAGTTTTTGGCGCCGTTTGATATATCATGAATTTTATGGTTTTATGACATGATATATGTAATGGTTTTGGAGTCTTTTATATATATATTGAGTCGTACTAGGTACAAACACGAGATGGACCCTGATGAGCATTTTGGAGCATTTGGAGGCTTGTAGCTGAGCAAATCAACAAGGAGACGAATATTACTGTTCATGTCGATCGACAGGCTTCACCTGTGTCGGTCAACACAACCTACACGTGAATGACGCCTTTGAGTTTTATTAAGTTTTAAGAATTGCAACTTTGCCCCAAAAGTTTCCAAAGTTTATACTTCATGTCTAATCGTGTTTTTAGGTTAAACTATGTTTTAGAAGTCCCAGAGGCGAAGTTTTTGGATTCTCTAAGTTTTTGAGAAGTTCTAAGTTCATTGTACGTTTCAAGGAGATTATTGGAGAGAAGATTAAGATCTCAAACCTTGTAGAGAGAAGAATTCTGAACTCCCTTTGTTTTTCTTATTTTCTATTTTATGAGTATTATTCAGACAATGATTTGTGTTTCACCTTCTATGTATGAGTAGTCACCTTGTTAGATTTAGGATTTCAAAAGGGTTAATGAAGGAAAACTGAATTGGGCATAGTCTTGTTAAGTTATCTATTATGTTCTTCATCTAGATTTGATAATTACACTAGTCTTAGGATTGATCACCCTAATACTGGTACCTTAGGATTATTGGTAGACACGAGAGTGTTATTGATACCCTGACCCAATCTTAGATGAGCAAACAGCCTATTCACAGTGAGAGTTGGTTAAGGAATTTTGTAAACATATCGTACCCGCACTATTATAGAGACTCTATTTATTGGTATTTTGCAAAGAGATTTGGTTTGCTTCTGTTTAGAGGATAGATGTCGTCGCAGCGAGAGTTTGATGAGATATCATATTAGTGTTACGACTTTAAGAACAGCACAAACACTTTAGATTTAATTTATGAACCGTACAGTTCATTTGCCTGAGTTTTCCTGATTGATGTCCCTAGGTCTAGCGCTTTAACCGTCTGAATTTAATCCCATTTATTTGCTATTTTCGTTAATTGCATTGCTCTATTTAGTTTTCTTATTTTCGTCTAGCTTAACTCGAATCTGTTCAATCTACTGTGTTAGTTTTCAGAGTCCTTGTGGATTCGACCCCTAAGTACTACAATGATCTCTTAATTTGAGAGAGTAGCTTCTAGGGTTATATTTGACCCCTGTCAAATTTTGGCGCCGTTGCCGGGAACTCTAGATTCACCATTAGATTTCAGTTAGGGTTTAGTCTATATTTTTATTTTTATTTTTGTTACTCACGCCTTTACTTTTTATTATTTCAGGTGCATGAAACTTAGGAGCAGCAAGGACAAAGAACTAGTTGCTACTGAGGAGATTGAGAACTTAGAGAGAGCTAATCGCAAAACACTCAAGAGATCAGAGATGGTTAGAACTGTTTTGATTGAGAGGGATGCTGCTGGGATCATACATGATTTAGAGGGTAACCAGTACAATGCTCAGGGTCAGAGACTTGATGCAGATTGAAACCCCATCGTCGAGATTGTCGTCACTTCTGGTCATGTCGACCGACAGGGTAATGGTTGTGTCGGTCGACGTTAAGGAGACGGAAACGGTCTAGACAACTTGGATGCTAGGATTGAGAATGTGAGAAGAACACTTGCTGATTTCAATAGACCCAATGAGTTCTACTCCAACAGGTCTACTATATGTCCTCCTGCTTTTCAGAGGAATGATTTAGAGTTGAAACCCCAATACTACACTCTTGTGGGGCAACACACCTTCCATGCTCATCCTGCAAAATATCCAATGGACCACATAGAGAAGTTTGATGACTTGGCTTTGAGTATTAAAGCCAATGGAGTGTCTTAAGACTATCTATTCTGCAAGCTCTTCCCATACTCTCTTGTTGGGGAAGCAACTCAATGGTTGAAACAGCTGGAACCGGGTTCCTTAACCACTTGGAGAGACATCAAGACAACTTTTTTGAATAACTTCTATGATGATGCTAAGACAGAGGACTTGAGGGATTTGATTATTCAGTTTACTCAAGGACCTGCAAAGACTTTGAAGGCTGCATGGTTGAGATTCATGGGATACCAACGGGATTGTCCGCACCACAACATTGATGAAGTCCAGCTCATTAGGACTTTCTTCTGCGTAATTGATTGGAGGTATCAGGTTGCTTTGGATGCTGCTAGTGATGGTAACTTCAAGACCAGAACACCGGAGGCTGCTATCAAGTTGATTGAGAACTTGGCATCTAGTAGTAGTACTAAGAATGCTGATTTTTGAGAGGAAGAAGATAGCAGCTGGTTTGAACAACAATCAGATGGCGGAAGTCAAAACAAAGCTTGATACTGTGCACAACCTTATGGTGAACAAGAAGTCAATTCACTTTTCTCAAGAGGTTGAGGTTTTTGAAGCTGAAGAAGAAGCTACTGAAGAGGATGTGAACTATGTGAATGGTTCCGGTTTCAATGGCCAAAGATTTGGCAATTCTCAAGGCAACTTCAGAGGTTACAACAACCAGAGAAACAATTACGGGAACAACCAGAATTCTTCTGGATTTACGCCCAGGCTTGTGACTTAGGAAGCTCAGAGAAACAACAGTGGTTTCACTAGGGACTTTGGAAGTTCCAATTATCAGAATTTGCCTCCTATGACTGCGGATTCTGAGTTGAAGGATATGCTTGACTAGATACTTGAAGGACAGCAGAAGATGACTGTGGATTTCAATGGTAAGATAGATGCTCTGTATGCCAATCTCAATGGGAAGTATGAGACATTGAATAATCACATCAAGAGGTTGGACACTCAGTTTGTACAATCTGCTGTGAACACTAAACGCCCTGATGACGTCTTACCTGGAAGTACTAACACTAATCCTAGGTACTCTTGTGCTGCTCTTACCTGGAAGTACTGACACTAATCCTAGGTACTCTTGTGCTGCTGTTATATCCTGGGGAGATATTCAAGAGAGAGATCAAGGAAGAGGTTCTGGAGAGTTCTGAAGCTAAGGAAAAAGTTAAGAATCTCATCTCGGAGCTCATATCGATCAATACCACCACTACATGTCGGTCGACAAAACCCAACTTATCAGAGGATTTGATGCAATTCACGACTAAGGATGGTCCTGACTCCAGGCAAATCGTTCGACAGACACCTGGCCATGTCGGTCGATGTGCACAGCCCAGTGACAGAATTTATCTCTGAAAGTTGCCTAAGTTGGAAGATCCCGGAAGTTTTGTTATACCCCGCTCCATTGCTGGAGTTAAGTTCACTGATTCACTCTGTGGTACTGGAGCTAGTATCAATATCATGTCTAATGATGTTGCGATGAGATTGGGAATCAATGACATGAAGAGATCTTCAATTGAGATTACATTGGCTGATGCTTCTCTGAAGAAGTCCATGGGTGTTATTGACAATCTGAGAGTTCAAGTTGGTGATTATCTGCTTTCCTGTGATTTCCATGTTGTTGAGAAGGATATTGGTTCTGATATGCCACTGATTTTGGGAAGACCGTTCCTTGTTACAACTGGAGCTGTGCTTGATCTGCTGAGTAGTAGGATTTTTCTGAGACATGTTGAACCTGATGTGTTTTATCCTGCTAATCCGGATGGATATGTGATGTGGAATCCCCAGGTTATTGTTGAAGAAGTGAATGAAATTCACACTAAGGAGTTCACTGCAAAGAATCTGAAAGCTGCGGGTAAGAAGAAGAAACCGCAGAGAAAAACAGTGACCGCGGAACCCTTTATGACTTTGACTCCTGGGAGGAAAGTCGATGATACTTTTGAGTATAAGCTTAAGTATGGAAGTGGTTCCAGGCCATTTGCCAAGATTAAAGCTATCATCACTTCTGAGTTTAAGGCTAAAGGACAAGCCGCGATAGATGAGGTGATGAATAGGGTTCTGAAACCCAAGATGCTTGATTTAAGTGAGGATGATTTCAGCTCTAAGACTTCATCTTCACCACCTTCGGATTCATCCGGAGATATACCATCCATCTGAATTCTGACAAAGTCAAGTGAATGACTGAAAATAAGGGCTTAGTGGGAGGCAACCCACTGGTGAGTCTTTAGTTAAGTTTTTTAGTGTCTTGTTAACTAATTGTTTTTTGTTATTGTTTTGTCTCATTAACTAGATGTGCTTAATGATGATTATGGAAAAATTTACATGGATTGGAGAAGCTTTACGTAATTTTTCGACCAAGGACACAAGGTTTGTGTCTGTGTCGATTGACACGAACACCTTGGGTCGGTCGACGCGGACCCGAGGTTAGTATAAATACATAATTTCTTTTTCTTCTTCACATTATCTCTTCCAAAATCGTAACCGTCGCCGCCTATATCAATCCCAAATCACAAATTTTTTATTCATTCATCAAATGAATCGAGTTTTGTCCCTAACATCAAGAAAATTCAATTTTATTCACTCATATATCATTCATTCCATCAAAATCCAAGGTATGTTTTTCAAATTTCATCTTGAAAATCCAAAAATTTCAAGGGTTATATTTTCACTTCTATGATCTGTAATTGGTCTCAAAACTTTCTAATCTTGTTAGATTAGGATGAATTTAGAAGGATTGAAGTGTTAATTGTTGCTAAATTAGGTTGATTTGATAGAAAAATCATGAATTTCTATGAATAAAAGTTGAACTAATTTGACATGAAATTCAAAATTTAGAGATGTTTAGGATGATGGATATATGTAGGTTTGATAATGTTGATGGTTGATTGTGCTTAAAACATTAGTAAATCACAAATTTAAGATGAAATTTTGCTTGATTTGTCGATTTCTGCACCACATCGATCGACACGGTATGCTTGTGTCGGTCGACACGATGCCATTTGTACCGGATATTTGCTGATTTTTGGGATTTGTTCTCTTGTTCTCTTTCAGGTACATCATGTCTGGTAGGGGAAAGCGACCACGGACCTCAGAGGCTCAGGGAGAGTCCAGTAGTACACCATCTCCGCCCATCGAATCTCATAGTCCATGGCCTCATCGAGAGGGGACAAGGATTAGACCTCAACGTGATTGGGACGGAACCCCAAGAGAGGAGGTGATGAAGCCCGAGTGTTACAACCGAGAGATCTCTGATGAGTGGGACGAGTACGACACTCTGTTCTATAATGCCTGGTTGAACATGGAGATTAAGCCCATCCGGCTTATGGACAGCGTTACCTTGCAACGTATGCAGATCAAGGATGAGTGTCTACTAGCTTTGTAGAAGATTGAGTTGGGTACTATGTGCACTCAATATTATGAGGTCTATCCGGAGTTGGTCCGACAGTTCATGGCCACTGTGCAACTCTACTACACCTCACCTAAGGGGTTAGCTCAGACAGGTATCCTCACATTCTTGATTCGAGGAGTTCAGTACATGATCACTATTCTCAACCTTTGCATGGTCTATGGGTTTAACCCGACCACGACTGGGTCTATTTTGGCCCTCAACATGTCAATTGATTTTGAGACTTACTGGATTAAGTTCGCAGATGGGGTTTACATCCCCAATGGATCCACGCACTCTGACATCCGGCACCCGGTTCTTTGTTACGTGGTTCGAGCCATCTCAAACACGCTGCTGTGTAAGATGGATGCCAACAAGATGCGGCAGAGTGAGTTGATTCTGATGTGTTTTGCAATTCAGGGGCTGTTTATTGAGGATTGGACCAAGTTAGATCCCAATGTGAACCTTGGCGCGCTCTTTGCGCATCATTTGGTCAGCTTGAAGGTCCACCCATTCACGAGAATGAGGGACAAGTCAGACTCTGTGGGTAGCCTGTTGACCCCCATCTTCCGTTTTTGCGGGATTAGCACCGATGTAGTCAAGGTGCTCACTGATAGATCCGTCATGGAGGAGGGGTTCTTGACAAACGCCAAGTGGATCAAGAAGGATTAGGTCTGGTGCTACCGCAGTGAGGGAGTAGACTACATGATTGCGCTTCCCCAGACAGAGCTCACAGGCATCACGGGTACTCAGGCCCGCCTACTTTTCCAGCCGCATCACACGCTGCACACCCGTGCTCCTCAGACCCGCAGTCGCAGAGGTGCCTCTTCACAGTCTGTCCCTACAGCTTCTGAGGATGATCCAATTCCTGACTCTACTGCACTTCAGTACGGACTTCCCACTACACCTCCCATTCCGATGCAGACTGCTGTGTTTCAGAGGTATGTCACGGATAGCTTCCAGAGTGTCTGGAACGCGATTGCTTCACTCTCTCGTTGTGGATGTGTACGTCGGACCGATGCAGCACCTACTCAGCCCCGACCTATCCCGATTCCCACCCCTAGTCCGTCCTCTGATCTCGTTTCGGAAGAGGATTAGTTCCTTTATTTTCTTTTTCCTTTGAGACATTGCTTTTATTTTTGCTTTATTTGCTTCTATTTTTGCTTCAGTACTTTGTTTTTATTTTCAGTTTAGTATTGTTGAACTTATCTATGTTATCTACTAGTTTTTATTGACAGTTTTGCTCTTAATCAGGATCTAGATGTCAGAAAACGAGTTGAATGATCAGATAGAATGGTGCAGAATTTTGGAAAACCACAACCCTGCTCACGTCAATCGACATGCAGGGTGTGTGTCGGTTGACATGCATACACCATATGAGGTCACGTTTTTCAAAACATAACAGTTCAATCTCTACTCAATTTTCTTATTTTTATCACTTTCCTTAGGCTTATTTATACTGGGGACAGTGTAGTTTAAGTCTGGGGGAGGTAGTTGCTAACTATGTTTAATCTTTTGAGAGTCAGTCCTAAATTTTTGTTTTTCAAAACCTTTGTTTTATTGAGTCAAAACTTGTCCAGGAACTATGAGTTATCTCTTGGTCTATTGTTGTTTGTTATGTTTTCTGGTGACCATTGGTGCAGAGCTTATTCAGATTCAACTAATAGAAAAACCCCAAGTCTGACCAGTTAACTTGAGAGCCCCACACTTACAACAGATGCCCGCTATAGCCTGAGCTAATTTTTTTCAGTTCCTTTTACCTCATAGACGAGATTGGTGTTTGAGAGCTTGACTTTTTATTCATACCTGACCTGATAAAACCAAAGTAAGTTATGATGTCTAGTCTCCCCAAAAAGTTGTTACTAATAATAAAAGCCTTTAGGTATAATCTATGAATGACCAAGTGATTCTCTGAAGTAGAAGCGGGTAAGAGAAGTCTATGCCCCCACATTTCTTTTTCTTAAGGAGATGATGAAAGTAGGGTTGCTGTGAGGGTAGGAGCGATCCCATGACCCATTATTCACTTCTAATAGCCTACCTTCATAGATAAAAAGATAAGAACGAGAAAATCATATGAAATCCAAAATAACCAAGGATTTAAGTCTGGGGGAGACGAAAACATCATTGTTGTTGTGAGGTTTTTCTCGTTATGGTATAGGATGACAGCTGAGTCTAGAAGGCTCTTAGGAATTAAATACGAAAGTGAGACCCAGCGACAAATGGCTTACTAAAGGGATATGTTGTCAATTTGTGGTGGGTATTGATAAGACTGCGAGTGACTATGGTGAATGTACATGGTGGTTAGTCTCTGAATAGTTCTTCTACCATGCGGATTACATGAGGACTGGTAAACACAATGTTCTAAAGAGTAGGTGAGTTCCGCGATTTTCAAACTACTTTCTTGGTTTTGTTTTCTGTTTTTCTTGAGGGCAAGCAAAAGATAAGTCTGGGGGAGGTTATATATCATGGATTTTATGGTTTTATGCATGATATATGTATTTGTTTTGGAGTCTTTTGTATATATATTGAGTCCTATTAGGTACACGAGATGGGTCCTTAGGAGCACTTTGGAGCATTTGGAGGCTTATAGCTGAGCAAATCAACAAGGAGATTGATATTCCTGTCCATGTCGATCGACACACTTCCCTTGTGTTGGACGACATCACCTAGACGATATTGAAGCCTCTGAGTTTTATCAAGTTTCAAGAATTGCAACTTTGCCCCGGAAGTTTCCAAAGTTTTTAAATCATTCCTTATCGTGTTTTTAGGTTAAACTATGTTTTAGAAGTCTCAGAAATTAAGTTTGATCATATTCTAAGTTTTTGAAGTTCATTGAAAGTTTCAAGGAGATTATTGGAGAGAAGATTCAGATCTCAAACTTTGCAGAGAGAAGAATTCTGAACTCCCGTTGTTTCTTTTTCCGATTTTTATGAGTATTATTCAGACAATGATTTGTTTTTCATCTTCTATGTCTGAGTAGTCATCTTGTTAGATCTTGGGTTTCAAAAGGGATTATGAAGGAAAATTGAATTGGGTTTAGAATTGTTAAGTTATCTATTATGTTCTTCATCTAGATTTAATAATTACACTAGTCTTAGGATTGATAACCCTGACCTAATTTTAGATGAGCAAACAGCCTATTCGCAGCGAGAGTTGGTTTAGAAATTTTGTAAACATATCGTACCCGCACTATCATAGAGACTCTATTTATTGATATTTTGCAAAGAGATTTGGTTTGATTCTCTTTAGAGGATAGATGTCGTTGCAGCGAGAGTTGGATGAGATATCATATTAGTGTTACGAGTTTAAGAAACCGCACACACACTTTAGACTTAGTTTACGAACCGCCTAGTTCATTTTCCCAAGTTTTCCTGATTGATGTCCTTGTGGATTCTACTGTGTGAGTTTTCAGAGTCCTTGTGGATTCGACCCCTAAGTACGACAGTGATCTCTTAATTTGAGAGAGTAGCTTCTAGAGTGGTTATATTTAACCCCTGTCAATAGACATGAGAGTGTTATTGATTTTCCGAAATAATCCTAGATGAGCAAACTTACTATCGCAAATAGATTTAGTCTAGGGATTTTGTGAGCATATCAAACTTGAGTTTAATGCATGTTTTATTCTTTTAATTTGTAAAGAGATTTGAAATTCTAGGATCTAGGCATAGATAGTCTTTGCAACGAGAGAGTTGATTGATTTAATTTTTTGTTTTGTTTTGAGTTTGAGAATGGTTCTTACTTAAATCCCTAATTGAATTTCCTGGTTTACAATTCTGATTTAACGAAAATAATTTCCCTAAATCTAGTATTTTTCTCCAATTGAAATTACAAACTTCTGTCATTTTTTTTATTCTGCCGTCACTAAATTATATATATTCTTGTTTAGCTTAATTTGAAAACATATAATCTTTTGTGTGAATTTTGAGTCTTTGTGAATTCGACCCCTAAGTACTGCTAAACATCTCTTAATTAGAGAGAGTAGCTCTACGGATTATATTTGAGCATATCAAATTTTGGCGCCCTTGACGGGGACTCTTTGATTCGCCATTAGATTTTAAGTTAGAATTCAGTCTAAGATTTTTCCTTTATTTTGTTACTTATGCTTTCTTTCTTTTCTGTTTTTTGTATGTTTCAAGTGCATGCAAAAGCATGGAATCAGAGCAATAAGAATCTTCCGCTTGTGAATCTTTCTACTCAAGAATAGCAAAATTAGAACGAGCAAACCGAAAAACATAGCGGGCAGCAGAAATGAATAACGCACTATTGTTAGCAAGGGATAAGGCTGGATTTTACACGATTCAGAGGGCCAAGTAGGCAACGCGCATGGTCAGAAACTTGATGCGAATAGAAACTCAATTGTAGAAGTCGTTGGTATAGACTTACACCAAGGTAATTGATGTGATGTTTTATTCATCAGGTTTTACCCAACATCTAAACTCCGAAAGTGCATGGTTGTGCGCGGTAGTATAATGGTGGGATTGATCCACAAAGAGTAAATAGCACTACAGATCCATAGATCTAAACAGAGTTATGATGAAAATATGGAAAGTTTTGTCACAAAAATCAAATCCGAAAAATCCGAATAAAATCCGAAAATAATTAAATAAGGAAATAAATCAATTTAAAATAAATGTTCGGATTTGGGAAATTGCAGAGATTTAAATAAATGAAAAGGATATCTAACCGGATTTGCAGTTAAATGATCTAGATCTAGAACACAAACACTGTACCAAAATATATATTTTATTAAAAGCAAATATTATTTTAAGAGATCTTTTAATTAAAAGCAAATATTATTCTACCATATATCCGCTAGGACCCTTTGGTAGCATATTTTGAGCAAATTTGATAGATTTCACTTGTAGATCCAGCTTCAACTCTTGGAAATTTGAAAATCAAGCCTACAAACTATAGACTCCGGGTAGAATAGCCGACGCTAGCTGTACTATACAACCCTATAAATTATTTGATAAATTCGTCAACCTAACAAAAACATTTGTTTCATAGAAGTAGAGATCTATTAACCATGATTCTAATCTATAACAATAACCTAATTAAAGATTAAATCCCTTTGAATAAATCCCATCTCCCAACATGCAAATCTACTCAACCATGGTAATGGGTTGATAGATCATAATGTTGTATGGTTGAAAATGCAAAGAAAGAGATAAAGACAGAATGTAGATCTTGAAAATGCAATGAAAAATGCTTTAGATCTGAGAAAAATCAATGAAAAGTTTACAGATCTGAAATGAAAATAAAAATAGCAGAGTAACAGTAAAAATTGTGTCTAGGCCTCTGTGGCCGCTCAGTAAATGATCCATATTTATAGAGTGTCTTCTAGGTTAAAAATTGGAGTTAATGTGCGATTTGGAGAATATTCGTGATTTGGATCGATCGATTTTCTTCCTCTGATCCGTGCCACCTCATAAGTTCCCAAATTCCTGTTTCGTTCCCATTCCCGCTAAATCCCGTCCCGAACTCCCGTTTGTTCACCCCTAGGTGGTACTACAAATCTCCTCAAAGATATCAATATGGTTCATTGGGTTCTCGTTAGATAGCCCATGGAATTGATTCTTTTTAACCAGGGCGATTATTTGAGGTTTAATCTCCTAATCTTGCATCTGGATAGGAGGGGGAATAATAGCAGATCGGTTTCTATAGTAGGCGTGCGGGGCATCTTGCTCACCTAAGGTAACCCTGCGCGGAGGGACTTGAGTCCCGACACATCATCTACTCTTACTCCATGAATTCCAGCATCATTGAGAGGTCTTTGATTAACCTGACCCTCTCTCTGCCAGTTTTCCTGTGCATCCTCAGCATCATTAACGGGGTGAATGTTTCTAAGGTTATTAGGATCAGCCATACTAACTTTATCTTTTGCTTTCCTTGTGGTTTTGTTCTTCTTTGTATCCTTGATCTTCTTTGTGGACTTCCTTGTCAACTCCTCTATGCTCAAGTCTTGTAGATCTTTAGAAGCCTTGCTTCTTAATTGCATACACTTGAGAAGTAAAAGGAGTTTGAAAATCAAATCCGATTAAGAGGCTCTGGGATCGCTCGATCTTGGAAGGGATCGGTCAATCTCATGAGAAAAAGGATCGAACGATCAAAGAAAAATCGATCAATCTTGCAAAAAGTAGGATCGGTTGATCTTTAGGGATCATTCGATCGTGCAAGAAGTAGGATCGATCGATCTTATGGGGATCGGTCAATCTCGGAGACGTAAATAAAAATGAAGAAAATAAAATATCTTAAACTAGGTTTAAAACTTGATGTGATATTTTATGCTTCAGGTTTTACCCAACATCTAAACTCTGCAAGTACACGGTTGTCTGCGGTAGTATAATGGTGGGATCGATCCACAGAGAGTAAATAGCACTATAGATCCGTAGATCTAAACAGAGTTAAGATGAAAATATGGTAACTTTTTTCAAAAAAATCAAATCTGAATAATATCCAAAAATAATTAAATAAGGAATCAATTTAAAATAAGCTTTGGGATTTGGGAAATTGCAGGGATTTAAATAAATAAAAAGGATATCTAACCGGATTACCAATTAAATGATCTAAATTTAGAACACAAACACTGTACAAATATAGATCTTTTATTAAAATCAAATTTTTTATTTTAATAAATCTTTTAATTAAAAGCAAATATTATTCTACCACTAATCCGCTAGAATCCTATGATAACATATTTTGAGCAAGTTTGATAGAGTTCACTTGTAGATCCAGCTTGAACTCTTGGAAATCTAGAAATCAAGCCTACAAACTATAGACTCCGGGTAGAATAGCCAACACTAGCTGTACTATAAATCATTTGATAGATTCGTCAACCTAACAAAAGCATTTGTTTCATAGAAGTATAGATCTATTAAGCATAATTCTAATCTATAACAATAACCTAATTAAACCTTAAATTCCTTTGAATAAATCCCATCTCCCAACATGCAGATCTACTCAACCATGGTAATGGGTTGATAGATCATGATGTTGTATGGTTGAAAATGCAAAAAAAGAGATAAAGACAGAATGTAGATCTTGAAAATGCAATGAAAAATACTTTAGATCTGAGAATAATCAATGTAAAAGTTTACAGATCTGAAATGAAAATAAAAATAGTAAAGTAACAGTAAAAATCGTGTCTAGGTCTCGTAGACCGCTCAGGAAATGATCCCTATTTATAGAGTGTCTTCTAGGTTAAAAATCGGAGTTAATGTGTGATTTGGAGAATATTCATGATTGGGATCGATCGATCCGACTTGGATCGATCGATCTTCTTCCTCTGATCCGTGCTACCTCATAGGTTCCTTTGACTGACCGATATGCTTTGGGATCGCTCGATCCTCTTCATGCTTGGTCGATCCTCTTCAGGATCGATCGATCTTGGATGTCTCCAAAATCCAATGATGTGTAAAAACGTCCAATGTTGCTCCATCCATTTTGTCCATTTTAGCTCCAAGGAAGTGAAAACCTGAAAACACACTAAACCCGGCCAGAAAAACACAAAACCTAACTTCTAGACTCAATAAGACAATTAAAACATTAGTAAAACGGGTTAAAATAGACACTCATCAGTAATGTTGATGGTCCGCATGGTAACAATGGGATTGGAGCAGGTGATCGTGAAAGGACATGATATGCTCAAATTATCCCTTAGAGCTATTCTCTCAACTTATTAGATCACTGTAGTACTTAGGAGTCGAATCCCTTGAAGACTCAATGGTTTCACGATATATCTTTTCCTTTCAAATTCAGCTAAACAAGTATGAAATAAATTAAATAGCAATGCAAATATAATTAAAATTGGTTTGTAAATTCAATTAGGGAAACACTCGGTTCATGGAATTTCTCAGGAAATCAAGTATTAGGTTCATGGAATTCTATCAGGAAATTACTATGTACCTAATATTAAAACTGGTTTCGTAGCATGTGGATTACCTGGTGATTTTCTGTTGCTTCAAAAATTCTTCTAGAGACCTAGTTTGGAAATAAAATTTCAAAGAGGTATATTTTTAGTATTTTTACCTAATATTAATCAATAAAAATAAAACTAACGACCAACCCAAGCGTATTTTAAAAGGGAAAAAAATTCAAAGGGGTCCAAAAAAAAAAATTCCCAATAAATTGTAGTTATATAATTTAGTGGTTATATCTCATATTATATTTTCATTAAATTATAAAACAAAATTTCAAAACCATTATGTACCGTTAAGATATCTTAAAATTTTACAATACTTAGATTTGATATCTAAAATCTAAAGTTATCAACTTAAATCAGAATCAAATATGAAATTATAAGAAAGTGTGGGTTATGAATATGAATATACATATTTCAAATATTTACAAACTCAATAATTTTAATAATTATAGAATAATCCAAAATCCTGCATGAAGCTCAGTTCACCTACTGATATCATGTATTTTATGGTTTATGACATGATATATGCTTTGGTTTTAGAGTCTTTTGTATATATATTGAGTCTTATTAGGTACAAACACGAGATGGACCATGATGAGCACTTTGGAGGCTTGTACCTGAGCAAAACAACAAGGAGACGATTATTGCTGTCCATGTCGACCGACAGCCATTCCTGTGTCGGTCGACACAACCACGACGTGAATGACGCTTTCTAGTTTTATCAAGTTTCAATAATTGCAACTTTACCCCAGAAGTTTCTAAAGTTTATATTTCATGTCTAATCGTGTTTTAAGTTAAACTATGTTTTAGAAGTCCCAAAGACTAAGTTTTGAGTTGTATTCAGTATTCAGTTTCTAAGTTTCATTGTAAGTTTCATTGTAAGTTTCAAGCAAGTTCTGGAGAGAAGATTCAGATCTCAAACTTTGTAGAGAGAAGAATTATGAACTCCTTTTGTTTCTTATTTTATTTCATGAGTATTATTCAGAAAATGATTTGTGTTATCTTTTCTATGTCTGAGTAGTCACCTTGTTAGATCTAGGGTTTCAAAAGGTTTATGATGCTTTGTTGAATTGGGCATACACATGTTAGGTTATCTATAATGTTCTTCATCTAGATTGATTATCACACTAGTCTTAAGACTGATCACCTTTATCCTGGTATCATAGGAATGGTGGTAGGCACGAGAGTGCTATTAATATCCTCACCCAATCTTAGATGAGCAAACAGCCTTTTCGCAGCGAGAGTTGGTTTAGGAATTTTGTAAACATATCGTACCTGCCAATCATAAAGACTCTATTTATTGGTATTTCGCAAAGAGATTTGGTTTGCTTCTGTTTGGAGGATAGATGTCGTCGCAGCGAGAGGTGGATGAGATATCATATTAGTGTTGCAAGTTTAAGAACCGCAAAAAAAATTTAGTCCTGATTATTGATGTGATGTTTTATGCATCAGGTTTTACCCAATATCTAAACTCCGCAAATGCATGATTGTGTGCAAATATGGAAACAGCATTATAGATCCGTAGACCTAAACAAAGCTAGGATGCAAATATGGAAAGTTTTGTTGTCACAGAAAATCCGAATAAAATTTGAATAAAATAAAATAAGGAAATAAAAATCAATTAAAATAAATGTTGAGATTTGAGAAATTGCAAGAATTTAAATAAATAAAAATGATATCTAACCGGATTAGCAATTAAATGATCTATATCTAGAACATAAACACTGTACTAAAATAGATTTTTTATTAAAAGAAAATATTATTCTAATAGATCTTTTAATTAAAAGTAAATATTATTCTACCATAAATCCGCTAGGACCCTTTGGTAGCATATTTTGAGCAAGTTTGATAGAGTTCACTTGTAGATCCAGCTTCAACTCTTGGAAATCTGGAAATAGAGCCTACAAACTATAGACTCCGGGTAGAATACCCAACGCTAGCTATACTATAAAACCCTATCAATCATTTGATAGATTCGACAACCTAACAAAAGCATTTGTTTCATAGAAGTAGAGATCTATTAACCATACTTCTAATTTATAACAATAACATAATAAACATTAAATCTCTTTGAATAAATCCCATCTCCCAACATATAGATCTACTCAACCATGGTAATGGGTTGATAGATCATGATGTTGTATGGTTGAAAATGCTAAGAAAGAGATGAAGAAAGAATGTAGATCTTGAAAATGCAATGAAAATACTTTAGATCCGAAAAAAATCAATGTAAAAGTTTACAGAACTGAAATGAAAATAAAAATAGTAGAGTAACAGTAAATATCGTGTCTAGGTCCCTTAGGCCGCTCAGGAAATGATCCATATTTATAGGGAGTCTTATAGGTTAAGACTTGGAGTTAATGCACGATTTGGAGAATATTCATGATCTGGATCGATCGATCAAGGATGTCTCCAAAATCCAATGATGTGTGAAAACATCCAAAGTTGCTCCATTTCGCCCATTTTAGATCCAAGGAGGTGAAAACCTAAAAAGACACTAAAACCGGTCAGAAGAACACACAACCTAACTTCTAGACTCAATAAGACAAGTAAAACAATAATAAAAACGGGTCAAAGTAGACACTCATCACACCCCCAGACTTGAATCCTTGCCTTTCCTCAAGTAAGAAACAAGACAATGAAACAAAGTACAGAAGTGGAAGTCTGAAAAATGGGATCTTACGCTTAGCTTTAGAAATCCATCATGTTGATCATGTAAACCAAAAAGAAACCTTGTGAAAGGTTAATTGAACTTTACCAGTACAACATGTACTTTATCATAATCATAGCAAACATTACCGTACTCTAGCATCCGAGATCCAAGGGAACTTCTGAAATCTCCATTGTTGGCCCTTTAACATTTATAAAGTGTTGGGTGCAGTCTCACTAAGGGAGTCAAAATCGCTAAGGGCTAGTAACGGGGGGCCATTCTGAGGGTGATGGTTAGGCATGATAAATGAACTCCGGTGCAAGCCAATGCGCAAAATCACAGTGAGATGGGAACCAAAGATGGTGCACAACCTCCTGAACCTTGGATCCCAAGCAAGCTTCTATATAATGATCCTAATAGAGTTGTTATTGGTGTTGAAATAAAATAAATAACAGAAACAAATAACTAACTAAATAAAAGGTATTTCTTCTCTTTCTTTTCGTTTATTTATTTTTTTTTTTTAAAGAGAGTCTCGGAATGAGACAGGACCGATCGATCAATATAGGATCGGTCGATCCCAGAGTATTTTTTCTGAGAAGGGGAAGTTGGAACCAGTTCTAACCATGTACATCAATCCTACTAAAAACTGCACGAATAGTCAACTCAAACTAATATAGATGAAGTACTGATACTAGAAAGCTTACTCAGAGATTTTTAGAACATTTGGTTGTACCGGCTCCCATACTTCGTAGTTTTTGCACTTGGTTGCACATGATCCTAATGTTGCGAAATATGACTTGGGTCTGAATGAAAAAAGGGTGTAAGGGTGTAGAACCAAACTAAAAATGAGCTTGGCCATCTGGAGCTCCAATAAGAATGGGGTGAACTCCAGATGTATATGATCCTTTTGCGATATCGAGCCCCTAAGTGAGAAGATTAGTCCAAGTTAAAGGTCCAAGTAGATAGAGCCAACGCTGAATCATTCAGATTTCCAAAGGATAGGTCGCTTCGGGTAAAGTTGATCCACTGATGGTGTTTCCAATCTTCCTGAACTAAGTCAATAAATGTAAACATAAAATGGAAACCAAGAAAATTTTAAAATCCCATGTTTTGACTCAATAAAATAAATCAAGAAAAATGAAAAAGTTTTATTTTTGAAAAAGTTAGAATTTTTTTTTTGGGACAAGTAAACAAGAGAAAACACAGTGTTAGTAACATATGAAAGCAGTCACCCCTTCCCCAGACTTAAATCACTGTGTCTCGCAGTGATAAAATCAAAGAAAATTGGTGTTGTGAAACAACACTGGAGATAATGAATTGTGAACAAGAAAGCAAACCATAAACCGTGGAAGAAGTTTTACGACCAAAAGGGAGCATTGGTCTGTACAAGAACCAGTTTTCAGCATTCCTCGTCTCGGAGATCGATCGATCTGGGTAGGATTGGTCGATCCCAGCGTACTAAAACTTCTTGAAATTCGCATCTTCTGAGTTTTGCACCTGTTTTCAGTCAGCTCAACACAAAAACATCATCATATCTTATTTTGGAAATGAATAACTAAAATAAAATAACTGAAGGGAAATAAAATAAAATATTTTTATTAATTCAGAAGCAAAAATAAATTAAAAGAACATGTTGGATTGCCTCCTAACCAGCGCTTGTTTTTGCAAAGTCACTAGCTTGACTTAGTTTTATTTCAATTGGGTTCTGGGTTCATTGGAGGAATGGTATCTTCATCATCCTGCGGCTGGTTTTCTGCCCTGATCTTGGGCTTTGCAGTGACAGACCTCATCATGTAGTCCAGATTTTCTTCAGTGGCTTCACAGTTTATTTCTGCTGGAGCTTAACAAACATCGCTTCCTGGAGTCATGTCCATTGGATGAATAACATCAACGATTCCATATCTTTCATAATGAAAGCTTGACTATTCACAGTGGGGACTCTGTCGACGGTATCGACGTAGAAGGTCATGGAGGTGTTTTTGAACCTAAGTTTAATCCTCGTCTTGAGGATGCTAATTGAGGCTCTGTTTGTTGATAGAAAAGGTCTGCCAAGTATAAATCCTTTCCATCGTTCATCCAATTCGAGGACAACAAAGTCTACTAGCGCATAACTTCCATTAAGCTTGACAGGTATGTTTAAAAGTTTCCCTACTGGTTTTCTTGATGTACCATTAGCCATCTTAATTTCCATGGTAATTGGCTGAGTGGCATCATGTTCACGCTGGCTCCAGTGTCAAGAAGGATGTTCTTAAATCGCTACTGCCCTATAGTGACTGTGAGACTAAACCTTTCGGGATCCTCTAATTTTTTGGGAAGTCCTTCTGGCATCTTCTTGCTACATTCCTCTTGAAGGAAATCAGCTGCTTTTTGTATAGTTGTCCTTCCATAAATTATATCTCTCATTGAATCCATGACTTGAGGGGTCATTGATTTAACTTCCATGAAAGGCAATCTCACCCTCATCTCAGTGATTACCTGATATATCCTTTTCTGCATCTCAGGGTTTGGTTTTTCGGGTGGTTGTGGGTTATCTCTTCCAATCCCTCCTTGATTCTCATTAGTTTCCATGTTCTCAGCAGAGTTCATCTCTCTAAGTGGCTGCAAGGTTAGTTTTCTAAACTCTTTGTATTTTCTGAATTTTTTTAGGTTTTTATTAAGTAGGGGATCTCAAAATTGTATCCGCGAGGATTGATTGATCTCGACCCGGATTGGTCGATCCTCTACAATTTTTAAATTCCTATTAGAGGAGTAGGATCGATCGATCTTACTTTGTGGGTTGATCCTAGAAGGGTCTGGGTCGATCTTCTCACCGAGGAAGCGGTGGCTCTCATCTTCGGATCAATCAATCCCACCTTCGGATCGATCAATCACGGTGAATATTTCTGTAAAACATTTCTCATCCCCGAATAGATCGATGTACTTCAGATATTCTCTGGGATTGGTTTCAGGTTTCCCTGGGAGTGTCCATGGTAATGCCTTAACCATTTTTGCTGACCTTGCTACCTTGGTTTCCAATATCCTCACATAGGCACCTAAGGATTCAAGCCTCCCATTCAGATCATTGTACATGTTATCAACTTTAAGGTTGATTTCTCCAGCAAATTTCTTCTGTCCTTCCATGATTTGCTGGAATAAGGATTCAATCTTCCCCATGGAACCAGCATTCCCAGATTGGGGGTTGAATCCTGTTTTACCATAACCAGCATTGTTCTGGAAGTTCCCTTGGTTTTGAGTACTCCGAGATGGATAAAACTGATCTCCAGGGTTCTCAACATTAGTACTGCAGTAGGACAGGTTAGGATGGTTCCTAAAGTTCGGGTTAAAACCTCGGTTTTGATAGGTTCCCTGTCCACCGAGAAAGTTGATATCCTCAGTTTGATCCTCCTCATCATTGAACTCATCACTTTCCAAGAGATTAACAGATCTCTTTTGGGCTCTCATCAGAATGTCCACCTTAGCATTAAGCTCCTCTATGATCTTTTCACTCACTCGAGTGGGGTTGACTCTCCTATTATAGTCAGAAGATCTATTAGAGTCTCTTGCTGCTAGGTTTTCAATGAGCTCCATTGCTTCTTCCAGCGTGTTGCTCATGAAGTCTCCCCTACTGGCTGTGTCCATAGCCATTTGATACTTCATTTCAACTCCACTGTAGAAAAAGTTCATTATGTCCGACTCGGTGTAGCTTCGAGGGGGACAGTCCCTTAGATATTCCTTATAGCGTTCCCAAGCTTCATAGAAGGACTTGGTACCAGCTTAGCGGAATGTGGCTATTTTGTTTTTTAGCGCTGCGGATCTAGCTTTGGTGAAGAGCTGCTGCATGAAAGCAGCTCGGCATTCACCCCAGCTTGTGATAGATCCGGGACTCAAAGATTTCAGCCATCTATGAGCCTTATCAGCGAGGGAAAAAGAAAATAGCCTACAACGGAGGTAGTCTTGGGGGACTCCGTTGGCTTTGGTGGTACTACAGATCTCCTTAAAGATATCAATATGGTCCATTGGGTTCTCGTTAGATAGCCCATGGAATTGATTCTGTTAAACCAGGGCGATTATTTGTGGTTTAATCTCATAATCTTGCCTCTGGATAGGAGGGGGAATAATAGCATATCAGTTCCTATAGTAGGCGTGCGGGGCATCTTGCTCGCCCAAGGTAACCCTGCGCGGAGGGACTTGCAGTCCCGACACAGCATTTACTCTTACACCAGGAATTCCAGCATCATTGAGAGGTCTTTGATTAACCTAACCCTCTCTCTGTCGGTTTTCCATTGCATCCTCACCATCATTAACGGGGGGAATGTTTCTAAGGTTATTAAGATCAGCCATACTAACCTTATCTTTTGCTTTCCTTGTTGTTTTGTTCTTTTTTTGTTTCCTTGATCTTCCCTATGGACTTCCTTGTTAACTCCTCTATGCTCAAGTCTTGTAGATCTTTAGAAGTCTTGCTCCTTAATTGCATACACCTGAGAAGTAAAAGAAGTTTGAAAATCAGATCCAATTAAGAGGCTCTGGGATCGGTCGATCTCGAGAGAAAAAGGATCGAACGATAAAAAAGAATCGATCGATCTTGCACAAATTAGGATCGGTCAATCATGCAAGAAGTTGGATTGATCAATCTTTTGGGGATCAGTCAATCTCAGAGACATAAATAAAAATGCAGAAAATAAAATATCCTAGACTAGGTTTAAAAATTTAAATCTAAAGGCTACAATTACTCCCCGGCAACAGCGCCAAAAACTTGATATGATGTTTTATGCATCAGGTTTTACCCAACATCTAAATTCCACAAGTGCACGGTTGTGCGGGGCAGTATAATGGTGCGATCGATGCACAGAGAGTAAAGAGCACTATAGATCCGTAGATCTAAACAAAGCTAGGATGAAATTATGGAATATTTTGTTGTCACAGAAAATCAGAATAAAATCCGAATAAAATCAAATAAGGAAATAAAAATCAATTAAAATAAATGTTGGGATTTGTGAAATTGCAAGGATTAAAATAAATAAAAATGATATCTAACAGGATTAGCAATTAAATGATCTAAATCTAGAACATAAACATTGTACCAAAATAGATCTTTTATTAAAAACAAATATTATTGTAATAAATATTTTAATTAAAAGCAAATAGTATTCTACCATAAATCCGCTAGGACCCTATGGTAGCATATTTTGAGCAAGTTTGATAGAGTTCACTTGTAGATCTAGCTTCAACTCTTGAAAATATTGAAATCAAGCCTACAAACTATAGACTCGGGGTAGAATAGTCAACGCTAGCTGTACTATAAACCCCTATGAATCATTTGATAGATTCATCAACCTACCAAAAGCATTTGTTTCATAGAAGTAGAGAACTATTAACCATAATTCTAATCTATAACAATAACCTAATTAAAAATTAAATCCTTTTGAATAAAATCCCATCTCTCAACATGCAGATCTACTCAACCATGGTAATGGGTTGATAGATCGTGATGTTGTATGGTTAAAAATGCAAAGAAAGAGATGAAGACAGAATGTAAATCTTGAAAATGCAATGAAAATATTTTATATCTGAGAAAAATCAATGTAAAAGTTTACAGATCTGAAATGAAAATAAAAATAGCAGAGTAACAGTAAAAATCGTGTCTAGGTCCCTCTGGCCACTCAGGAAATGATCCCTATTTATAGGGAGTCGTCTAGGTTAAAACTTGGAGTTAATGCACGATTTGGAGAATATTCGTGATCCGGATCGATCGAATAGGATGACAGCTTACAACAGATGCCTGCTATAGATCCCCATACTTACAGCAGATGCCCGCTATAGGCTGAGCTAACTTCTGTCAGTTCCTTTTACCTCATGGACGAATTTGGTGTTTAAGAGATTGACTTTTCATTCATACCTGACCTGATAAAACAAAAGTAAGTTATGATGTCTAGTCTTCCCAAAAGTTGTTAATAATAATAAAAGCCTTTAAGGTATAGTTTATAAATGACCAAGTGATTCTATGAAGTAGAAGCGGGTAAAAGAAATCTATGCCCCCACATTTCTACTTCTTAAGGAGATGATGAAAGTAGGGTTGATGTGAGGGTAGGAGCAATCCCGTGACCCACTATTCACTTCTAATAGCCTACATTCATAAACAAAAAGAAAATAATATGAAATCCAAAATAACCAAGGATTTAAGTCTGGGGGAGACGAAAACATCATTGTTGTTGTGAGGTTTGTCTTGTTATGGTATAGGATGACAGCTGAGTCTAGAAGGCTCTTGAACATTGAATTCAGAAATGAGACCCAGCGATGATTGGCTTACTAAAGGGATATGTTGTTAAGTTGTGGTGGGTATTGAGAAGACTGCGAGTAACTACGGTGAATGTACATGATGGTTAGTCTCTGAATAGTTCTTGCACCATGTGGATTACATGATTACTAGTAACCACAATGTTCTGAAGAGTAGGTGAGTTTCACGATTTTTAAACTACTTCCTTCTTTGAGTTTCCTGTTTGCTTGAGGGCAAGCAAAAGCTAAGTCTGGAGGAGTTGATATATCATGTATTTTATGGTTTTATGACATGATATATGCTTTGGTTTTAGAGTCTTTTGTATATATATTTAGTCTTATTAGGTACAAACACGAGATGGACCCTGATGAGCACTTTGGAGCTTTTGGAGGCTTATAGTTGAGCAAAACAACAAGGAGACAATTATTGTTGTCCATGTCGACCGACAAGCCATTCCTGTGTCGGTCGACACAACCACGACGTGAATGACGCCTTCGAGTATATCAAGTTTCAAGAATTGCAACTTTGCCCCAGAAGTTTCTAATGTTTATATTTCATGTCTAATCGTGTTTTTAGGTTAAACTATGTTTTAGAAGTCCTAGAGACTAAGTTTTGAGTTGTATTCAGTATTTAGTTTCTAAGTTTCATTGTAAGTTTCAAGCAAGTTCTGGAGAGAAGAATCAGATCTCAAACTTTGTAGAGAGAAGAATTCTGAACACCCTTTGTTTCTTATTTTATTTCATGAGTATTATTCAAACAATAATTTGTGTTACTTTTCTATGTCTGAGTAGTCACCTTGTTAAATCTAGGGTTTCAAAAGGTTTATGATGGTTTGTTGAATTGGGCATAGACATGTTAGGTTATCTATAATGTTCTTCATCTAGATTTGATTATCACACTAGTCTTAAGACTGATCACCTTAATCCTGGTATCATAGGAATGTTGGTAGGCGCGAGAGTGCTATTGATATCCTGACCCAATCTTAGATGAGCAAAAAGCCTTTTCGCAACGAGAGTTGGTTTAGGAATTTTGTAAACATATCGTACGCGCTAATCATAGAGACTCTATTTATTGGTATTTCGCAAAGAGATTTGGTTTGCTTATGTTTAGAGGATAAATGTCGTCGCAGCGAGAGTTGGATGAGATATCATATTAGTGTTACGAGTTTAAGAAACACACAAACAATTTAGTTCTGATTATAGAACTGGTCAGTTCATATTCCTGATTATTCCCGATGATTATCCCTAGGTCTAGCGCTTTTAATCACTTGAATTCATCCCAATTTTATTTACTATCTCGTCTATTGTATTGCTTTATTTATTTACTATTTATTGATCTAGCTTAACACGAACCTGTGTTTCTATTGTGTGAGTTTCGAGAATCCTTGTGGATTCGATCCCTAAGTGCTGCAATCGATCTTTTAATTTGAGAGGTTAGTTTTAGGGTTATATATATTTGACCTCTATCACCTACTAATTAGAAATATACTCTAAATAGAATAAGGATTGTAAGTTGGCGAATAAGAGTTGTAGAACTTACGAGGTGTTATCAAACATTGTATTTTAATGAAATTGGATGTAGAATAAAGGTTGTAAGTTGGTTTATAATTAGGAGTATAACACTCGTCCTGTCACACAGATTAAGATAATGTGTTATTCCTTCGTTTTGCCTATCACTTTCTTCCCAAATTCACCAACAACACAACTTCACACCACAAATGCTACCTTGAGGAAAAAGAAAAAAAAGGGGCAAGTAATGAATTACTCAGTGAAGAGGGCCCACAGGAAAAGCACGATAACATGATTCCACCTCATACAACTATCAGCAAACACATAGAAATATACAAAAAAACATAGAGTTTGTATCACTATGCAAAGCTATAACACACATATTTTCTTGTTACCCACAACAAGATCTCCACATCAATACCATATTCAGGTGTCTCTTACGTGCAATCAGGTCTAGTTCTCTATACGAGTGAAACAAGAAGCAGAAAAATAGAACATTTCATAGTGCTTATATTCACATTTGCTTTTTATTTCGTTTTCTTATGAAAATATAATATTGTTTTTTAATAACTGTAAAATTTTATATTTAATTACAAAATAAAACCTTCTATTGTATCAAAGAAGTTCTAAAATAAAATATTATGGAAATATTGGAATATTTTATTGATCCCGATCGAATTAACCAATTTTTTAAATCACATGATAATAATAAATAAATTTAGTTTTTTTTTTACGGTTCTTAGAAATGGTGAATATTTGCATTAAATAGTAATCACAATAGTGGTCGGATTCCATTTTAACCGATCTAACTTGGTGATTCGGACAGCAAACATATTGTATTGAAGTCAAAGTACAATTTTTTTTTTTAAACTAAGATATGTAACATTAACTTTATTAAGTATACATCAAAACTATTAATTAAAATAAGTATTTACTGTTTTTAATCTATGTGAAAATCTAGAAAGTTAACCTTTCAGATCACATGCGAATATGTTTGACCAAACATAATCGTATGATGTTTCTATTCCAAATTATTTTTGTAGCAACAAATTGTGTACATAACTTTATTTTTACAAAATTGAATTAAATTTTTTTCATCATTTTGTTTAAACTTTAAAGCTAAGATGTTCCAAGAATTGTCATTCGTGCACAGACTAATATAAACCATAATCTATTTACAAACACTATTATGGTCGGACGGTCTGGCCAATAGGGTTTATTTGTAGGGTCTCAGAATTTAAAACACTGTTCAGAGAAATACTCCTTGTGTCAGAATAATCTTCTTTTCTTCGAAATAATTTTAAAAGGAAGCAGTTTGAAATTGAAAACTTCCACGATTCGTTTCATAGAGCGGTTGGTTTTGAGTCAACGGCAGGCATGCTTCACTGAATGGAATTGCAAAATACGAGAAAACAATAATATTTTGTAACTACAAACTTGTTTAATCAATTAATCATGGGTCGTACGATTTTGAATATATATCCTCAGTTTCGTTGATGCTCCTTGTTTTTTTCTTTATCACTCAAATTACTTCCATTTAACTTAAATCAAAGGTTACATCAATACAATCTCTTGGGAAATAGCAGTACACAACTTTAAGCATACAAGATCGAGAGTTATAAACAGAGGTTGTAACCACAAACACCTTAGAAAAGGCTAGTTCAATGATAGCTCATATATCCTTCAAGGCAACTGAGCGTTTGGAAACATTCTCCATAACGGAGAAAATTGGTGGAACGGTTCTCTCTGAAACAGAGAAGAATGATGAAAGTGATATCTTCCCAAGGGAGGGAACTGGTAACATTAGCAAAACCAATTTGGTACCTGGCAATTGAATGTAGAGGCGTCGAGACTCTTTGGAGAGTATTCATGATCCGGCGAGATAAATCTCAGCGACAGAGAGGAAGATGCTACTCCTCCGAGCACAGTTTCTATAGAATTAATCATTTGACCAACAACTAACGAGGGAAGAAACCCACAGTTGATCCATCAGATCCGAGGTTTTCTCAATGAAAGAAACACTTGGTTGCCATTGACCTCGGAGTTCAGATAAGAATGCAGAACTAAACATGGAAGTGACCCAGAGGTGGTGGTTGGAAACTCTCCAGCAAGGATCGACTAGTTCTTGTATCGAAAGCTCCACAAACAATGAGAGGAGTCCTCAGCCACTAAAAGATTTGTGTCGAAGCTTCAAAAAATAAGGTAAAGTCGCTTTAAAAGATGAAGCGGATCTGGGCCTAGGATAAATGGGTGGGAATTCGCTACTTCTGGTGATGGGCCAATACGTGAAGCTTAGAGGACCATAGAAGATTAGGCCTTTAACGGGCCAAGGATAGTAGCTTAATGGGCCACTAATACTACCAACTTCAACGTAACTGGGCCATGCCCCAGCAGGGATCGAAGGTTGCCCTAGATCTGTCTTTGTATAGCGGCCGCGGCTGTGGGGGACGGTGGAACTGAACCGATCTTCGGTCGCACCCACTAATGGAAGCCCTAGCTTTTCTTTGGAAGCAAAGATGGAAAAATCTATGCGGCGGTGGGGCTGTGCACTGGAAAATTCCGGACAGTGGAGAACTCAGAGCCGATAAAGGCGTCGAGGCAATCAGATCGGCTTGGAAAAGTCGCATCCGTTGAGTAGAGACAAAGGTCGCCTCGAATGAAGAGTGGATCTGAGAGTAATTTCTCTAGATAGACTGGATGAAAAATAAACCAAGCTAAGTCGATTTCTAGCTGATTGCAGTGGTGGGTGGAGATAGTTGCGGAAAAGGATCTACGGGGTTTACCCAAGAAGTGACCAGATCCGGTGGTGGCTCGTCGCATAATTGACTGTGGTGAAGTCATGCAGCTCATCGACAGCCTCAGCACTGAAAGAAAAGAGTAAACAAGACCAAGAATAGAACAGAAAGCCAAAACAGTGGAGACAAATAGCAATTTCAACAAACTAGAACCGTGCAGCAAAGATTTGAGTAACAAGAGTCCCGACGCCGGCGAGCCAAACTCTTCCGGCGTTGGAGAAAAGTGATGAAAAAGGCTTCTCGATAATCGTGTATGGGAGGTTTCAAAAATAACTTTTTGAGTAAAAAATTTAAATGAGTTTTTATCCGAAAACCCCAAATTCAATGGGAAGCAATCTGAAAACCCCATCGAGTAAAACTCTAATTTTGAAGAATTAATTTTAAATCAAAAAATTGATATATTATTGTCTTACCCTATTAAAATCTGATTATTTACACCAAAAATTTAGGTTTTGGTTACCACCCACCAACCCAGAAATCCAAATTGAAAAATTCTAAAATCGATTTCACAACTCAAATCGCGATAGAATAAAAATCAAACACAAAGTTAAGAGAACTGTTCTCTAACTTCTCATCCTTTTTTGAACTCTCTTTGTTAAACTAGTGATAACTAGAGGATAACAAAGCGATTGAAAATTTTCTACTCAATTTGCTGTGTTAAAAATGGTTGAAACAAGGTTGGGAATGAAGAAGTCAAAGATTGCTGAGGAAGTGAAGGAGTGATCTCCGCTTCCAAGTCGGAATGATGAGGAAGTGAATTCCAACGAAAGGACTGAAGAAGAAGATCTCGAAGAAGAGAGCCACCAGAATCCGGTTGAGAATGATGAGGAAGTGAATTCCAGAAAAAGCACTGAAGAAGAAGATCTCGAAGAAGAGAGCCACCGGAGTCCGATTGGGAATGATGAGAGTGAGCGATCTCTGGCTCCTCCAGAGAGGAATGATGATGTCGTGGCTGATGTTGGAAGGATTGAAGTAGACAAAAGGAGTGAACAAGTAGAAAACCAACCTCCAGTGACTGAAGAACTCGGAGAAGAGAGCGAGGACGGAAGTGAAGAAGATCTTGAAGAAGAGTCCGACAAAGCTCCGGTTGACCGGAATGAAGAAAATGGAGATACGGACGAGGGAAGTACATGCCGAACACTCAGGGAGTCAACGGTTAGTAGTCGATTGATATCTTGATTCGTTTTAGTTAGGGAAAAAAGAGCAAATTGCTGTTGATGTTATTCGTTTTAGTTAGGGAAAACGTATTGCTCTTGATGTCATTGATTTTAGTTCGGGAATACCACTTGCAATCGATGTTTTGTGTAATTTATGAAAATGTATAATTCGGTAATACTTGGTAAAACTTGTTATTGCAGGGTTCCGAGGAGGAAATAGAGCCACCACTAGAACCTCTGCGAATGTGCTTTCCGCCTTCAGAGTATAAGAAGAAAATAAAGCTATCTACGAGGTGTTATATCCTTGAAGTTTTGGAAACGCTAGATGGCTTGACGCATCCGCTCACAACGTTTGAGAGGAAATGGTTTGAGGAACATCCGTCCTTCAAACACATTTGCCACATGCCAAGGGAAAAAAACCACAAGGTTATGGGGATGTGGATGCTGTTTCTCCGAAAGGCATGCATCGAAAAAAAAAAGAAAGCTTGGTTTGTCGTAAATGGTGTTCCAATTCGGTATGGCATTAAGGAACACGCCTTGATATCGGGATTTAACTGCCGCAACTATCCAAATGGTTATAAAAAAGCGGGGAGATAGGCCTTTGTGAAGAAGCATTTTAAGGGGTTGAACAAAATAAGATATCAAGACGTGAAAGCCAAACTACAGAAAATGGTACCGGTGGGTCGTTCTGTAGATAGGTTGAAGATGGCGGTCCTCTATTTCTTATCCAGCATTGTTATAGCACAGACAAAGACTGGAAAGGATGCTAGTCCCGTCGAGCCATTTTTTCTAAGAGTGGTGGATGATCTAGAGTTTTGTAGGGATTTTCCTTGGGGGAGATTGTCATTTGATCACATGCTAGAAGAGATTGAGCACACGATGACTCATTTTGGAGGGACCGTCAAAGAAGGTGGTTTTATGGCCAGTTCCAGGTTTCTGTATTCCAATGGAGGTTAGTAAAATTTAGTTGATGTATTGACTCGTACTAGTTCTTATAATTTAGGATAACTCTAAATATATGTGTGTTGTGTGAGGTTGTGTAGCTTTTAGCATTTGAGGCAATTCCCGATTTAGGGGAAAAATTCTTAGAAGATTATCCAGAGGCAGACGAAAATTGTCCTAGGATGTGCAAGAAAATGTTCATGAAAGGTGAATGTAAAGGGATTAAACTTTCAGAAATAGATAAAGCACTTTGGTACAACTGTGGTAAGTTGTCCTAGTTGTCTTTAGCATATCTCTATTTTTGGGTTGTGACGTTATTTATCTTTTTGGGTTTGTGTTTCTTCGATATATAGATGTTATTGGTCAGATTGTCAATGTGGGTCGTGAGGATGAGGTGCAGATCAAGGGTAAAGCTGGCAAGAAAATCAACATTGAACTTCGTAATGCTGAGTAAGAAACATATATGCTTTTATTAGTAATTAGCATTATTTTGTAATAGAGATATGTGGTTTATAAGTTAAGTTTTCTGATGTGTGAAAGTTTGTGTGTTATATTTTTTTAGTGATATTCGTCTGACTTGTACCCTCTGGGGAGAATATGTGAAGCAGCTTACTGACTACATTAATAAGAATAAGACATCGTCTGTTGTCTGTTTGATCAGATTTGCTCAGATCAAAGAATGGAATGGTTTGATTATTTTTACTGTTTATACTTTTTTTCTTTCTTTTGATATATATTAACCATATTAATGTAATATATATATTTTTGATTTTATAGGTGATTTAAGTATATCCAATTCTTTTGGAGTATCCAAACTTTACTTTAATGCCGGTCTTTCTTGTGTTAAAGAGTTTCGTAAAGGTATGTTTGTTCTGGAACCATAATTTTGAATGCAATTTAAATATAATTGTCTGATATTAATTTTAATTTGGATTCTTTTATTTTATTACTCTACAAATGATAATTGTGTTCTTTTTTTTTAATAGTTATTTAACCTTTACTTACTATTCTTTTTTCTTTTAATATAACCTGCCTTCCGACAATTTAGTGTTCACTAATAATGATAAGGTTCCAGTATCCATGGGTTCAGAAGTATCGTTGCGTGAGGATTTTTTGGTTAAATATACAAAGCTTACCCTCGAGGGTATTGTTGGTGTAACCGAGGTTGTGTATTGGTTTCAGTAATTATATATATTTATATTTTGATGGTGACAAAATGTTCTAATCGTTTTTTTTAAATATGTTTTTGTTTATCAGGAAGGGAAAGCTGTTACTGTGGCTACTGTGAAGTTGGTGGATACTTCTTCGATCTGGTATTATATCTCTTGCAAAGTGTGTGATAAAAAAGGTCATCCTTATCCTAAAGACTCTAATGATGATGGAAAACCGTGCCTTTACAACTGTGCAAAATGTGATAAAGATGTTACGGATGTTGTGTTTAGGTATCTTGTATATTTGTGTTAAATTTTTATTCTTTTTCTTGATTTTTGATGTTTATTTATTATTTGTTACCATACTCTTGGTTCTGAATGTAGAAGATGGTTCTGAGTCGGACGTCAAGTTTGTCTTATTTGATACTATTGCGCAGCAGTTGATTCGTGGTTATGCTTTTGAAGTTGTTCGAGAGTCTTTTGAGGTATTTGTTTGTCTTATATGGTTTGTATCCGGATAACTTTGGCGGAATTAGTTTTGATAAGTTTTTATACTTTGTTGCAGAGTGATATGGAAGATCTTCCTTTGTGCATTAAAGAATTGATTGGGAAAGAGATGTTGTTTAAGATTTCAATTAAGCCTGATAATTTAAAAAGTCGAATGGCAAAATTTGCTGTTCAGAAAATATGTGACTGATTTTAAGAACATGTTTTCTCGTGAGGTAATGTTGGTTCTATTTAGTAATTTCTGCCTCTGAATACTAATATAATTCTTGTACCTAAATATTTATGAATATATTATGTTCTTATGATCGAGTATGTTTGTAAATGTTAGGTTTGTCTACTGTCAACAGCTGTGATGATAGTTCTGAAGTTGTAAATGCGTCATCTGGTACTCCCAATTCTAAGCATAATGGTGGAAATCGTCATGATGGCATTGATGTTCTTGATACGACTACTGTCAAAAATTTGAAGATTGAAGACAAGAAGGAGGAGCGCTTTACGGTTTAGTTTTGATTATTTTATTGGTTGATTTGTTTCCAATTTTTTTCCGTTCGGGTTTTTTTCTTTTTAATTATATTCTATGGGAATTATTTTAAATTTATTTTCTGGTTTGCATATTATCATATTCCTACATATGACTTAATTTGTCAATTACTAAATCATCTTTCGGCCTCTTTGTATATACTATCTTATAACGCTTAATTATTATTGTTGCTATAATGTTGTGATATTTTTATTTACAATATACTTGTATCTGATAGACTACGATTTGAACAATTTAAAAGTTACTTAAATATACATTTGTATACCGGTGTTCTATCTAATAGTATGTCACATATTCGTTTTATTTGTTGATGTAGATGACGTTAATATTGTTTATTACCTATAAGGCAGTGGATAAATGTTTGATTGTTACATAGATTATCAAATTGTTAAGTTTTTCCGATCAAATCACGAGAATGTTATAGTTTTTATTTTTCGATTAAATCTCGAGTGTGATAATTTATTTTTCAAGTAAATTCATTATACCATGTTGTTTTAATTAATAAATTAGAACGAATGGTCATAATATGAAGACTATGTCGATATAACTACTAAAGCTTCTCTGTCATGACCATTGGTAATACAGTTATACATGAGTTATGAAGATTTTGGCAATGAATTACTTTATAATTTTATTTATATTACTTGTATTCTGTGATTATAATTGTATATACACATATTTGTTTGTTAACACGTCTGATAGTTATATATGGGAATTTTCTATATATCGTGTATTATATTAGGTTTTATGATTTATGAATGTATACTTTTGTATATTATCCAAATGTAAATAATGTAAGTCTGGAATATTTTATATTGTCTTTAGATATTTTATAATTATTTGAACTCTTTCTAAACAATTAGGTCAAAAAATATTGTTGTTTGCTTACCAAGTATGAGACCGAACAAGTTACCGGTGAGGAGACCACCACGAACTATCCCAATAAACTCTACCCCTAAAAAAAATATGTAAGCACTTAGTGATGTTAATTTTTATTTTTTATTTTATATTCTTCGTAAAATGTTGATTCAAAGTGTTTCATGTTCTGTAAGCAAATTACGTCAAGATGTTGTTGATCATACTTCATTGTATCGGATGGACAAGGATCTTTCTGATGAAATTGAAGAACCAATATTGCATGCGGATTCCTTTTACGTATGGAAAAGACGCATGGAGATTATGAAGCAAAGAAAATTGCATCCAAAAACCAATTGAAACAAGTCTTTTAGCCTAGTATGCAAAGACAGACAGCAAAGCAATCAAATCTAAGCACAGAGAGACAAAACACAGGTTTTTCAATCAATCATAGTATAGATATGAGTCAATCCATTGGGTGAATAGCATTAAGCAAAAAAGGATGTGTACATTAGCAATTAATTCAAGCCAAATATGAAAGTTGTTTGGTGAAAAATCTATCAACCTAAACGAATGCAAAATAAAAGATAAAACTAAAGACTAAGCTCACTAAAGGCTGTCACACTTTAGTAAGTAGCCAGAGACACAAAAACACAGAAAACTTAAAGCAGACTAGGCCACTCAACTGGTCCAATCGAGTGGTATGGCCGAGTGGGCAAGTTAAACTACTTGACTATTACTTAAATGATCTAAACTAGTGAGTCAAGTGATATTAAAACTATAGGGATCATAGAGGTGAATTAACTAGCTAGTGAATGCTCTAGAAAGTCTCAGGTGCTAACATGCTCAATCAATAAGGGAATCCCTTAACAACAGACTTCATAGCCAGCTCAATCCATGGGTCATGGTAGAGAGCCTCAAGACCCAACCCAGTCAGCATAATGTGAGGAGTCGGATCATGCATGAAGATTCAGCCTATTCAAGTCGAGAAGAGTTCATAACAAGTGAATAGGTGGAGTCGTGACATAAATCAATGTCTGATGCATCCACCCTCACGCTATTGTACTCTAAACCCCGGGAAAAGTCTATCTAATGGCTCAAGGCATGAGTCGTGCTCATGAGACCATCCAAAATCATGCCCTAACTGGCCAGAAAAGAACAAGCATTAAAATCACTCACCCAAGAGGGAAAACAACAAATTTGCAAACAAATTTAGAAACCCAAGGCGATCAAGAACATCACAAGCCTAATCCACCCGTAATAACCCTAATCTAACTATTCACACACTGAATCCATGAAAAATTGCTCAAACCCAGAAATCTCTAAAATTAACATATGTAACAGAGAGAGGGACGATGAACAATTTTGTAGAAGGAATCAAACACAAATACGAATTATATAAAAAGTTATTCAAGGTACAAAATCACAAAGTCTGATAAGTCTCAATAACAAAAGATGAACTAGAGAGAAAGAGTCTAAAACCTAGGTTAAGCTAAATAAAATGCGGCATACCCTTGACATTAGGTTAATCAGGGGCTTTTATATCAAGTCTCAAATACAAATCCGAGTTTTAAGGGAGAAGATAGAAAATGTCCCACTCGACCTAGCAGTCGAGTGGTGTGGTCAGCCTGTGAAAAGTGGTGTCTCAAGTAGACACTCGAGTAGGCACTCAAGTGGGCGAGTCGAGTAGTCTGTCTGTCTTCTCTGCAAGCTTCACTCGAGTCCATGAAGTTTCACTGCACAAGTCAAAGACCAAAGTATGCCTCGTAAGCTCCATAAGCACCTGATAAGACCCCAAATATGCACAATGCATGCAATGCTTCAAAAAACACTAATCGCCCTATATGAAGGATAAATGCATAGAATGATATGGACAATGGATAAAAGTTTATACTAAAAAGGTTATAAAAGGGTGATAAAAAACATGCATAATGTGGTGTTATCAACTCCCCAAACTTACCTTTTGCTTGCCCTCAAGCAAATAGACAGGATGAGATGAAAGGAGTAGTGTGAAAAGTGGGGACTCAGAACCCTAGCAGACTAAGCAAACCTCTAATGTCAATGTCACAGTTAATAGTTCTAGAATGCAATACACAACAGTTCTACTTAAAAGCCTAGCCATGCTTATCACAACAGAACTTACCAAGCAGACTCAGCCTCAACAAGCATTCAAAGTAAAGTATCCTTTTAACATTTATTAAGAACGAACAGTGGATCATGCTATACATTAAGTAATAACTCATTTGGTTCAAGGACTGGGCTTAAGAGATAAAAATGATCTCTTCTTCCTCTTGTTTATGCATTTAGTAACAGAATTCTCTCAGAGAATTGATTGAACTTTAAGAGAATACTAAAGGTAAAAGCCAACTGATGCATACAAGAATAGATTCCCATCTACCCAAGCAAACACAATAATGACTTTCCCTAACTCTATACCCAGAACTGATCCTAGTTTTACTCTTGCACTTAAAAGTTTTTCTTTTCATTTCTTTGACTCAAGTATTGATTTCTTTTTTTCTTCTAAGGAGAGGATACTTTACATTCATTTTTTTTTACTTCTAGCAGAATTGGAGATTTTTTTTTCTTTACTGCTAGGCTCTTACTCGACCACTTTGGTCGAGTGGTGTTGGTGGTGTGAAATTTTATACACTAATATTTTTGTTTCTCTTCATAGAGCCTTCTCATATCATAGATAAACTTCTCAACTCCTTACTAGACACATATATTTACTATCCTCTCCAAAGAAACGTTTTTAGCACTCTCTTATATTTTTCTTTCTTTTCTCACTCTTTGTTTTCTTTCCCAGACTCAATACTAACCCCTATTTCGAATTCCCTAGCCTACTCTAGTCCAAAAAGCGTGGACCAGAGTCTATATGGGAACCTATGCTTGTCCGCCTAAACCTAAAACTTTCTCTTAAGTTCAATCGAAAATTAGGCCTTCCACTCAGAATTTATCAGGGTCTGAAAGAAGTAAAGTTTGGTGCTTTGGGGAACTGCTCCAGAGATGGGAACAGCTATTTGGATCAACAAGAGTGGTAAAAAGGGATAAGGAGATCCAAATATGTATAGGTACCCATGAGTTGATACTATAATTTATAACTTGATAATTTTTAATCAGATTAGGTTCAAATTATTAAGGATAGCTTTACAAATCACAACAAATTTTAACTAAGGCCGAATGATAAATCTGATTCCAAACAGGGTTCAGCCTTATGTTTCAAACTTAGGTACATGCATTAGATAACTTATAACTGTGGCATTGAAATTATATGTTTGGTTCTTAAGCTTTTTACGGTTTAACTCCTCATTATCCCCTTTGCATATGTACAATCCTAAGCGACATACTAAAAATTCAATCCTAAAATGATAATGCAACTACATGGCACTCTGTTTTTGTAAAATATTTTTCTGTAAATTTTCAAAAATTTTAGGTTTTTTCTATGCACATATATGATGCAAATTTGAATAAGAAAATAGAGAAACATGTCAAATACGTCTCTCAAACCCTACCCCAAACTTAAATTACACAGTCCCTTGTGTAAAATTAGTCCAGAAGATGATTGGAGAGACTAAAACAAAGGCTAATAAAAACATGCAATGGTATACAAAATGATGGTGGATTTGGGGTGGTACCTCATGAGAAGAAGGCATTGAGGTAGTCGTCCACATACTCAGCCGTGTAAGCAGGTGGGGCTGTGTAGGATGGATCGACTGGATATGCTGACTCGACTGGTGCTGGCTTGAGTGGCAGGATATGCCTGCACTTCCGGATATGCTTACTCGACTGGTTCGCTCGAGTGCCCAGGTCGAGTGAGCTGCCTTGTGCTCCTATGTCGAATGAGATATCCTTCCTCAGGTTCTTCTTCCTCGTCTTCTAAAACCCTAATGTTCACCCTCCTCTGTGTTGACTCAAACGGCTCACTCGACTGGTATACTCGAGTGGGCTGGTCGAGTGACTGCTCCTCTTCATCTGAGGATAGGGCTTGGATATAAGTCCTTCTCCTCCTTTGGTTGTTCTCGACTGATGATTGACGCCTAGGTTGGTTTGGGCATGCCTGCCTTTGATGCGTGTTGAGGGAGTTGGTCCTTGTCAAACTCCTTGGGTCATGAGTTGTGGCTGAGGGTGGGGAACCACGGTGATTTCTCCTAATATCTTTGACACTGGTTGTCAAGTCCTTCACTGCTGTTGTGAGTTCCTTTACCTTCCCCGAGAGCTTCTTTATGGTCTTGTCTTGCCACTTAGACCACCGCCTTGAAAGACTCAACTTCTTACTCATCTCTTTCAAGCTTGAGCACTTTTCATCATTGAAGTCATACCTCTCCGACTCAGGTATGGTGTCATCTATCTCTTCTTCTATCTTGGCCTCCTGGGCTTCTCTTTGAGCCCTAGTGGTGTAGAAAAACTCTGGTGGTGGGACGAAGTTGACACGTTCTCCTTGCTCGATTTTTAGCATTCCATGAAATGGGAGGAGGACTTTGGCTCTCCTAACTAAAGGATGTTACATGTTTTAAACATACTTGTCCCTAACCATGTGGGGTCCCAAAATTTTAGAACTTTTTAAGTGAGGGATGTCTAGCCACAATGGTTCAATCTCCACAGTCAAACTCAAATCAACTTCGCATGCAAGCAGGATTGGTGTTATCAATCCTCCAATAGTGATGTCACCTCAGCGGTTATTCTTGTGGTGTGTGAATGCATAAGCCTTGCAGTATGAAAGACTTGCTAGAAAGAGTGCAGTGTTCCCTGCATTGCCCATGTCACCCTTCATAGTTATCCCTCTGTCCATATCATCTGGCGAGGCATACACAAGGAAATCTTTAAGGGCTGAATCCATCATCTGCAGCTCTTGATCATTCACAGCCCCAAGACTCTTCTTGGCAAATACAGTGCTTGCAACCACACGGTGAAAATATCTCAAAGCAGGGTGTCTGATGTCAGAGCTCTTAGACTGGGACGTCCCGAAAGTTGATCTTCCTCCTAGGGTTTCCCATAAGCTGATAAGTTCAGCAGTGTTAAAATCTGGCTTCTGGCCCGATCCTTCTCTAAACCCAAACAAAGCGTCCAGGTGCCGAAAGCTCATTGTGTAATCAACATCATCTATCTTGAAATAGATGTATCCCAAACTTCCATCTGAGACCATGGTGTGATTCTCAACATAGGGGCAAACCTTCATTGTTGCCAAAAATTGGCAAGCTTCATCCTTATAAGTAGGAAATCTTTGCTTCATCAGAACTTGAAGGTTAGCTGCCTCAGTCAGACCTTCCACCTCTTCTCTTATCCCTAGTGCTTCCATCGTTTCACGGTGAGGGTACCTAGTCCCTTGAAAATGCATGGTCTTCAAACTTTTGATTAGGTTTTCCTCTGTTTCTTCTGAGGCACGTGTGGCGCCCTGTTCAGTTACTTCATATATGTCCATAGGTTGTGGCTCTTCATCGTCACTCAGTATCACTGCTTTGGTCTGTTATTCTCTGAAATCTTGGTGTCTCCTCACACATCATGTTGTCTCGCCTAACAGGAGTTTGATCTTCAAGAGAGGGCTCTCTTCTGTGTTGTAGAGATCGCCTTGCTTTTGCTATGCACCTTGCTACCACTGCAACTGATTGCGGCTCTGCTAACCTGAGAACATTATGAGTTTTGAAAATTTAGTAAGGGAAGGAGGCTCACTCGCAGGTCCACTCGAGTGGTATGGTCGAGTGGGCGTGAACAGTGCCATAGATCTCTACAGTAACCTTAAATCAATTCTTTCACGAAAATTCATATGAACTTGCTAGAACAAAGAGGGAAAATCGGTCTATCATGCGCATTAAATAGCAAAGGTTTCATTGCATTAACATTTTTTTAAGAGCTATCAAAATATTTGAAATCATAAGGGGTTTGAACGAAAACGCTTTTATAGAGCAACCAAGACTTTGAAATATATCATAAAATCAAGATCTAAAGTAGATCTGAAGATAAACTTATGAATTTTTCAAAGATGAACCCTAGCCTTAATGAACAAAAACTTCGATATCATGTACTTACTGAACAAAGTGACCTCTTCTAGACATGATTTTCGGATTAGAGATGAGATTTAATTCAATAAATTTTTTTTAAGAAGATTCAGAGAGTTTTCAGCATAAAAACCGTTTTGCAAGTGATGAAAGATGAGAAATGGAATAAAATGAAATGGAATAAGGATGAGATGGGATAAAGATGATTGATTTTGGAGCACTCGAGTACTGTAGTCGAGTAGGCTGGTAGGTAGGTATGGATAAGATGAAATAGATGGCTCAGATCACAAGCTCAGATCGCATGAGATTTTTTGGCTTATCCTGGCCCACTCGAGTAGGCTACTCGACTACCTTGGTCGAGTGGTGCGGTCGAGTGACTTGGTGCTTGGTCTGAAAATATATACATTGATAAACATGGAACCTCCTTCCAAGTGAGCTTGTTTAGAGTCCCTTAGCTTGACTTTCATACCTTAGGCTTTATCAGGATCACCCACATCTATTGATCTGCCATGTATGGCTTGACTCTCTGACCATTCACAGTGAATTCTTTGCCATCAGTGTCAAGCAAAGTGACAGCTCCATAAGGTAAAACTTCTTTGATGCGGAATGGGCATGTCCATCTTGACTTCAACTTCCCAGGAAAAAGTTTTAGCCTGGAGTTAAACAAGAGGACTTGGTCTCCTGCTGTGAAAGATTTAGGTGTGATCCTTTTGTCATGAAAAGCCTTGGTCCTTTCCTTATACACCTTTGAGCTTTCATATGCATCAAGCCTTATCTCTTCCAACTCATGCAGAGTAATTCTTCTTTTCTCTTGGGCGGAATTGATGTCAAAATTCAGCAGCTTGGTTGCCCAGAGGGATTTGTATTCTTTCTCCACAGGCAGATGGCAAGATTTACCATATAGGAGTTAAGAGGAGTCCTGCCTATAGGTGTTTTGTATGCTGTTATGTAGGTCCACAAAGCTTCATCAAGTTTAGCTGCCCAGTCCCTCTTGGAAGTTCTCACTACTCTAGCCAAAATTGCTTTAATTTGCTTGTTGGAGACTTTAACTTGACAACTTGTCTGAGGGTGGTAAGGTGTTGCGACTTTATGCTTCACTCCATGCTTCCTTAGTAGGCTCTCAAACTGCTTGTTGATGAAATGGGAACCACCATCACTTATTACAACCCTTGGCACTCCAAATCTGGGAAAGATGATAGTCTTGAACATTTTCAAAACTACTCTGGCATCATTGGTTGGAGATGCTATAGCTTCTACCCATTTGGAGACATAATCAACATCTATCAAGATATAGCTGTTCCCATGAGATGGTGGGTTAAAAGGTCCCATGAAATCTATCCCCCAGCAATCAAAAACTTCCACTTCCAGGATTGGGTTTTGTGGCATCTCATTCCTCCTACTAATGTTGCCCATCCTCTGGCATGCGTCACACTGGGCAATGAAGTTTTTTGTATCCTTGAACACTGTTGGCCACCATAAACCTGCTTGAAGAATTTTCTGCGTAGTCTTGAAAATAGCAAAATGTTCACCATAGGAAGAACCATGGCAATGTTCAAGCACTCCATGTACTTCCTCCTCTGCAACGCATCTCCTAAATAAACTGTCAGGACCTCTCTTGTAAAGATAGGGCTCGTCCCAGAAGCAGTTTACTACATCTCTATACAGCTTTTTTCTGCGGTGAGCATCAAGGTGTAGAGGTTTGTAACCAGTGGCTTTGTAGTTTGCCATGTCTGCATACCAAGGCGTCTCACAGTGCTTCGACTCGACTACTTTACTCGAGTAAGAGGTCGAGTGGGTCTGTCGAGTGAGAATTCCTATGGACATGAGCTGTTCCTCAGGCTGAGAGTCATCCACTGGTGCCGGGTCGTCAATTTTTATCCTAGACAAGTGATCAGCAACTCCATTCTCTATGTCCTTCTTGTCTACTATTGTCAAGTCGTACTCTTGCAATAGGATGATCCACCTTATAAGTCTTGGTTTGGTGTCCTTCTTAGCATAAATGTGCCTTAGCGCAGCATGATCAGTGTATACTATAATCTTGTGATCCACTAGGTAGCTCCTTAATTTCTCTATTGCGAATACCACACCAAGCATCTCTTTCTCTGTTGTAGCATATCTGCTTTGTGCCTCATCCAGGGTCCTGCTAGCGTAGTAGATGACATGCAGCTTATTGTCTATCTTCTGACCCATAACTGTTCCTACTGCATAGTCTGAAGCATCACACATTATTTCAAAAGGGTGCTTCCAGTCTGGAGCTTGAACTACTGGAGCTGATACCAAAGCCTCCTTTATCATATGGAAAGCCTTCAGGCACTCTGCATCAAAATTAAATTCGGTTTCTTTGCACAGCAGCCTTGTCAGGGGTCTTGCAAGTTTTGAGAAATCTTTGATGAACCTCCTGTAAAATCCAGCGTGGCCCTAGAAGCTTCTTATGTCTTTAACAGTCTTTGGAGGCTGCAGCTGCATCATAACTTCAACTTTCGTCCTATCCACCTCTATACCCTTTCCAGAGATCTTGTGCCCCAGAACTATACTCCCTGTAACCATGAAATGACACTTTTCCCAGTTAAGGACCAAATTCTTCTCCTCACACCTTGCTAGTACCCTGCTAAGGTTAGACAAACAGGAGGAGAAAGAGGGGCCATAGACTGAAAAATCATCCATGAATACCTCCAGCATCTCCTCTATTAAATCCAAAAATATAGATATCATACATCTCTGAAATGTTGCTGGGGCATTACATAAGCCAAATGGCATTCTTCTATATGAAAAGGTTCCATAAGAACAGGTGAAGGTTGTTTTTTTCTCGGTCATTAGGGTGTATTGGTATCTGGAAAATCCACTATACCCATCGAGGAAACACTAGTATGGGTGGTTAGCTAGTCTTTCAAGCATTTGGTCTATGAATGGTAATGGGAAGTGATCTTTCCTAGATGCAGCATTTAACTTCCTATAATCAATGCACATGCGGTGACCAATTATAGTTATAGTTGGGATCAGCTCATCCTTATCAGTTTGAATCACAGTTATTCCTCCTTTCTTAGGTACAAAATGTACAGGGGACACCCATGTACTATCAGAAATAGGGTAGATTATTCCAGCATCTAGAAGCTTAATGATCTCTTTTTTCACTACTTCTTTCAAGTTAGGGTTTAATCTTCTCTGATGCTCTACACTAGTTTGGTTTTCATTCTCAAGGTGAATTCTATGAGTACAGAGAGATGGAGAAATTTCCCTAATATCTTCTAGAGAATAGCCTATTGCCTTTCTAAATTTTCGCAATTCGATGAGCAATAGTTCAAGTTCATCAGGGTTCAGCTTGTTATTGACTATTACAGGGTAAGTATCCTTACTACCTAAGAAAGCGTACCTTAGCCCTTCTGGAAGTGGCTTGAGTTCAACAGTTGGTGCTTTGAGTTCAGACCACTCGAGTGGTGATTCATCTGTGCTGAGCTCGAGTGGGTGGTCCAGTGGTGCTCCATGCCTGCGCTTTGCAGAGTTTGCTGACTCGACTGGTCCACTCGAGTGCTGTGGTCGAGTGACATGCTCGAGTTCTGCTATCCCTTCTGGTTTTATCAAACTCTCAAAAGCATCATCAACCCCTGTAAGTTCCTTCGCATTCAAACTCATTTCATAGTGAGAGATCTCGGAGTGAACGTATCCTCCTTCATCACACTTGATCAGTGCTGTTTTCAGATGATCTTTCTCAACTGCTTCTCTAAAAAATTCCTCTATCAAGTCATCAATCTCTCCAACCCCAAATATCTGCATCATCAGCTGTTTCATTGAGGACTTGATGTTAAAGTGCATAACTTTCTTTCCCAGCTTCAAAGCGATGGTACCATTCTGGACGTCTATGGAGGCTCCTGCAGTTGCCAAAAATGGTCTTCCTAGGATCAAAGGATCTTTCGGTTCTTCTTCCATTTCTAAGCCTACAAAATATGTAGGGACTTCATGGTATCCTATCCTAACTGGCAAGTCCTCCAACAGGCCGTGTGGTTGCCTAACAGATCTGTCTGCTAAGACTAAGGAGATTCTGCTAGGGGAAAACTTTGTGAATCCTAATCTCTGTGATATTGATAGTGGCATGAGACTCACCGAAGCTACTAAGTCACTAGACAATTTTTGAAACTAATGGGTCCAATTGAGCATAGCAGAGTAAAAGAGCCTGGATCTTGGAGCTTTTCTCTGCATATGACTTTCTGCTGGATGATAGTATTGCGTTCATGAGTGAGGAGTACCATACTTTTTGCTTCTTTGGTATTTTCCATAATCATATCTTTGAAATACTTATGGGCTGCAGGTATTAGAATCAAAGCATCTAACAGGGGTATATGAAGGTCAACGTCCTTAAGATGTTTCTCGAATAGCTTCTTGTACTTAACTGCCTACTGCTTCTTATTCCTTCCTGGGAAAGGCAAATGAGGTATATAGGAGGATGATTCAGAAAATTTGCCTTTCCCTTTAGGCTGTCCCGAATTTTTTTCTGGGCTCTCAGCCACTCGACCACCTACTTGAGTGGTATGGTCGAGTGGGTTCTCTTCTGCAGCTTATTCAGGTTGCAATTCTTCCTGATGGAGATCCTCCCCACCCTGATCCTCACTGTCCTCAGTGATCTTTGCAGGCTCTCTTGGTGGTAACTGTCTGCCATTCCTCAAGGTGATAGCATGGGCTTTTTATGTTGATGGTTGTGTATGACTGATCTGGCTGTTCTCTAGGTAATGAACTTTAGAAGAGAGGGTGTTGAACTTCTGTGTGATGTCAAGAGCGTGAGATTGCAATTCATTAGTAGTGTGTTCTTAACTACGGACGATTTGCTGTAATAATAACTTGATATCCATATCAGGTGCAGCCTGTTCTTGAATCTTATGAGTGTGAAGCAACATTTTTATATAAAAATAAATAAATTATTTAACAATTACCATGAGTTCTAATTTATGAAGTTGTTACTATGGGTAGTTCCTACAAAGGATCGTTAGGTTCGGCCTCAATGGGAAAATAAAATGGAGCACCTAACAACGTATATTCACAGACCAAGAACTACGAGATCACCCCTTTCATTCTGGGGTGACGGAGGGATCGTACCGTTCTAGCCTTGGTAAGCTATTGCCTCACCAACTAGCTATTTTTCCCTTTTTCTAGTTCTTCTTCCAAGTGCAGGATAACGCCAAGGCTCAGCAACAGTCGGACAAGTGGGAAATGTTGGGGTAAACCAGAAAAGTTTGGGTAGAGCCGGATCGAAATGTTGGCTAGGTAAACGTCCTGTAGTAAGAGGAGTAGTTATGAACCCTGTCTACCATTTCACCACCAAGGCATCTTGAAAGTGAAGACAAAATACGAAATGAAAGTAGATCGTTTTTTTTTCATTCCTGAGGAAATGCATATTTTACCCGAATCCCACTGAATTGAATTGGGTCCATGAATATAAGAAATAGTGAGAATTCTTGATCTCTCTCACTATTTCTCTCAATTCGAAAATTCATAATCATTTGACCAATGGTTGGTGACATGTGAATAGGGTCCCAAATAATGAGAGATATGTAAAAAATATCAAACTTCTCAGTAAGGTTCTTGATTTCAGCTCTGGCGCCTTCATCAGACATTCTGGCATCCCTAATACTCTGCTCATGTTCTTCACTGGAGATGCTGTCGACCTAGCCAAATTCTCTACCAACTCCCATCCATCTTGTACAGCGGCATTAAGGAAACTTCCTTTGCTTGCAGTGTCAAGGCATATCGGGAACATTGGGAGTACTCCTCTGTATAGAATGTAGAGGAGGGACTCTTTGGAGAAGTCGTGGTGTGGACATTGCCTTGTGTAGCCAGTGAATCTTTCCCAGGCGTCTGATAGTGTTTCACCTTTCAGCTGGTGAACATTTCGATTTCTTGGCAAACGTTGATGTTCTTTTTATGAAAAGAACTCCGTAAGGAAGAACCTCTTCCAAGAATCCCAGGTCTTTATGGAGCCTGGCTGAATATTTGCTTCCCAGTGGTCTGCTTTTTCTCCTAATGAGAATGGAAAAAGTCTCAATCTGAAACCATCTTCAGTGATTCCTTGAATCTTTGTGAGGCGACAGATGCTCTCAAACTTATCAAGATGCGCTATGGGGTCATTTGCTGGCCTACCAAGGAATATGTTGTCTTGAACCATAGTGATGACACCTCTCCTAATCTCGAAATCATCACTCACAAGTGGTGGAATTATGCCTCCCCTGTGTGTCTGGTGGGTTAGGGTCTGTGAGCACCTATTGATCCTGCCATTGGGAGTGGTGGTACGCTCGAGTAGAGGACTCGAGCTGAGTGGTACCTGCGAAGAATGAAGTGTACCAAAGTGAGTATAAAATTTTTTTTTTTAAGAAACTTGATCTCAAAAGCAATAAGATCCTAATTGTAATACTAAAAACACCCATATGGCAATGGCGCCAAATTGAAACAAGTCTTTTAGCCTAGTATGCAAAGACAGACAGCATAGCAATCAAATCTAAGCACATAGAGACAAAACACAGGTTTTTCAATCAATCATAGTATAGATATGAGTCAATCCATTGGGTGAATAGCATTAAGCAAAAAGGATGTGTACATTAGCAATTAATTTAAGCCAAATATGAAAGTTGTTTGGTGAAATCTATCAACCTAAACGAATGCAAAATAAAAAATAAAACTAAAGACTAAGCTCACTAAAGGCTGTCACACTTTACTAATTAGCCAGAGACACAAAAACACAGAAAAATTAAAGCAGACTATGCCACTCGACTGGTCCACTCGAGTAGTATGGTCGAGTGGGCAAGTTTAACTACTGGACTATTACTTAAATGATCTAAACTGGTGAGACAAGTGATATTAAAACTATAGGGATCATAGGGGTGAATTAACTAGCTAGTGAATGATCTAGAAAGTCCCAAGTGCTAACATGCTCAATCAATAAGGGAATGCCTTAACAACAGACTTCATAGCCAGCTCAATCCATGGGTCGTGGTAGAGAGCCTCAAGACCCAACCCAGTCAGCATAATGTGAGGAGTCGGATCAGGCATGAAGATTCAGCCTATTCAAGTCGAGAAGAGTTCATAACAAGTGAATAGGTGGAGTCGTGACATAAATCAATGTCTGATTCATCCACCCTCACGCTATTTTACTCTAAACCTCGAAAAAAGTCTATCTAATGGCTCAAGGCATGGGTCATGCTCATGAGACCATCTAAAATCATGCCCTAACTGGCCAGACAAGAACAAGCATTAAAATCACTCACCCAAGAGGGATAACAATAAATTTGCAAAAAAACTTAGACACCCAGGGCGATCAAGAATATCACAAGCCTAATCCAACCCTAATAACCCTAATCTAACTACTCACACACTGAATCCATGAAAAATCGTTCAAACCCAGAAATATCTAAAATTAACATATGTAACAGAGAGAGGGACGATTAACAATTTTGTAGAAGGAATCAAACACAAATACGAATTATATAAAAAGTTATTCAAGGTACAAAATCACAAAGTCTGATATGTCTCAAGAACAAAAGATGAACTAGAGAGAGAGAGAGTCTAAAATCTAGGTTAAGCTAAATAAAATGCAGCGTACCCCTGACATTAGGGTAATAAGGGGCTTTTATATCAAGTCTCAAATACAAATCCGAGTTTTAAGGGAAAAGAGAGAAAATGGCCCACTCGACCTAGAAGTCGAGTGGTGTGGTCAGCCTGTGAAGAGTGGTGTCTCGAGTAGGCACTCGAGTGGGCGAGTTGAGTAGTCTGTCTGTCTTCTCTGCAAGCTTCACTTGAGTCCATGAGGTTTTACTGCACAAGTCAAAGACCCAAGTATGCCTCGTAAGTTCCATAAGCACTTGATAAGACCCCAAATATGCAGAATGCATGCAATGCTTATACAAAAAAACACTAATCACCCTATATGAAGGATAAATGCATAGAATGATATGGACAATGGATAAAAGTTTATACTAAAAGGTGATAAGAGGGTGATAAAAACATGCATAATTTGGTTTTATCACCAATCAACCAGGTTGTTTTTCTACGTGTTTTTTATATATATTTTTTTGCATTTTTTGATGGTATGTAATAATACTTATATTAGTTTCTTTTGTTTATTTTTTTTAACCTGTGGTATGCAGATAAGTTGTTGTTTTCTCCTAATGAAGAAGGTTTTGTTAATTTTGTGTCGAGTGATACTGATTCGGAGGATGAAGACGACTCATATCACTTAAACATACTGGCTGATATTGGGTTTCAGAACATAGATGATGTTGACATAGATTATGAAGTTTATGATGATGAGCTTGAATCCAGAAATATACCAAGAGCCTCATCATTTCCAGTTGGAAATACTGGAACCTCTACATCTGTATTGCCAGGATTGAAACCAAACGGTATTAGTTTTTATATTTTGATAGTTTATATTATATGTTATAATATTGGATCTTAGAACAATCTCATTGAGTATGAGATCTATTGTATTTTTCGTCCATTATCTAAGTGTGCTTTAAAAAATTACATATTAGCATATATCATTTTTATATCTATAAATATTTAAGTTTTTCATAAATGTTCTATGTTCTGATTGCATATTGGTTTTAGACTCTCCTTCACGTTTCCTAGACCAATTTTTCTTAAATAACACCTAATTATTCTTGTATTAAAATTAATTAAACTTGATTCTAAATTTTTGTTCTACAATTAATAATATCTCTATATACATTTGTCAGTTAAAATGCTTAAGCACTACAAGAAAACAGCGTTTTAGCGACAACAAATGGCTATTAAATATTTAGTCGCCTAATTTGGCGACTACGTAGCCACACAATTGTGACAATTTTGCGACTCTTGTAATTTAGTCGTCAAACAGTCGCTATTTAGCGACTAATCTACTGTAGTCGTCACACAGTCGCTATTTAACGACTAATTTATGACTATACTGCAGATGTAAAATATTTGTCACGTATTAGTCGCTTTTTGGCGACTATTTTGCAACATGCCGACAGAGTCGCATAACAGTGGCATATTAGTCGTATTAAACCGGTGGAAAAAAAAACATGTTTTATACGTTTGTAGGTTGGTGTGTACCGGTTTAATGCGACTATAACATATAGTCGCCATTTAGTGAGCAAAAAAAAATCTATATAACTAAACTTCTCCTCATTTCTTTCTCTCATTCGTAGAAACACAATTCTCCTCATTTATTTTGCTTATTCAATTCGTATAAACTTTATCTCACCAAAAAAAAAAATTCGTAGAAACTTTTCATTTTTTTCTCATTTATATAAACACTAAAAGCAGTATAAGAACGGGAAACTATGTCGGGAAATTATAATAATAGTAATTTTTGGGAGTGGATGTATAAGAGGTTCGATGAAGGAAGTGGAAATTTCTCGGAAGAGTTCAGAATGGGGGTGGATCAATTCATGACATTTGCAAATAGCCAGCCTCTAGCTCAGAGTAATGGCGGTAAGTTTTTTTGCCCTTGTAGTGTTTGCAAGAACGAAAAATTTATTCCGGGAGCAAAAATTTGGAGTCATCTTTTTAGTAGAGGATTTATGCCGGATTATTATGTTTGGTATAAGCATTGAGAAAAAATTATTATGGATTTAGGAACGAGTTATGTTGATACGACATATATAAGTGGGAATGAAGAAGTGGGTAATGTAGTAGAAGATAGATATGTGGATATGGTAAATGATGGATTTCGTAATAATGTGAGTTTTGATGATAACTATCATCAGGATGGTAGTTATCAGGATGTAGAAGAACCAGTACTCAATCATTCAAAAAAATTCTACGACTTATTAGAAAGTGCAAAAAATCCATTATATGATGGTTGTCATAAAGGGCACTCACAGTTATCGTTAGCTGCTCGAGTCATGCAAAATAATTCTGATCATAATATGAGTGAAAAGTTAGTGGATTCGTTTTGCAAAATTTTGTCTGAGTATTTACCAGAAGGAAACCAGTCTACTGGTTCACATTACGAGACAGAAAAATTGATGCACAATTTAGGCCTCCCATATCATACAATTTATGTTTGTATCAACAATTGTATGATCTTCTGGAAAGCTCACGAAAAAGAAGAAAAATGTTTATTTTGTGGTGCAAAAAGATGGAAGCCTAAGGATGACCGGCGTAGAAAAAAAGTACCATATAGTCGTATGTGGTATATACCTATTGCTGACAGATTGAAGAGAATGTATCAGAGCGAGAAGACTGCAGCGGCAATGAGATGGCATGCCGAACACCAATCAAAGGAAGGAGAAATGAGTCATCCTTCTGATGCAGCAGAGTGGAGATATTTTCAAGAACAAAATCCCTGGTTTGCCAAAGAACCCCATAATGTTTATCTTGGATTATGTACTGATGGGTTCAGTCCATTTGGCATGTCTAATAATCATTCGCTTTGGCCAGTGATCTTGACTCCATATAATTTACCCCCTGGTATGTGCATGAATGAAGAGTACTTGTTTCTTACAATTCTCAATTCTGGGCCAAACCATCTGCGAGCTAGTCTTGATATCTTCCTCCAACCTCTTATTGAGGAGTTAAAAGAGTTGTGGTCTACTGGAGTTGATGCATATGATGTGTCCTTGAATCAAAATTTTAATCTAAAAGCAGTGTTGATGTGGACGATAAGCGACTTTCCGGCGTATAGCATGTTATCAGGATGGACAACCCATGGTAAATTATCTTGTCCGATTTGTATGGAAAGTACAAAGTCTTTTTATCTACCTAATGGAAGGAAGACGTGTTAGTTTGATTGTCACCGAAGATTTCTTCTTTATGGTCATCCACTGAGAAGGAATAAAAAAGACTTTCTGAAGGGAAAAGATGCTTCAGATGAGTATCCACCTGAGTCTTTGACCGGTGAACAAGTTTATTATGAGCGGTTAGATGGTGTAAATCCACCAAAAACAAAGGACGTCGGTGGAAATGGTCACGAAAAGAAGAAGCCAGGTTATGGAAAGCAACATAACTGGCATAAGGAAAACATATTCTGGGAGCTGCCATACTGGAAGGACCTCAATCTCTGACATAATCTTGATGTGATGCATATAGAGAAGAATTTTTTTGACAACATCATGTATACTCTTTGTCGTGTGAAGGGTAAATCAAAAGACAACATCATGTCAAGATTGGATATAGAAAAATTCTGTTCGCGGCCACAGTTACATATTGATGATGAGGGTAAAGCTCCTTTCCCAGATTACTCCTTGATAGAAGAAGCCAGAACAAGTTTACTGGAATGTGTGAAACATGCGGTTAAATTCCCAGATGGATATTCTTCAGACTTAGCAAATTGTGTTGATATGGCAAATGGAAAGTTTTCAGGCATGAAGAGTCATGACTGCCATGTTTTTATGGAGCGGCTACTTCCATTTATCTTTGAAGAACTCCTAAACTGGAACGTCCACCTTGCATTATCAGGTACTAATTACATATAGTTTTGTTTTTATGATTATGGTAAATATGATTATAGTAACCTAATGCAGAATTAATTTGAATATCTTGTAGGGGTTGGGGCATTTTTTCGGGACTTATGTTCGAGAACTTTGCATCAAAGTCACGTTCAAATCCTAAAACAGAACATAGTTCTAGTCATATTTAATTTGGAAAATATCTTCCCACCATCATTTTTTGATGTGATGGAGCACTTGCCTATACATCTCCCCTACGAAGCTGAATTAGGAGATCCTGTGCAATATAGGTGGATGTATCCTTTTGAAAGGTTTTTCAAAAAGTTGAAAGGGAGGGCAAAGAACAAAATATTTGCAGCAGGATCAATTGTTGAATCATATATCAATGACGAGATTGCTTATTTCTCAGAGCACTACTTTGCAGCGAATATAAAAACAAAATCAAGGTATTTGCTAAATTAATCAAAGTAAGGTAGAAATATGCTATCTATTTAAATGAAAGTTAATTATCACTCATTGGTCAGGTTAACAAGATTTGATGAAGGTGAAGCTCCTGTATATCATGTCCCTGGAGTACCTCATATATGTCCAAGTGGAGAGATGCATGAAATATGGCTTTCAGAGAAAGATTATCAATGCGCACATTCATATGTTTTACGAAATTGTGATTATTTTCAGCCAATTGAGAGGTATATATATATAAGTTGATATTTCTCACAACTTACGTTTTAATCCACTATAATTTCTCATATATTTGTTTTGGTCTTGTATATATAGTATGTTCGAGGATTTTATTTCTGCAAAATATTCTGGACTTACCGAGAAAGAACTCTCCGTGAAAAGAGCTGACGAATATCATTTATGGGTGAAAGAATATGTATGTCTAAACAATATTCATAACAACATACACATATATAGCTATATATATATATATACTCATATTGTTTTTATATATGAAGGTTACTTATTGGAACGCCACGAATCCATTTCCTATTTGGGTTCAAAAGATAGTTCATGGACCTTTGAATAAGGCGAAGACCTGGTCAATGTATCTTACTAGAGGTTATTTGTTTCATACGCAAAATCATGGGGCTGGATGAAAGACATGTAATTATGGGGTATGTGTTAAAGGTGAAAATTACACGGATGCTTCTGATAAAGCCGATTTCTATGGGATTTAACAGATATCATAGAACTCGAGTATGAGGGGATGGTCAATTTAAGAATCACACTTTTTAAGTGTAAGTGGTATGACCCTGTTATCGGTAAAGGAACTCGAATAAGCAATGGTGGTGTTGTAGACGTCCTTTCATCAAGGAAATACAAGAAATACGAACCATTTATTTTAGGTACATATTATTGTTGATCTTATATATATATATATTTAAATATATAAATTATATGTATAACTTCAATTAATATACATGTTGATTTTGCAAACAGCCTCTCAAGCAGATCAAGTTTGTTATATTCCATACTCATACACAAAGAAACCAAAGAAGTTGTGGCTCAATGTTGTCAAAGTTAATCCGAGGGGAAACATTTCAGGAGAATATGAAAACAAAGATCAAACTCTTTTGCAAACAGAAAATGATGATGATGTCTTGATGACTACAGTTGAAGATCTTGTAGTTGACAATTTGGTACAAAGTTTGAACCCAATAACCTTGATTACGATGTCGGAGATGCCGAACCAGAAGATGAATTTCGGTGTAATTTGTCGTCTTCTGATGAAGATCTTGAAGACGAAGAACCTCAGTAACTATATATATTATAAAGTTAATTATGTTACATTTATTAAATGTAAAAACAAATTTCCAAATATTTTCTTAAAATTTTATTGCTTATGGTCAAAATTACCCAAATTTGTCTATCATATAAAATTTTAAAATAAAGTTTTCATATGATTTGAACATAAAATTTTAATCAAATATACATATAATTGTTATATATGAAAGTACAAATATTAGTAATACAAATTACTAAAATTGTAAATAAAAAGTAGTAATATTGTTATTAAAATTTAAAAGAATTATAATAATTAAACATTTAAACAGAAAATCCATATAATCCCCAATGTCTTAGAACTCCGTCTGGTTCATTCATTGAACCATATGGAGTTCAACTGTACCCAGATGGAGTTCAATGACAACCAGGCGGAGTTCAAAGACAACCACACTATTAGGTCTAATTTCTTCCCCTTTCCATTACACTTATTGCTTATGGTCAAAATTACCCAAATTTGTCTATCATATAAAATTTTAAAATAAAGTTTTCATATGATTTGAACATAAAATTTTAATCAAATATACATATAATTATTATATATGAAAGTAGAAATATTATTAATACAAATTACTAAAATTGTTAATAAAAAGTAGTAATATTGTTATTAAAATAAAGTTTTCATATGATTTGAACATAAAATTTTAATCAAATATACATATAATTATTATATATGAAAGTAGAAATATTATTAATACAAATTACTAAAATTGTTAATAAAAAGTAGTAATATTGTTATTAAAATAAAGTTTTCATATGATTTGAACATAAAATTTTAATCAAATATACATATAATTATTATATATGAAAGTACAAATATTAATAATACAAATTACTAAAATTGTTAATAAAAAGTAGTAATATTGTTATTAAAATAATGTTTTCATATGATTTGAACATAAAATTTTAATCAACTTTACATATGATTATTATATATGAAAATACAAATATTATTAATACAATTACTAAAATTGTTAATAAAAATTAGTAATATTGTTATTAAAATTTAAAAGAATTATAATAATTAAACATTTAAACGAAAAATCCTCTATAATCCCCAATTTCTTAGAACTCCGTCTGGTTCATTCATTGAACCATCTGGAGTTCAACTGTAACTAGACGGAGTTCATTGACAACCAGACGGAGTTCAATGACAACCACACTATTAGGTCTAATTTCTTCCCCTTTCTCAGCCTTCTCTCTCGATCGCCTCCATCTTTTTTCTCTCATCTTCATCAAAATCCCTAATTTCTTCTCCTTTCTCAGACATCTCTCTCGATTGCCTCCATCTTCCCCTTTCTAAGGCATCTCTATCAGACATGCCTCCACTAAAGAAGGTACGGTGTCAGCAGAAGAGAATCGTTGTTCCAAATGTCTCTCAAAGACCTGGAGGCACCAACCCCTCTACTACTGCCTCAAGAAGACTCAACCCTCTACCGCCTGAATACAACTTCACGCCGGCGGCCGAAGATCCTCTGTATCAGTCGCCCCAATCTCAAGTTCCCGTGTTTGTTCAATATTCAACTACAGCTCCACACATCGGCAATTATCCACCGCCACAACGACTTTTCCAGACCGGGATGCCTCAACAACGTGAAGAAGTTGCCTCTCCTTCCTCACATGAAGTCCAGAACAATCCTCTTCCCCAATCCACTCCACGGCAGGACAATGTACCCTCTCCACTTCAGAACTCTCAGGCTCAGAGTCATCCTTCGTCATCACAAGGTAACAACTTCGAGGAACCTGCTCCAGTGCCGGCTTTGGAGGAGGAAATGCTTCAGGCTCTCAATGCTCTGCTTCTCGTGCCAAACAGGGATAGGTTTACCACCGTCCTTTCTCCCACACTGTCACCAAACTCTACTTGGTATGTGCATAACAAATTACTTACATTTGTGTTTGTGTCTGTGCTTGAGTCTGTCTTTGAACTATTTGAACTGTTTTGATTTTGATGTTCTGATGGAATTGTGTTCATCTTTATGTTTCCCTTACTACCATTAACCACCATGATCATTCGCTATTTTTCTGAGCCAGAGGTATTGGTGGGATTAGTGTTATCCTCTGAGTCTTCTCTTTGCTTGAAATAAATTGTGATATCAGATTCCTTCTTGATCAGTTTCTTCCTCACAGACTTTGTTGAAAAGATTCCTGTAGACATAGACTTTGTTGATCTCTAATAGTGTTTCTCACTATGGTTTCCTCTTTTGCTATTGTCACGTTTCATTTTGCGTGATTCACTTGTGTTGATGATGCCGTTGATGTTTACATCTTGATGTTTTTATATTGACTTTCTTACTGTTTTGTATTCTTATGATATGTTAGCTGATTGGATTGTTTTTTTCTACTTTACTTCTGCGTTTTCTTTGGCTTGTGTTTGCAGGTTTACTCGGGACAAAAAATCAAAACTAGTAAGGGCTGTTACTAGAATTTTTACCAACAAATTTGATGGTCCCTACTATACTTGGTCTTGTGTGCCATGGGAGAGAAAAGAAAGATACTTCTTCGAGTTTGTGGTATACTTTTTCTGTCCTTTAGGCTTTGCATATAGGTTTACGTGTGTTGTTTTTACTAATATCATTATATTCTCTCTGTTTTGTAGAAAACCCACACATGGGATCCCTTGATAACAGGGACAGTTCAAGCATATTTTGAGGACATCTGTGACCGCCGGATGAAAGGCATGGTTAGTAACGTGAGGACTAGTCGAAAGCGACCTAGATGGATCGAGGGTACTCTCTGGAAAGAGATGATGGCGTACTGGGATACTGAAGAAGCAAAGGAAAGGAGTAAAATCTATTCAAATGTTCGTATGTCTAATCGTGATGGTCTTGGTCCTCACGTCCACTTACCAGGGCTGACGTCGTATATCCAAGTCCAATATAACCTGGTTAGTAAGTTTTATATTTCTTATATTTGTTTGTCTAAAACATTTGCAGCTTAAAATTCTGTCATAAACCTTATTTATTTTGTAACATTGCAGGAAGAGAAACTGGGAAGACCAGTGAGTGTTGGTGAAGTTTTTATTAAGACACATACAAGGCCAGATGGTACGTATCTAGATAAGAAGGCAGAAAAAATCATTCAAAATTATGAGAAGAATATCCAAGACAAGCTGGCTGAGCTCGAGGCAGAGAATTCTTCTTTGTCAGATTGTGATCTCTCAGTAGATGACTATACATCCATCTTTCTTCAGGTCACAGTTTACACATTCCACATTTATATCCTTAGTTTTTCTCATGATATTTACTTAGTGTTTTTCTTTTACTTTTTCAGTCCACTGAGAAGGATTCACGAGGAACTCCTTATGGAGTTGGAAGCCTCAAGGAGACTCTCATCAATGGCAAGCGCAAGGAACCAGGAGATGCTTCATCATTTGTGGCACTGCAAGACCAACTGAAGGAAGCTCAACGTAAATTCGAAGAGCAGTCCCAAACTGTGGCTGAGCAAACAGACAAGATCGAGCAGTTGTCCATGCTGGACAAATATCTCCGACAAACTGATCCAAACTACCTCGCCTTCGTGGAAACTCAGTCAGCTGCACCTCCATCTTCTTCTTAGGTTACTTATCTTTCTCTATGTACTTCTCTGTTTATGAACTTGTTGGAGTTTTTGGATATTTGTAGTTTTTGTATGTAAGACAAGAAATTAGCATTTGTCTCTTTATGACTATTTTTAAATCAAATGCTATTTCCATTTCCGTGTCAATATCAATTTTATTGGAATCAAATTCTTCATTTTGAGCAATTAAACGAATCCCAGTAACCATTCCAAATTCTTGTTCACTTAAAATATAGTCACTAAATTGTAGTTATTTAGTTGCCAAATAGTAACATATTAATCACTAAATAGTCGTAATATCTCTACATATTTGTATCTGAATATAGAGATATTGCGACTATTTGGTGACTAATAACAAATGTTAGTCGCTAATATTTAATCGGCAATTAGTCGCTAATATTAGCTACTATTATGTGACTATTATTACTTGACTGCATCTAAACCATTTTATTGTCGCAGAATAGTCGCCAAATCAGTCACATATTAGTCGCTAAAATTAGCGACTATTACACAACAGTTTCACAACTATTTTTTATTTAGGTGCTGTTGTTGTTACCGAGTTGCCTATTAGTCACTAAATAGCGACTAAAAAACGACTAAACCATTTAGCGACTAATTATTTGTGATAACTTGATTTAGTCGTTATTTAGTCGTATCCTACAATTTAGCGACTAAGTTGCAACTATATTTGCAGTCGCTAAAACGCTGTTTTCTTGTAGTGAAGGTTTTGTCGACTGTCTTAGTAAAATATGGAAATGTTCATTAATGAAGGTTACTATGACAATGGTGATCCTATTTACACTTGTAGTTATTGTGGTGCTTGTATGTGGTATGGGGAAAGAACTAATAAGAGGCAAGTGCGATGTACACCGGTCTTTACGGCATGTTGTAAGAAGGGGAAAGTAAAAATTCCACTTTTGAAGGATCCTCCCAAAGCGTTGATGGCTTTGTTGTATAACAGTGATGCACTTAGTAAACATTACCGTGAGTTTAGAAGGGAATATAATATGATGTTTTCTTTTACGTCCTTAGGTGGCAAGATTGATCACTCTTTGAATGATGGTAAAGGACCGTATGTCTTTCAGTTGAACGGCGAGAATTATCATCGTATTGGTGATACCCTACCAAGTGAAGGACAAGGGCCTTCATTTTTGCAATGATACATTTACGATACATTGCACGAAGTTGCTAATAGGATGGCTACGTACGGGTAATAGGTGTTATTATTTCTTTTTCTGACTCTATTCTATTATATTTTAAATTCGAGTTATAACTTATTTTCTAATTGTAGGAAGGGTAGTTGTGGTAGCAAATTAAAAGAACAAGTAGTCAGGATGATTAAAAAAATGTTGGATGCTCATAATCCACATGTTCAGTCTTTACGTAACGCAGCTGATAAAATAAATTCTTCGGATAATACTACGGGTATGAAAATGGTTCTATCCAGTCATCGTAGTTATGATGGTAGGTATCAGAATCTTCCGTCTGCTGATGAGGTTGCTGCTCTGGTGGTAAACAATTTTTTTGTCTGAGAGAATTTCTCGTGATATAGTTATTCAAGGTAGATGTGGAGGTTATCAGCGTATAAGTGAGTCGCATCCTTGTTATTTGCCTCTACAATATCCGTTGTTGTTTCCTTATGGGGAGGATAATTTTAGGTTAGGGATAGATATTGGATATATAGATGATACAGGGAAAAAAGGACAAATATTAGTATCCGAAAATTCTTTGCATTCCGTATTCAGTTCAGAATAATGAGGCTCCTACTTTTGTGATGTCCAGCAGGTTGTTTCAGCAAATCATTGTTGATGTTTATACAATGATAGAGAGTAGTCGTCTGAATTATATTTATCACAATAAAAAAAAACTTCGGATGGAAATTTATTCCAAAATTCTGAAGGATGCAGAATCTGGAAAGTGTAATCTATCTCAGACTGGTCGTCAGATAATGATTCATTCTTCTTTTACTGGAGGTTCAAGATATATGATGAAACATTATTTAGATGCTCTGGCCACGTGTAGATATTTTGGATTCCCTGATCTTTTTATTACTATTACTTGTAATCCTAAATGGCCTGAGATTACAAGATTTCTGCATAAGCATAATCTAAAGACAGAGGATCATCCTGATATTTTGTGTAGGATTTTCAAGATGAAACTTGAGAATCTCATGAATGAACTTACGTGTAATGGGATGCTTGGGTAAGTCCAATCTGGTTTGGAAATTTTGCTTTTATTGTATTTATTGTGTAGTAAAATTTTATATAGTTATATTTGCTGTGTAATTATAAAATCCATTTGTAACTCATTTATTAATTGCCATTTTAAAACTTTACTTTCTTGCAGCTTTGTACACGAAGGAGTTTCAAAAGAGAGAGATGCCACATGCGCATTTAGTACTTTTTCTAGCACCAGGGTCTAAATTACCAAATAGTGATGACATTGATAAGGTTATCAGTGCTGAAATTCCTGATCGTGATGTGGAGTCCTATTTGTATGAGGTCATTGGTGATATGATGGTACATGGTCCGTGTGGGATTATAAATAAAGAAAGTCCATGTATGAAATCTGGGAAATGTACGGAGTATTATCCCAGGCCTTTCTTTTCAAAAACAAGGATTGATGATGATGGATATCCAATTTATAGACGTAGGGATGATGGTAGGTATGTTGAGAAGAGAGGGTTTCACTGTGATAACCGTTACATTGTATCGTACAATGCTGAGCTAAACAGACGTTACCGGGCTCATATTAATGTAGAATGGTGTAACCAAATGAGGTCGATCAAATATCTATTCAAGTATATTAACAAAGGTCCTGATTACGTACGTGCGGCCTTGGTAAAAAATACTGATGGTGTAAAAGTATATGATGAGATTAAACATTACTATATTTGCAGGTATATTTTAATACATTGACATAAATGATTCCACTAATATCTGTGATTGTTTCTGTTTATAATATAATTGTACGTATGCTTGTGATAATTTAAATAATTTGATGTGTAGATATATTTCGCCTTGTGAGGCTGCATGGCGAATCTTTGCTTATCATACACATCGTTGAACTACACCTGTTCAGGTTCTATCTTTTCATCTTGAAAATGAGGAAGTTCTTATCTATGATGAAAATGATGCGGTCAGCGATGTTATTAATCGAACATCTATCGGAAGGTCAATGTTCCTAACTTGGATGGATTATAATAAACATCACCCTGAAGCAAGAGAGCTTACGTATGCAGATTTTCCTTCGCATTATAGTTGGAATAAGACAAAATGTGTATGGAGTAAACGGAAGAAAACTGGCCTTGTAATCGGTAAAATTATGTATGTTAGTCCATCTATTGGGGAGAAATATTATCTACGAGTTATATTAAATACTATCAAAGGTCCTACGTCTTACAATGATATCCAAACATGGAAAGGTGTCTTTAATGAAAAGTTTGAAACGTATGTAATGCTATTGGTTTACTTGCTGACGATAAGAAATATATTGAAGCTATTAAAGAAGCAAATATATGGGTTACGGGATTTCATTTGAGAAGGCTTTTTGTTATGCTTTTGATATCTAAAGAAGTTGTGGATCCTTTAAGGGTATGGGATGCTACCTGGGCTTTATTAGTTGACAGAATACTTGAATCGAGAAGGAGTGTGGCGACCGTATTTTTTTTTTTTCAACATGGAATTAATGAACTAATGCCCATACATTAAACATTCAAAACCATACAATAACAACCATTTACATAAACGACCACGAAGGTCAACAGTTCTACCGGTTCTAGCAATCCTTCAAAAGCTAACAAAAACCACAAAACTACCGGGTCCTAATCATCCCCTCTTCACTGCCTCGATTCCACGATCACGCCTTATCATTACCTGCATCGACAAAAGTGATGCATCAACATTTGGTAAACCAAACGCTGAGTGAGATTGATCCTCCCAACAACAGGTTATATGAAAGCCACACACAATTTCAAACAACCACAACAACAAGAAATCAAACACACACGCGTTAATTTCTACTCGATCAAATTCACGCATGAAAATAATCCACAACCACAGCCCTATCAATTCCTAATCATCAACCCATGAAAAGAAATCAATAGCATATATGACTAACCACTTAACAATTCAAAACCCATGAAAAGCTAAAACTCACAAGCTTAGTAAACACACACTAAAACTCCACAATGATCCATGGAATTCACCAAGAACCCATGAAAATCACCATCACCAAGCCAAGCAATAATACACAATTAAAGCTTAACAAGGCACAACAAGCAACAATCCATGCTTCTCTAACTACCCCACAAACCCCCACACAAGGCTTAATGTTAACCTTTGGTCACAAACTCACCTTGAAAACAAAGATGATTTTTGAACCAAAAACAACAATCACCCAACCAGCAGTGACTTTCCACTCGCCAACAGTAGCTCAACTCAGCCTACAGCCAACCACAACAACCAAAAACAACATTTAACCTAAACTGAAAACATTCTGGAAATATCGCAGAACAATCAACCTGAAAGATGGGATTACGAAACGAAATCTAACCGTCCACACTCAAATCCCACCGTTGCAAATCTTCCCCTAGATGTCCTGAAGCTACCCACAAAATTTCGTAGCGATCAGACCGAAGGTTCACTTGCGATCTTCCTTTGAATAGACGCTGGTCCAAATCGCGTCTGAGACAGAACAGATCATGAAAACGTCTATAACTCTTTGAATATTGACTCAAATCAATATCCTCAAAAGGTCATATCTAGATATAGGTCTTAGCTACCATCCCAGAAAATTTCGTTACCTTTGCCTACTATTTGCTAGATCGAAACTCTTCTCTACCGGACTCTGACAATTCTGTCTCTCCCTCCCTTCACCAAAGCTATGAAGGATCTAGCCTTAGATGGACTCTACAAGCTCAAGAAAGATCTCTCTTCCTCCTCCAAGCTCCACGCCACAAAGCCTCACTCCAAACCTTCCTTCTTCCAAGCTTCACAAAGTTCCACACCCTTGATCTCGCAAGATCCAAGCTCCACAAGCTCACAAAGCCTTCCTCTTCTTCTTTTCTTTTCTTCTTCTCTCTTCTTTCTCTTCTCTCACAAGCTCAAGAAACTTTCTCTCCCCCCTCAGAAATGGCGAGCTCAAGAAGGAGAAGAAGAGAAAACCAATTTTGTTTCCCACTTGATACTTTTGAGAAAAACCCCCACAATTTTTGAACCAATTTATGACACCCCCGGTACAAATCTAAATTAATTATTTCAACCCCATAGTTAATTTCTCGAGACTTGTCTAAGGTTCATAAACTCGAAAGAGTTTCTAAATTAATTAAATTACTTAATTTCCAGAACACGGGCGTTACAATTCTCCCCCACTAACATAGATTCGTCCTCGAATCTTACGTTACCGTTCATCTCCAATGAACCCTAAGCGTCGCAACGATTACTTCAGCCTTGGCCAACCCGACCAACTCAACACACACACGAGGTTTACTACCAACCTCCGAGGTTTTCCCACTCAGTCACTATGTGTATGACACCGCAACATCATATGTGCTTATTGCTCACACGCAGACCAAATCCCATCACTCAAGACACCGCAGCATCTCCGAGTTCCGGGCATCTGCCATACCCCGCAGGATATCAACCATACCTCGCAAGGTATTACCCATACCACAGGACCCAAGACACCGCAGCATCTCCGAGTTCTGGGTATCTGCCATACCACTCCACTCTGGGTAATATAACCTACATAAGTCTTGATATCCCATACCCCTCAATTCTGGGCAATATATCCTACGTCTAGGATATACACCTTACAAATCCACGGTATCACATATCACTCTAGGCTATACACCTTACGAGTCTGGGTACATCGCCAGTCACACTCTCAAGACACGCGGTCCTTTGAGCTATCGGCACTAGAGGAACTAGTCCTCTCATCGAGCAATAATTCACACATCTATAAGCACCTCGACTGAACTACCTCCCATGATCCGTGTAAATCCTTGCAAGGTAACACTGACATCACCTATATTCTGCACCCGGAATATCTGCCATGCATAACCAATACCAAGGCTATCACACTTATACCCAGTCACTTCAGGTACACCATAATCTCTTCCCGATTATGAACCAAACTTTTCTCATAAAAACTTCCCATGACACTCGTGCCATCAGCAATAAGAACTACCATCTTATTACTCCCATGCATTATCGCTTTTTAACACCAAAACGAAATACATAATTATGACTCCCAAAGTCATCACTAATAAGAAATACTCATCTTATTAAACACTCATAATGTAACATCGTTATACACAACGGAAATACAAAATGAAAATACATAGCATACATCTACACCCCGAAACTGGAACCTCTCGATGGAACTCAAGCCCCAGCTTGCTTCTGGAACCACTTCCGGAACCTCGTTTCCATCCTAGCCTCTGGCTCCCAAGTTTCCTCCTGAGCCCCGTCACAGTCCCACAGAACTCGCATCATTAGAATCTTCTTCCGACGAAGCTCCTTGACCCTCCGTTTGAGAACTCTCAAAGGTCTTGCCTCAACGGTCATATTGAGCTGGAGATCTGAAGGAATCTCAGCCAATACCTCGTCAACCCTATGCAAACACTTCTTCAGCATCGACACATGAAAGATCTTATGAAATGCCTGCATAATCTTGGGTAACTCCAACCAATACGCTACCGGTCCAACACGCTCTACAATCTGGAACGGCCCCATATACCTCGGACTCAACTTAGTCGCAGTAATGGACCTGTTCGGACCTCTCAGCAAAGCCATCTTGAGATACACTCTATCTCCCACCTCAAACACAAGCTCTTTCCGCCTCTTATCGGCATAACTCTTTTGCCAATCCTGGGCCTCTTTCATGTTCAGCTTCAAAACCCAGATCTTCTCCGTGGTTTCCTGAAAAAAACTCGCACCCAATGTGCTCCTCTCCCCCACTTGAGTCCAACACAAAGGTGTACGACATGGCCTCCCATACAGAGCCTCGTATGGAGCCATCCCAATACTCGCCTGGTAGCTATTGTTATACGCAAACTCGACCAAGCTCAAGTGATCCACCCAATGACCACCCCAATCCAGCACGCACATCCTCAATAAATCCTCCAGAGTCTGGATAGTCCTCTCGGACTGCCCATCTGTCTGAGGATGATAAGCCGTACTCATGTGCATCCTCGTGCCCATCTCCGCCTGAAACACATTCCAGAACTCAGATGTGAACTTAGGATCCCGGTCCGAGACAATGCTCACCGGTACTCCATACAGTCTCACAATCTCCTGCACGTACTTCCTAGCCAATACCGCAGCCCCATCGGTCTTCTTAATGGCCAGAAAACGTGCACACTTGGTCGATCGATCAACGATGACCCAAATAGCATCCTTGGTCCGAGAAACTGGTAAGCCTACCACGAAATCCATCGTGATCATATCCCACTTCCACTCTGGAATGGGTAAACTCCGCAACAAACCACTCGGGACCTGGTGCTCTGCCTTCACTAACTGGCACACGTTGCACGCCGCAACCCAGTTAGCAACATCCTTCTTCATCCCGACCCAATGATAATACCGCTTAAGATCATGGTACATCTTAGTCGCTCCTAGATGAATCGAGAACATACTCGCATGAGCTTCACTCAGGATCTCGCGCCTCAAATCCTCGTCCAAAGGTACGCATACCCTCCCACTCACAAGGATAGTGCTATTCGCAGATACCTGATACTCAGAACCCGCTTCTCTCGAAGCCTTAACCGAGCCCTCATCTTTTTCCTGAGCCAGCCGAACTCTGCTCAAAAGATCCGCCTGATTAGCTGCCTCTAAGCCCAAAGGTTCCTGAGATACAACACACAACCGCAATGTGCTAATCTCGCTCACCAAAGACTCAACCTCATGCTTCCGAGCTAAAGCCACCCGCTTCCGACTCAACGCATCCACAACCAGATTAGCCTTACCAGGATGGTAAGCTATCTCCAGATCATAATCGGCCACTAGCTCCATCCAGCGCCTCTGCCTTAAATTCAATTCAGACTGAGTGAAAATGTACTTCAGGCTCTTATGATCTGTGAACACCTGCACCTTTCCGCCATAAAGATAAGATCTCTAAATCTTTAAAGCGAAAACCACTGCAGCCATCTCAAGATCATGGGTAGGGTAGTTGCTCTCATGCTTCCGCAGCTACCGTGAAGCATAGGCAATAACCTTTCCCCGCTGCATCAACACACAGCCAAGACCAACCCCCGACGCATCGGTATACACCACGTAAGGCTCGCCCGGATCAGGCAACGCCAATACTGGAGTACTAGTCAACAAGGCCTTCAGTTTCGCAAAACTCTCCTCACACTCCGAGGACCACACGAAAGGAACATCCTTTCCTGTCAGCTTCGTCATAGACTTAGCCAAACTCGCGAAACCCTTAACAAACCGACGATAATAACCTGCCAACCCGAGAAAACTCCTAATCTCCGTGGCATTCCCGGGCCTCGGCAAGCACTAATGGCCCGAACCTTCTCTAGATCCACCGAAACCCCCCTCCGCAGAGATAACATGACCCAAAAAACCAATCTCATGCTGCCAGAAGTTACACTTGCTCAACTTAGCAAACAACTTCTGTTCCCGCAGCTTCGCAAGAACCACACGCAGATGCACGTCATGCTCCTCCAGGTTCTTCGAATACAGCAAGATATCATCGATAAAGATAATCACAAACTCATCCAGATATCATCGATAAAGATAATCACAAACCCCTCTCGATCATACGCTCGGCTTGCATAACCGAGATCGTGAGACTCCCGGAAGTTGGTCTCACCCCCTGATACACTAACTTCCCCTTGCCTCTGTCGAACTCGACACGACCTTGGTGACAATCCAGATGCGCTCTGAACTTCCCGAGCCAATCCATGCCCAAAATGACATCGTACAGCTCCACGGAGCAAATAATCAAATCAGCAGGCATAGACTCTCTCGCTACCTAAACATCCACGTCTCTAACCCGACCGTGAATCATCAGGAGCTTCCCTCCAGCAACCTCCACGAAACCCAAACTCAGACCGGGCTCGCTTCGAACATTAGCCTTCTCAGCTAATTCTGGAGTAACAAAGCAATGCGATGCTCCCGTGTCAAACAACACATGACACTCAACACCCCCAATACACAAGGTCCTTACACATACACATGTGCCGAGAACCTTAACACCCCAACAAGCAACCAAATTCCCCAACACATGATTAAATTTAGATAACTCTAAGAAAATACTTGTGATCGGCCTGGAACTCGGCTCTCCGGACTCAACGATGGAATACACTCGAGGCGCTGCTGCGACCTGCCTAACGGGCTACACCAGTGTGGCCTCACTCTGTCACAGCTTGGGACACTGAGGTCTAATATGCCCCGCCTCCTTGCAGTGAAAGCACACCCGAGAATCCACTCGTACCCCAGCCTTCTTAGGACTGCTCGCAACTCTGTGATTCATGCTCCCACACCCGAAGCAACCCAGACCACGCCGACTGCCACTCGAACCGCCATCCCGCTTCCGTTTCTGTCCTTGCATCGACTTACTACCTCTGCTCAGACCGGACTGCTGCGGCATGGATCTCGGCTGAAGACTTGGTGTAACCGCTACAACCTCGTCTTTCAGACCCTCCTCCAGCAATGCCGCAGTCTCCACCAACTCATCAACCGTGCAAAAAGCCCTAACCATGCAACGGTTCTGCAAGTCAACCCTGAGACCCATCAGGAATCTCTGCACACGGGCCGACTCACTCTCAACTGCCCATCCAACAAAAGACCCGAGCCGGTTGAACTCCACCTCATACTCGCGTACCGACTGATCTCCCTGAGTCAATCTCGCAAGCCTCGACTCTAACCGGTTGAACGCCTCCTGAGGGAAAAACTTGGAGTTAAACTCCCCCACAAAATCTGCCCAAGCCATCTCGGCCTGAACTCTCCGAGCTGCCACACCCCTCCACCTGAGATGTGCATCACCCTCCAGATAATGGACCGCAATGTCCACTTGGTATCCCGCGGGACACCTACTCGAGAGGAAATTCCTCCCTCTCCTCCTCAACCACGCATCTGTGTCCTCAGGATTAGCACCTCCAGGGAAAAACCCCGTGCCTATCCTCTGCATCTGCTTCATCATCCTGAGGTAGGATGGGAGCTCCTCAGCAACCGCAGCTGCAACCTGAGGCTGAACCTCAACAACCACCGGAACCACGGGAGCCTGAGCTGGTATCCTCTCTGGAAACCGCTCCAACAACCTCGTCAAAAGATCCGCAATGCGGTCATTTCTAGCATGAGCATCACCCGCTGCTAAACCTGCAGCACCCGCTGGAACACCAGCCACACTGGCACTCACACCGGCCACACCCTCAGACCCGACCTGACTCGCATGCGACTCCTCGAGCCGCTCATCCGCCACACGGCCACGACCTCTACCCCTGCCACGATCTCTACCACGCCCTCTAACCATCTGCATATGCAGAAGTAAGGACTAAGAAACACTAAAACACAATTATTACAATAAAGATAACTAACTGTGAAATCCTACAAGGCTCGAAGAGGATGATTCTATGACCCCATGCAACACCCAAACTACCCTAGAACCATATATGCTCCTAGAACCGTATAGGCTCTGATACCAAAATGTGGCGACCGCATTTTTTTTTTTAACATGGAATTAATGAACTAATGCCCATACATTAAACATTCAAAACCATACAATAGCAACCATTTACATAAACGACCACTGTCTCAATTCCACGATCACGCCTTATCTTTACCTGCATCGACAAAAGTGATGCATCAACATTTGGTAAACAAAACGCTGAGTGAGATTGATCCTCCCAACAACAGGTTATATGAAAGCCACACACAATTTCAAACAACCACAACAACAAGAAATCAAACACACACGCGTTAATTTCTACTCGATCAAATTCACGCATGAAAATAATCCACAACCACAGCCCTATCAATTCCTAATCATCAACCCATGAAAAGAAATCAATAGCATATATGACTAACCACTTAACAATTCAAAACCCATGAAAAGCTAAAACTCACAAGCTTAGTAAACACACACTAAAACTCCACAATGATCCATGGAATTCACCAAGAACCCATGAAAATCACCATCACCAAGCCAAGCAATAATACACAATTAAAGCTTAACAAGGCACAACAAGCAACAATCCATGCTTCTCTAACTACCCCACAAACCCCCACACAAGGCTTAATGTTAACCTTTGGTCACAAACTCACCTTGAAAACAAATATGATTTTTGAACCAAAAACAACAATCACCCAACCAGCGGTGACTTCCCACTCGCCAACAGTAGCTCAACTCACCCTACAGCCAACAACAACAACCAAAAACAACATTTAACCTAAACTGAAAACATTCTGGAAACATCCCGGAACGGTCAACCTGAAAGATGGGATTACGAAACGAAATCTAACCGTCCACACTCAAATCCCACCGTTGCAAATCTTCCCCTATATGTCCTGAAGCTACCCATAAAATTTTGTAGCGATCAGACCGAAGGTTCACTTGCGATCTTCCTTTGAATAGACGCTGGTCCAAATCGCCTCTGAGACAGAACAGTTCATGAAAACGCCTATAACTCTTTGAATATTGACTCAAATCAATATCCGCAAAAGGTCATATCTAGATATAGGTCTTAGCTACCATCCCAGAAAATTTCGTTACCTTTGCCTACTATTTGCTAGGTCGAAACTCTTCTCTACCTGACTCTGACAGTTCTGTCTCTCCCTCCCTTCACCAAAGCTATGAAGGATCTAGCCTTAGATGGACTCCACAAGCTCAAGAAAGATCTCTCTTCCTCCTCCAAGCTCCACGCCACAAAGCCTCACTCCAAACCTTCCTTCTTCCAAGCTTCACAAAGTTCCACACCCTTGATCTCGCAAGATCCAAGCTCCACAAGCTCACAAAGCCTTCCTCTTCTTCTTTTCTTTTCTTCTTCTCTCTTCTTTCTCTTCTCTCACAAGCTCAAGGAACTTACTCTCCCCCCTCACAAATGGCGAGCTCAAGAAGGAGAAGAAGAGAAAACCAATTTGTTTCCCACTTGATACTTTTGAGAAAAACCCCCACAACTTTCGAACCAATTTATGACACCCCCGGAACAAATCTAAATTAATTATTTCAACCACATAGTTAATTTCTCGAGACTTGTCTAAGGTTCATAAACTCGAAAGAGTTTCTAAATTAATTAAATTACTTAATTTCCAGAACACGGGCGTTACATGGAGAATTACCAAAAATCAAGGTAATGTGTCTTGCGTATCATTTTGTTAAGTATCTATTTGGTTTATATAAATTTAGTAATTAATTGCTAATAAATATATTTGTTTGAACATTTTATAGGCCTGAACAAATATCGCTCAGCTAAAAAATTATACGCTTCTAGATATAGAAAGTATCATGCGTTCATGTGGTAGTTCTTTAGCAAAGTTCCCTAAGCTACCTTTTCTGCACGGTGATTTAGTTGAAATACGTCGAAACGTCTTCTTGGATGATGAGTTATGTTATGATCTTGAGACAGAGACCGCTGACCATGCCAGGCTGCTTCCTAAACTAACTGTCGAACAAAGAGGTGTATATGATATGATGTTTTCTGCATCAGATTTTACCCAACACTTAAACTCCGCAAGTGCACGGTTGTGCGCGGCAGTATAGTGGTGGGATCGATCCACAGAGAGTAAATAGCACTATAGATCCGTAGATCTAAACAGACCTAGTATGCAAATATGGAAAGTTGTCACATAAATCAAATCCGAATAAATTCTTTAAATAAGGAAAGAAAATCAATTTAAAACAAATGTTGGGATTTGGAAAATTTCAGAGATTTAAATAAATAAAAAAGATATCTAACCGGATGAGCAATTAAATGATCTAAATCTAGAACATAAACACAGTACCAAAATAAATCTTTTTAATAAAAGCAAATATTATTCTATCATAAATCCGATAGGACCCTATGATAACATATTTCGACCTAGTTTGATAGAGTTCACTTGTAGATCTAGTTTCAACTCTTGTAGATCCAATTAGGATCGATCGATCTTCTTCCTCTGATCTGTGCCACCTCATAGATTCCTTTGACTAACCGATCTGTTTTGGGATTGGTCGATCCTCATCATGCTTGGTAGATCCTCTTCAGGATTGATCGATCCAGGATGTCTCCAAAATCCAATGATGTGTAAAAATGTCTAAAGTTGCTCCATTTTGCACATTTTAGCTCCAAGGAAGTGAAAATTGGAAAAGACACTAAAACCGACCAAAAGAATACAAAACCTAACTTCTAGACTCAATAAGACAAGTAAAAGAATAATAAAAACGGGTCAAAATAGACACTCATCACACCCCCAGACTTAAATCCTTTCTTGTCCTCCCGTAAGAAACAAGTCAATGAAACAAAATACAGAAGTGGAAGTTTGAAAAATGGGAACTTACGCTTAGCTTTAGAAATCCATCATGTTGATCATGTAAACCAAGAAAAAACCTTGTGAAAGGTTTTTCGGACTTTAGAAGTACAACATGTACTTTACCATAAGCATAGCAAGCATTACCGTACACTAGCATCCGAGATCCAAGGGAATTTCTGAAATCTCCATTGTTGGCCCTTTAACATTCATTAAGTGTTGCGTGCAGTCTCACAAAGGGAGTCAAAATCACTAAGGGCTGGTAACGGGGGGCCATTTTAAGGGTGATGGTTAGGCATGATAGATGAACTCTGGTGCAAGCCAATGCGCAAAATCACAGTGAGACGGGAACCAAAGATGGTGCACAACCATCTGAACCTTGGATCCCAAGTAAGCTTCTATATAATGATCCTAATAGAGTTGCTATTGGTGCTAACAGAAACAAATAACTAACTAAATAAAAGGTTTTATTCTGGTTCCTTCAGAATTCTTTCCCTTCTCTTTCTTTTTTTTTTTTTGCAATAGAAATTCTCGGGATGAGACAGGATCGATCGACCAAAGTAGGATCGGTCGATCCTTGAGTATTTTTTTCTGAGGAGGGGAAGTTGGAACCAGTTCTAACCATGTACATCAATCCTACTAAAAACTGCACCAATAGTCAACTCAAACTAATATAGATAAAGCACTGATACTAGAAAGCTTACTCGGAAATCTTTAGAACATTTGGTTGTACCGGCTCCCATACTCCGTAGTTTTTGCACTTGGTTGCACATGCTCCTAATGTTGCAAAAGAGGACTGGGGTCTGAATAAAAAAGGGTGTAAGGGTGTGGAACCAAACTAAAAATGAGCTTGGCCATCTGGAGCTCCAATAAGAATGGGGTGGCCTCCAGATGTATATGATTCCTTTTGCAATATTGAGCCCCTAAGTGAGAAGATTAGTCCAAGTTAAAGGTCTAAGTAGATAGAGCCAACGCTGGTTCATTCAGATTTTCAAAAGATAGGTCGCTTCGGGTAAAATTGATCCACTGATGGTGTATACAATCTTCATGACCAATAAATGTCAACATAAAATGGGAACCAATAAAATTGTAAAAATCCCATGTTTTGACTCAATAAAATGACTCAAGAAAAATGAAAATTTTTTATTTTTGAAAAAGTTTTGAAAAGTTTTTGGGACAAAGAAACAAAAGAAAACACAGTGTTAGTAACATATGAAAGCAGTCACCCCTTCCCCCAGAATTAAATCACTGCGTCCTGCAGTGAGATAAAATCAAAGAAAATGGGTGCTGCGAAACAACACCGGAGATAATGAATTGTGAACAAGAAACCAAACCATAAACCGTGGAAGGAGTTTTACGACCAAAAGGGAGCATTGGTCTGTATACCACTGGTTTTCAGCTTTTCTTGTCTCGGGGATCCATCTATCTGGGTAGGATCGGTCGATCCCAGCCTACTGAAACTTCTTGAAATTTGCATCTTCTGCGTTTTGCACCTGTTTTCAGTCAGCTCAACAGAAAAACATCATCATATCTTATTTTGGAAAATAAATAAATAAATTGAAATAACTGAAGGGAAATAAAATAAAATTGTTTTATTAATTCAAAAGCAAAAAGAAAAAATAAATTTTAAAAAAACATGTTGGGTTGCCTCCCAACCAGCGCTTATTTTTACAAGGTCACTAGCTTAACTTAATTTTATTTCAATTGGGGTATGGGTTCATTGGAGGAGTGGTATCCTCCTCATCTGGTGGATGTTTTTCTGCCCTGATCTTGGGCTTTGCAATTACAGCCCTCATCATGTAGTCGAGGTTTTCTTCAGTGGTTTCAAAGTTTCTTTCTGCTTGAACTTTACCAACATCGCTTCCCTGAGTCATTTTCATTGGATGAACAACATCAGCAGAGTCCACATTTTCTGCTTGAACTTTACCAACATCTGTCGATGGTATCGACGTAGAAGGTCATGGAGGTGTCCTTGAACCTAAGTTTAATCCTCCTCTTGGGGATTCTAATTGAGGCTCTGGTTGTTGCTAAAATAGGGCTGCCAAAGTATAACTCCTTTCCATTGTTCATCCAATGCAAGGACAACAAGTCTACCAGCGCATAACTTCCATTGAGTTTGACAGGAATGTTTAAGAGTTTCCCTACTGGTTTTCTTGATGTACCATCAGCCATCTCAACTTCCATGTTAACTGGTTTCATGGAGAGTAAACCTAACTTCTTAGCTTGGCTGAGTGGCATCATGTTCACACTGACTCGAGTGTCAAGAAGGCTGTTCTTAAACTGATATTGCCCTATTCTGACCGTGAGACTAAACCTTCCGGGATCCTCTAATTTTTGTGGGAGTCCTTCTGGCATCTTCTTGCTATATTCCTCTTGAAGGAAATCAGCTGCTTCTTGCATAGTTGTCCTCCAGCAGTTATATCTCTCATTGAATCCATGATTTGAGGGGTCATTGATTTAACTTCCATGAAGGGCAATCTCACCCTCATCTCAGTGATTACCTGATGTATTTTCTGCATCTCAGGGTTTTCTTTTTCAGGTGGTTGTGGGTTATCTCTTCCAATCCCTCCTTGATTATCATTGGTTTCCATGTTATCAGCAGAGTTCATCTCTCTAGGTGGCTGCAGGGTCGTATTTCTAATCTTCTGTGATTTCTGAAATTTTTTAGGTTTTTATCAAGCAAGGGGTCCCGAAATCGTGTCCGCGAAGATCGATCGATCTCAGACCAGATCGATCGATCCGGCCCGATTTTTAAAAATTTATTGGAGGAGTAGGATTGATCGATCTCATTCCACAGGTCGATCCTCTCATCGAGAAAACAGTGGTTCTCATCGATCTCAGCGGTCATTTCTGTAAAAAATTCCTTATCTTTGAACAGATCGATGTACTTCAGATATTCTCTGGGATTGGTTTCTGGCTTCCCTGGGAGAGTTCCTGGTAATGCCTTAACCATTTCGGCTGACCTTGCTACTTTGGTTTCCAATATCCTCACATGGGCACCCAAAGATTCAAGCCTCCTATTCAAATCATTGTACATGTTATCAACTTTAAGGTTGATCTCTCCAGCGAATTTCTTCTGCCCTTCCATGATTTACTGGAATAAGGATTCAATCTTCCCCATGGAACCAGCATTCCCTGATTGGGGATTGAATCCTGTTTTACCATAACCAGCATTGTTTTGGAAGTTCCTTTGGTATTGAGTACTCCGAGGTGGATAAAACTGATCTCCAGGGTTCTCAACATTTGTACTACGGTAGGACAGGTTAGAATGGTTCCTAAAATTTGGGTTAAAACCCCGGTTTTGGTAGTTTTCCTGTCCACCGGGAAAGTTGATCTCCTCAGTTTGAGCCTCCTCATCATTGAACTCATCACTTTCCAAGAGATTAACAGATCTATTTTGAGCTCTCCTCAGAATGTCCACCTTATCATTAAGCTCCTCTATTATCTTATCAGTTACCCGAGTGGGGTTGACTCTCCTATCATAGTCAGAAGATCTGTTAGAGTTGCTTGCTACCAGGTTTTCAATGAGCTCCATTACTTCCTCCAGCGTGTTGCTCATGAAGTCTCCCCTACTGGCTGTGTTCATAGCCATTTGATACTTCGTTTCAACTCCATTGTAGAAAAAGTTCATCATATCCGACTCAGTGTAGCTTCGTGGGGGACAGTCTCTTAGGTATTCATTATAGCGTTCCCAAGCTTCATAGAAGGACTTGGTACCAGCTTGGCAGAATGTGGCTATTTTGTTTTTAAGCGCTGCGGGTCTAGCTTTGGTGAAGAACTGCTGAATGAAAGATTTCAGCCATCTATGAGCCTTATCAGCGAGGGAAAAGGAAAATAGTCTACAACGGAGGTAGTCTTGGGGGATTATGTTGGCTTTGGTGGTACTATAGATCTCCTCAAAGATATCAATATGGTCCATTGGGTTCTCGTTAGATAGCCCATGAAATTGATTCTGTTTGACCTGGGCGATTATTTGAGGTTTAATCTCATAATCTTGCCTCTGGATAGGATGGGGAATAAAAGCAGATTGGTTGCTATAGGAGGCATGCGGAGCATCTTGGTCGCCTAAGGTAACCCTGGGTGGTGGAACTTGCAGTCCCTGCACAGCATTTATGCCAACCCCAGCAGCACCAGCATCATTGAGAGGTCCTCTATTATCCTGACCCTCTCTCTGCCGGACTGCATCTGCATTCTCACCATCAACAACAGGGGGGATGTTTCTAAGGTTATTAGGATCAGCCATACTAACCTATCTTTTGCTTTCCTTGTGGTTTTGTTTTTCTTTGTTTCCTTGATCTTCCTTGTGGATTTCCGTGTCAACTCTTCTATGATCAGGTCTTGTAGATCTTTAGAAGCCTTGCTCCTTAATTGCATACACCTGAGAAGCAAAAGAAGTTTGAAATTCAGATCCGGAAAAAGGGCTCTGGGATCGATTGATCTTGGGAGGGATCGGTCGATCTCGAGACAAAAAGGATCGAACGATCAAAGAGAGATCGATCGATCTTGCACAAAGTAGGATCGGTCGATCTTTAGGGATCAGTCGATCGTGCAAGAAGTAGGATCGATCGATCTTATGGGGATCGGTCGATCTCAGAGACGTAAATAAAAAATGCACAAAATAAAATATCCTAGACTAGGTTTAAAAACTTAAATCTAAAGGCTACAATTACTCCCCGGCAACGGCGCCAAAAACTTGATGTGATGTTTTATGCATCAGGTTTACCCAACATCTTAACTCCGCAAGTGCACGGTTGTGTGCGGCAGTATAGTGGTGGGATCCATCCACAGAGAGTAAAGAGCACTATAGATCCGTAGATCTAAACAAAGCTAGGATACAAATATGGAAAGTTGTCACAAAAATCAAATCCGAATAAAATCCGAATAAAATCTTTAAATAAAGAAAGAAAATCAATTTAAAACAAATGTTGGGATTTGGGAAATCCCAGAGATTTAAATAAATAAAAAAGATATCTAACCGGATTAGCAATTAAATGATCTAGATCTAGAAGACAAACATTGTACCAAAATAAATATTTTTAATAAAAACAAATATTATTCTATCATAAATCCGCTAGAACCTTATGATAGCATATTTTGACCTAGTTTGATAGAGATCACTTGTAGATCCAGCTTCAACTCTTGGAAATCTGGAAATCAAGCCTACAAACTATAGATTCCTGGTTGAATAGCCAACACTAGCTGTACTATAAAACCCTATGAATCATTTGATAGATTCGTCAACCTAACAATAGCATTTGATTTATAGAAGTAGAGATCTATTAACCATAATTCTAATCTATAACAATAACCTAATTAAACATTAAATCCCTTGGAATAAATCCCATCTCCCAACATATAGATCTACTCAACCATGGTAATCGGTTGATATATCATGATGTTGTATGGTTGAAAATGCAAAGAAAGAGATGAAGACAGAATGTAGATCTTGAAAATGCAATGAAAATACTTTAGATCTGAGAAAAACCAATGTAAAAATTACAGATCTGAAATGACAAATAAAAATGGCAGAGTAACAGTAAAATTCATGTCTGGCTCTCTCTGGCCGCTCAGGAAATGAGCATTATTTATAGGGTGTCTTCTAGGTCAAAACTCGGAGTTAATGTGTGATTTGGAGAATATTCGTGACTGGGATCGATCGATCCAAGTAGGATCGATCGATCTTTTTCTTCTGATCTGTGCCACCTCATAGATTCCTTTGACTGACTGAGCTGCTTCGGGATCGGTCGATCCTCGTCATGCTTGGTAGATCCTCTTCAGGATCGATCAATCCAGGATGTCTCCAAAATCCAATGATGTGTACAAACTTTTCTCCATTTTGCCCATTTTAACTCCAAGGAAGTGAAAACCTGAAAAGACACTAAAACCGACCAAAAGAATACAAAACCTAACTTCTAGACTCAATAAGACAAGTAAAATAATAATAAAAATGGGTCAAAATAGACACTCATCAACAAGATACTAAGTGCTGTTGATCATAAAATTTGAGGCATTTTTTTCGTCTATGGTTTTGGGGGAACTGGTAAGGCCTATATCAGGTCTGCTTTATCTGCCTCGATTAGGTATTGTGGTCTTGTAGTACTTAACTTTCCATCTAGTGGTATTGCATCTTTGTTGATGCCAGGTGGTAGGACCGCTCATTCGAGATTCGGAATACCTATTAATGTGGAAGAATATACTATGTGTACTATGACACCTGACTCTGATCTTCGTGCGTTGGTGAAGAAGTTTGATCTAATTGTATGAGATGAGGGTCCGATGATGAGCAGGCATTGCTTCGAAACTTTAGAACGATGTATTTCTGATGTTATGAAACGTTGACATGATATACTTTTTGGTGGAAGGTTGTTGTGTTTGGAGGAGATTTTAGACAGGTTTTGCCTGTAATTCCTGGTGCTGGCCGAGACCAGACAGTTTTGTCTACTTTGAATTACTCAAGACTCTGTAGTTCATGTGACGTGTTGAAACTTACGGTGAACATGAGGCTTCGTAGTAGTAAAAGCGTTGAGAGTTTCTCTGAACGTGAGGCCTTCTCAAAATGGGTACTTGATGTTGGTGATGGAAAAATTAACGAGCCCAATGATGGAGAGGTTGAAATAGATATTCCTGAAGATTTTCTTATAAATGATTGTGGTGATCCCATGGAAGCATTGATAACCAGTGTTTACGGAAGTAAGTTAACTTCGAAAACTGGACCCAATTTTTTCCAAGAGAGAGTCATTCTTAGTCCTACTAATAATGATGTTGACAAGATAAATGAATACATGCTGTCTAAGATGGAAGGTATTTATGTGTCCTTATATATAATTTTTATATGTTCTTATAATCTCTAATATTTATCGTTTGATACAAAATATTACAGGTGAGGAGTAGGTTTATCTAAGTTTGGATAGTATTGAGGTTTCAGAAGCGAGTCCAAAAGATGTTATTATATATTCTACAGAATTTTTGAATAGTGTGAAGGTGGCGGGCTTGCCTAACCATAAGTTGGTACTGAAGATAGGGGCTCCTATTATGGTCCTTAGAAACATTGATCCTAAAGGTGGGTTGTGTAATGGTACATGATTGCAAATTGTGCAATTAGCCGATCACGTGATTCAAGCAAATATTATATCTGGTAAAAATATTGGAAGTATAGTTTTGATCCCTAGAATGTTTATAACACCATCTGATGGTAAGTTTCCATTCCGAATGAGGCGAAAACAGTTCCCAGTTGCCCTTGCTTTTGCTATTACCATAAACAAGAGTCAATGTCAGACATTATCTACAGTTGGTATATACTTACCAAGACCAGTTTTCTCTCATGGACAGTTATATGTCGCGCTTTCAAGGGTGACTTCTCGCAGTGGTTTAAAGATTCTAATTCTTGATGATAATGGAAACTAAAAAAAATCTACTTTGAATGTAGTTTACAAGGAGGTTTTTCAAAATATCATTTAGTTTTAGTTCTTTGGGGTTGTTTTCTTTGTGATATTATAATTTTGGTTCTACAATATCTTTTGGTAAATTTATTTGTGGTTTCGTATTTTATTTTTAAGTTAATTTTTTATTGTGTTTATTATCATTAGAAAGAATATAAAAATTATTGGAATATTCCTGTTTTCAATATTCGTTATATTCCTTAAAATAATATAGTGTTTATCATAATCGGTGATAATATAAAAACTATTGGAATATTTCTGTTTTATAGTCTTTAAAATTTTTTAATAAATATTAAACCTATAACCGATTATGTATATTTCATGCAAATTAATATGATATCTACTATATTTTCGTCTATTATCATCGTTAATGATTATACTTTCTTGTATAATCAACGTTATTGATTGTAGTTTCTACTATAAACACGGATTTTAGAGCTTTGAGATTCACCCGAAGCTTAATGGAGACAGATCCAACTCTCTTACGACTACAGGCTGAGGTAAACTCTTACCCATTATTAATATTTATAATTGCAGTCATTCTCTTTTAAATATTCATAAAAATTACAACGTGCTTTTAAACATAAACCCGTTTCTAACCACTACAACATCTTCATCGATGGTAAGTATTCAAACTCTATTTCCTCAATGTATTCGAGATACTAATGTCAATTCTTTCTATGCAGGATGTAGACTATTTAGAGGATGCTATAGGTCTCCCATCAAGTTCCGAACAACTCAATATAGATTCACATACTCCTGATAATACTTATGAAGTTAGTTTTTTATTGTTTTAGTTTTCTTAAAGTTTTAATATAGTGTTGTTACAAAAAAAAAATAATAACATTTTTTAAATAAGGAATCTCTTTCAAATGACTTGCCAATATCTTCATCTATTGTAATTAATTCAATTTAATTCTCATAGTTTATTTGGTTCACCAGTATCAATATCGTAATTTCATGCAGGATATGGATTATTTGGAAAATACCATAGGTATCTCATCACGATTCGCACAAATCAATTTAAATTCCAATGCTCTTGAGACACCTACTATTGTTAGTACTTTAATAATTTCTTATTTTAAATTTAAATGGATTTATGTTTCGGTATACTTATTTTGTGATAATATATTTATTTTGTGTGTTGCTTTTTTGTAGGATATGGATGATTTAGAAAATACCCTAGGTATCTCATCGGGGTTTGCCCAAATCAATTTAAATTCCAATGTTGTTGAGACTACTACTAATGTTAGTACTATTAATATATATCTTAGCTTAGTTTATAGAATTATATTTTGGTTTACTTAATTTGTGTTAGTTTTCTTTATTTTGTGTGTTATTTATATCCTATCAAATAACAAAATATAGGTTTCTTATACTCATCATCCAGAGTTGGGCGAGCAAATCAAATCATTAAAGTATCTTCTAAAATTTGTGAATAAAGGACATGAGGTGATATGATTATGCTTTATTTATATTAGTAGCCTCTGTTTATCAATATATGTCCACTGGTAATCATATGTATGTCTTTTTATCATAATTTAATCACCAGCCTTGTGTTCCTCCTCCTTTAAGCAAAGTTGATATGCCTCAGCTACCAAGCTCAACCAAAGATATTATTATCTATAGTGGACATCAGCTATAATTTTGATTATTTTAAAGTTCTATTATTTACTTTGAGGTATACTATTTATATATTTATTATTTTATTTATTTTCTTTAACATGATTTGATATGGCTTAGATGTCTCCTACTGAAGAATGTATAAGTGCTATTAACGATAGTTCTTCTTGGGGTCCTCCTGCTTATTCTCGAAAGCTATTAGCAACATGGTTGTGTGGTGCCGATAGTGTTGATGTTTTACATGTCTGGGATGCAACTTGGGAGTTGTTATGTAAAGATGTGTTTGTCGAGCCACCATATCTTATTTTTTACCATTGTATTTTTGACCACTTTACTAGGCTTCAACTAAAAGCTACTGGATATGATCTATTTAAACGATACATGGCCTCTAAAGGGATTACTTGTCCAGATGGTGATAGTAAATTTCTTCCAATATGAAATTCTGATAGATGGAGAGTAAGCATACCAGGAGCTAACTTTGGTGGTATTTATATGTATGATTCAGATGAATGTACTGTCTCCAGTGTTTCGGACGAAGAAGAATTGGCCAAGGAAGAATCAGATGAAGAAATGGCCCATAAAGAATTGGATGAGGAATCGGCCCATGATGTCTCAGATGAAGACTGAGTCCATTATTTTCAGTCAGAATTATTTATCATGCTTGTGATATTTAAGTTTTAAATCTTATGATATTTTAAAGATTATGATATTTTAATCCTTATGATATTTTAAAGATTTTTGATGTTTTTTATACTGCCTAATTATTTTATTTCTGAGTTTATCGATTTTAGATATTTGATTTGTTTAAATTAATATATGAGTTCATATATTCTTAACATTGCTGAGTTCAAATTTTTTTTGTCATATAATATGATTTTGAATTATTGGTTTCGTTACTGTCTTATATTGAGACAGTTTATTTTAAACTAATGATCTATATATTTTACCATTTTAAAGTCTCAAAATAAACCGATCACAAATATGATTAATACAAAATAAAATCAATTAAATATTTTTTTCTAAACGTAAACATTTTATATATTTATGTATATATCGAAAAAGTAATGATTTTTAATTATTACCTACGTTTAGACTGTGGCAGTTACTTAAATCATTGCAAAAAGTCTTAAAATGCGGAAACTTATCAAATCTAAACGAAAATTTTCTTTTTCTTTCATGTGATCCAAAAATATCTACATTTATATACATATACGCCTATATATTTCCAACATTCATCTCCTTTGTTTCTCAAATCAACTCTTCTTAGTTCCAAAAAAAAAAAAAAAAAAAAAAAACCCTAGAACTCATCTTCTTCAACCCAACTAATGGAGCTTTATCATGATCTCCACCGCCTGACCACCTCTATCACCGGCTGGCATGTTTGTGTAAAGATATTGAGGATCTTCCAAGATGCAGCGGTCCCGTTTGACAAATCATTGGGTCTTATTCTTGTAGATGAGAAGGTACCCTCTAATCTGTATTTAGATTATCAACTGTAAACTGGTTTAATTGATCTCAGTAATAGTTATGTTAATTCAATTTTTAAATATGATTTTCAATGGTGAATATTGTTGAAACTCGATTGTAATACAAATCAGATTTGTATCGGATTAAATTTAGGTTTTTTAAAATTTTGGTTCAGTGGTCGACCTGATTTACTTTGATTTCATATTAATATTCATTGAACATACCTTATTTCGTACTTATGATTATTATTGTTTCTGTGTGTTTTGATTTGGATTTCTCTTTGTCTATTTTTTAAAAAGGGAGAGAAAGTTTAAGCTTTGGTTAGCAAATCTTGTAGTGATTATTACTTGCCGTCATAACCTATAACTTTAATTTTTATTTTTTTTAGATTTGATCGGCTATGTTGTCAAAGCTTCTGAGCTTACACATGTTGATCCACAGTCAAAAGACGTCGGTGGCTATCGCTTATCATTCACCTTAAAGGATAAAGAGTAAGATATTGATTATCATCTTACTTGCTTATGTGTATCATGACTATTTATTATAACTGACTCAATTACTAATCTATTTTAACCTAGGGGCTGCCGCATTAAGTGTGAGACATATGGTGAGTCTGCAATAGATTTTAGTAATGGTTATAAAGACTATGTTTCTTCTAATGCAACAATTGAGTGTGTTCTTCGCTGGTGGAAGCACATTGAACCCTTGATTGGTTCTCATGTTAGGGTTTATAGTCACCCACCGGTCTCTAAGGTTCTATTCAATCCAAAACATATTCAAAACGTCGTCGAGATGTTAAACCTGGAATTGTTTGACATATTTTTTTTCTTATTCTGATTATATTTTAGTTTCTTACAACTAATTTCGAATTCTTTTATAGCTCCGAGTACCGTAAAGCTGGAACTGGTGAGGATATGATGAATGAAGCGTCTCTTTTGTAACTAGATGCTCACTTGCTTTACTCTATCTTTATGTATAATTATTCAGATTCCCTGCTTTCGTTCTGCTTCTAATGGTCACTATGTAATATTTTAAACCATAACATATGCTTTCTGAATTTATTTTAGCTTTTTAACTTAATCTATTCTATATTCCAACATACATTATTGATATTCTCGTTGAAAATTGTGGTTCATACATGCTTTATAAGTTTTATGGAAATAACGTAAAATAAAATACATCATGACTTTATTATTTATTTAACTAAAATGTTAATTATTCTTGAGGAAAACAAAAAAATAAAGAATACTAATATTTTATAATTGGAAATGTTTATATACTATTTTATTTACTCGACTGATAACCCCATAATTTATGTAAAATTATATAGTATGTCAATGTTAATATAGATATTGTAAAGATTACGGTAATAATAATTGATCAAATATGTGCTTTTTACTTCATGGATAATATACCAATCATCTTATCTTTCTAATTTATAATATGCAGATAAATAGGAAACAATACACATAATTTCAATTTGTTTAAACATTATATCCTATTTTACTTGGACGCAATATTAATTATGTAAGATTAACAAAATTATGCACCATAAATCTAATTTGGAAATGTTTATATACTATTTTATTTAGACGGCTTATTATTCCATAATTTATGTACAATTATATAACATGTCAATGTTAATATATATATTTGCAATATTGCATTAATGATAGTTGATTTATTATTTACTGTTATTATAAGGAAAATATACCAACCCGTCTTATCTTTCTAACTTATCTTATGTAAAAAAAAAGGAAACAATAGAGATAATTCTAATTTGTAAACTTAATATATCCTTTTTACTTGGCAGTCATATTAATTAGGTTAAATTAACGCAACTCCCCACCAAATATTTTACAATAATTCAACTTATTAGGTTTAGTAATTTTAGGTTTAGTAATTTAAAAGCAACATTAGACTCTTATTATAATCATTAGTTTATAATTTACTTAATCTACTTAAAACTAAATGGAATATTTATATACATAACACCGACTTATCTTTTTACTAGCATCTATAAATATTGATAACCTAGATTACCAACCATGTCAATCTATTTACCTCTACCAATATCAAAAGCCTAGGGTTGTTAATTATATTATCTTTGCGATGACTCATCTTCTAGCTGATGCGATCAGAAACTCATTCAAAAAAAAAGGTTACATGCATGGATGTCTCAACTTTGAATCCATACGTTCATGAATGAAAAGTTCGTGTCAAAGTCCTCAGGAATTTTAATCGGACTTTTGGGGCATATAATACAGTTGAGTTAATATTAGTTGATAGCCAGGTAAATTCAAAAAAATTCTGTCGAGTTATGATTGATAAATATTAAAAATATTAATATTACAATTTTGTTGTAGGGTAATAAAATACAAACTACTATGGATGAAGATTCATTGACAGATTTTACATAAAGGTAACAGAGGATGCATGGATCACTATCTCAGGATTTAAGCTACCAGTTGCTTCCGGTTCTTTCAGGCCTGTTCCGTATCGTTTTTTTTATAAGATGGCAATCAACTACCATTGTAAGAAAAATCACACCGGCAACATTAGATAATTATTACTCTTTTGTATCCTTTGAAGAAGGAGGTCTTCTGGACACTGCTTACTGTGTTGGTAAAATTTTGTTCACTTACTATATATTTCATTCAATAAGTAAGAACATTTGTATATATATATGATTACCAAATTACACTAATTATTATTGGTTTACACTAGACATCATAGGGCATATTGCATGTGTTGGTAATGATCTAGGTGAAGGGCCTCCTACTCATGTTTGGGATTTAATATCGTTTGAGCTCGAGGACAAAGAGTATGTCAACGATCATATATATATATATATATATATATATCATGTTTTAATAAGTTCTTATATGTATAATAAATGAAATATATTAATTTAACCCAGGGATGATCGCTTGGGTTAAATTTGGATAACAAAGTTCATCCCAAGATACTTTAGCTTTGCTGTGATCATCAGGCGATCGAGACCATAGAAAGGCTCCACAAATGCTTTCTATCTCATTTAGGCAGGCTTTTGGTAACCGGAAAACCAAGCACCAAAATTTGGAAATACTTAAGATTACTGACTTGATGAGTTGCACTCCACCCGTAAACGAGAGACTTCTGTTCGTCCAGCCAAGCAAACGGTTTTGAACTCTGTCAAGTAGCTGCTCATAATCATGTCTTGTCATTGATTTGGTAGTAAGAGGCAAACCAAGATACCGAACAGGAAGTTCACTCCGTGTTATGCCCATATCCATAGCTGCCTGTATTGCCCTTGCTTTATCCCGACCTGCCGTGAATATTGTTGACTCTGAAGCATTTAGATTCAGACCTGAGAGTTTTGCAAATTTCTGAAAGACTTCAATTATACCAGTAATAGATTGTGGCTTCCCGTCTGAAAACACCAAGATATCATCAGCAAAACTTAGATGAGTAACTTCTACTTTACGGCATTTATGATGGTAGCCAAACTTCCCCTCATTTGCCACTTTGTTCAGCATTTTAGAGAGCACGTTACTGGCTATAACATAGAGGTACATGGTGATAACGAACAACCCTGTCTTATCCCTCGTTCACTACCAAAAAATCCTGCAAGATCACCATTAATACATACCAAAATATAAGCTGTGGATAAGCATATAAACACCCAATGAATAAACTGCTCAGGAAATTTCATAGCCCTTAAAACCGTGGTGATGAACTCCCATTGAACTGTATCAAAACTTTCAAAATATCAAATTTAATCGCACAGCGAGGAGAAATGGAGTCCTTATGATAATCCTCAACTAGCTCCGTTGCTAGTAAGATATTCTCCAAAAGTAGTCTGTCTTTGATGAATGCTGTCTGATTCAGCTCAATCATAGTATGAAGTAAAATCTTTAACCTATTCGCAATGATCTTCGATATAATTTTTTAAAGCATATTACAAGAAGTGATTGGCCGATAGTCCTTGAAAGTAGTTGCACTTGTGGATTTAGGGACTAACGAGAGAATGGTTGCATTGACTCCTTTAGGCATGAAACCATATAGGAAAAAAGACTGTACTGCTTTAATTAGATCAACTCCAATAATCGGCCACGATGCACGATAAAACTCAACAGTAAAACCATCCCGGCCAGGAGCTTTGTCTGAAGGCATTGAGAAGACCACAGCCTTTATTTCTTCTCCAGTTATCGGAGCTACCAGACTAGTGCGCATATCATCCGTACATCAAAAATCTAGAATAGCTTCCATCACCTCAACAGAGACAAGTTCAACCTCATGGCTGTTTATTAGAAGAAAACGTTTAAAATGGTTAACCGCCTCAGCCTTTATCTCTGAAATACTTGTTATTGTATGCCTGTTCTTGGCCACAATCTGCCTTATTCCATTCCTAGAGCCCCTGGACTGAACCGATTTATGAAAAAATGATGTGTTCTGATCCCTTGAAATTAACCATTGAATACATGATTTTTGCCTGAAGAAACGCTCCCCAATGGATGCAAATGTTCCCACTCAAGCTTTGCTTCCATCACAGCCAAGAATAAAGATTGAGATGGGTTTTGTAATGCTTGTTGTTGCATCTCACATAGCTTCGTGAGAGGAACTTTAGTACAGGAGGAAATATTACCATACTTGGCATGGTTCAAAGAGCGGAAAACTTGTTTAAGAGGCTGTAGTTTTTTGTAAAACCGATGTAGAGCTGCGCATGAATGATATAACAGAGGACTGTTCTGTCACTCCTGCGAGACCAAATGTGAGTACTGTGGGTCATCCACCAGAAAGTTGAAAAATTTTAACGGTTTACACTTGTCCACCTCTTGATTATGCAGCTGTACCCAACAGTGGGTGATGTGATGTTTTATGCATCAGGTTTAACCCAACATCTAAACTCCGCAAGTGCACGGTTGTGTGCGGCAGTATAATGGTGGGATCGATCCACAGAGAGTAAAGAGCACTATAGATCTGTAGATCTAAACAGACCTCGGATGAAATATATGGAAAGTTGTCACAAAAATAAAATCCGAATAAAATCATTAATTAAGGAAATATATCAATTTAAAAAAAATGGTTGTATTTGGGAAATTGCAGGGATTAATATAAATAAAAAGAATATCTAAACAGATTATCAATTAAATGATCTAGATCTAGAACACAAACACTATACAAAAATAAATCTTTTATTAAAAGAATATTATTCTAATAGATCTTTTAATTAAAAGCAAATATTAATCTACCATAAATCCGCTAGGACTCTATGATAGCATATTTTGAGCAAGTTTGATAGAGTTCACTTGTAGATCCAGCTTCAACTCTTGAAAATCTGAAAATCAAGCCTACAAACTATAGACTCCGGGTACAATAGCCAACGGTAACTGTACTATAAAACCCTATGAATCATTTGATAGATTAGTCAACCTAACAAAAGCATTTGTTTCATAGAAGTAGAGATCTATTAACCATAATTTTAATATATAACAATAACCTAATTAAACATTAAATCCCTTTGAATAAATCCCATCTTCCAACATGCTGATCTACTCAACCATGGTAATGGGTTGATAGTCATGATGTTGTATGGTTGAAAATGCAAAGAAAGAGATGAAGACAGAATGTAGATCTTGAAAATGCAATGAAAATACTTTAGATCTGAGAAAAAATCAATGTAAAAGTTTACAGATCTGAAATAAAAATAAAAATAGCAGAGTCGCAGTAAAAATCGTGTCTAGGTGTCTCTGGCTGCTCGGAAAATGATCCCTATTTATAGAGTTCTTCTAGGTTAAAATTTAATGTGCGATTTGGAGAATATTTGTGATTGGGATCGATCGATCCGACTTGGATCTATCAATCTTCTTCCTCTGATCCGTGCCACCTCATAAATTCCTTTGACTGACCGATCTGCTTCAGTATCAGTCGATCCTCGTCATGTTTGGTTGATCCTCTTCAGGATCGATCAATCAGGATGTCTCCAAAATCCGATGATGTGTAAAAACGTCCAAAGTTGCTCCATTTTGCCCATTTTAGCTTCAAGGAAGTGAAAACCTGAAAAAACACAAAAACTGGCCAGAAGAACACAAAACCTAACTTCTAGACTCAATAATACAAGTAAAACAATAGTAAAAACGGGTCAAAATAGACACTTATCACACCCCCAGACTTGAATTCTTGTTTGTCCTCAAGTAAGAAACAAGACAATGAAAGAAAGTTCAGAAGTGGAAGTTTGAAAAACGAGAACTTACACTTAGCTTTAGAAATCGATCATGTTGATCATGTAACCAAAAAGAAACCTTGTGAAAGGTTAATCGAACTTTAGCAGTACAACATGTACTTTACCATAAGCATATAAAACATTACCGTACTCTAGCATCCGAGATCCAAGGGAACTTCTGAAAACTCCATTGTTGGCCCTTTAACATTCATTAAGTGTTACGTGCAGTCTCACAAAGGGAGTCGAAATCGATATAGGCTAGTAAGGGGGGGCATTTTAAGGGTGATGGTTTGGCAGGATAGAAGAACTCCGGTGCAAGCCAATGCGCAAAATCACAGTGAGACGGAAACAAAAGATGGTGCACAACCTCCTGAACCTTGGATCCCAAGTAAGGTTCTATATAATAATCCTAATAGAGTTGCTATTGGTGCTAAAATAAATAACAGAAACAAATAGCTAACTAAATAAATAACAGAAACAAATAGCTAACTAAATAAATAAAGGGTTTTATTCTGGTTCCTTCAGAATTCTTTCCCTTCTCTTTCTTTTTTTTTTCTTTTTTTGTGCAATAGAGAGTCTTGGGATGAGACGGGATGGATCGATCAAAGTAGGATCGGTCGATCCCAGAGTATTTTTTTTCTGAGGAGGGGAAGTTGGAACCAGTTCTAACCATGTACATCAATCCTACTAAAAACTGCACCAATAGTTAACTCAAACTAATATAGATAAAGCACTGATACTAGAAAGCTTAGTCGGAAATCTTTAGAACATTTGGTTGTACCGGCTCCCATACTCCTTAGTTTTTCCACTTGGTTGCACATGCTCCTAATGTTGCGAAAGATGACTGGGGTCTGAATGAAAAAGACTCTGGTACCAAACTAAAAATGAGCTTGGCCATCTGGAGCTCCAATAAGAATGGGGTGAACTCCAGATGTATATTATCCTTCTGCGATATCGAGCCCCTAAGTGAGAAGATTAGTCCAAGTTAAAGGTCCAAGTAGATAGAGCCAACGCTGGATCATTCAGATTTCCAAAGGATAGGTCGCTTCTGGTAAAGTTGATCCACTGATGGTGTTTCCAATCTTACTGAACTAAGTCCAATAAATGTCAACATAAAATGGAAACCAAGAAAATTTTAAAATCTCATGTTTTGACTAAATAAAATGACTCAAAAAAAATGAAAAAGTTTTATTTTTGAAAAAGTTTGAAAAACATTTTGGGACAAGTAAACAAAAGAAAACACAGTGTTAGTAACATATGAAAACAGTCACCCCTTCCCCCAGAATAAAATCACTGCGTCCCGCAGTGATATAAAATCAAAGAAAATGGGTGCTGCGAAACAACACTGGAGATAACGAATTGTGAACAAGAAAGCAAACCATAAACCATGGATGGAATTTTACGACCAAAATGGAGCATTGGTTTGTACATGAACCGGTTTTCAGCTTTTCTCGTCTCGGAGATCGATCGATTCGGGTAGGATCGGTCGATTCCAGCGTACTGAAACTTCTTGAAATTTGCATCTTCTGCGTTTTGCACTTGATTTCAGTCAGCTCAACACAAAAACATCATCATATCTTATTTTGAAAAAATAAATAAATTAAAATAACTGAAGAGAAATAAAATAAAATAGTTTTATTAATTCAAAAGGAAAAATAAATTAAAAGAACATGATGGGTTGCCTCCCAACCAGCGCTTGTTTTTGCAAAGTCACTAGCTTGACTTAGTTTTATTTCAATTGGGTTCTGGTTTCATTGGAGGAATGGTATCTTCCTCATCCTTCACAGTCAGAGTTTGGCCAAGTACAATCGGGTATCTCTGGATAGTCTCAATGGGGAAGCATATGACCTAGTCCCCAATTCGCAGCTTTATTCTCCTTTTGGGTATGCTGATAGATGCGCAGGCGGTCACTAGGAATGCTCATCCTAGGATTAGATCTGATCCATCACAGTTCATGTCCAACACAAAGATGTCTATCAGAACATAGCTTCCACCCACAAGAATTGGTATGTTGGATAGGATCCCTACAGGGTTTTGGAGTGGTTCATCAACCAAATATATTTGGGACTTGGTTGGCACCATGTGTTTCAGACACAATAACCTTGCATTCTTGAGTGATATGAAATTTATACTAGCTCTAGTGTCTACCAAGCAGTTCCTTAAAAGAGTCCTTCCAATCGTGGCGGGTATATGGAATTCACCTGGATCATCCCTTTTAGGGGAGAGTTTATCCTGCCTCTTGTTGTTTAGGTAATCCTGGAGGTAGTCAGTTGCACCCTGAAGTGTAAACCTGCCGGCAAGGATATCCAAAGTGAAATCTGCCATCATAGGTAATACAGACTTAATCTCCACAAAGGGTAACCTTGCCCCCCCCCCCCCCTTCGCCAACTATCTCATCAACCTTGCTCTCTGTGAGAGGATTCATCTTCTTAGGTTGTGTTAGTGTTGTTTTTTCTGCCTCTCCCTGATTTCTAAACTTTTTTAGGGTTTTGTTTTCGGGAGGTTTATGTACCCGCATCCGCAGGGATTGATCGATCTCAACCAGGATCGATCAATCCTCCCCAATTTTTAAATCATTATCGGGGAAGTGGGATTGATCGATCTCACCTTGCAGGTCGATCTTCTCACCGAGAAAGCAGTGGCTTTTATCTTCAGATCGATCGATCCCTCTTTTGGATCGGTCGATCTCAGGGGAATTTTGCTCTTTGATTTCTAAAACTCTCTCAGTTGTGGAAACTTCTGGGATCTTGTTCACTGAGTGAACAACATCGATCGCATCAAAATCTTTAATTACGAATGTTTGACCATTGACGGTAGGTTGCATATCGACGGTCTCAATGTAAGTTTCATAACTGCTTTTCTGAGACGGATTTTTATCCTTCTTTTTGGCACATTTATGGATACTCCAGCTGTAGCTAAGAAAGGACATCCTAGGATAAGGTCTGTACCATTATCGTCCAAGTCTAAAACCATAAAATCAGCGAGTATGTAACACGAGCCTACCAACATTGGGATATCAATGAGAACTCCGTGTGGTCTCCGAGTTGTTCCATCAGCCATGGTTATTATCTTGGTGGTTTGCTGCATATTTAGCAGTCCAAGCTTATGCAAAATAGAGAGTGGTAGTACGTTGATGCTTGCTTCCAAATCCATGAAGCTGTTTTTGAAACAGATATCTCCAATGATGCATGGCACGATGAATGTCTCGGGATCTTCTAGTTTCTTTGGAAGTTTTTTGTGCATTTGCTCATCATAATATTCCCTTAGGAATTTGACGGAGTCTTCCATAGTGGATTCCCCAGTGAAAATTTTCTTTAATTGATCTTCCACTAAGTGAATCATTGAGTAGACCTCTGGAAAGGGTAGTCTAACTCTCATCTCTTTAGCTATCTTTTCACATTTCTACTTATCAAATTCATGGTAGGTTGATTTAGGTATCGGTGGTAATTTATTTTAAGAGGGTGCTGAAAATTCCGTGATTGACTTAATGGGTTCGGTCGGGAAATCCTGGTCTTTCAACATAGAGGATTTATCGATTTCACTGGGGATCGATCGCTCCTGATCAATTTCCATCTCTCTGAGATTAGCGTATTAACGCTCTGCTTCTTCTATCTCATCATCCATGGAGTAATCACTTATATTTTCTGACATTTCAGGTTCTTCAGGAATTGTCAGCTCCCTGTTGTAAAAACTATCTTCTATATCATCATTGAAGAAATCATTTTCTTCATCGTCAGAAAGATCAATGATTTTCCTATCTCCTAAAGCAGGATAACTTTTTGGGGCAGCGCATTGTCCGCTTCTAAGTTCAACGAAGTGTATAGATTCATTGGGGTTGTTTTCAGGTCTCTCTGGGAAAGTTCTGGTTGGGGCCTTATTTTTCTCAGAAGTTTGAGAAACTTGGTTTTCTAAAACCCTTACGTGAGTTCCTAAGGCATCAAATTTCCCATTGAGATTCTCATAAACTCTATCAACCTTAGCGTTGATATCCCCAGCGAATTTCTTCTGACCTTCCATGATTTTCCAGAACAGAGAATCAATTCTATCCATTGAACCAGCATTTCCGGGTTGAGAATTGAATCCCATTTTACCATAACCGGCATTGTTTTGGAAGTTCCCTTGGTTTTGAATACTCCGAGTGGATAAAACTGATCTCCAGGGTTCTCAACATTAGAAATGCGGTATGACAGGTTAGGATGGTTCCTAAAGTTCAGGTTGAAACCCCGGTTTTGATAGTTTCCCTGTCCACCGAGAAAGTTGATCTCCTCATCATTGAACTCATCACTTTCCAAGAGATTAACAGATCTCTTTTGGGCTCTCATCAGAATGTCCACCTTAGCATTAAGCTCCTCTATGATCTTATCTCTCGCTCGAGTGGGGTTGACTCTCCTATCATAGTCAGACGATCTGTTAGAGTTGCTTGCTGCCAGGTTTTCAATGAGCTCCATTGCTTCCTCCAGCGTGTTGCTCATGAAGTCTCCCCTACTGGCTGTGTCCATAGCCATTTGATACATCATTTCAACTCCATTGTAGAAAAAATTCATTTTGTCCGACTCGGTGTAGCTCGAGGTGGACAGTCCCTTAGATATTCCCTATAGCGTTCCCAAGCTTCATAGAAGGACTCGGTACCAGCTTGGCGGAATGTGGCTATTTTGTTTTTTAATGCTGCAGATCTAGCTTTGGTGAAGAACTTCTGTATGAAGGCAGCTCGGCATTCACCCCAGCTGCCGTATGATAGATTCGGGACTCAAAGATTTCAGCCATCTATGAGCCATATCAGCAAGAGAAAAAGAGACTAGCCAACAACGGAGGTAGTCTTGGGGGACTCTGTTGGCTTTGGTGGTAATACATATCTCCTCAAAGATATCAATATGGTCCATTGGGTTTTCGTTAGATAGCCCATGGAATTGATTCTGTTTAACCAGGGCGATTATTTGAGGTTTAATCTCATAATCTTGCCTCTGGATAAGAGGGGGAATAATAGCATATCGGTTCCTACAGTAAGATCGCCTAAGGTAACCCTGCGCGGAGGGACTTGCAGTCCTGGCGCAGCATCTACTCTCACCCTAGAAACTCCAGTATCATTGAGAGGTCCTTGATTAACCTGACCCTCTCTCTGCCGGATTTCCTCTACATCTTCACCATCATTAACGGGGGGAATGTTTTTAAGGTTATTAGGATCAGCCATACTAACCTTATCTTTTGCTTTCCTTGTGGTTTTGTTCTTCTTTGTTTCCTTGATCTTCCTTGTGGACTTCCTTGTCAACTCCTCTATGCTCAAGTCTTGTAGATCTTTAGAAGCCTTGCTCTTTAATTGCATACACCTGAGAAGTAAAAGGAGTTAGAAAAATAAGATCCGATTAAGAGGCTCTCGGATCGATCGATCTTGGAAGGGATCGGTCAATCTCGAGAGAAAAAGGATCAATTGATCAAAGAAGAATCGATCGATCTTGCAAAAAGTAGGATCGGTCGATCTTTTAAGGATCGGTCGATCGTGCATGAAGTAGGATCGATCGATCTTATGGGGATCGGTCGATCTCGTAGATGTAAATAAAAAATGCAGAAAATAAGATATCCTAGACTAGGTTTAAAAACTTAAATCTAAAACCTACAATTACTCCCCGGCAACGGTACCAAAAACTTGATGTGATGTTTTATGCATCAGGTTTTACCCAACATCTAAACTCCGCAAGTGCACGGTTGTGCGCGGCAGAATAATGGTGGGATCGATCCATAGAGAATAAAGAGCACTATAGATCCGTAGATCTAAACAGAGCTAGGATGAAAATATGAAAAGTTGTCACAAAAATCAAATCCGAATAAAATCTTTAATTAAGGAAATAAATCAATTTAAAAAAATGTTGGGATTTAGGAAATCGCAGGGATTTAAACAAATAAAAAGGATATCTAACCGGATTAGCAATTGAATGATCTAGTTCTAGAACACAAACACTGTACCAAAATATATCTTTTATTAAAAGTAAATATTATTCTGATAGATCTTTTAATTAAAAGCAAATAGTATTTTACCATAAATCCGCTAGGACCCTATGATAGCATATTTTGAACAATTTTGATAGAGTTCACTTGTAGATCCAGCTTCAACTCTTGAAAATCTGAAAATCAAGCCTACAAACTATAGACTCCGGGTACAATAGTCAACGCTAGCTGTACTATAAAACCCTATGAATCATTTGATAGATTCTTTAACCTAAGAAAAGCATTTGTTTCATAGAAGTAGAGATCAATTAACCATAATTCTAATCTATAACAATAACCTAATTAAACATTAAATCCTTGTGAATAAAATCCCATCTCCCAACATGCTGATCTACTCAACCAAGGTAATGGGTTGATAGATCATGATGTTGTATGGTTGAAAATGCAAAGAAAGAGATGAAGACAGAATGTAGATCTTGAAAATGCAATAAAAATACTTTAGATTTGAGAAAAATCAATGTAAAAGTTTACAGATCTGAAATGAAAATAAAAATAGCAGAGTAACAGTAAAAGTTATGTCTAGGTCTCTCTGGTCGCTCAGGAAATGATCCCTATTTATAGAGTGTTTTCTAGGTTAAAAATTGGAGTTAATGTGCGATTTGGAGAATATTCGTGATTGGGATCGATCGATCCGACTTGGATCGATCGATCTTCTTCCTCTGATCCGTACCACCTCATAGATTCCTTTGACTGACCGATTTACTTCAGGATCGGTTGATCCTCGTCATGCTTGGTCGATCCTCTTCAGGATCGATCGATCCAGGATGTCTCCAAAATCCAATGATGTGTAAAAACGTCCAAAGTTACTCCATTTTACCCATTTTAGCTCCAAGGAAGTAAAAACCTGAATAGACACTAAAACCGACCAGAAGAACCCAAAACCTAACTTCTAGACTCAATAAGACAAGTAAAACAATAGTAAATACGGGTCAAAATAGACACTCATCAGCGGGAGTGATCAGAAATGCCACTTGAGTCTAACGAAGCAAAAGAAGTTGGAAAGCTAGCAAGCCAAGCTCCATTACCAGCGCTCTATCAAGTTTTTTCCCAATGGGATTATTGTCTTGACTATTCCACCAACTAAATTTTGGTTCCACGAAAGTTAAATCCTCCATCTCACAGTAAGAAACCATAGATTGAAACTCAATCATACCTCCATGACTATTAGTATACTCCTCAAATCTAGAGTGCTCATCAGAAGTCAAGATCTCGTTAAAATCACCAAGAGTGATCCAAGGTGTATTAGAAGCAGCGTACAAATTTTTGATTATCTGCAGGTCAGCCCACAGCTCTCTGCGATCCATTCTGAAGTTTGAAGCATAGACACAAGAACAGAGGAAATGAGCTCCATTAATTAAAGAAACTCGTCATGTGATCAGTTGAGCACTCTTGTAAAGAACAGTTACGTTGACACTTGGATCCCAACAAAACCAAATACGGCCCAGGCGATGAAACTCATAATTTGAAACACAATTCCAACCGGGAAATATATTCTGAAAAACTGAGACATATGAACCCACTTGAACCTTTAACTTCAGTTATCTCCATTACACCATATCTCCATTAACTTCAACTTCAGTTTTCTTTTTATCTATAAAAGATTTAGGCAACAATGATTTTTACAGCTTTTTTCTTTCTTTTGTTCATCCTCAATATTTCTTTCTCTTTTTCTTTCTCTCATCTATATTTCATATTAATCTTATATTACCATCAAATTTAAGATGTTTTTGGATTTTAGTTTAATTTCTAAACTAAATTTTTCAATCAATGAATGGAAGATTAGAATTCGAATATCTCGGACTTGAAATTTCCATCTTGAAGATAAACTTGAATCAATTCTAGGCATGGAAGTTATTCTGATGGATGAAAAGGTATTTTGCATATCAAAAAAAAGTTTCTTCTGTTTTTTATTTTATTCTTATTAACTGAACATATTTTTGTTTGTTTTTTGGTTAAGAATATTGTTTTAATTGTAAATATTATATTTATTTAAATGAGATCATTGATTTTAATATTATTGACTTTATTTTATGACAAGAATTTTATATTATTTTTCTTTCTAAAATATTATTAAAAGTAGAAAGTTATGCAAAATACTAAACATAATTTATTGGTATTTTTATTATGGGTTCATATTGGATTTTACAAAACAAGATTAATTTTTTTAATTTGTTTTATATTATCTCAAATAACATTTTTAATATAATAAAAATATATTACATTTAGAATATATTTTAGTTTAAATAAAATTTTCTTAAAGTTTTATAAAAACACTATAGATGTGCGTTAGAACGTGAGATATATTAGCAGGTAATAGCATAATGACCCAGAAATAAACTCAATGCAACATATATAAATGACTTAATGATCTGATATATAAATGATTTAAATGACTTAACAGTAAAATTTGTGGATAAAATTTGTAAGTTTATAAAATAAAAATGTTATTGATAATTAATAATAAATTGTAAAAATGGAATATACTTGAAATATTCTTTTTGATGAAAAAAATGAGGGAAACCATTGGAAAGAAAACTTAATCTTAAATGAGTTTATATCATTTTGAGGGAAAAAGTGATGCAACCCATTAGAAATGCTCTTATGAATCTCTAACAATTCTATTGGCATTTCATATTCAACTAATTGACTTTTATTTTGGTCCCACAACAATAAGTTATTTCCAACCAAAATTGGTAGAAAAAAATATAAGGGATGAAAATAAAATAAGAATGCCATAGACAATCAATCAATTCAGAGCTGTTTAAAAAGACCACCAGAGCAAGTGACCCAAGAGCCCATCAAAAGTCCAAGTCAAGTCTCTTTTTGGTTAGATCCAAGTCATCAGTCAATATTGAATAGGTGAGAATGGTTGTAGGTGAACTCTGGCACAAATTTTTTTTCCTAACAATTTTAACTTCTTAAGATAAATAATAAAATTTACAAACTGAAAATTATTCAATGTTCTATTACTAATACAAAAAGCTTTTTGTATTTATCTAAAAAATTTACACCCCTGGGCATTCACCTAAACAAGAAGTGAAGGTTACATCCACTGAAGAAAAGAGACCAAAACACCAAAAAGGGAGTTGGGAAAAAAAAGAAGGAAAAAAAAGAAACTTGTTGTGACATGAATCAAAGAACAAAGGTCATAAAACTCACTTATTGGTGAACTAAGTTAAGAGCAAAGTCCTAACAGTTTACTTTAACTCTAGGGCTTGGGATTCCCATGTATGCTAAGCGTGGTGAGACCCTTACTCTAGGACTAGGCCTTGGAGAAGGAATTGGACCATATGGTGACAGAAAACGCTCAGAACCAGGTGAAATCTGAGGAGACAAGCTAACTTGTTCGAATGCTTGTAATTGTAGCTCCATTGGATAATCTCTAACACACCCAATTCTTGGACCAACCCCACTTGTCCATTTGCAAGAGAGCCTTTTAGCGAGCTCGAACACCGGTCTTTCTTGCTCTTTCTCTTCTTCTTTGTTCTCTATAATGATGGTTTCTTGAGGTTTAGTCTCTGCTTCCTCTTCTTTTGTTTCTTTTTCTTCGTAGCCAGTGGAGTTGAATGATGAATATTCCTCATTCACAGAGCCCCTCTGCATTCAGATTTAGATAAATGAGTACACACCATTTTCCATATTTAACATCTATGCAGCAAAATTTGGTTTCCTTACCTTAACATTAATGAGATCAACATTGTTCTCTTCTAGGAAACTTATGAATTCCTTGAAGTTTTCTTCTGTTGGGAGATAGTGTCCACTGTATGGCCATATAGCCTGAGAAAAAATGTTTAAAAGATCTTTATTAGATCCTTAACAAAAGAGTAAGAGTATCAAATTAGAAAGCAAAACTAAATCGAAACACACCTCGAGAATCCCATCGCGGGCGACCAATCTTCCCGCAGCAGTTGTAGCACCTCCAGACAAGAAACTAGAGTGTTGGAAGCGACCTTTCTTCTTCTGCCCTACGTATAAGTTTCTAGTGGTACTAAGTACAAAAATCGACTTGGATTCTTCAGTTGAGTTGATCAGAGTCATGTTTGTTTTATACATTAGTCTCCCATCTTCTACTATCACTTCATATGCTTCTCTCTCCATCTACAAGTTGAATAAACAAGCGTTCATTATTAAAAGAATAAGGTAAAGTATGCTAGACTATATTTTTTCGCGGGTGAAACCTAACAAAGACTCACCGGTCCAAGATATTTAATGCACTGTTTTTGTAGAACACTTCTTGGGTGCTTTTCAAGATTCAATTCTTTTCCATCTCCAATGTCCAGCCTTCATTTTCAAATAAATGGAAACAGAGTTCAGAACAGATTCATAGAAAATAATGAGATAAAAGATTGTTATTGGACTGACCAGTAGAAGAATGGTTGTGCACTCATGCTTGCTGACCAAACATCATAATAGAAGTGCAAGTTGTGACCATAACGATGACGTGGGTCAATCTATAAATGCAGAAATTACACAAGTTAGATTAAATCCATAAAAGCAGAAAGCTCTGTATCATGTCCAAAGAAATTATGGAAACTTACAGCTTCAAGCCAATGTTGAAGAGCTAACTTTTGAGCTTTTTCATCTTTGGACAAACCTTTTCCAACCTTAATGATAAAAAAAAAATATAAGATTCAAATCAGTTTTCAAAATCCTATAAACTCGAAACAGAAAAATAACTTGTGGAAATGATGTGAGACCTTAGCAGCTCGTGTTCTAGCTCGTGCCCACTTGGAACCAGCAGTTTCATGTTTCTCTTCTTTAAAGAAAGAAACTGAGCTCATTTTCAGAGCTGCACCATCTAGAGTCTTCCACCTATTTAACATTTGAAGAAATAATAGTGATTAGTGTCAACAAATTTGACCCACATTACTAACAAAGCAAAGAGAAAGATACAAGATTTACTCACCAAAGCTCCTCAACCACAACAGCGCAATCTGCTAGATTCCTTCTTGTCCTATAACTCTTGTACACCTTCTGTACCGTAGTTGCAGCTGCATCAAGCTCAGCAATCGGTTTTGGAGAGAAAACCACAAAAGGTTTAGGAGGAGTTATCCTAGGTTTCGTTATTTGGATTCTCTCACAAGTTCTTCCATTCAAAGTACTACGAGTATTCTTCTTCTTCTCGAGAATCTCGTCATCTGCCTTGTTCATCGTTTCAGTCTTGGCTTCTACTGGAATTTCCCAGCGATTAAAGCTCAAAGACCGCTCCATACCGATCTTGGGAGAGCTCTCCGGCTTATCACTCTTGAAAGTATTTGTTCTTGATGTCAAACCTCCTTCTTTCAATTTGAAGCTGAAAGATCTGTTTTCAAGAAAACTCTCAACAGCGCTCTTGAAACTATAGAACTGGTTTGTAAAAACTTCTTTCCAAGCCGGCAAGAGTAGTGAAAGAGATAGCCCCATCTTCTTGATAAACAACTAAAGATTCTTCAAGTTGTTTACTCCAAAACACAAATTTACAAAGTCCCTGCACACGCATCAAAATTCAGATCAATCTCAAAACGTTGACAAACGAATCTTTCTCCAACAACTGTCATTAATATATTATTATAATTTATCCACACAGAAAAAGAAAAAAAAGTACTATCATTAATATATTATTATTTCACTAAGGTCATTGATATCATCACCACCGACGATGGAGTTACAATTTTTTGAGAAAATGGATAATATTTCTCTCTCTTTCAAAGATGTAAACAAACTTATTGAAGAGCATTAATCAGCCATGTAAAGAATAAGAGACATACCTCAAGAAATAAAGAGCATTAAACACCACGAACAAGAAGACTCGTTAATGAAAGACTTCAAAAGTCAAGTCTTTCTCTCTTGTTCTCTAGAGAAAACTAAAGGAGAAATGAGAAAATTGAATATGACCACCAAGTTGAGTAAGGAGTACTATATATACCCACGCTGGATTATGTATAGTGTGTGTGTGTAGTTGACGAGTATTAAATGGGGTAAATTTGTTTATAAAAAAAAGTCTTCGTGTTGAATATGACAAAGCTTATAGTGAAGATTCAAAGATGGTGTGTGGAGAAAATATTAGTCTAAAAATGGATAATAGAGAAAAAGTTACGAAGTGTGAGAGAAAACAGTGTATAAGGCCAAGGGTACCCACAGGCAGGCCACAGGAGGTAATCACACGGTAGCCGTGGGCCAAATATTCATTAAATTCGGTTCGATTCGCTATTCGTTTCGATTTAATTCGAAAAAAACAAATATTCGTAATTTTACGAAACAAATCAAATACTAAAATTTAGTATTAATTAAATAAAAAGCAAATATCAGATACTAAAAATTTTAGATGTGAATATTTGCTTCGCTTCGATATATATATATATATATGTGTGTATATATATAGATAACTATATAAATATAATGCGTATTGATTATATCTATATAGTAATTGCAAAATTTTATTTATCAAATTAATTATATAAATATTAAATTTTAATAAATTAAGAAGAAATATGTAGTTTTAAATAAAATATTAATATTTAGTGATAAATTTTGAATTTTTATTTATTTTATTTTATTTTTGTAATTTTTTAATAATTATTACGAAGCGAATCAAATATCCGCGAATATTTAAGATTTTAGCGAATAGGTTCGAAGCGAATACGAATAATAAAATCAGTTATTCAGACAAAACGAAGTGAATAACGAATACCTTCAAAAATTCGAATATTCGTGCTAGTTTCACAGAAAATTATTACTTAGAAAAAGACAAATTTATTTGTCTTTTATTTAATTTTTCTTCTTCTATTTTTTTCCCCCGTAGGGTCGTTTTTCGAGCAATTCTTTTCTACCATGGTCCATGACATTATGAAACGTATATATCAATGCAGAAATTATGCAAATATGAAATATATATATAGATCTAAGAAGGAAATTTTATTTTATTCATAGCATGAACAAGGAAATCTACTTTAATGTTTCTACTGCGTTATCTAAAACTATTAGGAATTATTTTCTAGAACATTAAGCTCTTCTTCTAATATATAAGCTGACCAATCTTTCGGATCTGACAACATGCTAAGTGCTAACCAACCAATTTAAATCCGCAGCATATCTAGTACATGTTGTACCGAATTATAAAATACAGTGTCCAAATCTAACTTTAAAACTCTAAATGAAGAAGAGATTCCTAGGTTACACTCTCTTAAAGGCTGATCAAGTCAATTGTTCCGTCCCGGAGATGAAAACCTATGATAATAATTTATCATCTAAAATATCAACTGTATTATTTATATTAACTAGGTGAAACTCGTTCTATGCAAAAATAAATAAATTAGTAAATAAAGTAATCGTAGTGAACTAGTATATTGATAGTTGAAAAATGTAATTTAGAATTAATGAGACTATATATTATTAGGAAAAATGTCATTTAAATCGTGAATTTACGCTAAAACGCTATTTTAATTATGAACTTTGTGGAAGGCCATTTTAAACATTAATTTTCGTTGACTTTATTTTTTATACATGAAATTTTTGTTGACCAGACCAAACTAGATATGACGTTAAATCCGCTAACAGAGGTACTGACAAACGTTACTCTGCTCCGTTAGTGACAAAACGACGTCATTTTTGGACAAATTTTTAATATCATTTAAATCATAAACTTTCAAATTTAGGCCATTTAAAACATGAACTTTGTAAAATAGGTCATTTAAATCATGAAATTTGTAGTAAAAGCCATTTGAATCATCAATTTTCATTGACTAAGTTTTTCAGGCATCAAATTTTGTTACTTTATAGTTAACGACTCTCTGTTAACCAAAACCTAGGCACCAAATTTTTAGGTTTTTTAAAAATCAAATTTTGTTACTTTATAGTATGATTGGAGATGTCTTAATTTAAAAGCTCACCTAATCTACAAAATAACCCAATAACACAAATTAAGTGGGATGTACGATTTAAACTAAAACCCTAGAATAGAAAAAAGAGAAAGAAAACTCGAGATATGCGAGAGAGTGGAGGTCATACAAGCTTATGGTTCGCGAGCCAGCCATAGAGAATGCGGACTAGACCTTTCCAGTGAGAGCACTTCTCGTAGACACTCGACAGTTACGGTATTTTCTTCCCACTTTTCCTTATTTTACTACCGATATGTTGCTGCGATGACATCGTTTAAAAATAGTCCTCCGCTTGGTGTTGTTGGTTAAGGCAAGCTATTAAATTATAATCCTTAAATAAAACTTAAAATCTAGGGTTTCGATTAACAGAGAGCCGTTTACGATAAAGTAACAAAATTCGATATTGAATCCACACCGAATCAATATGAGTTCATTTAATAGAGAAAATATTTGCTTGAATCTATTCGTTTATTTCTGGAAAAGAAATATCCTTTACAATATCTTTTCTTCCCCTACTTATACATGTTTTGGGTATTAATGCTATTAATTATTTACAATAACTCGTATAACTAATTAAATACATCAGTTTTGATTTGGTTTTGAATGTTGTAATGTCTGATACTTTGAAATAGCTCTTTTATTTGACTTTATTGTAGAAAACTCTTCTTGCCAACTCTTAATCTTTTCCAAGCTTCCACTACGAAACGCACTCCTTGAGTTCGTTTCCCGGGCACTTATTAGTTCGCTGGTCTATTCTTTATCGAGGTGAAGTCTCCTATCTCGAACCGGACTCCTTCCCTTTATTATGGTGACTTGATTAACACGTGTCCACGTCTTTAATGGTGATAGATCATGGTGCGAGATCTGGTATTAACATTTGCCCCCCAAGTCTTGCGAGCTGATTAGCTCGGGAAACTTAAGTACTAAATGTTTATTTTGTTATTTCCTTATTATTGTTAATCATCGCATCTCTTAATTTTTGTAGTTTTTTTTTTATATGATCCCCTTAATGCATATTTTCATTTATTCCAAATTTTTATTTTAAAATGAGAAAAAACTCTTCCACTCCCTCCATCAATCTCGAGGCAGTTTTCCATCTAACCGTTCAATAAGGTGAACTTCTCTACTTCTTTTTATTTATTGACTTCTTACTTTCCCTTTCTTTATTTCATCTCCATTGTCTGTAAAATTCTTCCATCCTTCTTTCACAATTCTTTCAATTTATATACTCTTTAATTATGTCGAACGCCGCAAAAGTTCCATCAGTTGGTCCCTCTTTTAAATCCAATGACCAATTTGGCCCTCATCCTCCGTCATTGCTTAAGGAGGAAAAGAATCTCCAAACTCTGAAAACTGATATGATATTTTATCCATCAGGTTTTACCCAACATCTAAACTCCGTAAGTGCACGGTTGTACGCGACAGTATAATGGTGGGATCGATCCACAGAGAGTAAAGAGCACTATAGATCCGTAAATGTAAACAAAGCTAGGATGAAAATATGGAAAGTTATCACAAAAATCAAATCTGAATAAAATCCGAATAAAATCATTAATCAAGGAAAAAAATCAATTTAAAACAAATGTTGAGATTTGGGAAATCGCAGAGATTTAACTAAATAAAAAGGATATCTAACTGGATTAACAATTAAATGATCTAGATCTAGAACACAAACATTGTACCAAAATAGATCTTTTATTCAAAGCAAATTTTATTCTAATAGATCTTTTATTCAAAGCAAATTAAAAGAAAATAATATTCTACCATAAATCCGCTAAGACCCTATGATAGCATATTTTGAGCAAGTTTGATAGAGTTCACTTGTAGATCCAGCTTCAACTCTTAGAAATCTGAAAATAAACCCTACAAACTATAGACTCCGGGTACATCCTGGTAGAATAGCCAATGCTAGATGTACTATAAAACCGTATGAATCATTTGATAGATTCCTCAACCTAACAAAAATATTTGTTTCATAGAAGTAGAGATATATTAACCATGATTCTAATCTATAACAATAACCTAACTAAACATTAAATCCCTTTGAATAAATCCCACCTCCCAACATGCAGATCTACTCAACCATGGTAATGGGTTGATAGATCATGATGTTGTATGGTTGAAAATGCAAAGAAAGAGATGAAGACAGAATGTAGATCATGAAAATGCAATGAAATACTTTAGATCTGAGAAAAACCAATGTAATAGTTTACAGATCTGAAATAAAAATAAAAATAGCAGAACAACAGTAAAATTCGTGTCTAGGTCTCTATGGCCGCTCAAGAAATGATCCCTATTTATAGGGTGTCTTATAGGGATCAAAAATCGTAGTTAATGCGCGATTTGGAGAATATTCATGATTGGGATTGATCGATCCGACTTGGATCGATCGATCTTCCTCCTCTGATCCGTGCCACCTCATAGATTCCTTTGACTGACCGATCTGCTTCGGGATCGGTCGATCCTTGTCATGCTCTCCAAAATCCAATGATGTGTAAAAACGTCCAAAGTTGCTCCATTTTGCCCATTTTAGCTCCAAGGAAGTGAAAACCTGAAAAGACACTAAAACCGGCCAGAAGAACACAAAACCTAACTTATAGACGCAATGAGACAAGTAAAACAATAGTAAAAACGGATCAAAATAGACACTCATCACACCCCAAGACTTGAATCCTTGCTTGTCCTCAAGTAAGAAACAAGACAATGAAACCAAGTTCACAAGTGGAAGTTTGAAAAATGGGAACTTATGCTTAGCTTTAGAAATCCATCATGTTGATCATGTAAACCAACAAGAAACCATGTGAAAGGTTAATCGAACTTTAGCAGTACAACATGTACTTTACCATTAGCATAGCAAACATTACCGTACTCTAGCATCCGAGATCCAAGAGAACTTCTGAAATCTCCATTGTTGGCCCTTTAACATTCATTAAGTATTGCGTGCAGTCTAACAAAAGGAGTCAAAATTGCTAAGGGCTAGTAATGGGGGGGGGCATTTTAAGGGTGATGGTTAGACATGATATATGAACTCTGGTGCAAGCCAATGCGCAGAATCACAGTGAGACGGAAACCAAAGATGGTGCACAACCTCCTGAACATTGGATCCCATGTAAGCTTCTATATAATGATCCAAATTGAGTTGCTATTAGTGCAAAAATAAAATAGATAACAGAAACAAATAACTAACTAAATAAATAAAAGGTTTATTCTGTTTTCTTCAAACTTTTATCCCTTCTCTCTCTTTTTTTTTTTTTTTTTTTGTGAAAGAGAGTCTCGGGATGAGATGGGATCGATCAATCAAGATAGGATCGGTCGATCCCAGAGCATTTTTTCTGAGAAGGGGAAGCTGGAACCAGTTCTAACCATGTACATCAATCCTACTAAAAACTGCATCAATAGTCAACTCAAACTAATATAGATGAAGTAATGATACTAGAAAGCTTACTCATAAATCTTTAGAACTTTTGGTTGTACCGTCTCTCATACTCCGTAGTTTTTGCACTTGGTTGCACATGCTCCTAATGTTGCGAAAGATGACTGGGGTCTGAATGAAAAAGGGTGTAAGTGTGTGGAACCAAACTAAAAATGAGCTTGGCCATCTGGAGATCCAATAAGAATGGGGTGAACTCTACATGTATATGATCCTTTTGTGATATCGAGCCCCTAAGTGAGAAGATTAGTCCAAGTTAAATGTCCAAGTAGATAGAGCCAACGCTGGATCATTCAGATTTCCAAAAGATAGGTCGCTTCGGATAAAGTTGATCCACTGATGGTGTTTCCAATCTTCCTGAACTAAATCCAATAAATGTCAGCATAAAAATGGGAACCAAGAAAATTATAAAATCCCATGTTTTGACTCAATAAAATAACTCAAGAAAAATGAAAAAAAATTTATTTTTGAAAAAGTTTGAAAAAGTTTTTTGGGACAAGTAAACAAAAAAAAACACAGTGTTAGTAACATATGAAAGCAGTCACCCCTTCCCCCAGACTTAAATCACTGCATCCCACAATCATATAAAAAAAAAAAAATGGGTACTGCAAAACAATAATGATAAAGATAAAATAAATGAAAGTTGATAATGAGTTAAGATAATACAGTTAAAATAATACATAAATAGTTTGGAATAAAAAGAAAAGAGACAAAAAAGATAACCAAAAATATCACTCCTCAGAGCTAGCGCAAGTGGAGCCACCTGGACTCCTGCATCGTCTGTGCAGGCGTGCTCCCTCTGAGGATGATGTCTCTTTCTCTCCGGCTGCTGCTGCTGCTGCTGCTGGGCCTCCTCAGCTGGTACTAGGTCCTGACTCGTCTGCTCTCGGTGGGGCAAAGCAGGTAGGGCGCATCCTGCAAAAGAAATCACACGCCCTCCATATCATAGAGTGCTGCCTCCGAGTGCTGTCGACCATCCAGCGCTTAAAGTCCATGTTGGGCTCTCCTGGGAACTCGGGGATGTCAAACTTGCTGAAGTCCGGAACCAGGAACGGTGAACTCGAGTCCCATGGCTGAGACGAGGTCGAGGCGCGCTGTGAGTTGGGGTCGTAGTGGACGGCATCACATTTTGAGCTAGAGCCTGGCGTGTGGTGCGGCGAACTGGAGGCTCAGTCGGCTGTACTTGCCTGGGGAAGAGAGCTGCTGCTGGTGGTAAGAACTCGATGTCCTTGGTGGAGGACAGACCGGTATGCTCCTCCTATGGCAGCTGGATGAACCTGTAGTGAGACTCTCGGTCTTGGAAACAGTAGACGGGGAAGTTCGGTACCAAGAAGCTGCAAGAGCTCAGATACTGCCTGTCCATAAAGCTGTAGCACTCCATTGGAGAAGGTCGCGGGACCTCGATGCCCATATGCTCAAGAATTGGGTTCACAAGACTCCCAATGACAACTGTCTTCTTAGAAGACGTGGCTGGGCTGGTCTTCACGGAGACCAAGGCGGAAGCAAGGAGATACCCCATGTTCACTCTATGCTGTCTGGGGCGAGACATAGTCATCGTGCGCCATCCTTGCTTCAGTAGCCACAGCTCATGTTTGTCCACAGCAGCTGCCTCAGACTTGGTGCCTAAGTGACACTCATGAGTCTCGTGATGAGACGGACAACAGGATGACGGATCAATGACTGTTTCACCGTGCGCGAAACGTAGGATCCCTGGGCTATCAGCTCCCAGAACTCTCCATCATCAGCCTCCTCATATATATTAATGAGTGCGACTAAAACCGAAGACGTCGCAGAGCTGGTAGAGGGTCATCATGTGTAACTGACCCTGTACGTAGAAACTGATGCTCCCTTCATCGGCAGTGGGATAGCGCACGTCCTGGAAGTGGATCATTATGGATCCCAATACTTCGTTGGCCAAGGAAGTGCAGAGATGGGGCCGGATGCGGGACAGGTTCCCGAGCCCAATAGCATCAGCAAGCGCGAAATAGCGATCGCATATGCCAAAGCTGGCCAAAATCCCCTCGTCAGTCATGCGAGTGGGCAAGAATATGCAGGCACTCATTGAGCCTGCGAGAGTCGCATCAGCATCTCCCCAAGTGAGTGTAGCTGCGGGGTCGGGTTGGCTCACGATCCCCTTGTACTTGTTGATTCTCTTTGGTGCCATTTCCTAAAAAAATATAAAATTTTACAAGTCAGTCACGAGAAACGTTATTGGACAAAATAAAAGATGTAATGAAAATTTGGACTATTCGGTTTGCAAAAATAAATATTAAACAATTCGGAAATTAAACCGCATGACCAACCGGGATCGATCTATCTGTGCCGATTGATCGATCCCTGCAGAACCTCCAAATTGCTCAAATCATAAAAAGCTCAATTTTCTCCAAACCAATCCAAAAATCATCAACTCTAAACTCATATTCACCCTAATGTTTGCCCACATGTCTAATCTCTAGTCCTAATTAATCCAAAATCTTAACTTATAAGTTTATTTCTCAAAATCATATTTTCACACAATTTCCTTGATCAATCCTCTTCTAAATCGATTTCTCTAACAACCTATCCATCAAATTATGCTCAATCTACAAAAATAAGGACGAATAAAGAGGTTGAAGAGAGAATCTTCGGATGATCCAAGATTAGTTCCCAAAAACGGTTCTAAACCCTTGAATTCTGCAACATACCTTCGCAGATCGAAGCTAAGGATGACACAAAGAGATAGAAGGTAAAAATCTGATGAGTTTAGGGCTTTGAATCGATGAAAACGAGTGAGAATTGAGAGAGTTAGAGAGTTTTAGAGATTAGGGTTTTGAGGATCGATGGCCACGTTTATAAAACCCTTGATCCTTGCTTACCTGGGTTCGGGATCGAACAATCTGCGCGGATCGATTGATCATTCAGTCGATCCTACCCGGATCAGTCGATCTGGAAATATTTATTATTATTTATATACATAATTGCTTAAAGGGAAATGTCTGGGTTGCCTCCTAGTATCGCTTGTTTTAAGTCACTAGCTTGACTAGGAATATTTCTGAGATTCAACAGAAACCTTCCCGGGGTTTGAAATCATCCTCATCGGGGTTTCGTGTCAAATGGGGTTTCCTTTTATCATCAGCAATTTTGTCTCCAGTGGTAGACAAGTCTCTGCTCCTCCTGCGTCGTGGCGGAATATACTTAGGAATCGAGGGAGATTTCTTTGAAATTTCCCTTTTATCAATTTCTGGCTTCTTGGCATCTGATTCATGCCTTTGGAGTTTTTCCCCCGACAGTGGAGGATCCTCCCATTCCCATTCGGGATTGGTTGCCTTTCTTGGAAACTTTTATTTTTCATATTTGGTTGGGGAACGTGGTTCAGTTAGATGAACTTCTTCAATATTAGGAAAGGAAACTCGCTTTACTTGATCCTTGGAATCTAGTATTCAGGCAAACCCAATTGTCTCCATCCTGGTATAACCATATTCAGGTTTGGTCCGAATAAGTGCGACTTCGAGAGGATCCTCAGAATGTATTTCATGCATCATTTCTTGGGTGTCTCCTCAATTGTGTCAACCTAGAATGTCTGATCCTCTATCATTGGCCTTTTTGTCATTTTGTCCAAATCGAACCTCATGTCAAGGTCACTAAGGTGAAGATTTATTATGCCTTTTTGCACATTGATTATTGCTCCCGCAGTAGCGAGGAAAGGTGTACCTAGGATAACTGGGTCGCGAATTTCTGTTTCCAGCTTAAGAACGATGAAATCTGTCAAAATTGTGCATTCGCCAATTTTGACAGGTACATTCTCAAGAAGTCCTTTCGGACGGCAAACTGAACAATCCGCTAATATCAATGAGATCTTGCATGGTTTGAAAGTCATCATGCCCAGTTTCTGAGCAACAGATAACGGCATCAAACTCACACTTGCTCCCAAATCACATAAACAGCCTTTGAACATCTTGCCTTCAATATCGCAGGGAAGCGTGAAGTTCCCTGGGTCAGCACGTTTTTTGGGGGTTTTGTCGAGCAATATTGCGCTAACTTCTTGAGTTAGCCCCATGTTTCCTTTCTCCAACATTCGTTTGTTTGTAAGGATGTCCTTTATATACTTTTTTCAAGGTCGGGACCATCTTAACCGCATCTACGAAAAGGAGTCTTAGTTGTATATCACCAACGATATTTTTCATCTTTTCATATTCTTTCTCCTGTATAGTTCCTCTCATGCGTGGAGGATATGGGATTTTTGGTTCACTATGTTTTGGAGGGATACATGGTGTTTCCTCCTCGGGAATCTTTTCTTCTTGTTCATCAGGAAGTTGGACTTCTGACGTTATATCATGGGGTTGTCCGATCTCGAAAGGGATTGGTTGTCCCTCACCTCTATCAATCTCATCCAAAATCCTGTCATTGGTTTGATCGACTTCCCCTCTTGTCTGATCAAACTCTGATGTTTTTGGATTTCCCACTATTTTTTTCCACTCCAGAGGTTAATTGTTCGAACATACTCTTGCGTCTGAGTTTTTGCAGAATCGTTCGTCTGGGTGATCTTATCTTTTAAAGTTCTAAGCTGAGTTTCTAAAGTTTTGCACCCTTGGCTTATCTTTAATTGGATCAGATCAGTCTTTTCATTGATCTCTTTGCGAAACTCTTTGTCGTTTTCCAAAATTTGCTGGAATAGGAGTTCAATATTAACCAGAGGGTTGGTGTTCCCAATCTGGTGGTTGAATCCTTTTTTACCATAACCAGCACTATTTTGGGGGTTATCTTGGTTCTGAGTACTCTGAGATGGATAAAACCGGTCTCGGGAGTTCTCAACATTAGTTCTACAGTAGGATAGGTTAGGGTTGAATCCCCGGTTTTCTGGCCTACCGAGAAAGTTGATCTCCTCGGTTCGTTCCTCGTCATCATTGTAACTCCCCAAGGGGTTTCCACCTCGACCATGTGCCTTCCAAAGCACATCTACCTTAGCAATAAGCTTTTCTATGACTTTCCCACTTATAAGAACTGGGTCATTCCTCCGGTTATAGTTAGATCTTATGTTTAAGTTGCTTATTGCAAGGTTCTCGATTAATCTTATTGCTTCCTCTTGCGTGTTCCTCATGAATTCCCCTTTACTGGCTATGTCCATAGCCATCTGGTATTCCATTTCAACTCCATTGTAGAAAAAGTTCATTATGTCTGACTCGGTGTAGCTTCGAGGGGGACAGTCGCTTAGATATTCCTTATAGCATTCCCAAGCTTCATAGAAGGACTCGGTACCAGCTTGGCGGAATGTGGCTATTTTGTTTTTCAGCGCTGGGATCTAGCTTTTGTGAAGAACTGTTGTATGAAAGCAGCTTGGCATTCACCCCAGCTTGTGATAGATCCAAGACTCAAAGATTTCAGCCATTTATGAGCCTTATTAGCAAGGGAAAAAGGAAAATTGTCTACAACAGAGGTAGTCTTGGGGGACTCCGTTGGTTTTGGTGCTACTACAGATCTCCTCAAAGATATCAATATGGTCCATTGGGTTCTCGTTGGATAGCCCATGGAATTGATTCTGTTTAACCAAGGCGATTATTTAAGGTTTAATCTCATAATCTGGCTTTCCTTTTGGTTTTGTTCTTCTTTGTTTCCTTGATCTTCCTTGTTGATTTCCGTGTCAACTCCTCTATGCTCAAGTCTTGTAGATATTTAGAAGTCTTGCTCCTTAATTGCATACACCTGAGAAGTAAAAGGAGTTTAAAAATTACATCCAATTAAGAGGCTCTCGGATCGATCGATCTTGGAAGGGATCGGTCAATCTCGAGAGAAAAAGGATCGATCGATCAAAGAAAAATTGATCAATCTTGCACAAAGTAGGACTGATCAATCTTTAGGGATCGGTCTATCGTGCAAGAAGTAGGATCGGTCGATCTTATGGGGATCGGTCGATCTCGGAGACGTAAATAAAAATGCCGAAAATAAAATATCCTAAACTAGGTTAAAAAACTTAAATCTAAAGGCTACAATTACTCTCCGGTAATGGTGCCAAAAACTTGATTTAATGTTTTAAGCATCAGGTTTTATCCAACATCTAAACTCCGCAAGTGCACGGTTGTGTGCGGCAGTATAATGGTGGGATCGATCCACAGAGAGTAAAGAGCACTATAGATCCGTAGATCTAAAAACGCTAGGATGAAAATATGGAAAGATGTCACAAAAATCAAATTTGAAAAAAATCTTTAATTAAGGAAATAAATCAATTTGAAACAAATGTTGAGATTTGAGAAATTACAGAGATTTAAATAAATAAAAAGGATGTCTAACCGGATTAACAATTAAATAATCTAGATCTATAATACAAACACTATACCAAAATAGATCTTTTATAAAAAGCAAATACTATTCTAATAGATCTTTTAATTAAAAGTAAATATTATTCTACCATAAATCCGATAGGACCCTATGATAGCATATTTTGAGCAAGTTTGATAGAGTTCACTTGTAAATCATGCTTCAACTCTTGGAAATCAAGCCTACAAACTATAGACTCCGGGTAGAATAGCCAACGCTAACTGTACTATAAAACCCTATGAATCATTTGATAGATTCATCAACCTAACAAAAACATTTGTTTCATAGAAGTAAAGATCTATTAACCATAATTCTAATCTATAACAATAATCTAATTAAACAGTAAATCCCTTTGAGTAAATCCCATCTTCCGACATGCAGAGCTACTCAACCATGGTAATGGGTTGATAGATCATAATGTTGTATGGTTGAAAATGCAAAGAAATAGATGAAGATAAAATGTAATATCGTTGGTTAGTGCTCTATTTCTGTGTTTTTTAATATTTAAATTCTAGTTGTTGAATTTTTACTATTTGTGTTTTATTTTCTTAGATTTGTGTGGAAAAGTTGTTAATGTTGGCCCTCTTTCCACATATGATATTAAAAAAGGATCATATAGTTACTGGATGTCTAGAGTCTGAAAGTGATACTGGCGATTGTATTCAAACAAGTGATATTAAGAATCATGGTTTGAACATGATGGATATGATGTTTTTGATTTTTGGTGGTGAAGAAGGGTGTTCCGGTTACAAAGCTGTGTGTCAATATAATGATATTAACGACAAGGTTGAAAATGGAGTTGAAACAAAGCTAACCAAAATAGACGAGATTTCTCGTGCTGTCGAATCTGATATTGATGAGGACGAAACTGACGATATGAAGTTTGATTGTGGTTATGCCGGGTCCGATCACATTGATGATGATAGGGAAGATAAGGAATTGGAATGTAATGAACAAGATGATGAGTATGAAGAGATGGCTGATCTTGAAGATGGTCCATATTATATTATATCTTTTTACCTCCAAGATACCCAGTAAGATACATTTGTACTTTTAAGTTAAATATCTAAAATTTGATATTTTGAGTTATATTGTTTGACATGGTAGGGGTATTCGTCTCCGTTGTGAACTAGAAGGGTGTCTTGCTTCCAAATTTAGTGAGTTTTACACTGCTAATACACATCGTAATGTGTATTGTGTACTTCGATGGGTTGTTGTTGAAGTTTATAGTGGTATGTTTATGTGCCTTTCTTATCTTATTAGCCTTTTATATTTAAAATTTTATGTACGTGTTTTGCCTTTATCTTACCTATTTTTGTAATATTTTGATATCATTCTCTTTTTTATTATAGGTGAGATGAGCATCTCTTCGACTGATTGTACTCGGATGGACTTGAAAAGTGGGGTTTTGAGAGTTTAATTTTCCTTTTTTAATTCAGTACTTAGATCGCCATTTTTTACTTTATTCATTTTGTATTCCAAAACCCAGGCTTTATGTCTTTATATTTATATTAAATTTTAGATATATCCATTGGTTAAGTATAATCGTAAATTTTTTTATTATCTACTACAAGTAGCAACTTTAAACAAAATATCAAATTCTACAGTAATTACATATGTATTAATGTCCTACTAAACAGGTAATCGATTGCCCGGATCTACTCTGAACTTGAAATATGTATTCCTATAATTAATATATCTAGATAATTCTAACTTATATCAGTTTAGTATCTAATATATATAAATATATATCATTGTATTCCAATATTTTGTAAATATTGTCATCTATCCTTTAATATACTCAGTTTCCGGAGTTGATATTTATCCATTTTTCCTTTGTAATTATATTATATTATATATATATATATATATTTAACTTATAAGCTAATATATATATATATATATGTGATTATAATCGTTTCCATAATTTAATAATTTACGTGGCGGTTGTTCATATAAAAATCTCAATACTCATAAAAGGTAATTTCATGAAATTAGAAATAGTACAAATTAGAAAATGTAAAATATACTAATTGTATATCTATAATAAATAAACAAAAAAGTAAAATATGATAATGACCTAAACCCTATTTCGTTCTTTCTATATTATGAGGGTAGCTCTATATTGATTATTTTGCAGTTTTCCTATTTAAATAATTTATAGGCTAATACATGTATATTTAATAATAATTGATTCTAGAATATAGTAATTGTTCTTTTTTTTTACTTTTTTTTTTTTGTTTTTTTCTATATTTTAAAATTGGATTTATCTTGATAAATAACTCTTGGTGTATATTCGAGCAAATTTATTTTATTCATACTAAAATGGAAAAAAGGTGTGACAGTTTTGGGCATATATTTGGTAATTGGTTATTTGTGATAGTTTTATCCTTTTTATATTAGGTTTTGGGTCTACTTGATATATACCTGTATATATACAGTTTTACATCTTGTTTCTTATACGTAACAAAATATATTGTTATTTCGTTCATTGTTTATATCTTTTCTCTTAAAAAAAAAAAGTTATGGCTCATCTTCTTGCGGCAGCTGCTCGGGATAATTCTCGCAGGACAAAGACTTGTGTTGATGTGTTTTTGTTAAATCCATACGTTCACGAGTGGATCATCAATGTTAAGATATTGAGGAAATTCTACTATTCTTCTCTACAGATGCCTGTCTTAGGTCTAATACTGGTTGATGAGAAGGTGTGCCTTTAAAACTTTTGGTAGATTATTATGTAGTTAGGGTTACTATTATCTATGGTGTTTGGTTTGCTTGGTCGTAGTTATAAACATATCGTTATTAGTCTTCATCAAACACGTTGTTTTCTTGATGTTGTGTCTGTTGTTTTACAGGGTCAAAAAATTTATGTTATAATTGATGGCCAGGATATCAACGGTTTCTCCTCTATCTTGGTTGAGGGTCGTTGGATTGCAATTACTGATTTCTACTTGTCTCCTGTTTTTGGTGATTTTAAACCTACTACTCATATGTTTAATATTCAATGGAAGTCAGCAACCTCTATTAGACCTATTCCTTCGATAAGTTCTAGTGATTTTTTCTCATTCGTGAGATTTGATCATATTAAGTGCAGATCTGTTGACACGACTTATTGTTATGGTGTTGTTGCTTATGTTCTGCGTATTCGATGTTTTTATATTCGTTATAACTTAATCGTATGATTCATATCTATTTTATATATGTTCAGGTTTGATTGGGCAATTTGCTGGTATTACAAATAATGCTGATCACAAAAATGTGGATACAGATGGGGAGGATGTATTTTTTGAGCTTGAAGATGCAGAGTACGTTAATTATTTAGCATTTCTAAGCTATACTATTATATTGTGTTTATGTTAACAGATGTATTATAATTTCTTTTTTATGTGTATCCATTGATGTTTACTCGCTATAGGAATGTACGACTTTCTCAAGTCCATTGATGTTTACAATGTCGTTTGCATAAATCGTATACTAACGACTTTCTCAAGTCCGTCGAAGATAGTGATGACTATATAATTATATGTGTTAATACGGTTTGCTAAACTTGAAGTCGATACATGTATTTATTTGGTTCCTATATGTAACGTCCATACTTAATCTGTATATTTGTGTGATTTTTTTAAGTTTTTTTTTTTGTGAATTTTAAAAGGATCATGGACCGCTACTACTGCTTACACTTGCACTGTTATTATGGTTAATCCGTTTATACCTGATGCTGTTCAGATGAGGATCAAGATCTTGGAAAGTGAAGATGATTCTTAGATATTTGCTTTGGTGTTGAGATTTTTATTTTTAAATTATAGCAGTTTTATGCATTGCTTACGTTGTTTATTACCAAAATGTTTGAATTAATTATTATTTTCTGTTATGCAATGGGTTTCTATATAAGTTTTATTCCGTTATAATGTTCGTGTATATTGTAATTATATATATTTTAATAGTATGAGTGGATTATATATCTCTTACTGAGGATAAACAATAATAATTAATTTTATTATATTTAATTAAACATATTAAAATGTCTATAATTTAGAAAATTAGTAATTAACTTATCTGGCAACTGATATTAATGGATATAGTGTTTTAGTCAAAAACAATTTTATTGTTTTATTGTGTATGATTAATTATTATATTATGGAAAATATATTAAATTTATATAATATAATACTTTGATATATTTAATGATCATCTTCGAGTGTGATTGAAGGATATTATATATATCAATTGGACAATATAATGATAATGTTATACTGTAAATATTTTATTAATTCAAGTTTTTGTCTAACGTAATATCTTGTATACATATCTATATATCTATATATATATATACTAGATTAGGACCCGTCTGATGGGCGGGTTTGTAAAATATAAATTTAATATAATTAAAATAAATATATGATATTACTGATATATTTTAAATATTTAAAATACAATTATATACTCAAAATATTAATGATAATTTGAATAAATATAACACATTTACCCAACAATTATAAACCTGAAAATATAAATTATTTTTATATCAAAATAACTGAAAGTTCTTAGTTAAACTTATGAAATTTGAACCAAATGTAACCAAATTTTTATATGTATTTATTCTGATATTTCGTGTACCCGAATCTGACTCGAATTCATATAGAATTTATGATTAGAGACTTTGTAATTCTTATTGCAGTCTTGCGTATTAAAATTATAAATTTCAGTAAGATTCCCTTCATCTAATTGATCTCCAAACTTTTCCAGAAGAAAATGGTATACAAAACCTTGAATAGTATTTTTCTTTATAAGGGAAAAAAATTGGATTAGGGTTAGATAATAAGTAGGAAAACATATATATTAATTTAGTCACATAAAATTAACCTTATCATCAAGTAAAAGGAAGTTAATTCCTATGAGCTCATTTTTTAAAAAGATTTTTTGCCTCCCACTTTCTAATTAGACGAACTACAGTACAATGGTATGGACGTTTTCTGTTTAACTGATCCAATGTGAAATACTCATTGTTGTTTAGAATTTCAGCACCCATTGAATTTTTCTTGATATTTGATATTCTTGAAAACAATCAAACAAAATTTAGATGAATAAAATTTACTGAAACATATATTGATTGACACACGTAGAGGTGCTCTAAATTTTATTGATTGTTCTAAATTGTAGAGGTGCTCTAAACCAATACACACATAGAGATGCTCTAAATCAATAAGTTTATTGATTGTACTAAGTAGACGTGCTCTAACCCTAAAATATTAATAGTAATAAAACAGATATGAATGAAGTAGATATCAATGTAAAATTACCTTACATTTATGAAGTTTAAAGAACTGTGATTTTTCTGGTTTGAATTTGAAGAGATGTTAAACATGATTTATATCGGTAGTAAAATATAACTCTTTTTCCTTTTTAAATTGTATTCCTTTTTCAAATATTTTATTTATAATCTAAGATTTTGTTTATTTTAATTTTGTTAAATAGGTATTTTTTACTTATTCATATAATATATGTTAAGTCAAAACATAGAATTGTTTTTCCTTTTATAATGGTATTCCTATTTTAAATTTCCTTTTACTTTTCTGATAATCTATGGTTTTTTTGTTTTTTTTCTAAATAGGTATTTTAACTTTTTTTTAATTAAATAAACTTTTAATTTATTTTTATATATTACATTAATAATTTTCTTTTCCACTTTTACTTCATTTTTGTAGTTTTTATGTTAAATTAACTAAAATAGATTTGTTTTTTTTCCTTTTATAATTGTATTCCTTTTTCAAAATTTCCTTTTATTTTTCTGATAATCTATGGTTTTGTTTATTTTATATTTTTTTAAATAGGTACTTAACTTTTCGTTTTTTAGTTAAATTAACTTTTACTTTATTTCTATAAAATTACATTAATAAATTTCTTTTCAATTTTTACTTGCTTTTTGTAAATATAATTTTTTCCTTTTACAATTGCATTCCATTTTTAAAACATGTCAAAATCTAATTTTCTTTTCTACTCTTACTTCCTCTTTGTAGTTTTAATGTTAAGTTAAATAAAATAGATTTTTTTTCCTTTTATAATTGTATTCCTATTTTAAATTTTCTTTTATTTTTCTGATAATCTATGGTTTTTTTTTAATTTTTTTCTTCTTAAATAGGTATTCTAACTTTTTCTTTTATTTAAATGATTTTTTTTCCTTTTATAATTGCATTCCATTTTTAAAACATGTCAAAATCTGATCGTTTAAATTGATACGTGTCACGATTTGGTGAATTACTAACTTTGAATCATTCATCTTTATACAATAAGATATATATATATATATATATATATATATTGTTATATTATGTTATTTAATGAGTATAGCTTGACATGATTTAGGTAAATGGTAAATTAACTTTGCTATTAAAATTCAGATTTATATGTATATTTATAATGGAATACATAATATTCGTCGGTTGTAAAAAATATAATTTATTATTATTTATGTTTTTGATAATGATAAGTCTTTAGTATGTCGTTATATCTATGGTTTGGAACCTATTTAAAAGTATTGCCAAAACTGCTTGAACCATGGTTACTGTGTTAATCTATCATGTTTGAACCCATCTAAATATGAATGGTCTATTCGAGTGAAAATATTATGTTTTTCGATTAAATATTCAAAAATTGGTGGGAGAAGCTTGGAAGTGATTGCTGCCGATCATGAGGTAATTCCTTTATAACGATAGTTGACTATATTTATATATGTATAATCTGCCGGATTTATGTTTCTGTAGAGCTGTATTATATTTTGTATGACTCAATTTACGTAGTTTGATATTTATTTTAATATGTGTCTGTAGTTCTAATATTCTATGTGATTTTATTTTTAGATGTGTTTGGGAATGTTTTTGATGTTGGGAACTTGCTACGTATCGTATGGTGGGTTTAAAAAAAAAACTAATCGTTGATAAATCCGAATGTATGGATAATTCTGATAGAGAATTTGTTGAAGGAGATATCATGGAGGAGGATGGTTTAGACGTGGGAGGTATGATGTACTTGATATTTGGTAGTAATTCTATCATCTTCAATGATAACCATATGTTTCGTTGTGGTGATGTAGGGCTATCGGTTGTAGCAAAAGGTATGGTCAAAGACAGAGAGATAGATGATGGTGTTCTTTCTGATGATCAAGATAATGATATGGATCATGATGCTTTAGGTACAGAACAAGAAGAGGATACTGATACTGGTACTAGTGATGGTAGCGATGATGGTGAATATGTGGATGTAACCGAAGAAGAAGATACTGTTTACGAAGAGCAAGAAGATGTCAATGATGGGGAGGAGCACACCGTCTCAATTTTTTTGGAAGATATTGAGTAAGTTTTGTCTTACTATACATTGTGTTTCCGTTTACCATATTTTTTTTGTTTATTACTGTATTGATATAATACGTTGTAAACCTATTGTAGTGGTGTTCGGCTTCGTTGTGAGCTATTTGGATCACTTGCACATAGATTTAATGATTTTTTCAATCGTTATCCAGGCCGAAATGTTTATTGTTTACTGCGTTGGGCTATGGTCAATTTCTATTAAGATGTTACATGTGAGAAGTCTGTGTCTTCCACTGATTGCACACAGATGGAGTTAGGTGTTTTTGGGTTTGCGGTGTGAAAGCAGAAAAAGACTTTGTTATTCATACTTTGGTTTTTATTTTTATTTCTTTCGACTTTTAATCTTTATTATGAATTGGTTTATGTTATGCAATTTGATTTTCGGTTATTCTGGTTTTACTGGATTGTCTTTACATGATTTTAGTTTATATTAAACCAATATTGTCATAATCAAAAATATATTATAATAAGTAAATGTTATATATCCAAGATAATGTGAACAATTAATTAATGTTATATAACAGAATATTATACTTATGAAACTGAACGGTCCAAATATTCAATTTATTATAATTCTTTGTATGTCATTTACTAATTAGTGTTGTGTTTGATTGATATATATCATTTTATTCAAAGTTTAATACAGATATATTTATTATTGCATTCCTGTTAATCTAATGTAAGACTAATGTAATGTATTTATAGTTGTATTGAATATGATAATATACTTATTTATTTATTAATTGTTATTTACAATAGATATAGGATTCTATGTTATGTTGTGTTATAGTAATTAAAAGGGATGTTTTCTATTATAATTATTTATTTATTTAGCAAGTAAATATTTATTCTTAGTGCGGTAGTACTTATTGATATATTCTTGTATATAGAAAAATAAATATTATAAATTAAATCTATTGAAATATAACATATTAATCTTATCTATAACATTATCAAATCATTAATGATTGAAGCAGTTATTTAATAATCATTAATCATCGTTAATCTTATGTTCAAATATACATATATATTTTATTGTGTTTATCTTGTGGTAAAGTTAAAAAGGAAATTTATCGAATTGACTTTTATTTACGAGAAAGTAAATATTAACCCTTATATGGTTGTACCTAACAATATATTTGTATATATATATGACCTCTAAGCATGTGTACTTTCAATATTTTGAGTCATATTTTATTTTCCTCTTATCATACAAAGCTATGTCGGTTATCATGAAAAAGAAAAGTGGGATAACCTTTGTCAGTGAGTTGAAACCGATCAGTGACAGGTATAAGATTAGGGTTCTTATACTTAGGTTGTGGAAAGGTTATCAGCGAGATTCTGGTAGTACCATCGAGATGGTTTTTGTCGACGAGAAAGTATGTAATTATATAATTAACCTTGTTTTAATCCATATATTTAATATAAATAGTTTTGGTTTATAGGGTGTCAGGATTCAAGCGACTGTGGAAGATAAGCATGTCGATAGATTTAAAGAACGTCTCAAAGAAAGTCATGTTGTAATTGTCAATAGTTTCAAGGTCTGTACGTATTCTGGTGACTACAGGACTAATGGACATGGATTTAAGATATTATTCTATCGCACCACTATAGTCACCGCGCGTGATGATTTTCTAAAAGCGGCGGTTCCGAAACGATATCTAGCAAGTTTTGTAGATATTTTATCGGGTGTACTTGACAAAGGCATATTCATAGGTATTCATTGTTACTGTTAGTTATTATAACTTTTATGAAAATGTATTGTGTATTTTCATGTTATTGTTTTGAACGTGTGAAAACTTCTAACGAACGATATTTGTGTTTCTTCGATATATAGATGTTATTGGTCAGATTGTCAATGTGGGTTGAAACAACCTAACCCATTTTTTTTTTAATTGCAGAAAATAATATTCCCATAAATATTAAAATGCCTCAACAAGACTAGATTAAACAAGTCACGAAACCACATTAATTTAATAATTAACTCAATATAGTAAATATCAACTAACAGCCTATATGTTCACAACAATTCATCACCATAAAACAATACCGGCAATAAAATAAATAAACAACCCCCCGGTATGTCATCCCTTTTCTGCAGCCTTGGTTCCACGAGCTCCAACTAGCTAAACTTTTTCTGCATCATTACGAAGAGATGCATCAGTATTTAATAAATACTGAGTGAGGCGATCAACCCGTCTCACAGCTATACACACAGGCCAACAAATATTTTCCTAGCATAATAAATATGCTTACAAGATTCAGCAACCAACACAGCAACAACTTAATTAATTAATTAATTATCAACAATTAATTAATTAATTTAATTAAGCAAATTTTTAGCAATAACTTCATATATTTAATTTCAAAAATTTTCCACCAATTTATTTCAGCATAAATTACTTCCATCATTTCTCGACAATTTAATTCACAGCAATTAATTAATTAATTAGCAATTAGTTAATTAATTTAATTCAACACAAAATCAAATCAACAACTCATCAAATCAACCAATCAACAAAACATAACAGAAAACCTACCACAAATCTATTAGACTAGGAATAATCCGTAAAATCCAGATAAGCTACGGTACTGCACTCACCTTAGCCTTTATGCGGTTCCATGACAGCACAACCAACCAATCTCACAAGATCTAAACTTTTTGGAACTTCAATGGTTTCTTAAAGGTTATAACAACACAACCACAACTCCTCATTCTCAACTTTCAGCCAATCACACCTACGAAACATCATTCTAACTAAATTGGAAATATCTGGAAAATAACAGAAACAATCAGCCTCAAAGATTGAGTCACGAATCAAAATCTAACCGTCCAATTCCAATCTGCACCGTTGAACCTCAACCCCTAGGTGTCCTGAAGCTAACCTCAAAGTTTCGTGATGATCTGACTATAGATGAACTCACGATCTCTCTTTCAATCCACATTGGTCTAAATCGCGTCTTAAACAGAGCACCTCAGGAAAATACAAATAACTTTTAAGATATCAACTAAAATCCAAATTCGCAAAGTGGTAAATTTAGGTTTAAGGCTTAGCTACAACTCCACAAATTTTCTTTACCTTTAGAAACGATCTGCTATGTCGAACATAATTTCTACCATCGCTTGTCAGTTCTGTCTCCATCTCCCTTCCTAGAAGCTTCATCCTCCTCATCTCTCATAAGCAAGTAAAATCGTCCAGCCTCTCTTCTCTAGCTAGGTGGCCACGAAATTAGAGAGAAAAGGCTAGGGTTTCTTGCCATTTCAGCATTTAAATAGGCTTACGGTTTATTTCCGGTTTATTTAAATCAAACCAGAAAAATTAGAATTAAACTGGTAATTAATTAAACCCCCTTTGTTTAATATTAATCTAGAAATTCACCCTCCCTAAAGCAAAAACTGGAATTAACCCACTCTACTCCTTAATTCCGACAGCATAAAACCGACCCTCGATTTTATTTCCTTAACCAACTTCCGTCATATAACTCTAAATTTCATTTCCAGAACACGGGTGTTACAATTCTCCCCCACTAACATAGATTCGTCCCCGAATCTGCTAACTTTGACCAACAGCACAGCTTGGAAACTCTCATAACTGGCTACCAACATAGCTCTCCAATTATTATTCATCATTGCATAGCCTTGCGGTTATCCACACCCCACTGCATAACCTTTCGGCTATCAACCCAACACAACATTGTCTATACTTGGTCTAATACTCCCAGAATCTAACACCACAAGATCCCACTTGGTTCAACTCCAAACTAATCAGCTCACGATTTGTTCCCTCACTTTCGGAACCAGCTATCGTTTGAGTAACAGATAATCCACCCTCCAAGAGAACCATATATTAACTTTCAGAAACCAAGAACCATTCTGGCCCTCAAATTCTCAACCACTTGACTTCACAAGGTTACACAACCACATTTGATTCTGCTCTTAAAAATATCAGCACGCCATATTCCAATCTTTAGAATATCAAATACAGCATATTCTTAACCAGAATGTCAACTATAACCAACAACAACTTTGGGTAGGTCAATCTGATTAAGATCTATTGTTCCCCTTGGCTCAACATGATCTCGGCTACTGCCCCGATCAACAGCTTATCATACTCGATGACTAACAGTTCAGCTCCGCATAACTCCACATCCAAAGCACAGCTCAGCATAATTCTATGTCAACAACACGACTCAGCATAAACTAGAACCAACAACACTGCTTAACCGCAACCCCACGGTTATAAACAACACAACTCAGCATAGCCTTCACGGCTAACAGCACAACACCACATTGTCTATACTCGGTTCAAATACTCCCAGAATCTGACATCACAAGACCCCACTTGGTTTGAATAAATCTGCGCCTACCGGATCTCCGGAACAGCTTAGCGCAGTAAGAATGACGAAACATCTCGGAGCCCAGCATGACCCGATCAGCTAAGTCCAGCAAGATCCTAAGATCTCAAGTGGCTTACCGAAGCAGCATCAGGAATCACACAGAAACCCAACCAGTAAACACCACACAGCAATGAGATTCCACAGCACGGAACCCCATCCATCAGCATTAGGACAATATCCTAATCAGCCAAACCAAGTGTTAGGATCAACACAACATGATCCCTTACAGCCGAACCAAGTATGACAATAGCAGCAGGTATAGCATGTTCAGAAAAAATCTCTGTCTTATTATTGAATAATGATGAAAGGTACATCGTTTAGAAACACTGGTAAATAACGAGTAAAACAGCCTTAACAGCAAAAATAAGAACATCAACACTGCTAAACAATGACAACCGGTCTTCAGCTAAATCACTTGCTTACCGAACCACTTGGAAAATTTGCGCTTCATCTTAGCTTCAGGTTCCCAAGTTTCCTTTTCAGCCCCATTGCAGTCCCACAAGACTTTCATCTCTGGAACCTTTTTTTTTTTTTTTTTTCTCCTGATCATTCTCTCTCTATGATCTAGCACCTCCAGAGGCCTTGCCTCTACAACCATACTCGGCAAGAGATCAGATGGAGTCTCAGCCATCACCTGATCATCTTTATGCAGACATTTCTTCAGCATCGACACGTGGAATACTTTATGAAATGCCCGCATCACATCTGGCAACTCCAGCCTATAAGCAACTGGCCCGACCCACTCCAATACTCTAATAGGACCCATATACCAAGGACTCAGCTTGTTCTCAGAAATAGACCTGTTTGGACCTCTCAGCATTGCCATCTTCAGATAGACCATATCTCCAACCGCAAACTCTAACTCCTTTCTACGCTTATCAACATAGCTTTTCTGCCTATCTTGTGCTTCTTTCATATTCAGCTTGACCACATGGATCCTCTCTGTGGTCTCTTGCACAAAATCGGCTCCCAGAAAACTCCTCTCCCCCACTGGACTCCAGCACAGCGGTGTTCTGCATGGCCTACCATAGAGAGCCTCAAATTATGCCATACCGATACTAGGCTGGTAGCTATTATTGTATGCAAACTCCGCTAAACTCAAGTGATCAAACCAATGGCTTCCCCAGTCAAGCACACACATCATAGTCTTTTCGACTATCAGCACAACACATCATTGTCTATACTCGGTTAAAATACTTCCTGAATTGACACCACAAGACCCCACTTGGTTTGAATAAATATGTGCCTACCGGATCTCCGGAACAGCTCAACACAGTAAGAATGACAAAGCATCTTGGAGTCCAGCCTGACCCGATCAGTTGAGTCCAGCAAGATCGTAAGATCTCTCAAGTGGCTTACCGAAACAGCATCAGGAACCACACAGAAACCCGACCGGTAAACACCACACAACAATGAGATTCCACAACACGAAATCCCATCAAACAACGTTAGGACAATGTCCTAATCAGCCAAACCAAGTATTAGGATCAATACGGCATGATCCTCACAGCCAAACCAAGTATACACAATAACAACATATTCAATAAAGATCTCTGCCTTATTCTTGAATAATGATGAAAAGTACAACGTTTAGAAACATTGACAAGAAATGGCTACAATGGCTGAAACAACAAAACCAAGAATACCCACCGCTAACAACAACAACTAGGACTTCAGCTAAGTCACCAGCTTGGCAAACCACTTGGAAAATTTACATCTTAGCTCCAGGTTCCCAAGTTTCCTCCTCAGCCCATTGCAGTCCACAAGACTTTAATCTCCAGAACTTTCCTTTTCTGGCAACTTTCCTTTTTAGGAAACTTTATATTTCAAGGAACTTTCCTTTTTAAGAACTCCCACACGCTCCACCTAAGCATCTAGAGTACTCCCACTATTAAAATACTTAACACCCTTCGCAAAACCCCCGCTTGATTCTCAAGCACACAATCACAACATGATCATACTCATTCCGGCAAGTCAGTAACTCTTTATCCATCTCCAATGACTAAAATTTACAATACCACCACAAATAAACTAACAACACAGAATCTACCAATCTCCTCATCACAGCTCAGTCCTTGATCATGGCATCGATCAAAACTTTTTTTTTTTATAACTGCATCAGCAACACCAACAAAACTACCTACAGCAAGGTTTACAACTATACCTACAACAAGATCAATAAGCAATGATTTACATCGCTCCTACAGCTATAATCCACGAACAAGGTTCTACAGAAAGATCCACCAGCAACGATCTACAACACTTCTACGGTAAGATCCAACAGCAAGGATCTACAACAATTCTATGGCAAGATCCACCAGCAAGTATCTACATCACTTCTACACACTCCATGGCTAAAACTTCAAGAATCCCCGGAACAACACTCCATGACAAAGCAGTAACTCCATATGGCACATGCAGAGCCAGAGCCAGAGCCGGTACCACAGCCGGTAACCGCTCCAGAAACTGGATCGGCAACCCCAGCACATCTCCCAATTTATTCTAATCTTCCCCCTGCTGAGCCACTCCCTACACTGGTTCAGCATTTCCAGCAACAAAAACAGCCAGATCATCACTAATGGGGTGCTCACTCTCACCTGCTCTACCGTGACACTCCGCGCTACACTCCCCTCTGGAACTTCATCTGCCCTGCCAGCTCTGCCGCCACGACCAGCTCAGCCACCACGGCCACCTCTAAGAGGCCTACCAACTCTGCCTTGATTAACCATCTTAAAAAAAAAACAAACTACGAATTCCTAGTCTTTACGACAGAATTAGTAAAACAACAACACGATAAGGAAGTCTTACAATGGAAACATTACGGGCTGCAAAAGATGACATACCCAACATCCCACAATAAGAGAAATAAAGCTACGGCTAACAACAATCGAACGACACTCGATTCATAACAGACAACCATTTCAGCACAGCAGGAAATCTAACAGTCCTAGAAACAACTCCGCTCTGATACCAATTGAAACAACCTAACCCATTTTTTTTTTAATTGCAGAAAATAATATTCCCATAAATATTAAAATGCCTCAACACGACTAGATTAAACAAGTCACGAAACCACATTAATTTAATTAACTCAATATAGTAAATATCAACTAACAGCCTATATGTTCACAACAATTCATCACCATAAAACAATACCGGCAATAAAATAAATAAACAACCCCCCGGTATGTCATCCCTTTTCTGCAGCCTTGGTTCCACGAGCTCCAACTAGCTAAACTTTTTCTGCATCATTACGAAGAGATGCATCAGTATTTAATAAATACTGAGTGAGGCGATCAACCCATCTCACAGCTATACACACAGGCCAACAAATATTTTCCTAGCATAATAAATATGCTTACAAGATTCAGCAACCAACACATCAACAACTTAATTAATTAATTAATTATCAACAATTAATTAATTAATTTAATTAAGCAAATTTTTAGCAATAACTTCATATATTTAATTTCAAAAATTTTCCACCAATTTATTTCAGCATAAATTAGTTCCATCGTTTCTCGACAATTTAATTCACAGCGATTAATTAATTAATTAGCAATTAGTTAATTAATTTAATTCAACACAAAATCAAATCAACAACTCATCAAATCAACCAATCAACAAAACATCACAGAAAACCTACCACAAATCTATTAGACTAGGAATAATCCGTAAAACCCAGATAAGCTACGGTACTGCACTCACCTTAACCTTTCTGCGGTTCCATGACAGCACAACCAACCAATCTCACAAGATCTAAACTTTTTGGAACTTCTATGGTTTCTTAAAGGTTATAACAACACAACCACAACTCCTCATTCTCAACTTTCAGCCAATCACACCTACGAAACATCATTCTAACTAAATTGGAAATATCTGGAAAATAACAGAAACAATCAGCCTCAAAGATTGAGTCACGAATCAAAATCTAACCGTCCAATTCCAATCTGCACCGTTGAACCTCAACCCCTAGGTGTCCTGAAGCTAACCTCAAAGTTTCGTGATGATCTGACTATAGATGAACTCACGATCTCTCTTTCAATCCACATTGGTCTAAATCGCGTCTTAAACAGAGCACCTCAGGAAAATACAAATAACTTTTAAGATATCAACTAAAATCCAAATTCGCAAACTGGTAAATTTAGGTTTAAGGCTTAGCTACAACTCCACAAATTTTCGTTACCTTTAGAAACGATCTGCTATGTCGAACATAATTTCTACCATCGCTTGTCAGTTCTGTCTCCATCTCCCTTCCTAGAAGCTTCATCCTCCTCCTCTCTCATAAGCAAGTAAAATCGTCCAGCCTCTCTTCTCTAGCTAGGTGGCCACGAAATTAGAGAGAAAAGGCTAGGGTTTCTTGCCATTTCAGCATTTAAATAGGCTTACGGTTTATTTCCGGTTTATTTAAATCAAACCAGAAAAATTAGTATTAAACTGGTAATTAATTAAACCCCCTTTGTTTAATATTAATCTAGAAATTCACCCTCCCTAAAGCAAAAACTGGAATTAACCCACTCTACTCCTTAATTCCGACAGCATAAAACCGACCCTCGATTTTATTTCCTTAACCAACTTCCGTCATATAACTCTAAATTTCATTTCCAGAACACGGGTGTTACATGGGTCGTGTGGATGAGGTGCAGATCAAGGGTAAAGCTGACAAGAAAATCAACATTGAACTTCGTAATGCTGGGTAAGAAACATATATGCTTTTATTAGTAATTAGCATTATTTTGTAATAGAGATACGTGGTTTATAAGTTAAGTATTCTGATGTGTGAATGTTTGTGTGTTATATTTTTTTAGTGATATCCGTCTGACTTGTACCCTCTGGGGAGAATATGTGAAGCAGCTTACTGACTACACTAATAAGAATAAGGCATCGTCTGTTATCTGTCTGATCAGATTTGCTCAGATCAAAGAATGGAATGGTTTGATTATTTATACTGTTTATACTTTTTTGTTTTTTGACATATATTAACCATATTAATGTAATATATATATATGTTTGATTTTATAGGTGATTTAAGTATATCCAATTTTTTTGGAGTATCCAAACTTTACTTTAATGCCCGTCTTTCTTGTGTTAAAGAGTTTCGTTCAAGGTATGTTTGTTCTGGAACCATAATTTTGAATGCAATTTAAATATAATTGTCTGATATTAATTTTAGTTTGGATTCTTTTATTTTATTACTCTACAAATGATAATTGTGTTCTTTGTTTTTTTATAGTTATTTAACATTTACTTACTAATTTTTTTTTTTTTAATATAGCCTACCTTCCGACAATTTAGTGTTCACTAATACTGATAAGTTTCCGGTATCCATGGGTTCAGAAGTATCTTTGCGTGAGGAGTTTTTGGTTAAAAATACAAAGCTTACCCTCGAGGGTATTGTTGGTGTAACCGAGGTTGTGTATTGGTTTCAGTAATTATATATATTTATATTTTGATGGTGACAAAATGTTTTAATCGTTTTTTTTTTAATATGTTTTTGTTTATCAGGAAAGGAAAGCTGTTACTGTGGCTACTGTGAAGTCAGTGGATACTTCTTTGATCTGGTATTATATCTCTTGCAAAGTGTGCGATAAAAAAGTCCATCCTTTTCCTGAAGACTCTAATGATGATGGAAAATTGTGCCTTTACAACTATGCAAAATGTGATAAAGATGTTACGGATGTTGTGTTTAGGTATCTTGTATATTTGTGTTAAATTTTTATTCTTTTTCTTGATTTTTATGTTTATTTATTATTTGTTACCATATTCTTGTCATATATGTAGGTATCTCTTGGTTCTGAATGTAGAAGATGGTTCTGAGTCGGACGTCAAGTTCGTCTTATTTGATACTATTGCACATCAGTTGATTCGTTGTTATGCTTTTGAGGTTGTTCGAGAGTCTTTTGAGGTATTTGTTTGTCTTATATGGTTAGTATCCGGATAACTTTGGCGGAATTAGTTTTGATAAGTTTTTATACTTTGCTGCAGAGCGATATGGAAGATCTTCCTTTGTGCATTAAAGAATTGATTGGGAAAGAGATGTTGTTTAAGATTTCAATTGGGCCTGATAATTTAAAAAGTCGAAAGGAAAAATTTGCTGTTCAGAAAATATGTGACTGATTTTAAGAACATGTATTCTCGTGAGGTAATGTTGGTTCTATTTAGTAATTTCTGCCTCTGAATACTAATATAATTCTTGTACGTAAATATTGATGAATATATTATGTTCTTATGATCGAGTATGTTTGTAAATTTTAGGGTTTGTCTACTGTCAACAGCTGGGATGATAGTTCTGATGTTGTAAATGCGTCATCTGGTACTCCCAATTCTAAGCATAATGGTGTAAATCGTCGTGATGGCATTGATGTTCTTGATACGACTACTGTCAAAAAGTTGAAGATTGAAGACTAGAAGGAGGAGCGCTTTACTGTTTAGTTTTGATTATTTTATTGGTTGATTTGTTTCCAATTGTTTTCTGTTCGGGGTTTTTTCTTTTTAATTATATTCTATGGGAATTATTTTAAATTTATTTTCTGGTTTGCGTATTATCATATTCCTGCATATGACTTAATTTGTCAATTACTAAATCATCTTTCGGCCTCTTTGTATATACTATCTTATAACGCTTAATTATTATTGTTGCTATAATGTTGTGATTTTTTATTTAAAATATACTTGTATTTGATAGATTACGATTTGAACAATTTAAAAGTTACTTAAATATTCATTTGTATAACGGTGTTCTAGCTAATAGTATGTCACATATTTGTTTTGTTTGTTGATGTAGATGACGTTAATATTGTTTATTACCTATAAGGCAGTGGATAAATGTTTGATTGTTACAGAGATTATCAAATTGTTAAGTTTTTCCGATCAAATCCCGAGAATGTTATAGTTTTATTTTTCGATTAAATCTCGAGTGTGATAAATTTTATTTTTCAAGTAAATTCATTATACCATGTTGTTTTAATTAATAAATTAGAAAGAATGGTCATAATATGAAGACTATGTCGATATAACTACTAAAGCTTCTCTGTCATGACCATTGGTAATACAGTTATACATGAATTATGAATATTTTGGCAATGAATTACTTTATAATTTTAGTTATATTACTTGTATTCTGTGTTTATAATTGTATATACACATATTTGTTTGTTAACACGTCTGATAGTTATATATGGGAATTTTCTATATATCGTGTATTATATTAGGTTTTCTGATTTATAAATGTATACTTTTTGTATATTATCCAAATGTAAATAATATAAGTCTGGAATATTTTATATTGTCTTTAGATATTTTATAATTATTCGAACTCTTTCTAAACAATTAGGTAAAAAAATATTGTTGTTTGCTTACCAAGTATGAGGCCGAACAAGTTACCGGTGAGGAGACCACCGCGAACTATCCCAATAAACTCTACGCCTAAAAAAAGTATGTAAGCACTTAGTGATGTTAATTTTTATTTTTGATTATATTCTTCGAAAAAAAGTATGTAAGCACTTAGTGATGTTAATTTTTATTTTTGATTATATTCTTCGTAAAATGTTGATTCAAAGAGTTTTGAGTTCTCTAAGCAAATTACGTCCAAGATGTTGTTGATCATACTTCATTTTATCGGTTGGACAAGGATCTTTCTGATGAAATTGAAGAACCAATATTGCATGCGGATTCCTTTTACGTATAGAAAAGATGCATGGAGATTATGAAGCAAAGAAAATTGCATCCAAAAACCAATTGAAACAAGTCTTTTAGCCTAGTATGCAAAGACAGACAGCAAAGCAATCAAATCTAAGTACAGAGAGACAGAACACAGGTCTTTCAATCAATCATAGTATAGATATGAGTCAATCCATTGGGTGAATAGCATTAAGCAAAAAAGGATGTGTACATTAGCAATTAATTCAAGCAAAATATGAAAGTTGTTTGGTGAAATCTATCAACCTAAACGAATGCAAAATAAAAGATAAAACTAAAGACTAAGCCCACTAAAGGCTGTCACACTTTAGTAAGTAGCCAGAGACATAAAAATACAGAAAACTTAAAGCAGACTAGGCCACTCGACTGTTCCACTCGAGTGGTATGGTCGAGTGGGCAAGTTTAACTACTGGACTATTACTTAAATGATCTAAACTGGTGAGACAAGTGATATTAAAACTATACGGATCATAGGGGTGAATTAACTAGCTAGTGAATGCTCTAGAAAGTCCCAGGTGCTAACATGCTCAATCAATAAGGGAATGCCTTAACAACAGACTTCATAGCCAGCTCAATCCATGGGTCGTGGTAGAGAGCCTCAAGACCCAACCCAGTCAGCATAATGTGAGGAGTCGGATCAGGCATGAAGATTCAGCCTATTCAAGTCGAGAAGAGTTCATAACAAGTGAATAGGTGGAGTCGTGACATAAATCAATGTCTGATGCATCCACCCTCACACTATTGTACTCTAAACCCCGGAAAAGTCTATCTAATGGCTCAAGGCATGGGTCGTGCTCATGAGACCATCTAAAATCATTCCCTAACTGGCCATAAAAGAACAAGCATTAAAATCACTCACCCAAGAGGGAAAACAACAAATTTGCAAACAAATTTAAACACCCAAGGCGATCAAGAACATCACAAGCCTAATCCACCCCTAATAACCCTAATCTAACTACTCACACACTGAATCCATGAAAAATCGCTCAAACCCAGAAATCTCTAAAATTAACTTATGTTACAGAGAAAGGGACGATGAACAATTTTGTAGAAGGAATCAAACACAAATACGAATTATATAAAAAGTTATTCAAGGTAAAAAATCACAAAGTCTGATAAGTCTCAAGAACAAAAGATGAACTAGAGAGAGAGAGAGTCTAAAATCTAGGTTAAGCTAAATAAAATGCAGCTTACCCCTGACATTAGGGTAATAAGGGGCTTTTATATCAAGTCTCAAATACAAATCCGAGTTTTAAGGGAAAAGAGAGAAAATGGCCCACTCGACCTAGCAGTCGAGTGGTGTGGTCAGCCTGTGAAGAGTGGTGTCTTGAGTAGGCACTCGAGTGGGCGAGTTGAGTAGTCTGTCTGTCTTCTCTGCAAGCTTCACTCGAGTCCATGAGGCTTCACTGCACAAGTCAAAGACCCAAGTATGCCTTGTAAGCTCCATAAGCACCTGATAAGACCCCAAATATGCAGAATGCATGCAATGGTTATACAAAAAAACACTAATCGCCCTATATGAAGGATAAATGCATAGAATGATATGGACAATGGATAAAAGTTTATACTAAAAGATTATAAAAGGGTGATAAAAACATGCATAATGTGGTGTTATCAACTCCCCCAAACTTACCCTTTGCTTGCCCTCAAGCAAATAGAAAGGATGAGATGAAAGTGGGAACTCAGAACCCTAGCAGACTAAGCAAACCTCTAATGTCAATGTCACAGTTAATAGTTCTAGAATGCAATACACAACAGTTCTACTTAAAAACCTAGTCATGCTTATCACAATAGAACTTACCAAGCAGACTCAGCCTCAACAAGAATTCAAAGTAAACTATCCTTTTAACATTTATTAAGAACAAAAAGTGGATCATACTATACATTAAGTAATAACTCATTTGGTTCAAGAACTGGGCTTAAGAGATAAAAATGATCTCTTCTTCCTCTGGTTTATGCATTTAGTAACAGGGATCTCTCAGAGAATTTATTGAACTTTAAGAGAATACTAAAGGTAAAAGCCAACTGATGCATACAAGAATAGATTCCCACCTACCCAAGCAAACACAATAATGACTTTCCCTAACTCTATACCCAGAACTGATCCTAGTTTTACTCTTGCGCTCAAAAGCTTTTATTTTCATTTCTGTGACTCAAGGATCGATTTCTGTTTTTATTCTAAGGAGAGGATACTTTACATTCTTTTTTTTTACTGGTAGGCTCTCACTCGACCACTTTGGTCGAGTGGTGTTGGTGGAGTGAAATTTTATACACTAATATTTTTTTCTTTTTCTCTTCATAGAACCTTCTCATATCATAGATAAACTTCCCAACTCCTTTACTAGACACATATATTTACTATCCTCTCCAAACAAACATTTTTAGAACTCTCTTATCTTTTTCTTTCTTTTCTCACTCTTTGTTTTCTTTCCCAGACTCAATGCTAACCCCTATTTCGAATTCACTAGCCTATTCTAGTCCAAAAAGCGTGGACCAGAGTCTATATGGTAACCTATGCTTGTTGGCCTAAACCTAACACTTTCTCTTAAGTTCAATCGAAAATTAGGCCTTCCACTCAGAATTTATCAGGGTCTGAAAGAAGTAAAGTTTGGTGCTTTGGGGAACTGCTCCGGAGGTGTGAACAGCTATTTGGATCAACAAGAGTGGTAAAAAGGGATAAGGAAATCCAAATATGTATAGGGTACCCATGAGTTCATACTATAATTTATAACATGATAATTTTTAATCAGATTAGGTTCAAATTATTAAGGATAGCTTTACAAATCACAACAAATTTTAACTAAGGCCGAATGATAAATCTGATTCCAAACAGGTTCAGCCTTATGTTTCAAACTTAGGTGCATGCATTAGACAACTTATAACTGTGGCATTGAAATTATATGTTTGGTTCTTAAGCCTTTTACGGTTTAACTCTTCATTATCCCCTATGCATATGTATAATCCTAAGCGACACACTAAACATTCAATCTTAAAATGATAATGCAACTACATGACACTCTGCTTTTGTAAAATATTTTTCTGTAAATTTTCAAAATTTTAAGGTTTTTTCTATGCACATATATGATGCAAATTTGAATAAGAATAGAGAAACATGTCAAAAACGTCTCTCAAATCCTCCCCCAAACTTAAGTTACATAGTCCCTTGTGTAAAATGAGTCCGGAAGATGATCGGAGAGACTAAAATAAAGGCTAATAAAAACATGCAATGGTATATAAAATGATGGTGGATTTGGGGTGGTACTTCATGAGAAGTAGGCACTGAGGTAGTCGTCCACGGACTCAGCCGTGTAAGCAGGTGGGGCTGTGTAGGATGGTTCGACTGGATACGCTGACTCGCCTGGATACGCTGATTCGACTGGTGCTGGCTCGAGTGGATTGGCTTGAGTGGCAGGATATGCCTGCACTTCCGGATATACTTTCTCGACTGGTTCTCTTGAGTGCCCAGGTCGAGTGAGCTGCCTACATCGAATGAAACGTCCTTCCTCAGGTTCTTCTTCCTCGTCGTCTGAAACCCTAATGTTCACCTCCTCTATGTCGCCTCAAACGGCTCACTCGACTGGTATACTCGAGTGGGCTGGTCGAGTGACTGCTCCTCTTCATCTGAGGATAGGGCTTGGACATAAGTCCTTCTCCTCCTTTGGTTGTCCTCGACTGATGATTGACGCCTAGGTTGGTTTGGGCGTGCCTGCCTTTGATGCGTGTTGAGGTAGTTGGTTCTTGTCAAACTCCTTGGGTCATGAGTTGTGGCGGAGGGTGGGGAACCACGGTGATTTCTCCAAATATCTTTGACACTGGTTATCAATTCCTTCACTGCTGTTGTGAGTACCTTTATCTTCCCCGAGAGCTTCTTTATGGTCTTGTCTTGCCACTCAGACCACCGCCTTGAAAGACTCAACTTCTTACTCACCTCTTTCAAGCTTAAACACTTTTCATCATCGAAGTCATACCTCTCCGGCTCAGGTATGGTGTCATCTATCTCTTATTCTATCTCGGCCTGCTGGGCTTTTCTTTGAGCCCTAGTGGTGTAGAGAAACTCTGGTGGTGGGACGAAGTTGACACTTTCTCCTTGCTTGATTTTTAGCATTCCATGAAGTGGGAGGAAGACTTTGGCTCTCCCAACTAAAGGATGTTCCAAGTTTTAAACATACTTGTCCCTAACCATGCGGGATCCCAAAATTTTAGAACTTTGTAAGTGGAGGATGTCTAGCCACAACAGTTCAATCTCCACAGTCAAACTCAAATCAACTTTGCATGCAAGCAGGATTGGTGTTATCAATCCTCCAATAGTGGTGTCACCTCGGCGGTTATTCTTGTGGAGTGTGAATGCATAAGCCTTGCAGTATGAAAGACTTGCTAGCAAGAGTGCAGTGTTCCCTGCATTGCCCATGTCACGCTTCATAGTTATCCCTCTGTCCATATCATCTGGCGAGGCATACACAAGGAAATCTTTAAGGGCTGAATCCATCATCTGCAGCTCTTTATCATTCACAGTCCCAAGACTCTTCTTGGCGAATACAGTGCTTGCAATCACACGGTGAAAATATCTCAAAGCAGGGTGTCTGATGTCAGAGCTCTTAGACTGGGTCGTCCTGAAAGTTGATCTTCCTCCTAGGGTTTCCCACAAGCTGATAAGTTCAGCAGTGTTTAAATCTGGCTTCTGGCCCGATCCTTCTCTAAACCCAAACAAAGCGTCCAAGTGCCGAAAGCTTATTGTGTAATCAACACCATCTATCTTGAAATAGATGTATCCCAAACTTTCATCCGAGACCATGGTGTGGTTCTCAACATAGGGGCAAACCTTCATTATTGCCAAAAATTGGCAAGCTTCATCCTTATAAGTAGGAAATCTTTGCTTCATCAGAACTTGAAGATTGGCTGCCTGAATCAGACCTTCCAAAATTTTGATTAGGTTTTCCTCTGTTTCTTCTGAGGCACGTGTGGCACCCTGTTCAGTTACTTCATCTGTGTCCATGGGTTGTAGCTCTTCATTGTCACTCAGTATCACTGCTTGCAAGCTTTGGCCTGTTCTTCTCTGAAATCTTAGTGTCTCCTCACACATCATGTTGTCTCTCCTAACAGAAGTTTGATCTTCAAAAGAGGGCTCTCCTCTGTGTTGTAGAGATCGCCTTGCTTTTGATATGCACCTTGCTACCACTGCAGCTGATTGTGGCTCTGCTAACCTGAGAACAAAATGAGTTTTGAAAATTTAGTAAGAGAAGGAGGCTCACTCAACAGGTCCACTCGAGTGGTATGGTCGAGTGGGCGTGAACAGTGCCATAGATCTCTACAGTAACCTCAAATCAATTATTTCACGAAAATTCATATGAACTTGCTAGAACAAAGAGGGAAAATTGGTCCATCATGCGCATTAAATAGCAAAGGTTTCATTGCTTTTAACATTTTTATAAGCTATCAAAATTTTTGAAATCATAAGGGGTTTGAAAGAAAACGCTTCTATAGAGCAACCAAGACTTTGAAATATATCATAAAATCAAGATCTAAAGTAGATCTGAAGATAAACTTATGAATTTTTCAAAGATGAACCCTAGCCTTAATGAACAAAAACTTCGATATCATGTACTTACTGAACAAAGTGACCTCTTCTAGACATGATTTTTGGATTAGAGATGAGATTTAATGCAATGAAATTTTTTTAAGAAGATTCAGAGAGTTTTCAGCATAAAAAACGTTTTGCAAGTGATGAAAGATGAGAAATGGAATAAAATGAAATGGAATAAGGATGAGATGGGATAAGGATCATTGATTTCGGAGCACTCGAGTATTGTAGTCGAGTAGGCTGGTAGGTAGGTGCGGATAAGATGAGATAGACGGCTCAGATCGCATGAGATTTTTTGGCTTATCCTGGCCCACTCGAGTAGGCCACTCGTCTACCTTGGTCGAGTGGTGCGGTCGAGTGACTTGGTGCTTGGTCGGAAAATCCTTGACTTGGCCTAGTTAGCCTCTCTGAAACAACAAAACTCTAAATAGAAAGGTGAAAACATCAAAATATTAAGAAAAATTAAAAATATATACATTGATAAATATGGAACTTCCTTCCAAGTGAACTTGTTTAGAGTCCCTTATCTTGATTTTCATACCTTAGACTTTATCAGGATCACCCACATATATTGAGGTGTCTCCTGGTATACCTTGATCTGCCATGTATGGCTTGACTCTTTGACCATTCACAGTGAATTCTTTGCCATCAGTGTCAAGCAAAGTGACTGCTCCATAGGGTAGAACTTCTTTGATGCGGAATGGGCATGTCCATCTTGACTTCAACTTTCCAGGAAAAAGTTTTAGCCTGGAGTTAAACAAGAGGACTTGGTCTCCTGCTGTGAAAGATTTAGGTGTGATCCTTTTGTCATGAAAAGCCTTGGTCCTTTCCTTATACACCTTTGAGCTTTCATATGCATCAAGCCTTATCTCTTCCAACTCATGCAGAGTAATTCTTCTTTTCTCTTGGGCGGAATTGATGTCAAAATTCAGCAGCTTGGTCGCCCAGAGGGATTTGTATTCTATCTCCACAGGCAGATGGCATGATTTACCATATAGGAGTTGAAAAGGAGTCCTGCCTATAGCTGTTTTGTATGCTGTTATGTAGGCCCACAAAGCTTCATCAAGTTTAGTTGCCCAGTCCCTCTTGGAAGTTCCCACTACTCTAGCCAAAATTGCTTTAATTTGCTTGTTGGAGACTTCATCTTGACCGCTTGTCTGAGGGTGGTAAGGTGTTGCGACTTTATGCTTCACTCCATGCTTCCTTATTAGGCTCTCAAACTGCTTGTTGATGAAATGGGAACCACCATCACTTATTACAACCCTTGGCACTCCAAATCTGGGAAAGATGATAGTCTTGAACATTTTCAAAACTACTCTGGTATCATTGGTTGGAGATGCTATAGCTTATACCCATTTGGAGACATAATCAACAGCTATCAAGATATAGCTGTTCCCATGAGATGGTGGGTTAAAAGGTCCATTGAAGTCTATCCCCCAGCAATCAAAAACTTCCACTTCCAAGATTGGGTTTTGTGCCATCTCATTCCTCCTACTAATGTTGCCCATCCTCTGGCATGCATCACACTGGGCAATGAAGTTTTTTGTATCCTTGAACATTGTTGGCCACCATAAACCTGCTTGAAGAATTTTCTGTGTAGTCTTGAAAATAGCAAAATGTCCACCATAGGAAGAACCATGACAATGTTCAAGCACTCCCTGTACTTCCTCCTCTGCAAGGCATCTCCTAAATAAACTGTCAGGACCTCTCTTGTAAAGATAGGGATCGTCCCAGAAATAGTATACTGCATCTCTATACAGCTTTTTTCTGCGGTGAGCATCAAGGTGTAGAGGTTTGTAACCAGTGGCTTTGTAGTTTGCCATGTCTGCGTACCAAGGCGTCTCACAGTGCTTCGACTCGACTGCTTTACTCGAGTGAGAGGTCGAGTGGGCCTGTCGAGTGAGAATTCCTATGGACATGAGCTGTTTCTCAGGCAGAGAGTCATCCACTGGTGACGGGTCGTCAATTCTCATCCTAGACAAGTGATCAGCAACTCCATTCTCTATGTCCTTCTTGTCTACTATTGTCAAGTCGTACTCTTGCAATAGGATGATCCACCTCATAAGTCTTGGTTTGGTGTCCTTCTTAGCATAATGTGCCTTAGCGCAGCATGATCAGTGTATACTATAATCTTCTGATCCACTAGGTAGCTCCTAAATTTCTCTATTGCGAATACCACAGCAAGCATCTATTTCTCTGTTGTAGCATATCTGCTTTGTGCCTCATCCAGGGTCCTGCTAGCGTAGTAGATGACATGCAGCTTCTTGTCTATCCTCTGATCCAGAACTGCTCCTACTGCATAGTCTGAAGCATCACACATTATTTCAAAAGTGTGCTTCCAGTCTGGAGCTTGAACTACTGGAGCTGATACCAACGCCTCCTTTATCATATGGAAAGCCTTCAGGCACTCCGCATCAAAATTAAATTCGGTTTCTTTGCACAGCAGCCTTGTCATGAGTCTTGCAAGTTTTGAGAAATCTTTGATGAACCTCCTGTCAAATCCAGCGTGGCCCAAGAAGCTTCTATGTCTTTAACAGTCTTTGGAGGCTGCAGCTGCATCATAACTTCAACTTTCGCCCTATCCACCTCTATACCCTTTCAAGAGATCTTGTGCCCCAGAACTATACCCTCTATAACCATGAAATGATACTTTTCCCAGTTAAGGACCAAATTCGTCTCCTCACACCTTGCTAGTACCCTGCAAAGGTTAGAAAAACAGGAGGAGAAAGAGGGGCCATAGACTGAAAAATCATCCATGAATACCTCCACCATCTCCTCTATTAAATCTGAAAATATAGATGTCATACATCTCTGAAATGTTGCAGGGGCATTACATAAGCTAAATGGCATTCTTCTATATGCAAAGGTTCCATAAGGTCAGGTGAAGGTTATTTTTTCTTGGTCATTAGGGTGTATTGGTATCTGGAAAAATCCACTATACCCATCGAGGAAACAATAGTATGGGTGGTTAGCTAGTCTTTCAAGCATTTGGTCTATGAATGGTAATGGGAAGTGATATTTCCTAGATGCAGCATTTAACTTCCTATAATCAATGCACATGCAGTGACGAATTATAGTTCTAGTTGGGATCAACTCATCCTTATCAGTTTTAATCACAGTTATTACTCCTTTCTTAGGTACACAATGTACAGGGGACACCCATGTACTATCAGAAATAGGGTAGATTATTCCAGCATCTAGAAGCTTAATGATCTCTTTTTTCACTACTTCTTTCAAGTTAGGGTTTAATCTTCTGGTGCTCTACACTTTTGCATTTCATTCTTAAGGTGAATTCTATGAGTACAGAGAGATGGAGAAATTCCCCTAATATCTTCTAGAGAATAGCCTAATGCCTATCTAAATTTTCGCAATTCGCTGAGCAATAGTTCAAGTTCATCAGGGTTCAGCTTGTTATTGACTATTACAGGGTAAGTATCCTTACTACCTAAGATAGTGTACCTTAGACCTTCTGGAAGTGTCTTGAGTTCAACAGTTGGTGCTTTGAGTTCAGACCACTCGAGTGGTGATTCATCTGTGCTGAGCTCGAGTGGGTGGTCCAGTGGTGCTCCATGCCTGCGCTTTGCAGAGTTTGCTGACTCGACTGGTCCACTCGAGTGCTGTGGTCGAGTGACATGCTCAAGTGCTGCTATCCCTTCTGGTTTTATCAAACTCTCTAAAGTATCATCAACCCCTCGAAATTCCTTTGCATTCAAACTTATTTCATAGTCAGAGATCTCGGAGTGAACGTATCCTCCTTCATCACACTTGATCAGTGCTGTTTTCAGATGATCTTTCTCAACTGCTTCTATAAAAAATTCCTCTGTCAAGTCATCAATCTCTCCAACCCCAAATATCTGCATCATGGGCTGTTTCATTGAAGACTTGATGTTAAACTGCATAACTTCCTTTCCCAGCTTCAAAGCGATGGTACCATTCTGGACGTCTATGGAGGCTCCTACAGCTGCCAAAAGCGGTCTTCCTAGGATCAAAAATCTTTCGGTTCTTCTTCCATTTCTAAGACGACAAAATCTGTAGGGACTTCAAGGTGTCCTATCCTAACTGGCAAATCCTCCAACAGGCCATGTGGTTGCCTAACAGATCTGTCGGCTAAGACTAAGGAGAATTTGTTAGAGGAAAACTTTGTGAATCCTAATCGCTGTGCTACTGATAGTGGCATGAGACTCACCGAAGCTCCTAAGTCACAGAGATAATTTTTGAAACTAAGGGGTCCAATTGAGCATGGCAGAGTAAAAGAGCCTGGATCTTGGAGCTTTTCTCTGCATATGACTTTCTGCTGGATGATAGCACTGCATTCATGAGTGAAGAGTACCATACTTTGTGCTTCCTTGGTCTTTTTCATAACCATATCTTTGATATATTTCTGGGCTGGGGTTATTAGCATCAAAGCATCCAACAGGGGTATATGAAGCTCAACGTCCTTCAGATGTTTCTCGAATAGCTTCTTGTACTTAACTGCATGCTTCTTCTTATTCCTTCCTGGGAAAGGCAAAGGAGGTATATAGGAGGATGATTCAGAAAATTTGTCTTTCCCTTTAGGCTGTCCCGATTTTTTTTCTAGGCTCGCAGCCACTCGACCACCTACTCGAGTGGTATGGTCGAGTGGGTTCTCTTATGCAGCTTCTTCAGGTTGCAATTCTTCCTGATGGAGATCCTCCCCACCCTGATCCTCACTGTCCTCAGTGATCTTTGCAGGCTCTCTTGGCGGTAACTGTCTGCCACTCCTCAAGGTGGTAGCATAGGATTTTTCTGTTGATGGTTGTGTATGACTGATATGGCTGTTCTCTAGGTAATGAACTTTAGAGGAGAGGGTGTTGAACTTCTGTGTGATGTCAAGAGCGTGGGATCATAATTCATTAGTAGTGTGTTCCTGACTACAGACAATTTGCTGTAATAATAACTTGATATCCACATCAGGTGCAACCTGTTCTTGAATCTTCTGAGTGTGAAGCAACTTTTTTATATAAAAAAATTAAATTATTTAACATTTACCATGAGTTCTAATTTATGAAGTTGTTATACGGGTAGTTCCTACAAAGGATCGTTAGGTTCGGCCTCAATGGGAAAATAAAATGGAGCACCTAACAACTTATATTCACAGACCAAGAACTACGAGATCACCCCTTTCATTCTGGGGTGACGGAGGGATCGTACCGTTCGAGCCTTGGTAAGCTATTGCCTCACCAACTAGCTATTTTTCCCCTTTTTCTAGTTCTTCTTTCAAGTGCAGGATAACGCCAAGGCTCAGCAACAGTCGGACAAGTGGGAAATGTTGGGGTAAACCAGAAAAGTTTGGGTAGAGCCGGATCGAAATGTTGGCTAGGTAAACGTCCTGTAGTAAGAGGAGTAGTTATGAACCCTGTCTACCATTTCACCACCAAGGCATCTTGAAAGTGAAGACAAAATACGAAATGAAAGTAGATCGGTTTTTTTTCATTCCTGAGGAAATGCATATTTTACCCGAATCCCACTGAATTGAATTGGGTCCATGAATCTAAGAAATAGTGAGAATTCTTGATCTCTCTCACTATTTCTCTCAATTCAAACATTCATAATCATTTGACTAATGGTTGGTGACATGTGAATAGGGTCCCAAATAATGAGAGATATGTAAAAAATATCAAACTTCTCAGTAAGGTTCTTGATTTCAGCTCTGGCGCCTTCATCAGACATTCTGGCATCCCTAATACTCTGCTCATGTTCTTCACTGGAGATGTTGTCGACCTAGCCAAATTCTCTACCAACTCCCATCCATCTTGTACAGCGGCATTAAGGAAACTTCCTTTGCTTGCAGTGTCAAGGCATATCCGGAACATTGGGAGTACTCCTCTGTATAGAATGTAGAGGAGGGACTCTTTGGAGAAGTCGTGGTGTGGACATTGCCTTGTGTAGCCAGTGAATCTTTCCCAGGCGTCTGATAGTGTTTCACCTTTCAGCTGGTGAATATTTCGATTTCTTGGCAAAACGTTGATGTTCTTTTTTATGAAAAGAACTCCGTAAGGAAGAACCTCTTCCAAGAATCCCAGGTTGTTATAGAGCCTGGCTGAATATTTGCTTCCCAGTGGTCTGCTTTTTCTCCTAATGAGAATGGAAAAAGTCTCAATCTGAAACCATCTTCAGTGATTCCTTGAATCTTTGTGAGGCGACATATGCTCTCAAACTTATCAAGATGCGCTATGGGGTCATTTGCTGGCCTACCAAGGAATATGTTGTCTTGAACCATAGTGATGACACCTCTCCTAATCTCGAAATCATCACTCACAAGTGGTGGAATTATGCCTCCTCTGTGTCTGGTGGGTTAGGGTCTGTGAGCACCTATTGATCCTGCTATTGGGAGTGGTGGTACGCTCGAGTAGAGGACTCGAGCTGAGTGGTACCTGCGAAGAATGAAGTGTACCAAAGTGAGTATCAAAAAAAAAAATTTAAGAAACTTGATCTCAAAAGCAATAAGATCCTAATTGTAATACTAAAAACACCCAAATGGCAATGGCGCCAAATTGAAACAAGTCTTTTAGCCTAGTATGCAAAGACAGACAGCATAGCAATCAAATCTAAGCACATAGAGACAAAACACAGGTTTTTCAATCAATCATAGTATAGATATGAGTCAATCCATTGGGTGAATAGCATTAAGCAAAAAGGATGTGTACATTAGCAATTAATTCAAGCCAAATATGAAAGTTGTTTGGTGAAATCTATCAACCTAAACGAATGCAAAATAAAAAATAAAACTAAAGACTAAGCTCACTAAAGGCTGTCACACTTTAGTAATTAGCCAGAGACACAAAAACACAGAAAAATTAAAGCAGACTATGCCACTCGACTGGTCCACTCGAGTGGTATGGTCGAGTGGGCAAGTTTAACTACTGGACTATTACTTAAATGATCTAAACTGGTGAGACAAGTGATATTAAAACTATACGGATCATAGGGGTGAATTAACTAGCTAGTGAATGCTCTAGAAAGTCCCAAGTGCTAACATGCTCAATCAATAAGGGAATGCCTTAACAACAGACTTCATAGCCAGCTCAATCCATGGGTCGTGGTAGAGAGCCTCAAGACCCAACCCAGTCAGCATAATGTGAGGAGTCGGATCAGGCATGAAGATTCAGCCTATTCAAGTCGAGAAGAGTTCATAACAAGTGAATAGGTGGAGTCGTGACATAAATCAATGTCTGATTCATTCACCCTCACGCTATTGTACTCTAAACCTCAAAAAAAATCTATCTAATGGCTCAAGGCATGGGTCATGCTTATGAGACCATCTAAAATCATGCCCTAACTGGCCAGACAAGAACAAGCATTAAAATCACTCACCCAAAAGGGATAACAATAAATTTGCAAAAAAAATTAGACACCCAGGGCGATCAAGAATATCACAAGCCTAATCCAACCCTAATAACCCTAATCTAACTACTCACACACTGAATCCATGAAAAATCGTTCAAACCCAGAAATATCTAAAATTAACATATGTAACAGAGAGAGGGACGATTAACAATTTTGTAGAAGGAATCAAACACAAATACGAATTATATAAAAAGTTATTCAAGGTACAAAATCACAAAGTCTGATAAGTCTCAAGAACAAAAGATGAACTAGAGAGAGAGAGAGTCTAAAATCTAGGTTAAGCTAAATAAAATGCAGCGTACCCCTGACATTAGGGTAATAACGGGCTTTTATATCAAGTCTCAAATACAAATCCGAGTTTTAAGGGAAAAGAGAGAAAATGGCCCACTCGACCTAGCAGTCGAGTGGTGTGGTCAGCCTGTGAAGAGTGGTGTCTCGAGTAGGCACTCGAGTGGGCGAGTTGAGTAGTCTATCTGTCTTCTCTGCAAGCTTCACTTGAGTCCATGAGGTTTTACTGCACAAGTCAAAGACCCAAGTATGCCTCGTAAGTTCCATAAGCACTTGATAAGACCCCAAATATGCAGAATGCATGCAATGCTTATACAAAAAAACACTAATCACCCTATATGAAGGATAAATGCATAGAATGATATGGACAATGGATAAAAGTTTATACTAAAAGGTGATAAAAGGGTGATAAAAACATGCATAATTTGGTTTTATCACCAATCAACCAGGTTGTTTTTCTACGTGTTTTTATATTTTTTTTTTTGCATTTTTTGGTGGTATGTAATAATACTTATATTAGTTTCTTTTGTTTATTTTTTTTAACCTGTGGTATGCAGATAAGTTGTTGTTTTCTCCTAATGAAGAAGGTTTTGTTAATTTTGTGTCGAGTGATACTGATTCGGAGGATGAAGACGACTCATATCACTTAGACATACTGGCTGATATTGGGTTTCAGAACATAGATGATGTTGACATAGATTATGAAGTTTATGATGATGAGCTTGAATCCAGGAATATACCAGGAGCCTCATCATTTCCAGTTGGAAATACTGGAACCTCTACATCTGTATTGCCAGGATTGAAACCAAACGGTATTAGTTTTTATATTTTGATAGTTTATATTATATGTTATAATATTGGATCTTAGAACAATCTCATTGAGTATGAGATCTATTGTATTTTTCGTCCATTATCTAAGTGTGCTTTAAAAAATTACATATTAGCATATATCATTTTTATATCTATAAATATTTAAGTTTTCATAAATGTTCTATGTTCTGATTGCATATTGGTTTTAGACTCTCCTTCACGTTTCCTAGACCAATTTTTCTTAAATAACATCTAATTATTCTTGTATTAAAATTAATTAAACTTGATTCTAAATTTTTGTTCTACAATTAATAATATCTCTATATACATTTGTCAGTTAAAATGCTTAAGCACTACAAGAAAACAGCATTTTAGCGACAACAAATGGCTATTAAATATTTAGTCGCCTAATTTGGCGACTACGTAGCCACACAATTGTGACAATTTTGCGACTCTTGTAATTTAGTCGTCAAACAGTCGCTATTTAGCGACTAATCTACTGTAGTCGTCACACAGTCGCTATTTAACGACTAATTTATGACTATACTGCAGATGTAAAATATTTGTCACGTATTAGTCGCTTTTTGGCGACTATTTTGCAACATGCCGACAGAGTCGCATAACAGTGGCATATTAGTCGTATTAAACTGGTGGAAAAAAAAACATGTTTTATACATTTGTAGGTTGGTGTGTACCGGTTTAATGCGACTATAACATATAGTTGCCATTTAGTGAGCAAAAAAAAATCTATATAACTAAACTTCTCCTCATTTCTTTCTCTCATTCGTAGAAACACAATTCTCCTCATTAATTTTGCTTATTCAATTCGTATAAACTTTATCTCACCAAAAAAAAAAATTCGTAGAAACTTTTCATTTTTTTCTCATTTATATAAACACTAAAAGCAGTATAAGAACGGGAAACTATGTCGGGAAATTATAATAATAGTAATTTTTGGGAGTGGATGTATAAGAGGTTCGATGAAGGAAGTGGAAATTTCTCGGAAGAGTTCAGAATGGGGGTGGATCAATTCATGACATTTGCAAATAGCCAGCCTCTAGCTCAGAGTAATGGCGGTAAGTTTTTTTGCCCTTGTAGTGTTTGCAAGAACGAAAAATTTATTCCGGGAGCAAAAATTTGGAGTCATCTTTTTAGTAGAGGATTTATGCTGGATTATTATGTTTGGTATAAGCATGGAGAAAAAATTATTATGGATTTAGGAACGAGTTATGTTGATACGACATATATAAGTGGGAATGAAGAAGTGGGTAATGTAGTAGAAGATAGATATGTGGATATGGTAAATGATGGATTTCGTAATAATGTGAGTTTTGATGATAACTATCATCAGGATGGTAGTTATCAGGATGTAGAAGAACCAGTACTTAACCATTCAAAAAAATTCTACGACTTATTAGAAAGTGCAAAAAATCCATTATATGATGGTTGTCATAAAGGGCACTCACAGTTATCGTTAGCTGCTCGAGTCATGCAAAATAATTCTGATCATAATATGAGTGAAAAGTTAGTGGATTCGTTTTGCAAAATTTTGTCTGAGTATTTACCAGAAGGAAACCAGTCTACTGGTTCACATTACGAGACAGAAAAATTGATGCACAATTTAGGCCTCCCATATCATACAATTTATGTTTGTATCAACAATTGTATGATCTTCTGGAAAGCTCACGAAAAAGAAGAAAAATGTTTATTTTGTGGTGCAAAAAGATGGAAGCCTAAGGATGACCGGCGTAGAAAAAAAGTACCATATAGTCGTATGTGGTATATACCTATTGCTGACAGATTGAAGAGAATGTATCAGAGCGAGAAGACTGCAACGGCAATGAGATGGCATGCCGAACACCAATCAAAGGAAGGAGAAATGAGTCATCCTTCTGATGCAGCAGAGTGGAGATATTTTCAAGAACAAAATCCCTGGTTTGCCGAAGAACCCCATAATGTTTATCTTGGATTATGTACTGTTGGGTTCAGTCCATTTGGCATGTCTAATAATCATTCGCTTTGGCCAGTGATCTTGACTCCATATAATTTACCCCCTGGTATGTTCATGAATGAAGAGTACTTGTTTCTTACAATTCTCAATTCTGGGCCAAACCATCTGCGAGCTAGTCTTGATATCTTCCTCCAACCTCTTATTGAGGAGTTAAAAGAGTTGGGGTCTACTGGAGTTGATGCATATGATGTGTCCTTGAATCAAAATTTTAATCTAAAAGCAGTGTTGATGTGGACGATAAGCGACTTTCCGGCGTATAGCATGTTATCAGGATGGACAACCCATGGTAAATTATCTTGTACGATTTGTATGGAAAGTACAAAGTCTTTTTATCTACCTAATGGAAAGAAGACGTGTTAGTTTGATTGTCACCGAAGATTTCTTCTTTATGGTCATCCACTGAGAAGGAATAAAAAAGACTTTCTGAAGGGAAAAGATGCTTCAGAGGAGTATCCACCTGAGACTTTGACCGGTGAACAAGTTTATTATGAGCGGTTAGATGGTGTAAATCCACCAAAAACAAAGGACGTCGGTGGAAATGGTCACGAAAAGAAGAAGCCAGGTTATGGAAAGCAACATAACTGGCATAAGGAAAACATATTCTGGGAGCTGCCATACTGGAAGGACCTCAATCTCCGACATAATCTTGATGTGATGCATATAGAGAAGAATTTTTTTGACAACATCATGTATACTCTTTGCCGTGTGAAGGGTAAATCAAAAGACAACATCGTGTCAAGATTGGATATAGAACAATTCTGTTCGCGGCCACAGTTACATATTGATGATGAGGGTAAAGCTCCTTTCCCAGATTACTCCTTGATAGAAGAAGCCAGAACAAGTTTACTGGAATGTGTGAAACATGCGGTTAAATTCCCAGATGGATATTCTTCAGACTTAGCAAATTGTGTTGATATGGCAAATGGAAAGTTTTCAGGCATGAAGAGTCATGACTGCCATGTTTTTATGGAGCGGCTACTTCCATTTATCTTTGAAGAACTCCTAAACAGGAACGTCCACCTTGCATTATCAGGTACTAATTACATATAGTTTTGTTTTTATGATTATGGTAAATATGATTATAGTAACCTAATGCATAATTAATTTGAATATCTTGTAGGGGTTGGGGCATTTTTTCAGGACTTATGTTCGAGAACTTTGCATCAAAGTCACGTTCAAATCCTAAAACAGAACATAGTTCTAGTCATATTTAATTTGGAAAATATCTTCCCACCATCATTTTTTGATGTGATGGAGCACTTGCCTATACATCTCCCCTACGAAGCTGAATTAGGAGATCCTGTGCAATATAGGTGGATGTATCCTTTTGAAAGGTTTTTCAAAAAGTTGAAAGGGAGGGCAAAGAACAAAATATTTGCAGCAGGATCAATTGTTGAATCATATATCAATGACCGTTCATTGAGTATAAGAGAGCAAATGATGAAGAAGCAAAACGAGATTGCTTATTTCTCAAAGCACTACTTTGCAGCGAATATAAAAACAAAATCAAGGTAATTGCTAAATTAATCAAAGTAAGGTAGAAACATGCTATCTATTTAAATGAAAGTTAATTATCACTCATTGGTCAGGTTAACAAGATTTGATGAAGGTGAAGCTCCTGTATATCATGTCCCTGGAGTACCTCATATATGTCCAAGTGGAGAGATGCATGAAATATGGCTGTCAGAGAAAGATTATCAATGCGCACATTCATATGTTTTACGAAATTGTGATTATTTTCAGCCAATTGAGAGGTATATATATATAAGTTGATATTTCTCACAACTTACGTTTTAATCCACTATAATTTCTCATATATTTGTTTTGGTCTTGTATATATAGTATGTTCGAGGATTTTATTTCTGCAAAATATTCTGGACTTACCGAGAAAGAACTCTCCGTGAAAAGAGCTGACGAATATCATTTATGGGTGAAAGAATATGTATGTCTAAACAATATTCATAACAACATACACATATATAGTTATATATATATATATATACTCATATTGTTTATATATATGAAGGTTACTTATTGGAACGCCACGAATCCATTTCCTATTTGGGTTCAAGAGATAGTTCATGGACCTTTGAATAAGGCGAAGACCTGGTCAATGTATATTACAAGAGGTTATTTGTTTCATACGCAAAATCATGGGGCTGGATGAAAGACATGTAATTATGGGGTATGTGTTAAAGGTGAAAATTACACGGATGCTTCTGATAAAGCCGATTTCTATGGGATTTTAACAGATATCATAGAACTCGAGTATGAGGGGATGGTCAATTTAAGAATCACACTTTTTAAGTGTAAGTGGTATGACCCTGTTATCGGTAAAGGAACTCGAATAAGCAATGGTGGTGTTGTAGACGTCCTTTCATCAAGGAAATACAAGAAATACGAACCATTTATTTTAGGTACATATTATTGTTGATCTTATATATATATATATTTAAATATATAAATTATATGTATAACTTCAATTAATATACATGTTGATTTTGCAAACAGCCTCTCAAGCAGATCAAGTTTGTTATATTCCATACCCATACACAAAGAAACCAAAGAAGTTGTGGCTCAATGTTGTCAAAGTTAATCCGAGGGGAAACATTTCAGGAGAATATGAAAACAAAGATCAAACTCTTTTGCAAACAGAAAATGATGATGATGTCTTGATGACTACAGTTGAAGATCTTGTAGTTGACAATTTGGTACAAAGTTTAAACCCAATAACCTTGATTACGATGTCGGAGATGCCGAACCAGAAGATGAATTTCGGTGTAATTTTTCGTCTTCTGATGAAGATTTTTGAAGACGAAGAACCTCAGTAACTATATATATTATAAAGTTAATTATGTTACATTTATTAAATGTAAAAACAAATTTCCAAATATTTTCTTAAAATTTTATTGCTTATGGTCAAAATTACCCAAATTTGTCTATCATATAAAATTTTAAAATAAAGTTTTCATATGATTTGAACATAAAATTTTAATCAAATATACATATAATTGTTATATATGAAAGTGCAAATATTATTAATACAAATTACTAAAATTTTAAATAAAAAGTAGTAATATTGTTATTAAAATTTAAAAGAATTATAATAATTAAACATTTAAACAGAAAATCCATATAATCCCCAATGTCTTAGAACTCCGTCTGGTTCATTCATTGAACCATCTGGAGTTCAACTGTACCCAGATGGAGTTCAATGACAACCAGACGGAGTTCAAAGACAACCACACTATTAGGTCTAATTTCTTCCCCTTTCCATTACACTTATTGCTTATGGTCAAAATTACCCAAATTTGTCTATCATATAAAATTTTAAAATAAAGTTTTCATATGATTTGAACATAAAATTTTAATCAAATATACATATAATTATTATATATGAAGGTACAAATATTATTAATACAAATTACTAAAATTGTTAATAAAAAGTAGTAATATTGTTATTAAAATAAAGTTTTCATATGATTTGAACATAAAATTTTAATCAAATATACATATAATTATTATATATGAAAGTACAAATATTATTAATACAAATTACTAAAATTGTTAATAAAAAGTAGTAATATTGTTATTAAAATAAAGTTTTCATATGATTTGAACATAAAATTTTAATCAAATATACATATAATTATTATATATGAAAGTACAAATATTAATAATACAAATTACTAAAATTGTTAATAAAAAGTAGTAATATTGTTATTAAAATAATGTTTTCATATGATTTGAACATAAAATTTTAATCAACTTTACATATGATTATTATATATGAAAATACAAATATTATTAATACAATTAAAAAAATTGTTAATAAAAATTAGTAATATTGTTATTAAAATTTAAAAGAATTATAATAATTAAACATTTAAACGAAAAATCCTCTATAATCCCCAATTTCTTAGAACTCCGTCTGGTTCATTCATTGAACCATCTAGAGTTCAACTGTAACTAGACGGAGTTCATTGACAACCAGACGGAGTTCAATGACAACCAGACGGAGTTCAATGACAACCACACTATTAGGTCGAATTTCTTCCCCTTTCTCAGCCTTCTCTCTCAATCGCCTCCATCTTTTTTCTCTCATCTTCATCAAAATCCCTAATTTCTTCTCCTTTCTCAGACATCTCTCTCGATTGCCTCCATCTTCCCCTTTCTAAGGCATCTCTATCAGATATGCCTCCACTAAAGAAGGTACGGCGTCAGCAGAAGAGAATCGTTGTTCCAAATGTCTCTCAAAGACCTGGAGGCACCAACCCCTCTACTACTGCCTCAAGAAGACTCAACCCTCTACCGCCTCAATACAACTTCACGCCGGCGGCCGAAGATCCTCTGAATCAGTCGCCCCAATCTCAAGTTCCCGTGTTTGTTCAATATTCAACTACAGCTCCACACATCGGCAATTATCCACCGCCACAACGACTTTTCCAGACCGGGATGCCTCAACAACGTGAAGAAGTTGCCTCTCCTTCCTCACATGAAGTCCAGAAGAATCCTCTTCCCCAATCCACTCCACGGCAGGACAATGTACCCTCTCCACTTCAGAACTCTCAGGCTCAGAGTCATCCTTCGTCATCACAAGGTAACAACTTCGAGGAACCTGCTCCAGTGCCGGCTTTGGAGGAGGAAATGCTTCAGGCTCTCAATGCTCTGCTTTTCGTGCCAAACAGGGATAGGTTTACCACCGTTCTTTCTCCCACACTGTCACCAAACTCTACTTGGTATGTGCATAACAAATTACTTACATTTGTGTTTGTGTCTGTGCTTGAGTCTGTCTTTGAACTATTTGAACTGTTTTGATTTTGATGTTCTGATGGAATTGTGTTCATCTTTATGTTTCCGTTACTACCATTAACCACCATGATCATTCGCTATTTTTCTGAGCCAGAGGTATTGGTGGGATTAGTGTTATCCTCTGAGTCTTCTCTTTGCTTGAAATAAATTGTGATATCAGATTCCTTCTTGATCAGTTTCTTCCTCACAGACTTTGTTGAAAAGATTCCTGTAGACATAGACTTTGTTGATCTCTAATAGTGTTTCTCACTATGGTTTCCTCTTTTGCTATTGTCACGTTTCATTTTGCGTGATTCACTTGTGTTGATGATGCCGTTGATGTTTACATCTTGATGTTTTTATATTGACTTTCTTACTGTTTTGTATTCTTATGATATGTTAGCTGATTGGATTGTTTTTTTCTACTTTACTTCTGCGTTTTCTTTGGCTTGTGTTTGCAGGTTTACTCGGGACAAAAAATCAAAACTAGTAAGGGCTGTTACTAGAATTTTTACCAACAAATTTGATGGTCCCTACTATACTTGGTCTTGTGTGCCACGGGAGAGAAAAGAAAGATACTTCTTCGAGTTTGCGGTATACTTTTTCTGTCCTTTAGGCTTTGCATATAGGTTTACGTGTGTTGTTTTTACTAATATCATTATATTCTCTCTGTTTTGTAGAAAACCCACACATGGGATCCCTTGATAACAGGGACAGTTCAAGCATATTTTGAGGACATCTGTGACCGCCGGATGAAAGGCATGGTTAGTAACGTGAGGACTAGTCGAAAGCGACCTAGATGGATCAAGGGTACTCTCTGGAAAGAGATGATGGCGTACTGGGATACTGAAGAAGCAAAGGAAAGGAGTAAAATCTATTCAAATGTTCGTATGTCTAATCGTGATGGTCTTGGTCCTCACGTCCACTTACCAGGGCCGACGTCGTATATCCAAGTCCAATATAACCTGGTTAGTAAGTTTTATATTTCTTATATTTTTTTGTCTAAAACATTTGCAGCTTAAAATTCTGTCATAAACCTTATTTATTTTGTAACATTGCAGGAAGAGAAACTGGGAAGACCAGTGAGTGTTGGTGAAGTTTTTATTAAGACACATACAAGGCCAGATGGTACGTATGTAGATAAGAAGGCAGAAAAAATCATTCAAGATTATGAGAAGAATATCCAAGACAAGCTGGCTGAGCTCGAGGCAGAGAATTCTTCTTTGTCAGATTGTGATCTCTCAGTAGATGACTATACATCCATCTTTCTTCAGGTCACAGTTTACACATTCCACATTTATATCCTTAGTTTTTCTCATGATATATTTACTTAGTGTTTTTATTTTACTTTTTCAGTCCACTGAGAAGGATTCACGAGGAACTCCTTATGGAGTTGGAAGCCTCAAGGAGACTCTCATCAATGGCAAGCGCAAGGAACCAGGAGATGCTTCATCATTTGTGGCACTGCAAGACCAACTGAAGGAAGCTCAACGTAAATTCGAAGAGCAGTCCCAAACTGTGGCTGAGCAAACAGACAAGATCGAGCAGTTGTCCATGCTGGACAAATATCTCCAACAAACTGATCCAAACTACCTCGCCTTCGTGGAAACTCAGTCAGCTGCACCTCCATCTTCTTCTTAGGTTACTTATCTTTCTCTATGTACTTCTCTGTTTATGAACTTGTTGGAGTTTTTGGATATTTGTAGTTTTTGTATGTAAGACAAGAAATTAGCATTTGTCTCTTTGCGACTATTTTTAAATCAAATGCTATTTCCATTTCCGTGTCAATATCAATTTTATTGGAATCAAATTCTTCATTTTGAGCAATTAAACGAATCCCAGTAACCATTCCAAATTCTTGTTCACTTAAAATATAGTCACTAAATTGTAGTTATTTAGTCGCCAAATAGTAACATATTAATCACTAAATGGTCGTAATATCTCTACATATTCGTATCTGAATATAGAGATATTGCGACTATTTGGTGACTAATAACAAATGTTAGTCGCTAATATTTAATCGGCAATTAGTTGCTAATATTAGCTACTATTATGTGACTATTATTACTTGACTGCATCTAAACCATTTTATTGTCGCAGAATAGTCGCCAAATCAGTCACATATTAGTCGCTAAAATTAGCGACTATTACACAACAGTTTCACAACTATTTTTTCTTTAGGTGCTGTTGTTGTTACCGAGTTGCCTATTAGTCACTAAATAGCGACTAAAAAACGACTAAACCATTTAGCGACTAATTATTTGTGATAACTTGATTTAGTCGTTATTTAGTCGTATCCTACAATTTAGCGACTAAGTTGCAACTATATTTGCAGTCGCTAAAACGCTGTTTTCTTGTAGTGAAGGTTTTGTCGACTGTCTTAGTAAAATATGGAAATGTTCATTAATGAAGGTTACTATGACAATGGTGATCCTATTTACACTTGTAGTTATTGTGGTGCTTGTATGTGGTATGGGGAAAGAACTAATAAGAGGCAAGTGCGATGTACACCGGTCTTTACGGCATGTTGTAAGAAGGGGAAAGTAAAAATTCCACTTTTGAAGGATCCTCCCAAAGCGTTGATGGCTTTGTTGTATAACAGTGATGCACTTAGTAAACATTACCGTGAGTTTATAAGGGAATATAATATGATGTTTTCTTTTACGTCCTTAGGTGGCAAGATTGATCACTCTTTGAATGATGGTAAAGGACCGTATGTCTTTCAGTTGAACGGCGAGAATTATCATCGTATTGGTGATATCCTACCAAGTGAAGGACAAGCGCCTTCGTTTTTGCAATGATACATTTACGATACATTGCATGAAGTTGCTAATAGGATGGCTACGTACGGGTAATAGGTGTTATTATTTCTTTTTCTGACTCTATTCTATTATATTTTAAATTTGAGTTATAACTTATTTTCTAATTGTAGGAAGGGTAGTTGTGGTAGCAAATTAAAAGAACAAGTAGTCAAGATGATTAAAAAAATGTTGGATGCTCATAATCCACATGTTCAGTCTTTACGTAATGCAGCTGATAAAATAAATTCTTCGGATAATACTACGGGTATGAAAATGGTTCTATCCAGTCATCGTAGTTATGATGGTAGGTATCAGAATCTTCCGTCTGCTGATGAGGTTGCTGCTCTGGTGGTAAACAATTTTTTTGTCTGAGAGAATTTCTCGTGATATAGTTATTCAAGGTAGATGTGGAGGTTATCAGCGTATAAGTGAGTCGCATCCTTGTTATTTGCCTCTACAATATCCGTTGTTGTTTCCTTATGGGGAGGATGATTTTAGGTTAGGGATAGATATTGGATATATAGATGATACAGGAAAAAAAGGACAAATATTAGTATCCGAAAATTCTTTGCATTCCATATTCAGTTCAGAATAATGAGGCTCCTACTTTTGTGATGTCCAGCACGTTGTTTCAGCAAATCATTGTTGATGTTTATACAATGATAGAGAGTAGTCGTCTGAATTATATTTATCACAATAAAAAAAAACTTCGGATGGAAATTTATTCCAAAATTCTGAAGGATGCAGAATCTGGAAAGTGTAATCTATCTCAGACTGGTCGTCAGATAATGATTCCTTCTTCTTTTACTGGAGGTTCAAGATATATGATGAAACATTATTTAGATGCTCTGGCCACGTGTAGATATTTTGGATTCCCTGATATTTTTATTACTATTACTTGTAATCCTAAATGGCCTGAGATTACAAGATTTCTGCATAAGCATAATCTAAAGACAGAGGATCGTCCTGATATTTTGTGTAGGATTTTCAAGATGAAACTTGAGAATCTCATGAATGAACTTACGTGTAATGGGATGCTTGGGTAACTCCAATCTGGTTTGGAAATTTTGCTTTTATTGTATTTATTGTAGTAAAATTTTATATAGTTATATTTGCTGTGTAATTATAAAATCCATTTGTAACTCATTTATTAATTGCCATTTTAAAACTTTACTTTCTTGCAGCTTTGTACACGAAGGAGTTTCAAAAGAGAGAGATGCCACATGCGCATTTAGTACTTTTTCTAGCACCAGGGTCTAAATTACCAAATAGTGATGACATTGATAAGGTTATCAGTGCTGAAATTCCTGATCGTGATGTGGAATCCTATTTGTATGAGGTCGTTGGTGATATGATGGTACATGGTCCGTGTGGGATTATAAATAAAGAAAGTCTATGTATGAAATCTGGGAAATGTACGGAGTATTATCCCAGGCCTTTCTTTTCAAAAACAAGGATTGATGATGATGGATATCCAATTTATAGACGTAGGGATGATGGTAGGTATGTTGAGAAGAGAGGGTTTCACTGTGATAACCGTTACATTGTATCGTACAATACTGAGCTAAACAGACGTTATCGGGCTCATATTAATGTAGAATGGTGTAACCAAATGAGGTCGATCAAATATCTATTCAAGTATATTAACAAAGGTCCTGATTACGTACGTGCGGCCTTGGTAAAAAATACTGATGGTGTAGAAGTATATGATGAGATTAAACATTACTATATTTGCAGGTATATTTTAATACATTGACATAAATGATTCCACTAATATCTGTGATTGTTTATGTTTATAATATAATTGTACGTATGCTTGTGATAATTTAAATAATTTGATGTGTAGATATATTTCGCCTTGTGAGGCTGCATGGCGAATCTTTGCTTATCATACACATCGTCGACTACACCTGTTCAGGTTCTATCTTTTCATCTTGAAAATGAGGAAGTTCTTATCTATGATGAAAATGATGCGGTCAGCGATGTTATTAATCGAACATCTATCGGAAGGTCAATGTTCCTAACTTGGATGGATTATAATAAACATCACCCTGAAGCAAGAGAGCTTACGTATGCAGATTTTCCTTTGCATTATAGTTGGAATAAGACAAAATGTGTATGGAGTAAACGGAAGAAAACTGGCCTTGCAATCGGTAAAATTATGTATGTTAGTCCATCTATTGGGGAGAAATATTATCTACGAGTTATATTAAATACTATCAAAGGTCCTACGTCTTACGATGATATCCAAACATGGAAAGGTGTCTTTAATGAAAAGTTTGAAACGTATGTAATGCTATGGGTTTACTTGCTGACGATAAGAAATATATTGAAGCTATTAAAGAAGCAAATATATGGGTTACGGGATTTCATTTGAGAAGGCTTTTTGTTATGCTTTTGATATCTAAAGAAGTTGTGGATCCTTTAAGGGTATGGGATGCTACTTGGGCTTTATTAGTTGACAGAATACTTGAATCGAGAAGGAGTGTGGCGACCGCATTTTTTTTTTTTTGAACATGGAATTAATGAACTAATGCCCATACATTAAACATTCAAAACCATACAATAGCAACCATTTACATAAACGACCACGAAGGTCAACAGTTCTACCGGTTCTAGCAATCCTTCGAAAGCTAACAAAAACCACAAAACTACCGGGTCCTAATCATCCCCTCTTCACTGCCTCGATTCCACGATCACGCCTTATCATTACCTGCATCGACAAAAGTGATGCATCAACATTTGGTAAACCAAACGCTGAGTGAGATTGATCCTCCCAACAACAGGTTATATGAAAGCCACACACAAATTTCAAACAACCACAACAACAAGAAATCAAACACACACGCGTTAATTTCTACTCGATCAAATTCATGCATGAAAATATTCCACAACCACAGCCCTATCAATTCCTAATCATCAACCCATGAAAAGAGATCAATAGCATATATGACTAACCACTTAACAATTCAAAACCCATGAAAAACTAAAACTCACAAGCTTAGTAAACACACACTAAAACTCCACAATGATCCATGGAATTCACCAAGAACCCATGAAAATCACCATCACCAAGCCAAGAAATAATACACAATTAAAGCTTAACAAGGCACAATAAGCAACAATCCATGCTTCTCTAACTACCAAACAAACCCCCACACAAGGCTTAATGTTAACCTTTGGTCACAAACTCACCTTGAAAACAAAGATGATTTTTGAACCAAAAACAACAATCACCCAACCAGCAGTGACTTCCCACTCGCCAACAGTAGCTCAACTCACCCTACAGCCAACCACAACAACCAAAAACAACATTTAACCTAAACTGAAAACATTCTGGAAACATCGCAGAACGATCAACCTGAAAGATGGGATTACGAAACGAAATCTAACCGTCCACACTCAAATCCCACCGTTGCAAATCTTCCCCTAGATGTCCTGAAGCTACCCACAAAATTTCGTAGCGATCAGACCGAAGGTTCACTTGCGATCTTCCTTTGAATAGACGCTGGTCCAAATCGCGTCTGAGACAGAACAGTTCATGAAAAACGCCTATAACTCTTTGAATATTGACTCAAATCAATATCCTCAAAAGGTAATATCTAGATATAGGTCTTAGCTACCATCCCAGAAAATTTCGTTACCTTTGCCTACTATTTGCTAGATCGAAACTCTTCTCTACCGGACTCTGACAATTCTGTCTCTCCCTCCCTTCACCAAAGCTATGAAGGATCTAGCCTTAGATGGACTCCACAAGCTCAAGAAAGATCTCTCTTCCTCCTCCAAGCTCCACGCCACAAAGCCTCACTCCAAACCTTCCTTCTTCCAAGCTTCACAAAGTTCCACACCCTTGATCTCGCAAGATCCAAGCTCCACAAGCTCACAAAGCCTTCCTTTTCTTCTTTTCTTTTCTTCTTCTCTCTTCTTTCTCTTCTCTCACAAGCTCAAGAAACTTACTCTCCCCCCTCACAAATGGCGAGCTCAAGAAGGAGAAGAAGAGAAAACCAATTTTGTTTCCCACTTGATACTTTCGAGAAAAACCCCCACAACTTTCGAACCAATTTATGACACCCCCGGTACAAATCTAAATTAATTATTTCAACCCCATAGTTAATTTCTCGAGACTTGTCTAAGGTTCATAAACTCGAAAGAGTTTCTAAATTAATTAAATTACTTAATTTCCAGAACACGGGCATTACAATTCTCCCACACTAACATAGATTCGTCCTCGAATCTTACGTTACCGTTCATCTCCAATGAACCCTAAGCGTCGCAACGATTACTTCAGCCTTGGCCAACCCGACCAACTCAACACACACACGAGGTTTACTACCAACCTCCGAGGTTTTCCCACTCAGTCACTATGTGTATGACACCGCAGCATCATGTGTGCTTATTGCTCACACGCAGACCAAATCCCATCACTCAAGACACCGCAGCATCTCCGAGTTCCGGGCATCTGCCATACCCCGCAGGGCATTACCCATACCACAGGACCCAAGACACCACAGCATCTCCGAGTTCTGGGTATCTGCCATACCACTCCACTCTGGGTAATATAACCTACATAAGTCTTGATATCCCATACCCCTCAATTCTGGGCAATATATCCTACGTCTAGGATATACACCTTACAGATCCACGGTATCACATATCACTCTAGGCTATACACCTTACGAGTCTGGGTACATCGCCAGTCACACTCTCAAGACACGCGGTCCTTCGAGCTATCGGCACTAGAGGAACTAGTCCTCTCATCGAGCAATAATTCACACATCTATAAGCACCTCGACTGAACTAACTCCCATGATCCGTGTAAATCCTTGCAAGGTAACACCGACATCACCCATATTCTGCACCCGGAATATCTGCCATGCATAACCAATACCAAGGCTATCACACCTATACCCAGTCACTTCAGGTACACCATAATCTCTTCCCGATTATGAACCAAACTTTTCTCATAAAAACTTCCCATGACACTCGTGCCATCAGCAATAAGAACTACCATCTTATTACTCCCATGCATTATCGCTTTTTAACACCAAAACGAAATACATAATTATGACTCCCAAAGTCATCAATAATAAGAAATACTCATCTTATTAAACACTCATAATGTAACATCGTTATACACAACGGAAATACAAAATGAAAACACATAGCATATAGCTACACCCCGAAACTGGATCCTCTCGATGGAACTCAAGCCGCAGCTTGCTTCTGGAACCACTTCCGGAACCTCGTTTCCATCCTAGCCTCTGGCTCCCAAGTTTCCTCCTGAGCCCCGTCACAGTCCCACCGAACTCGCATCATCGGAATCTTCTTCCGACGAAGCTCCTTGACCCTCCGCTTGAGAACTCTCAAAGGTCTTGCCTCAACGGTCATATTGAGCTGGAGATCTGATGGACTCTCAGCCAATACCTCGTCAACCCTATGCAAACACTTCTTCAGCATCGACACATGAAAGACCTTATGAAATGCCTGCATAATCTCGGGTAACTCCAACCGATACGCTACCGGTCCAACACGGTCTACAATCTGGAACGGCCCCATATACCTCGAACTCAACTTAGTTTCAGTAATGGACCTGTTCGGACCTCTCAGCAAAGCCATCTTGAGATACACTCTATCTCCCACCTCAAACACAAGCTCTTTCTGCCTCTTATCGGCATAACTCTTTTGCCAATCCTGGGCTTCTTTCATGTTCAGCTTCAAAACCCAGATCTTCTCCGTGGTTTACTGAACAAAACTCGCACCCAATGTGCTCCTCTCCCCCACTTGAGTCCAACACAAAGGTGTACGACATGGCCTCCCATACAGAGCCTCGTATGGAGCCATCCCAATACTCGCCTGGTAGCTATTGTTATACGCAAACTCAACCAAGCTCAAGTGATCCACCCAATGACCACCCCAATCCAGGACGCACATCCTCAATAAATCCTCCAGAGTCTGGATAGTCCTCTCGGACTGCCCATCTGTCTGAGGATGATAAGCCGTACTCATGTGCATCCTCGTGCCCATCTCTGCCTGAAACACATTCCAGAACTCAGATGTGAACTTAGGATCCCGGTCCGAGACAATGCTCACCGGTACTCCATACAGTCTCACAATCTCCTGCACGTACTTCCTAGCCAATACCGCAGCCCCATCGGTCTTCTTAATGGCCAGAAAACGCGCACACTTGGTCAATCGATCAACGATGACCCAAATAGCATCCTTGGTCCGAGAAACTGGTAAGCCTACCACGAAATCCATCGTGATCATATCCCACTTCCACTCTGGAATGGGTAAACTCCGCAACAAACCACTCGGGACCTGGTGCTCTGCCTTCACTAACTGGCACACGTTGCATGCCGCAACCCAGTTAGCAACATCCTTCTTCATCCTGACCCAATGATAATACCGCTTAAGATCATGGTACATCTTAGTCGCTCCTAGATGAATCGAGAACATACTCGCATGAGCTTCACTCAGGATCTCGCACCTCAAATCCTCGTCCAAAGGTACGCATACCCTCCCACTCACAAGGATAGTGCTATTCGCAGATACCTGATACTCAGAACCCGCTTCTCTCGAAGCCTTAACCAAGCCCTCATCTTTTTCCTGAGCCAGCCGAACTCTGCTCAAAAGATCCGCCTGATTAGCTGCCTCTAAGCCTAAAGGTTCCTGAGATACAACACACAACCGCAATGTGCTAATCTCGCTCACCAAAGACTCAACCTCATGCTTCCGAGCTAAAGCCACCCGCTTCCGACTCAACGCATCCGCAACCAGATTAGCTTACCAGGATGGTAAGCTATCTCCAGATCATAATCGGCCAGTAGCTCCATCCAGCGCCTCTGCCTTAAATTCAATTCAGACTGAGTGAAAATGTACTTCAGGCTCTTATGATCTGTGAACACCTGCACCTTTCCGCCATAAAGATAAGATCTCCAAATCTTTAAAGCGAAAACCACCGCAGCCATCTCACGGGGTTCCCAAAATTCCACAGTTTTTGACACTCCAGACGCAAATACGGGAAGTTTGATGGTTCCAAGTGACATGGTTGTTTCGCTTGTGAATGCTATTAGCGGAGCTGGTGGTCTCATGATTTCAGTTTGGTTAATTCCCATTCGATGCAACATGCTTAGAAAGTTTGATCAATTGAACTTCCAGTATCAGCTAATATTCTCGTCACTTCATAGTTCGCTACGTCAAGAGTTATGACCAAGGTGTCATCATGAGGTTTAGCTAAACTTCGAGTTTCAGACTCTTCGAACGTCAAAGTGGTATTGTACTTGAATGGTTCGGTTTTTGCATTCACCGCCATGACTGCTGCTCGCTTATGTCTCTTGTTTGCCTGAACTGAATCATGACACAGTTTGAAACTTCCGATATTTTTGATGGTCCGGCGTGATCTGATGCTCTTTGCTTCTTTGCGTTCGGCTAATTTAACATGTTTTTTTCTTTATTTAGTAAGTATAGAAATGAAAAATTAGAATTTTTTTTTTTTAGGATTGTATTTCCTTTTTAATTTTCTTTTTTTCCAAATAGTTTATATTTTTGTTTAATTAAACACGTGTCATAATCTTATTGTTTTAATTGACACGGCCAATCTTTACTTTTTGGTCTTCTAGATTGGCTAAACATTTTTTTTTCGTAACGACCAAAATATTTTTTATAACACTTCATTCAGTTTTAGGTTCCAATCACACCCTTTCGCACCTCCTCTAGCCAAGACAAAGAATGGAGGCAAAGCAACTTTGGGGCACGAACTTCTAGATATTAATCTCACCATGGCACGTGGATGACACCCATCAAAATCGTCTTCAGAAATCAACAAAATAATACGGCAAATAATAAGTCATAGCACGAGCAATATGTTACGGGTCCCATCACCCTTCATCGCTAAAGAAAGGTCTAGGACCGTACGTACGTGATAAGTTGCCCACCTTCATAAACAATTACGCAAGTCAATATATCTCTCGAATACTTTTCTACTAGTTCGCTTTCTGGCACTTGTCTCCAAAAATACCTTTTTCTTTTGTTAAAAATGTTTTTTTAAGGTTTAAAACAAAAAAAGATTGTAAACTAAACTAAACCAAACTAATCCGATTGACATTACAGGCAAATAATACCGATTTACTAAAAGTCCGAATAAACCAAAACCAAATCTAATCAAAAATCTACCATTTATTGAAACAGAGGTGAGACGATCCCGTGAAGATACGCAATCTAGTTTTGATATCAAAAAGCTAACATGGCAGCAAGATGATACAAGATCTGATTTATGAATACTTTCCGATTTGAGTGAATTGAATATGCCATAAAAGGATACGTAAGTCTTTTTGATAAAAATAGAAGCCTCGAATTCGAATGACATGAAAACAATAAACAATAATTTATGTTTAAAATAGATTTTGATAAAAAGATAGATAGATTTACAAAGTTTATTTCGACCTCTCCTATTTTATTATATAAATTTGTGTTGCATTTATGAGAAACCAATATGTATCAAAATTATAATTTATGAGATTTTGACACGTGTCACTAATCATTCAGATTTTATCATATATCAAATTATATAAAATATATACTAAAAATATTAACAAAAAGGGAACTTCGGTAATCTATATATATATAAAATATTAAAACTATATATTTAGAAATCATTATAACTAACACCTAAAAAAGAACAAATTAAAAAAGGAAAAAGAGAAATACAAAATTGTTAATATAACTAATCAATAATTAAGATTGAGAAATATATTTTAAAAAAACTACAAAAACAAAAATAAAACCATAACTAAAAAGAAATACAGTATTTGAAAATTTATCTTATTATTACGTAAACTTAAGAATTAACTAAAATTAACCTCATATAAGACTATCATAAAAGAAAATATTAATCAATAATTAAGGTTAAAAAATACATTTAAAACAAATGAAAGGAAAACATAAAAATTGTCGATCTGACCGAGGCGGACTGCATTTTAAGACTTTGGACTGACTGCACATCTTTGAGGAGAACGACAATAACTTTTCTTTGACCATTCCAATTAAGGCGAGATCAAGTGTTCTGGAAAGTTGACACCCGTGGATATGTTGAGCTTCTCCTATTTTGTCGAACAGCGTTGGGAAATTGCTTCAGAAATAGGTAGTTTGGATATATTGTTTAGAGTTTCGGATAGTTTGCACAACTTCCAAGAGAATGGCAATAAATTTTATTAGATAGCTCCGATTGAGGCGAGGTCAAGTTTTTTTGGGAAGATGATGCTTGCGGAAATTCATGGATAGGTCAATCTTCTCCTGGTTTGTCGAGCTCCATCGGGAATTTGCTTTGCAATGAGGCGACTTGGATCTGTGCTTCAAGATTTTGGATAGAGGTCGTCACAGATAGGTTATGCGTCACATGGGGCGTTGATGAGTGTCTATTTTGACTCGTTTTATTATTCTTTTACTTGTCTTATTGAGTCTAGAAGTTAGATTTTGTGTTCTTCTGGGCGGTTTTAGTGTCTTTTCAGGTTTTCACTTCCTTGGAGATAAAATGGGTAAAATGGAGCAGTTTTGGACGTTTTTACACATCATTGAATTTTGGAGACATCCTGGATCGATCGATCCTGAAGAAGATCAACCAAGCATGACGAGGATCACCGATCCCGAAGTAGATCGGTCAGTCAAAGGAATCTATGAGGTGGCACGTATCAGAGGAAGAAGATCGATCGATCTGATTTTATCACAAATATTCTCCACATCGCACATTAACTCATATTTTTAACCTAGAAGACACTCTATAAATAGGGATCATTTCCTGAGTGACCAGAGAGACCTAGACACGAATTTTACTATTACTCTGCTATTTTTATTTTCATTTCAAATCTGAAGTATAAAAGTATTTTCATTGCATTTTCAAGATCTACATTTTGTTTTCATCTATTTCTTTGCATTTTCAACCATACAACATCATGATCTATCAACCCATTACCATGGTTGAGTAGATCTACATGTTGGGAGATGGGATTTATTCAAAGGGATTTAATGTTTAATTAGGTTACTGTTAAAGATTATAATTATGGTTAATAGATCTCTACTTTTATGAAACAAATATTTTTGTTAGGTTGACGAATCTATCAAATGATTCATAGGGTTTTATAGTACAGCTAGTATTGGCTATTCTACCCAGAGTCTATAGTTTGTAGGCTTGATTTCCAGATTTTCAAGAGTTGAAGCTGGATCTACAAATGAACTCTATCAAACTTGCTCAAAATGTGCTATCATAGGGTCCTAGCGAATTTATGGTAGAATAATATTTGCTCAAACTTGCTCTCTGTGGATCTATCCCACCATTATACTGCTGCGCATAACCGTGCACTTGTGGAGTTTAGATGTTGGGTAAAACCTGATGCATAAAACATCACATCAAGTTTTAGGCGCCGTTGCCGAGGAGTAATTGTAGCCTATAGATTTAAGTTTTTAAACCTAGTCTAGGATATTTTATTTTCTGCATTTTAATTTAAGTCTTCGAGATCGACCGATCCCCATAAGATCGACCGATCCTACTTCTTGTACGATCGACCGATCCATAAAGATCAACCGATCCTACTTTGTGCAAGATCTATCGATTTTTTTTTGATCGATCGATCCTTTTTCTCTCGAGATTGACCGATCCCTTCCAAGATCGATCGATCCCAGAGCCTCTTATTCAGATCTGATTTTCAAACTCCTTTTACTTCTCAGGTGTATGCAATTAAGGAGCAAGGGCTCTAAAGATCTGAAAACCCTAAGCATAGAAGAGTTGACAAGGGAGATCTCACTTCTAAGGTGAACATGATTCCAAAAACACCAAAAGGTTAGTAAGATTGGTTGATGATTTTGAATATGATGATAAAACTGAGTGGGTAGAGGATATTAATTTTCTGTAGACAAAGAAACTTTCCAAGCATAAGTTTCAACCAAAACTTTAGGAGCACTCTTAATTCTCCCTATAATGTCTACCCAACTAGAAATCCAATTGAACAATGGAATAATCCTTATAACACTCAATTAAACTCTTTAATCCAACGTCCAACTGAATCATACCAACTGGAGTATCATGAAAATGTTGGATATGGATTCAATCAATATGAGAATTCTGGTTCTCTTGGCAAAATTGAATCCATGTTTCAGCACATCGTAGAAATACAGTCCGAAACTGCTGACGAGATAAACACCAAGATAGGAAGAATATCTGAAGCTTTAAATGAAAGAATCAGAGGTCTGGAATCCGAAGTAAAACTTCTAGAAATCAAAGCCGGCGAGACAAAAGCACTAGCCGAGTTTTGCTGTTCAATCTCTCAAGAGGTGTTTGAAGATATACATGGATTTCAGGACAGGACCGCTTGTTATGGTAATACGAAATGTCAACCTATGCAACAATTTGAGAATGCTGGTTCTCAAGATAGGACTGAACTCCTGTTCCAGCAGGTTCTTGATCATCAGAAGAAGTTTTCTGAAGATATTAATGCTAAGGTGGATGTGATGTACAAAGATCTTGCTGGGAAGATTGAATCACTAAGTACTCACACGGGAATGATGGAAAATCAACTTGCTCAGACTGCTGCCACTGCCAGAACACTCTCAGAATGTCTTCCAGAGAAGATGGAAGCAAATCCAATGGAGTAAAATCCAATGGAGTACATCGAAACTATCATGCTCACAAGTGGAGAGGAAGTTGCTACAAATTCACAAAGCACTAAGATCGATCGATCCACCTCACAGATCGATCAATCCCAGGAGATAATATTTTTGGAATTGTTGGATGAAGATGAGGATTGACCGATCCAATCTGGGATCGAAGGATCCCGTGAGACTTCGCATGAGAACATATTCAGATATTTTTCTTCTGGTGCTAAAGGGTCTGGAACCAAAGTTGTTGCTAAAATGGAACCACCCTATGTGCCCCCACCACCTTATGTGCCTAAACCTCCATATCTTCCACGCAAAGGGGGAAAGATGCGAGAGAAGATGTCAAAAAACCCTACAGTTAATTGCCATGCTTCTTGGATTGGTACATTGGATAACGTTAGTGGAATCAATTTTCAAGTGTGCCAAAATGTTCCTTCACGTACCCATCTGAGTGAGCTGAAAGCTCCAAGGTACACTATACCTAGACGAAGAGTGAGCGGGGATCTTGAAAAGGTCAATACTGTATTACCAAATGGCCACTTTTCCTGAGAGGATCCACACTTGAAGCTGACAAAGAGCACACGTAGTCTCGAACCACCTCCACCAAAACCACCAGATGAGGAAGACTTCATTCCTCTAATAGACCCATACCCTACCTAAAGTACCAAACAAGTCGAGCTAATGACTTTAAAAATAAGCGCTTATTTGGGAGGCAACCCAAAATGTTTTATTTTTCTTTTATTTGTTCTTGAATTTTTAATATTTTCCAAAATAAGATATGATGATGTTTTGTGTTGAGCTGACTGAAAACAGGTGCAAAACGCAGAAAATGCAAATTTCAAGAAGTTTTGGTACGCTGGGATTGACCGATCCTACCCAGATCGATCGATCCCCAAGACGAGAAAAGCTGAAAACCGGTTCATGTACAGACCAATGCTCCCTTTTGGTCGTAAAACTCCTTCTACGGATTATGGTTTGCTTTCTTGTTCACAATTCATTATCTCTAGTGTTGTTTCGCAGCACCCATTTTCTTTGATTTTATATCACTGCAGGATGCAGTGATTTAAGTCTGGGGGAAGGGGTGACTGCTTTCATATGTTACTAACACTGCGTTTTCTTTTGTTTACTTGTCCCAAAAAAAATTTCAAAATTTTTCATTTTTCTTGAGTCATTTTATTGAGTCAAAACATGGGATTTTACAATTTTCTTGGTTTCTATTTTATGTTGACATTTATTGGACTTAGTTCAGGAAGATTGGAAACACCATCAGTGGATCAATTTTACCCGAAGCGACCTATCCTTTGGAAATGTGAATGATCCAGTGTTGGCTCTATCTACTTGGACCTTTAACTTGGACTAATCTTCTCAGCTAGGGGCTCGATATCGCAAAAGGACCATATACATCTGGAGTTTACCCCATTCTTATTGGAGCTCCAGATGGCCAAGCTCATTTATAGTTTGGTTCCACACCCTTAAATGTTGTCTTGCATAAAAACTGATATATTATTTGTTTGTTTCTGATAACGGTAAGATGTAATAATCGGGTTATTTGTTTAAGTTCACCTTTAGTATTATTTTTAAGGTTTGATCGAGTTGAGTAGTACCTAAATACTTTCAATGTTGATATATTCTATATCGAATACAAGTTTCTTATATAGAAATATAACATTCATTCAAGTTTATAAAAGTGGAAATCCTATGTCAACTAAGTAATAATCATAAATATGGAAAATCTGATAAAATTGTCTAAAAGGAGTCACATGTCTATGCGAGATTTTGTTTCCCAAAAAAGTGTGATATGACAAAGGCTTACATCTTCCTTTTTCAGACTCTTTAATAGTATTACACAGTTACAAAGACTGAGTAATGACAAGATTTTTATAAAATCGAAAATATTGTATTGGTAAATGCTCTTTATTTTCCGTTTCAAATATAGTCTCTCTCTAAAACAACTTCTCAAGTTTATTCACATCCTTGCAAACAGATCGAAAATGAGTAGTCCTATATGTGAGCTAGGCTTTGATCATTGTGAGAATCTACCTGTGTTTGCTAAAGTTTTGCGGAAGTGGACGAATACTGCTCAGACGAGGGTCGACATTATTTGATGTGACGAAAATGTAAGCATCGTTTCGATTATATGGATTCTGCTTCTGGAAATTTTGTCATGTTTTAGATATATAATATCTTATTGTTTTTTTGTTTAACCTTATTAAGGGAGACAAGATTCAAGCTTCGCTTCCTGGGATCGTCTTGCATTGATGCAACCATCTATTGGCCTTAGGATCGTGGGTTTATTTGGAAGATTTTGTGTTAGTGAAGGAAACAAAAAGGTTTAGAAATACATCCCATCATTGGCGTATGCTATTCAATGAAAGGACTAAAGTTCATCCGAGCTTTAAAGTTGACAATAGCAAATTCTATTGTTTCTTACCATTTCAAGTCATTTACGATCGCATGAGCCCACATATGGAGTGCCCAATAGGTAAATGTTAACTACGGTTTTGATCTTCTAATAATATTTACATTAATCGCTCAAAATGATTTTTTTTGTTCATTGTTGTCTAATAGATTTATATGGAGTTTTGGAGCATGTTCAACCTATCATCATTTGTATTGACCATCCATTTGAAGAGTTTGTTAGGCAAAGAGTTAGGATGGTGAAGTTTAAGATATGGGACATCAAGTAAGTCTCTTTATAAACTACTGTATATATTGATTTCGGTAATTATGTTCCTGATTTTTTTTGAACCGTTTTAGTGGGTATGATCTTAATTTTGTTGCTCTAAACAAATTCGCTGATGAGTTGACTGCTGCCTGGGATCCTCAAGGACCAAATAAGATCATAGCTGTTTTAACAAATTGGAGAGTTTGTGAAAATAATGACGGTATAACTTATCATATTTTTTATATAAAACTATTACATAGTTGTCTAATATTTCTAATAATTTAACATCACTGATATTGGATTTGGTTTTACCAGGTTCGCAGTCCATTGTTTCTGGTAGACATCATGCGGAATTACTTTTTCAATCCACCAGTCGATGACATTTATGAATTGGAGAATGCGTAAGTGGAATTTCCTTACAAAACTTAAGTTTATATCCAATATGACCATTTTCTTTGTTGTGCCTAATCAGACACTATTTCTTTTCAGTCTAGAAAATGAATCTGATAGCAACGAAGGAACTGGCTCCACTTCTTGAATCTGATCCACGTTCGGTGTTACCATATTTTATGTTCACTTGGTATTTTTGGTTATGCAAAGTACCATGTTCTGTTTTCCCCTGGTTTTCCGATACATTTTTATTTGTTTCGGGCATGTTTTTTTTTTCATAAACTATGTTTGAAATTCCAACATATTATCTTGTCAGATTATTTACAATTACCGTATTGTTAATAGTTTGGCCATTTTCAAAGACAGCCCATTAGTTACTATATTTATAATTACAAATCTATAATGGAAATATATATATACATCATAACGAATAAAAAATTAAAAATAAACATACATATCAACCAAATATTTGCTCTGTAAATGGGCTTTTAAGGTTGCATATATATTGTAATCTTGTAGGGTTGTATTATTCTGGTCTTCTTATACTATTGCTTTTAAAATGGGCTTTTAATTAAGTAATTTTGATTATAAAAAGAAGAAAATATATGTTTAAACCGACAAAATATATAAATATATCAATTACAAGTGTATATAGATATATTCCAATTTATATACAGATATATTAACCGTATCTAACTATAATATATTATAAACGAACATAAATATTCTATAGTTGACATTGTTAGATATATTAATATTATATTTTCCTTTTTAATATGTTAAATCTTATATAATATTTATGGATATTACCATAATAACCAAATTCAATTTGATTGGATCCCCTAATTGTAACCCTAAATAATCTTTCTATATAAATAGTACGAGCTCCCTCTGCGTTATACATCCAATTCTAATCTAATCTTTATACAACTCTTAGAAAATAAGACGCAATGTTTAACAAGAATTCCAGTACGTCCGTTTTTCTAGATGAGACTGATCCTGCCTTTGACAGGTTTAAAATCAGAGTACGGGTTGTTAAGCTATGGAAAGGATTTCAAAAGAGTGCCAGAAGCTCAATTGAGATGGTTTTGGTTGATGAGAAGGTATTCAACTACTTATATCTATTTTATTTTTGAATTTAATACTAACTTGAATATTAAAAATTAGGGTACGAGAGTTCATGCAACAGTTGAAGATAAGTTGGTGAATTTTTTTCAAGATGAGTTGCATGAAGACCTGGCTGTGAACATAGATATCTTTGATTTTGTAAATAATGGCTTTGAATACAAGACTAGTCCGACTTTGTTCAAAATCAACTTCTACCGTACCACTCTTGTTACTCCATGCAAAGATTTCCTATTGAAGTACCAGAAAAATATTTGCAGACTTTGCCAAAATCAATTCAGGCAGTTTGGATCGTAAAATTTTAATAGGTATTATTTATATTTTGTAATACATACGATCATTTTTTGGTTGTAAATTCCGCCGATAATATATCCCGTTTTGTAGATGTGATTGGAAACATAGTCAACGTTGGCCCTTTAGAGGATATTCTGATTAAGGGTAAAAAGAATACAAAGCTAGATGTTGAGTTACGTGATCCTAAGTAAGATATTCTAATCTTAAAAAATTATTACTTCCACTGTTAAACAATTATTTTATTTTTTACTTAACTATGTTGATGGTTTATTATATGCAGTGACATGAGTTTGGTATGTACGTTATGGGGAAAGTATGCAGATCAGGTTAAGAAATACTCTGAGAACAATAAAGCTACTGCTATTGTTTGTGTTGTTCGTTTAGCTCAGATTAAGGAATTCAGAGGTATATTAACTTATAAATATATATCATTAGTTACTGTTATTTATCGTTTGTATAAATAATGACTTATAAATTATATATGTTTAGGGAACTTGAGTGTTTCTAACTCGTACAGTTCTACCAAGGTTATTCTTGATCCAAAGACTGTATATGCGGAAGATTTTAGGTCAAAGTAAGTAATCGAACATGTTATCGTTAATTAATTAATATTCGTATTTCCTAAGATAAATAATCATGTTACTTTATTATTATATTTTAAAGATTTAGCTCAAAGGAAGTCCAACTCGTGTGTTACGAGGATAAACAAGCTTCTACTGTGACTACTGTCAGCCTTCATGAAGAATTTTTCTCTAAACATGCCAGGAAGACACTCGACGAGATAGTTACAAGTGAACAGGTAAGTTTGCATTTTTTAATAAATCAGAATTTTTATATATAAGGATTATATACTTTATTAGAATTACACACTTTATTACATGTAATGTACTTACTTTATATGATATTGTACAATTTAATACAAGGAACTCGTATGTGTGACTATGGCTACTGTTGAGAGTATTGAGGATCCTTATCGTTGGTGCTATATAGCCCATAAAGAATGTGGTAAAAAGGTTGAACCATATCCACAAGATGATAATTGTGATGGTCCACCTGTTTATCATTGCAATAACTGTGAACAAACGGTGAAAGAAGTTTCTTACAGGTATTTTTAACAATTTTGATTAAACACGTTGATATGGCTTTTACTGATATATTAATTGTTGGAATAATTTGTTATGTAGGTACAGGTTGTTGCTTCGTGTCTCAGACGGTCTTGTGGATGCCAAGTTTTTTTTTTTTTATAGTTTGGCTGAAATACTTATTCAGAAAAGTGCTGATAAGTTAGTTGAAGATATTCCAGAGGTTTTTATTTTAACCATTTACTATTTTATAGTATAGTATATATATATACAAATGTATTTATGTATGTTTATATTTTAAATCTGTGTTGAAGGGTAATTATCGTGTACTGCCTCCGTCTATTGCAAACTTGGTTGGTAAGAAGATGCTATTTAAAATTAGGATTGGAACAGATAATATTAACAACAGTCGTGCCCATTACATTGTGCAAAAATACGTGGACAATGATAAGATGGTTCAAGACTTTATGGCACTTGTGAGTGTTGTCTTATTTTAGGGGTTTTTAATACTATAAACAATATTGCATATCTGTATTCACATAAATATATTGTTTTGTAGCCCGTAACTCCGATCATACTACAAGATGACCCAGATTGCAGAATTGTTTCTTCCGGTGTCATGACTAGGTCTAAAAGAAATGCACAAATTTTATCTGTTTCAAGTTATCCTGATGAATCATTGGAAAAGAAGATAAAGATAGAGAGAAAATGAGAACTGAAAACACTCGATTTGTCTATTATTAATGCTATACTATATTTTGTCATTGTTGGTCTAACATTTTTTTTTACAATTAAGACAATTATTTTGAAAATTTTGGTTTTGAATATTGATATGTTTTATATTAAAATTTATAATATAACTATGATATGTTTTATATTAAAGTATACAAATAATTATGGACTTAGATTGAATTATGTTTGTAAGATTACATTAACGTTAGTAATATCGAATTTTATGTACTGTAATATATCCGGTGATATACATCTGTACCGATAACATGTTTAATAAACATAAATTTAAGAATTGAAAATAAAACATCGATATTCATACTTGAAAATAAAACTTTGATTTCATATTCGCTGATTGTGTAAACTTCATAACATCTGAAATAACTTATTTTTAAATTTCATCATTTGTAAGGATAGTTCTAACAAGCAATATTGCGTAAACATATTTTTGTGAATAGCAAAAATTACATAATTGTTATACATTGTTAGCAAGTGGAAGTCCATACTTTTTATAATTAAAAGTCTATATTAGTAATATTTCTATTTTTTTGTTAAATATTAGATAAAATATATAGATTATTATTGTCGGTTACGTCGTATATATTTGGTAGTATTTGATAAATTCGTCTAGGTTTTTGGATATTCTCGGATTTGGAATATTAACTTTCGTATTTGAAAATAATTTTTTATCCTAAAATAATTATTAAATGGAAATATTGGTTTTTAAACTGCCTTTGTTATATATAAATACTTGTTTTAGGGTTTCATAGAGTACAAATTATGCTTTTATTGTTTTCTTTTACTTACCCCGTTTTAAACATGCTAGGGTTACTCTCTAGGTTAAGTTCCATACATGCTTCTAATATGATACAATTGAAGGTATTGCACGTTTTCACGGGACAAAATTCTTCAGGACAAACTATGGAGATGATCTTATGTTATTACTGGGTTAGTTAAATTCTTATGACATAACTGTATTAGTTGATGATAATATACGCCTAAAATTTATTTGTCTTTAATCTTACAGGGATGCAAATTCAAGCGACAGTTGAGGAACAGTTCGTTTCCCAATTTGCTAATGTTCTTCGTGAAGGTGTATGGAAGATAATAATAACGTAGGTAGTTTCTAATAATATTGGGTGTCATCGCGTGACTCATCATAAATTTATACTAATGTTTAACAATGACACAAGAATTTCGGATAGTCCTTCATTGTCGGAATCTACGTTCATTATGTTCAGACAAATTACAGAGATCTTGAATGAATCATATTGTCGGTGTTATCTAATTGGTAGGGTTTATATTGACTAAATAACAAACACGTTAATATCTTTATCAAACATATGCATGTGTTTTTAATATAAGTTTAATTTATTCTTCAGATCTATTTGGGGAGATTGTTTCACATGGACCTTTACAGTTTTCTACTAAACAAGGCCCGTTACTTCAGTTTACCGTTTACGTTTTGTCCTTGAAAATATAGAGTAAGTGTGATTTTTTAGTGGTTTAGGTTTACAGTTTCACATGGACTTTACAGCTTTTTTAATTTATTGTTTAGGTTTTTCATTTGTTTGTGATAGCATTGCCCATTATTATGTATTTAGATATTAAATGTTTTTTTTTGTTTTTTTTTTGCAGTGGTACAACTTTAAATTGCATTGCACGGGGAGATCTTGCACTTCGATTATCTGATAAGATTCAGCAATCTACTGGTTCTTTGTTAGTCGTAGCTCTAAGATGGTGGGGTATTCACAAACGTTTAACAGGTTTTTGGAATAATTTTTAATACCAGTAATATCTTCTCTATTTTAATTTATTTTGCACTAATTTATATGTTCATACAAATGCATTTGTTACTGTCCAAAGTCACGGTAGTGTATCCAATGTTTCTTTCAACCTTGGATTGTCTGAACTCGGACAGCTATACAGCATGTGAGTTTTAATTTTAAACTATTTATGATAAATAGGCATTTTATTCTTTTATCTGTCCAAAAGTATTGACATAAGTCAATGATTATTTTCATTTAGGTTAAGGGCCCGAACGCATAATGTTCCTGGATAGCTATGCAGAAACATGTAGTTTAGAGACGGGGGTTTGATAATCTTTTGAAGAGACGGAACGAATCTACAAATCAGAAATGCTTTGGAGAAATAAATATTTATATTTTCTGAGGATATTGCTATTTTCGCTTTGAGTTTAATTTTAAATTACTTTATGCCATATAACATCTATATATAGTTCAATCGTGTACGTTATGCCATATGATAACCTAAAAATGAAACGAAAGAATACCAAATCGAAGCAGATCACTGCTGACGACTCTACAGCTCCTATAACAGGTTAGTTCGTTGATTGTTACAGACGTTTGTATTCAAGGTTTAGTGTTAACTATTTCTTTGGTTTATCTAATATTCACCAGGTTTGAATAACAAAAAACAAAGGTATGTCTCTCATCAAGTTGACTCTCGAGATGCAGCCGTTGCAAGAAAGGCAAGGAAAAATTATATTAAAGAAGCAAGATTGCGTAAATCTCGTGAACGTGAGTCACTAGCAAACTCTAATTAGCTAATATACAATAATTACTCAATCAATACAATAATTTCTCAATCGGTCGAATTATTAACGTGTCTAACTCAAAGATTTTATTTTATTGATTTGATTAAGAGAAACATCATGGACCTAAAGAAGATATAAGTCTAGAGTCTGTACTTCCAAAAGGTTAGACTACCCAATTGACACTAATAGTAAATTTCTATTCTGTATATAGGCGCATCTCGTGCTTATACATAAAATATATTTTGTGTTATAGAGAAACTATTGCAAGCAGAACACGTAGAAGATTTTGCGTATTTTACTGCCTCGGATTCGGATACGGATACAAAGGAGATGCATCATAATTCTCATCAAACCGATATTAGTGGTAACCATGAATATAATGACTTCACATACCAAAATTCGGGTTGCATATTTTCATCGACGGTTCAACTTATTTTACAAAACCTGGGTTTAAGGAAAATGGTTTACATCTTATATTCAAAATATATTATTTGTTATTTTAAAATTTTCGTCTAATATAACTTTTATGATCTATTTGGTTTGGTAAAGGCTATTACGATGATGGAGATCCAATATTTAATTGCAAACATTGCCAGTCATTCTTGTGGTATGGTGAGAGAATAAACAAAAGGGTTAAAGTTACGAACCCTGTTTTCTCAATTTGTTGTATGAAGGGGAAAGTTGTGCTACCAAAACTAAGGGAACCACCACAGACACTCTTGGCTTTACTATATAATAGTGACGAGAGAAGTAGACACTTCCATGAGCACATCAGATCCTACAACATGTTGTGTGCATTCACTTCCCTTGGCGGTCAAATTGATCATTCTATTAATAATGGAAAAGGGTCATACTTGTTCCAATTGTCAGGCGAGAACTATCATCTCATAGGTGACATATTGCCTAAGGATGGTAAAGCTCCCGCTTTCATGCAGTTATATATACACGATACATTGAATGAAATACAAAACCGACTAAATGCTTATGGGTAAATGCTGTCTTAAATATTGTATTTTTTTTAATATTATTTTTCTTTTTCTTATTATTTATAAATGTTTTATTCTACAGAAAAACGGGAAACGTCAATAATCTGAGGACAAGTATTTTTGAGAATATTAAAATTATGCTCAATGATCATAAACCTCATGTTAAAGCCTTTAGGTCAGCCAGTGAAGTGTTCAGAAGAAGTAATAATTGTGAGAATCTACGTTTGGTTTTGTCTTGTAGTAGTGGTGATGGTAAGACTGATAATATACCTACTGCGGATGAAGTAGCCGCTCTCATACCTGGAAACTTTAGTATTGGAGAAAGTACTCGTGATATCGTACTCCAAACTCAAAGTGGAAATATCCAACGGATAAGTGAGTTACATCCTGCTTATCTACCTTTGCAATATCCACTTTTATTTCCTTATGAAGAGGACGGGTTTAGGTTGGGGATAGATATTGGATTCGTTGACAAGCAAGGGAGAAAGAGAAAAAATATTACTAAGAGGGAGTTTTTTGCTTATCGAATGCAGACAAGATTAGGAGAGACTCCAACTATACCTATGTCAGGAAGATTGTTTCAGCGTTTTTTAGTTGATACTTACACTATGATTGAAACAAATCGGTTACGCTATATTTGGTTTAACCAACAAAATCTGAGATGTGCTAATTATGAGAAGCTAAAAAAATTACTTGCTCAAGCTGATCCAAGTATTCAAAAAAAAAGACAAAGGATCTTTATTCCGTCTTCCTTTACTGGTGGTTTTAGGTATATGATGCAGCATTATCTTGATGCCATGGCAACATGCAAATATTATGGTTACCCAGATCTCTTTATCACTATAACTTGTAACCCAAAATAGCCAGAGATCACGAGATATATTGAAAAGCATAATCTGAAGAGTGAGGATAGACCAGATATAATATGTAAGGTGTTCAAAATGAAACTCGATAGTTTAATGCATCAACTTACACACGAGAATGTTTTTGGTGTACCTTCCTCAGGTATTCTTTGACTTTTATCCCATATTTTATATTTTTATTATTTTATTTTTATAATAACTTTTTATAAAAAAAATTTTAAACATTTCTTTATATTTTATTATTCAGCATTGTATACCATTGAATTCCAGAAGAAAGGGTTGCCGCATGCACATATTGTTCTTTTCTTAGCTTCGAGTTCTAAGATTCTCACTGGTACTGACATAGATAAGTTTATCAGCTGTGAGATACCGGACAAAATACTAGATCCATATCTATATGAAGTTGTGTCAGAATCAATGATACATGGACCTTGCGGAGATGCTAATAAAACAAATGTCTGTATGAAGAATGGGAAATGTGTTAAACATTTCCCAAAACCATACAATACTATGACAAGGATAAACGACAATGGGTATCCTCTATATAAACGTAGTAGATATGGTAGATTCGTTGAGAAGAAAGGGTTCAAATGTGATAGTAGGTATGTTGTTCCATATAATAGGGAACTATGTATCCGGTATCGTGCTCATATAAACGTTGAATGGTGCAATCAGTCTAGAGCAGTAAATTATCTATTCAAATATATCAAAAAAGGACCTGATTACATTCGTGCTTTGGTTAGAGCAGAAAGGAGTGATGGAGTTATTGAAGATGAAATCAAACATCATTTTAATTGCAGGTATACCATATTTCCATTAAGGTTTATTTTCTAATTATATATTTAATATTAACATATTTGGAATGTTATATTAACATATTTATACTGATATATCAATAAAGGTATATATCTGCATGTGAAGCCACTTGGAGGATCCTTGCTTACGCTACCCAAATGAGATCTACAACTTTTATAAAGCTATCGTTTCATATGTCTGGGAAAGAATTCTTGGTTTATAACTCTGAACATCCGTTTGAAAAAGTCCTAAATCGTAAGTCTGCTAATCAGTCAATGTTTATTGCATGAATGATAGCAAACATAACTTATGAAGAGGGGAGAGACTTATCCTATGCAGATTTTCCATCAAAGTTTGTATGGAAATCTAGGGAGCGGATGTGGTAACCAAGGAAAACAAACGCAATGGCAATAGGACGAATTTCATACGTACCTCGGATTGCTGGAGACGAGTATTACTTGAGAGTATTACTCAATGTTGTTAAAGGAGCAACTTCTTTTGAGAACATTAGAACAGTAAATAATATTGTTTACTGTTCATTCCAAGATGCATGTTATGCACGTGGATTACTTGACGATGATAAGGAATATATTGCAGCTATTAATGAAGCAGGTGTTTGGGGAACTGGTAACTTCTTACGGAAGTTATTCATTGTTATGCTCATGTCTAACAGTGTGGCTAAATCGTTGAGAGTTTGGAATGAAACATGAAAAATCTTGTCAGAAGATTTGTTGTATAAGGAAAAGAGAAAACGTTTAGATCTTGGTTAGTATATAATACTTTTGGTTTGCACATCAATATCCTTTTAATTCTTATAATTTAATTTATCTTCCTCCATTATATTGAGATTTTAATTTTGTGTCTCTAGAATACAGTTTATCTGATCCGCAAATACAACAACTGGGTTTAGTTGAGATAGAACGTCTTTTACGTAGAAGTGGCCTATCTCTTGTGAATTATCAAGGCATGCCCTTAGCTGATTTAGGGTTAAACAATCGTCAGAGAAACAACTTAATAGACAACGAATTTTCTTATGACCCTGTTAAACAAAAGGAATTGTTTGAAGATCTTTACTCGAAATTAACAGATGAACAGATGGACATCTATAATAAGATTAATGACGCAGTTACCGATGGTACTGGTGGTGTTTTCTTTTTATACGGTTTTGGAGGAACTGGTAAAACTTTCCTCTGGTCTCTTTTGTCTGCATCTCTTTGTTCAAAAGGGTCGATTGTTCTTAACGTAGCATCCAGTGGTATTGCATCGCTATTATTACCGGGAGGGAGAACAGCACATTCTAGGTTTGGACTACCTCTTAACTCAACTGAGTACACTACTTGCACTATGCCAATAGGGTCTGACCTCGCAGAATTAGTTAATTTATCCAAACTCATTATATGAGATGAGTCCCCGATGATGAGTAAATACTGCTTTGAAACATTGGATAGGAGCATGCGTGATGTTATACCGTGTAAGGATTACAAGCCCTTTGGAGGCAAGTTAGTAGTTTTTGGTGGAGATTTTAGGCAGGGTTTGCCTGTTATACCTGATGCTGGAAGGGATGAGACAGTAATTGCTGCTATAAATTCATCAAAACTTTGGAGAAACATAACAGTCCTATCGTTGACCAAAAATATTAGACTTCTCGGAGGTAATAACAGTGTTGAATCACAAGAACTCAAGAGATTTTCAGAATGGATATTGGATATTGGCGAAGGCAAGATCAATGAACCTAACTCTGGTGAAGTTGACATCGAAATACCTGACGATCTGCTGATAAAGAATTGTGGAAATCCTCTTGAATCTATAGTTACTGCAATCTACGGGGAAGATTATGATAGAAAAAAAGAATGTGTGTTCTTGCGAGACAGAGCCATATTGAGCCCTACTAATAAAGATGTTGGTGTCATTAACGATTTTATGCTCGCTAATTTTGAAGGTAATATGATACATAAACATTATATATATTTCAGTATTAAAGGCGAGTTATTATGTTAATTAATTGTTTAACATTTCTGGTGTGATTTAGGTGAGGAAAAAAGTTACTTAAGCTCTGATAGTATTGAGCCAGCATCAAGTACAGAAGCAGATAAGATGATTTATTCTCAAGAGTTTTTGAATAGTATTAAGCTTGCTGGATTGCCTAATCATGATTTGCGGTTGAAAATAGGTATACCAATAATGTTACTTAGAAACATAGATCCTAAGGAGGGTTTGTGTAATGGTACAAGACTTCAGGTTACAAACTTAGCTAACCATGTTATTGAAGCAGAGATCATAACAACAGAAGATGATAAGGTTAAAAAGGTTTTGATTCCTAGGATATTTCTTTCTCCATTGGATACAAAGTTTCCTTTCCAGATGAAGCGTCGGCAGTTTCCCGTCGTATTAGCATTCGCCATGACAATCAACAAAAGCCAAGGTCAAACTCTTTCAAAAGTCGGACTCTATCTTCCCCGTCCAGTTTTCTCGCACGGTCAGCTGTATGTGGCTCTTTCACGGGTAAAGTCAAAAGATGGTTTGAAGATTTTGATATTAGATGATAAAGGCAAGCCTCAGGTAACAACAAAAATGTAGTTTACAAGGAGATTTTTCAAAACATTAAGTCTTTTTAGATTACATATTACTTTTTTTATTATTTTTGATCGAAATGCTTATTTTAATTAATGGATTTGGTTATTTGATTTAATATTTATCATACATTTTTACCAAGTTTAATTAATTATTTCGTTTATTTATATGTGATTTTTCCTTTACCATATTGTTTTATACAAAAACATATACTAATGTAATCATAATTCTGTTTTTATGATTAGAATAAATGTTTACTCATCACAAAAATTTTGTTTACAAGGTAAATTCCAAAATATTAAATCTTTTTAGATTGCACATTGCTTGTTCAACATTTTTGGGTGTGTTAATTTTAATTTAGAACTTTGGTTATTTAATCATAATACAATTTATTCATAAAAATGTATTTTTATACAGATTTAATTCATTGTTTGATTCATTAAAATATGGTTTTATTAATTAAAAGATCATTTTATTAAAAATAATACTAATTCAATCATAATTCAGTTTTATTAATTATAATACATGTTTAGTCCTAATAACCCGCCCTGGGCCCGGGTACCTTCACCTAGTTGTTAATATATAAAAAAATATTAAAACCATATATTTAGGAATCATTAAAAACACCTAAAAAGAATAAATTATAAAAGGAAAAAGAGAAACACAAAATTGTTAATTTAACTAATCGATAATTAAGATTAAGAAATACATTTAAAAAATACAAAAATAAAAATAAAACCATAACTAAAAAGGAAATACAGTATTTGAACATTTATCTTATTATTAAGTAAAATTAAAAATTAACTAAAACCAACCCCATATAAAACTACCGTAAAGGAAAACATTAATCAATAATTAAGATTAAAAAAATACATTTAAAACAAATAAAAAGGAAAACCAAAAAAATTGTTAGTTTAACTATCAATAATCAAGATTAATAAATACATTTAAAAAAAATAGAAAAACAAAAAATAAAACCATAACTAAAAGGGAAAAGGAAATACTGTATTTACAAACTTATCTTATCATTAAGTAAAACTAAGAATTAACTAAAAGTAACACTAACAAAAAATATAATGAATTAAGTTAAAGTTTAGATAAAATATATTTTTTTAAAATTATGTATATTTAATTAATTATTTATCTCATTTATTTGTTAACTAGAAAATAACCCCAACAAAATAGAGAATAAATAAATAATAAATAGGATGATTAAACTTTCTATTTTTTCTAATACATATTCTATCTTATTATTTCTATTACACCTTCTTCAAATTTAGATGTTTAGATTCTAATATTGTTTACAATCCAATAACAATTTATTTGCTTTAACCTAAATTTAGTTTATTTGCAATGTTAGTTTTCCAAGTTTTATGTTTTTCTACTAAATTACTGATAGTGTTTTATTTATTTTTGATTGTTTTATACTGTTAATTATACATGGATATTTGTTTGATATAATGCATATTATTTTGCTATAAAAGTTTTGATTTCTATTAATTTATATGGAGTATACATGAGGTTGGAGTAAGATTTTAATATGATTGAAGATTGAGTTAAGTTGTATAGCAAAATTAAGTGTGTAGGAAGAAAAGCTAATTTAACAAAGAGTTAATAACCAAGAATTTTTAGATATTTTGGTTAATTTTGGGTATTTTAGTTATTTGATACTAAAATAATTGCTTTTTTGGGTTTATAATTGTAGGATAACTGTACTATATCAATTCTAAATATTATTAATATTTTGGGTATATAATTGCATTTTGAGTATTTCGAGTATCTATTCGGTTCTCAGGTCGATTCAGTTTAGGTTTGATCTTTTTGATATAGGAGTTTAGGACCTATTTAGATTTTTTTCGGGTTAGTATCCCTTTTCGGGTTGAATTTGGTTTAGTTTTTCGGGTTTCAGATATTTTGTCCATGTTATCTAATATGATGGTCGAAAAAAAAACAACAAGTGATATTTATAATAATATTTTAGTATAGAAAGTTAATTAACTAATTCATAAATAAAACTAAAATGTAGTAAATAACTATTTTTCTAACAACATATGATTTTTATTCCTTTTCCTAAAACAATTCAAAATTTATCTTTAATGATAAATATTTAATTAAATAAAACACATTATTTTAAATTATTTTAAAAGTTAAAACCCGCCCATCAAGCGGGTCTTAATCTAGTAATATTTAAAAGTTAAAACTATAGTGCTCTTAGGATTTATAAAATCTGATACTATTGGTTTATATTAGCACTTAACATAAATTGTGACGATTAATTTGGCAAAAACTACAAAAAAAAAGGAAAAATTTGGTGGCTGCCAAAAACTAAAAGAAAAAAATTTATTTCTGCCAAAACAATAAAAGGAAAATTATCACCAAAATAAACAACAAAATAATTAAAATAACTCAAAATCACAAAGTTCGTATATAATGAAATTATGAATTAATTGCTTATTAATGAATAATAAAAAATATATATATTCATATTTTTTCCTAATAATTAACTAAGACATTAGTTAATAATCTTTTTAAAATCGATATTCAAAATAAAGAAAATTGGTCGCATAATATATGTGAATCCCTATTTATACAATACAGATTTTTACTAAAACAATTACTTAACTATTGCAATTATAAATATTTATTTTGAATTTTTTTTTTCTCAATGAGATTTAGCATAAAATTGATATATACCGAAAAAACATAAATGGAAAATCATCACCCAACTAAACAATTAAATAGCATAAATTACTCAAAATAATGATTTTAGTATATATAGTAATTATGAATTAATTACTTATTAATGAATAATAATAATAAAATATTTTAGTTCCTAATTATATTGCTTATAATAATTCTTCTAATTTTATTCAATATCCTAAATCGTTTATATTATTGAAAACTTTGAACCTAAAATAGTTTACTTTCATAATTCTATATCTCATTTATTATGTTTGATTTCTTGATTTGCTTCTTGATTTGCTTAGTTTTGTGTTTAGTTGTTTGATTAGTGTGTTCTATAAATTGTTTGAAACAAATATTTTATTAGTATGTATCTAACTGTGTGTTATATTTTTTTTCTTTGATATCATTTTATGCTCATCATCTCAATATTACAGCAAACGAAGTGACTTAGACACAACATCTCATTCCAGTGACGTTGCCCCTTGCTAACAAGAACTGATATTTATTTACTTATTTGGTTGCTCTTAGCAATTGTGTTATAGTTGTATCAGACGATGTTTATGGAGAGACCAACTATTAGAGTTTCTGTTGACATATCCCCCAACTTTCTTTTTCATCTCAGTTCATTCAAACGTATATTCAGCCACGGTGTCGATAGATTGATGAGTGGAGTTGTGTTTTCCTCTACTTCCACAAGAAACTTGCTGGAAAGGCATAGTCAACGCAGAAACTTGCTGGAAAAGCATAGTCAACGTAGATATGTAAATAATTAAATTTTAATGTATCTTTTGGTTATTTCTAAATTGTGTAATTGGTAAGAAATCTCCTGGAGAGATTGAGAGAGCAAAATGATTCTCACCGGTAAAACACAAATGCAGTAAAATCAAAATTTGGTGTGATTATAATGAACCAAATTAGTAGAATCAATGTCGTTACTTAGTTCTCTGTTATCGTTTAAAGTTAGCTATTCAATGATTCTGTTATTTGATATATTCTTCATCCTCTATACTGAATAACAATCACTATTTTACTGAATAACAGAATCAATGTGTTTGTTTGATTTGTAGATATTTTTTAAACTTTGTGAAAGAAATAAGAAACTGAATAAACTATAATACATAGCACATTGCATAAATAGCTCTTACTAACAAACAGAGGAGGTTAAGCCAAGATATCCACAGAGCATGTCCAAGTTAGTAGAAGAATTGAAGACAACCAGTTAATTGATAAGAATAAAGAAGATGACTTCGCGAAGCTTGATTCAGATTTAATGGAGGTTAGAGGGAATTTGGTGAAGAAGGAAATTGAGCTGCATAGTCTAAGAGTGAAAAAGAAAAAATAGTGGAAACCGCAAGGTGCATGGACCTCATGGAAGCTCAGATTGGAAGAGGGAAGGTTCAGTGTGAGCAATGGAAGCAAGCAGAATCAATTTGTTTGGGAGCTTTTAAAATATGATGATTATTGTTGCCTCCAATTGTTCCTGATCTAAATTTGTATGGAATAAATGTTGAAGATTGTTGTTGCCTCTGTGGTATCGATCCTGAGATTAGGGATTATTTATTTCTTCATTGCGAATACTCAGAACAGATTATGCAACAGCTTAGGCAACCTAGCCAAACTTTTTTGGCATAGTCCATATTGATAAGTTGGCTCTCATCTTGATCTGGTCATGCTTCTCTGCTCAAGTGACTGGGCTTGTAATCAACAATCTTACATAACAGCATTTATATCTCTCAAAAAGCTTTGTTCCATCAGATAGATAAAAATATATGTGCTACACTTTTTCGTCAAGTATACCATAAAGGCTGTTGTGGGCTTCTGTCCAGATGAGTCACATACTCATAGATCCAAACTTAATTTTATGATGCTCCTCTTATTTCCATCCGACCTTTTAAATTTATTTTGGCCATAAAAACTTTCATTGGCTTTACAACAATTGTATCCAAACTCTTATTCCTCTAGGTAATATATGTTCAGTATGAGATGGCAAAATGTTGTGGAGAGAACAATTTAACTGAGAATATCTAAACGTTGAAAGAGTTTGGTGTGTTACTGATTTTTTTAATAATACTGTAAAAAAAATTGCATTGGTGTTGTACATAAATTTGTATAACTATATATTTTTTTAAACGTTGCCACATTTGTTGTTGAAATCGGTACTTAACAACAATATCTTAATTGTTAGAAAGAACTAGACATATGAATGTTTTTGCTCGAAAAAGAAGTACAAATTTATTGATCCTTCAATTACATTAATATATGCAAATTATTCCATGACATTTCATTACCTTATTGGGTTTTCTACCAACTTGGGAAAAATGGTTCAGTATTTCAAAAATCTAAAAATATTTGTTTTACCTTTTACACACTTTAACATAGGAATACATGGATTCAACGACTGTCCAACGTCATTCAGAAGAGAGTTTACTGGCATCATCTGTTGTAACCATTTATTTATTAGTTATTTCTCTCTCCATGATAGCTAAAACAAGAGCAGTTGTATCCTAACATGATGATTCTTAATATTCTTGCTATTCTTGAGTTCTTTATTCTGAACTATCTAATATGCTCACTTGAGTAGAATTTCATATATTCAAGTTGTTGGAGGCGTTGGAGATGAAATTCTCAGATTAGTCTTCATTTCTATTTCAAGAAACATAAAAATCTCATCGAGAAAGCAAAGGAGTCGTGAGAATCAGTTACACTTACAAAAATAATGTAGAGTTTTGTAACAATGGTGACAATGCAGATATTTGAATAATACAATCATACTTGTGGGATACTTGCAAAGTTTTGCTTTAAAACAAACTATAAGACTGAAAGATCAGAAGGAAGTTTTGCAGCATGGTTGCTAAGTGTTGAACATGAAAATGCACCTATAAGTGGAACAAAATTTTCCAATGAAGATGATTGTCAAATGGTGGTTGTTGATCCTAAATTTCTAATGCAATCAAGTGGAAATCAACTGCAAGACATATTTCAAGCCATAAAGGTACAGAACATTTTATCAAAAATTACATATGCAAGCATTATAAAGACATCAATCCGAACTCTATATTAAAAATGATACGTCATATTTTAATATGCTTTAGACAAAATTATTCTTTAAATCCTCATTTTATATTAAATTTAATTTTCTACAATTATAAAAAACATATATAATAAAAATAAACCAAAATGAAATTTTACACATAACTCTAACTATATAAAATTAATAAATACAAAAATATATTAGAAAATTTAATAAAAATAGACCCACGCATAGCGTGGGTAAAAACCTAGTTATAGAAAAGAGGAGAGGAGAAGGAGAAGGGAGAAATGCAGAGAGTTATGAAACATGCCTTGTAAATTCTCACAACGACATTAATCATACAAGTTTAAATTCAAAACTAAAAAAAAGAAAGATAAAAGACAATGATAATGGGTCTCGCCAATGATGTAAGAAAGACGGCCTTGTTATAGATCAGACTAGAGATTAACAATAATGAACATATGAGTCACAAGCTTTATTAAAAATCTTATTCAGAAAACCCTATTGAGACAAAACCAAGCCAAGGAAAAAAAGTGTGAATGGATCATATGGCCAATGTTCTAGCATTCTTGGAGTTGTGTCTTGACCGGTGTAGCCTCAACACAAAGTTTAGGGTCCAAGTGATCCTCTCGAGTACTCATTAGGGGTAGTGATACTGTAATGCTTGATGTAATAACTTGCTCCGGAGATGTTCAATGAGTCCAATGCATGTTTTACATGCCTTTTTTGCTCCATGCTCGTCTATTGCTTCCTTGAAAATCTCGAGAAGAAACAGAAGAGCAAACGAAGATGACTTTGAGAAAGCTTTGTTTCACATTGAAATCATCACGAAACCTACTTAGAAAGAGAAACACACAATGTAGCAAGAAATACTCATATCAAATCATTAAAAAGGACCAATTAAATTTTGGTATGTTAGGTTGATCAAAAAGAGCAAATCAAAAGTGACCAAATTCAAGATATGTAATAATAATGAGTAGAGAGTAAGATCAAGTGTGTTGACTCAACAAAACAAAGAGGAAACAAAGTTCAGGAAAACTTTTTCTAGGTGTTAGCCGGATTAGTGTGAACTAGTGCACGAAAGTTGTTCATCCAAACTCTCAGAGTTTCCGCAAGTCGTAGATCAGCAGCCAGACATCAAAAATCAGTTTCTGCCGTGACATCTTGGATGATAAAAGCTGCCCATTTCAATATGTGCTGGTACTCCATCCTGGCCCAAACTGCAGTGGTGGCATAGTAGAGCTTGATTAGTTCTCTGTCGTTCCTGGCTTTGTCACCTTTGAGATCAGTGTCAGATAACCCAACCTCAACATCAAGCCGGTTCAAATATTTCTGAATCAATCTCATCTTGTGTTTGTAGTGTGCCTTCTTGATGCAGCTACCAAAAACAATAATCAATGGATTAAAACAACGATCCGTAAATGGATTTAAACAAAGATTATATCACTTTAACAATTTTCTTTGTATTGTACCTGTTGAATCCTTAAATCCAATTAGGATTTTTGATGTTATAGCTGCACCTTGAGAAAGGTTGCCTACGTACCCTTGAGAAGGGATCAAGCCATTCGTAGTTCATAGACATTTGTGGATGTGAATGAGGCAATTTGTGTATTGATTATTCGACGTGTTTTGAAAAGTCTAGATGTCTTGTCATGATTTCTCTGTCTCCTTGTGAAGATGAGGGAGCTCTTTATTTATAATGATTTGAAGAGATTTAGAACTCTATTTTCCTTACTGAATTAGGTTTTCCTTTTCGTTCAAGATTTATTTTTCCTAGTTGATTTCCTTTTTCGAACTGATTAAGTCGGTTAAAGTCTTCATGGCCAATTCGATTGGGCTTTGAGATATCTCGGTCTTGATTTGGGTCGGGTCTAAGGCAGGGTGCTAAATCCGATACCAACACTTAGTCCCCACAATTAGTTAGAACAAATGTTAAGTTTTGACGAAGTAAGAGAAAATGACTTGATGTAAATTGAGATTGACTTCATGTGGGTTTGAACTTGACTTGGAGACTTGATGGGAGGCTGAATTCAGCTTAAGAACTTGATGATCCTTTGGCTTTCTCTTCTAATTTCGAGTGTAGAGCTCGGATTTTTGAATGAATTAGGGGTGGATGCAAGCGTAGGGCTTGACTTATTATGATTATGACAAATGCAAGTGTAGAGCTCAACTTACATAATGATTTGTTTGTGTACTTGCGAGCGTTTGAGCTTGGCTTCAAGACTTTCCTAATAAATGCGAGATTGATCTCGACTTTCTTGATGATGCGAGACTGAGCTCGGCTTTCTTGGTGATGTGAGACTGAGCTCAGCTTACAAAGCGAGGTAGAACTCCGCTTAAAGTGCAAGGAGGAGATCGGCTTTATGATGCGACGAGGTCGGCTTACACTGCGAGTGAACTTACTAGAAAATTTCTAAGTGGTAGACACTACGAGAGTTTAAGGGAACATTATCCAAAGCGGAACGTCTTCTGTCTTACTCAGGCAAAATTTCCCTTCGAATACAGAGCTCGGCTTAAGTGCAAGTTGATTCGGCTTATTTGAATTTGATGTGGAGCTGAGTCCGGCTTCTTTAATTATGATGCGAATCTGAAAATGAGTTCCGATTTATACCTTCAAAATTAATAGTCGAGCCCCGATCATACGGATGTTTTCATACTTATTTCGGGTTACCTCTTCAAAATCTGGCCCCAATTATGCAGAAGTCGACTTATTTGTCTTGGGTGATCCCTTTGTTTGTGAAGTTACACCTCGGTTTCTTGCTTTAGTAATTTTGAAGGTTTAGATGCAAGGAGCAACCTCGACTTATACTTTTTCCCTTAAATATATGTAACAAGTCAAGCTCCAGAGTAAGCGAATGTCGGCTTATTTACTCTAGGTGACTCCTTCTAAAGTCTGGCCCCAATTGTGCGGATGTCGACTTATTTGTCTTGGGAGACATTTTTAATGCGTAGACCGGTTCTAAGTGTACTTAAATCATAATCACGATAAGAAAATACCTAGCCAGGGAATCAGTATAAAGAAGAAGAAAGTAAACTTGAAAGTAGGAAGTGTGAGGTGTAGCTCAGCTTTCATGAACGACAAGGCTCGTTGCTAGGCTCATATGTGAGAAAAAGCTATACATATCTAGAGTAATTTTGAAGGAAAAAAGATTGATGATTAGAAAGACTTATCTTGGTGCGAGACGTCATTGAAACGAAGATGGTGTGAACAAGAGATGATGGTGTGAAGGTAAACCCCGTTAAGTGGTCAAAGATTATGCCACTTGGTGTAAAACCCATAGTCTTTTGAGGTTTGCGATATACATGGTTGAAGAAACAACATATTTTCTTCTAATTTGAAGGTTTTTCTTCTCTTGAGTTCCTCCCTCTTCTATCTTTAGAAACTGATTGTTTTCTCCTTGCTTTTTGTTTCTCACAAACTTGTCCACGGCGAGCTGGGACAGTCAAAGATCGATGTGTGATTGTTAAAGGCGAGCTGAAACTATAAATGGCGAGCTGAAACTTGTAAATGGCAAGCTGAGACTATAAATGGCGAGCTGAGACATGTTAAAGGCAAGCTGAGACTGTAAAGGCGAGCTGAGACTTGTTAAAGGCAAGCTGAGACTTGTCAAAGGCGAGCTGAGACTGCTCAATGGCGAGCTGAGCTACTTAAAGGCGAGCTGGGCTACTCAATGGCAAGCTGGACCACTCAAAGGCGAGCTGAGCTACTCAAAGGCGAGCTGAGCTACCCAATGGCAAGTTGGAACTGTTAATGGCGAGCTGATGAGTTCGTCGCACTCGAGTTAGGCGAGCTATATAGCTCGAAATAGTTATACGATTGAGTCAAGGTCGATTTGACAGAGGCGGACTGCATTTTAAGACTTTGGACTGACTGCACATCTTTGAGGAGAACGACAATAACTTTTCTTTGACCATTCCAATTGAGGCGAGATCAAGTGTTATGGAAAGTTGACCCCGTGACTATGTTGAGCTTCTCCTAGTTTTTCGAACAGCGTTGGGAAATTGCTTCACAAATAGGTACTTTGGATATGTTGTTTAGTGTTTCGGATAGTTTGCACAACTTCCAAGAGAATGACAATAAATTTTATTAGATAGCTCCGACTGAGACGAGGTCGAGTTTTTTTGGGAAGATGATTCTTGCAGAAATTCATGGATAGGTCAATCTTCTCCTGGTTCGTCGAGCTCCATTGGGAATTTGCTTTGCAAAGAGGCGACTTGAATCTGTGCTTCAAGATTTTGGACAGAGGTCGTCATGGATAGGTTATGCGTCACCTGAGGCGTTGATGAGTGTCTATTTTGACCCGTTTTTACTATTGTTTTACTTGTCTTATTAAGTCTAGAAGTTAGGTTTTGTGTTCTTCATGCCGGTTTTAGTGTCTTTTCAGGTTTTCACTTCCTTAGAGCTAAAATGGGTAAAATGGAGCAGCTTTGGACGTTTTTACACATCATTGGATTTTGGAAACATCTGGGATCGATCGATCCTGAAGAGGATCAACCAAGCATGACGAGGATTGACCGATCCCGAAGCAGATCAGTCAGTCAAAGGAATCTATGAGGTGGCACGTATCAGAGGAAGACATATTGATCGATCCTAATCACAAATATTCTCCAGATCGCACATTAACTCCGATTTTTAACCTAGAAGACACTCTATAAATAGGGATCATTTCCTGAGTGGCCAGAAAGACCTAGACATGAATTTTACTGTTACTCTGCTATTTTTATTTTCATTTCAAATCTGTAAACTATTACATTGATTTTTCTCAGATCTAAAGTATTTTCATTGCATTTTCAAGATCTACATTCTGTCTTCATCTTTTGAAAATGTTGGATATGGATTCAATCAATATGAGAAAGCTGGTTCTCTTGGCGAAATTGAATCCATGTTTCAGCACATCGTAGAGATGCAGTCCAAAACTGCTGACGAGATAAACACCAAGATAGGAAGAATATCTGAAGCTTTAAATGAAAGAGTCAGAGGTCTAGAATCCAAAGTAAAACTTCTAGAAATCAAAGCCGGCGAGACAAAAGCACTAGCCGAGTTTTGCTATTCAATCTCTCAAGAGGTGTTTGAAGATATACATGGATTTCAGGACAGGACCGCTGGTTATGGTAATAAGGGATGTCAACCTATGAAACAATTTGAGAATGCTGGTTCTCAAGATAGGACTGAACTCCTGTTCCAGCAGGTTCTTGATCATCAGAAGAAGTTTGCTGAAGATATTGATGCTAAGGTGGATGTGATGTACAAAGATCTTGATGAGAAGATTGAATCACTAAGTACTCACATGAGAATGATGGAAAATCAACTTGCTCAGACTGCTGCCACTGTCAGAACACTCTCAGAATGTCTTCCATAGAAGATGGAATCAAATCCAATGGAGTACATCGAAACCATCACGCTCACAAGTGGAGAGGAAGTTGCTACAAATTCACAAAGCACTAAGATCGATCGATCCACCCCACAGATCGATCAATCCCAGGAGATAATATTTTTGGAATTGTTGGATGAAGATGAGGATTGACCGATCCAATCTGGGATCGAACGATCCTGTGAGTCTTCGCATGAGAACATATTCAGATATTTCTCTTCTTGTGCTAAAGGGTCTGGAACCAAAGTTGTTGCTGAAATGGAACCACCCTATGTGCCCCCACCACCTTATGTGCCTAAACCTCCATATCTTCCACGCAAAGGGGGAAAGATGCGAGAGAAGATGTCAAAAAACCCTACAGTTAATTGCCATGCTTCTTGGATTGGTACATTGGATAAGGTAAGTGGAATCAATTTTCAAGTGTGCCAAAATGTTCCTTCACGTACTCATCGGAGCGAGCTGAAAGCTCCAAATTACATTATACCTAGACGAAGAGTGAGCGAGGATCTTGAAAAGGTCATTACTGCATTACCAAATGGCCACTTTTCCTGAGAGGGTCCGCATTTGAAGCTGACAACGAGCACACGTAGTCTCGAATAACCTCAACCAAAACCACCAGATGAGGAAGACTTCATTCCTCTAATGGACCCATACCCTACCTAAAGTACCAAACAAGTCGAGCTAATGACTTTAAAAACAAGCGGTTATTGGGAAGCAACCCAAAATGTTTTATTTTTCTTTTATTTATTCTTGCATTTTTAATATTTTTCAAAATAAGATATGATGATGTTTTGTGTTGAGCTGACTGAAAACAGGTGCAAAACGCAGAAGATGTGAATTTCAAAAAGTTTTAGTACGCTGGGATCGACCGATCCTACCCAGATCGATCGATCCCCGAGACGAGAAAAGATGAAAACCGGTTCATGTACAGACCAATGCCCCCTTTTGGTCGTAAAACTCCTTCCACAGATTATGGTTTGCTTTCTTGTTCACAATTCTTTATCTTCAGTGTTGTTTCGCAGTACCCATTTTCATTGATTTTATATCACTGCGGGACGAAGTGATTTAAGTCTGGGGGAAGGGGTGACTGCTTTCATATGTTACTAACACTGTGTTTTCTTTTGTTTACTTGTCCCAAAAAAAATTTCAAACATTTTCAAAAATAAAACTTTTTTCATTTTTCTTGAGTAATTTTATTGAGTCAAAACATGGGATTTTACAAATTTCTTAGTTTCCATTTTATGTTGACATTTATTGGACTTAGTTCAGGAAGATTGGAAATACCATCAGTGGATCAACTTTACCCGAAGCGACCTATCCTTTGGAAATCTGAATGATCCAGCATTGGCTCTATCTACTTGGACCTTTAACTTGGACTAATCTTCTCACTTAAGGGCTCGATATCGCAAAGGGATCATATACATCTGAAGTTCACCCTATTCTTATTGGAGCTCCAGATGGCCAAGTTCATTTTTAGTTTGGTTCCACACCCATACACCCTTCATCATTCAGACCCCAGTCATCTTTCGCAACATTAGGAGCATGTGCAACCAAGTGCAAAAACTACGGAGTATGGGAGCCGGTACAACCAAATGTTCTAAAGATTTCCGAGTAAGCTTTCTAGTATCAGTACTTCATTTATATTAGTTTGAGTTAACTATTGGTGCAGTTTTTAGTAGGATTGGTGCACATGGTTAGAACTGGTTCCAACTTACCCTTCTCAGAAAAAATGCTCTGGGATCGATCCTTTCTTGATCAATCGATCCCGTCTCATCCCGAGACTCTCTTTCAAAAAAAAAAAATAAATAAATAAAAGGAACCAGAATAAAACATTTAGTTTATTTAGTTAGTTATTTGTTTCTGTTACCTATTTTATTTTAGCACCAATAGCAACTCTATTAGGATCATTATATAGAAGCTTATTTGGGATCCAAGGTTCAGGAGATTGTGCACTATCTTTGGTTTTCGTCTCATTGTGGTTTTGCGCATTGGCTTGCACCAGAGTTCATATATCATGGCTAACCATCACCCTTAAAATGGCCCCTCGTTACTAGTCCTTAGCGATTTCGACACCCTTTGTGCGACTCCACGCAACACTTAATAAATGTTAAAGGGCCAACAATGGAGATTTCAGAAGTTCCCTTGGATCTCGGATGCTAAAGTATAGTAATGTTTGCTATGCTTATGGTAAAGTAAATATTGTACTGCTAAAGTTTGGTTAACCTTTCACAAGGTTTCTTTTTGGTTTACATGATGGATTTCTAAAGCTAAGCGTCAGTTCCCATTTTTCAAACTTCCACTTCTGAACTTTGTTTCATTGTCTTGTTTCTTACTTGAGGACAAGCAAGGATTCAAGTCTTGGGGTGTGATGAGTGTCTATTTTGATTCTAGAAGTTAGGTTTTGTGTTCTTCTGGCCGGTTTTAGTGTCCTTTCAGGTTTTCACTTTCTTGGAGCTAAAATGGGCAAAATGGAGCAATTTCGGAGGTTTTTACACATCATTGGATTTAGGAGACATCCTGGATCGATCAATCCTGAAGAGGATCGACCAAGCATGACGAGGATCGACCGATCCCGAAGCAGATCGGTCAATCAAAGGAATCTATGAGGTGGCACAAATCAGAGGAAGAAGATTGATCGATCCAAGTCGGATCGATCGATCCCAATTACGAATATTCTCCAGATCGCACATTAACTCTGATTTTTAACCTAGAAGACACTCTATAAATAGGGATCATTTCCTGAGCGGCCAGACACACCTAGACACGAATTTTACTGTTACTCTGCTATTTTTATTTTCATTTCAGATCTCTAAACTATTACATTGATTTTTCTCAGATCTAAACTATTTTCATTGCATTTTCAAGATCTACATTCTGTCTTCATATCTTTCTTTGCATTGTCAACCATACAACATCATGACCTATCAACCCATTACCATGGTTGAGTAGATCTGCATGTTGGGAGATGGAATTTATTCAAAGAGATTTAATGTTTAATTAGGTTATTGTTATAGATTAGAATTATGGTTAATAGATCTCTACTTCTATGAAACAAATGCTTTTGTTAGGTTGACGAATCTATCAAATGATTCATAGGGTTTTATAGTACAGCTAGTGTTGGTTATTCTACCCGGAGTCTATAGTTTGTAAGCTTTATTTCCAGATTTTCAAGAGTTGAAGCTGGATCTACAAGTGAAATCTATCAAACATGCTCAAAATATGCTATCATAGGGTCCTAGCGGATTTATGGTAGAATAATATTTGCTTTTAATAAAAGATCTATTTTGGTACAGTGTTTGTGTTCTAGATCTAGATCATTTAATTGCTAATCCGGTTAGATATCATTTTTATTTATTTAAATCTCTGCGATTTCCCAAATCCCAACATTTATTTTAAATTGATTTCTTTCCTTAATTAAAGATTTTATTCGGATTTGATTTTTGTGACAACTTTCCATATTTTCATCATAACTTTGTTTAGATATACGGGTCTATAGTGTTCTTTACTCTCTGTGGATCGATCCCACCATTATATTGTTGCGCACAACCATGCACTTGCGGAGTTTAGATGTTGGGTAAAACCTGATGCATAAAACATCACATCAGGCGTCCTACTGCGTCGTGAAATTGTCTTGAAAGATGGCAACATGGATCTTTGTTATAAGTGTTCGAGCAGATTGTGTCTATTCCAGAAAAAACGGTGATAACTTTTGGTAGACAGCTCGGACTAAAATAAGGTCGGCTTCTATGGAAAGCTGATTCTTGGGAGCTTCCACTGGTAGGTTATGATTTAACTGGGTCGTCCTACTTCTTCGGGAAATCTCCTCGAAAGATGGCAGCTCGAAACTACGGTTTAAGATTTTGGACAAAGTGTATGTTTCAGAAACACAGCAGTAACTTTCATAATATAGCTCCGAATGAGGCAAGATCGGCTTCAATGGAAACATGATTTATGGAGCTTTCTATACATAGGTAGATCGTCACATGGGTCGTTATACGCCGTTGGGAAGTCGGCTTCCAATGAAGCGGCTTTAGATCTTCATTCTAGGGTTTTGAATATAGAGCATCTGATATAACAACAGCAATAACTCTTGGAATATAGCTCGGAATAACGCGAGGTCAGCTTTTATGAAAAGATAATTCTCGGGGCCTTTGAATGATAGGTTTTGCGTCACCTAAGTCGTCCTACTCTGTTGGAAAAGTGCCTCGCAATAAGGCAGCTCGGATCTATTGATTCTGAGGTGGGATTTGACCTTCAGGTCGGATGATACTATCTACTCAACCATCTTTGAAAGAAAAATTTTAGTAAGAGTCCCCACAGGCGGCACCAACTATTGAAAGTCCTTAAATCTAATTAGAGTTTTTGATGCTATAGATGCACTTTGAGAAAGATTGCCTACGTACCCTTGAGAAGAAATCAAGCCATTCGTAATTCATAGAGATTTGTGGATGTGAATGAGGCGATTTGTGTATTGATTATTCGACGTGTTTCGAGAAGTCTAGATTTCTTGTCATGATTTATCTCTCTTCTTGTGAAGAAGAGGGAGTTCTTTATTTATAATGATTTGAGGAGGTTTAGAATTCTATTTTCCTTATTTAATTAGGCTTTCCTTTTCGTTCAAGATTTACCTTTTCGTTCAAGATTTCCTTTTTTGAGTTGATTTTCTTTCTCGAACAGATTAATTTGGTTTAAGTCTTCATGGGCCAATTCGATTGGATTTTGAAAGAAATCGGCCTTGATTTGGATCAGGTCTAAGACAGGGTGCTAAATCCGATACCAATAGTTACCCAATACCAACAGTACCGGATGAATCCCATGTCAATGTTGATTTGGAGGAGAATTACCCCGAACAACGTGGATGTATTTCCTGATTTTTTGATGAAAGACACATCCTCTCTCACAACATTCGCGTGTTCCACCCGTGCCCAATATCCAGTGACCGAGTAGTTGAGCTTATTTGGATTATTTTCTATAATAGGTAAAATCTGTAAGTTTTGAACCGTTTATTTGGATATCTTCAGTTTTTGGGATACCTGTAATTACCCAAGTATTAGATGCATGGTTTGCCGGAACTCTCCCCTAATCAGTTTATTGAAACATAAATCTATGTTTTGAAAATAGAAAAAAAAATCTAAGTTTTGACGTACTTTCCTTTTGAAGTTTCAGCAAAAAAATTATATAATTCTTACATGTTCTTATTTTGTTATTACAATATATATATATATATATATATATATATATCATTTATAACAATTTAAATCAATTTAAATAGCTAGAATAATATTGTTATTTAAACATGTTTGGGTTTGGAGGAATGCATGGGATCACGGCTTTGATTCCTTCTCAGTCCCTTTATTTCGCTCAGCTAGCTTCTCATCGATCCACTATCTGCCAACTCAAGCTTTAGGTAATCGTGGCTTCTCACTAGTTCTTGGGGTCTCACGCTCTTCTTGCTTAAAGTCTCAGCTTCTTTTAACTATCATTCTCTTACCTTTCATGATTCCTTAATTATGTTCAATCTCCTCTATTGTTTGTCTTAATTTTATTCTTATCTTGTATTTTTATCATCTTGTAACACTTTGGTTACATTTTAATTGAAAAGTTTTTATCAAAAAATTATTCAGGTATTAAATTCACAATGGGAATTCGGCAAAAAAAACACTCAACTAATCAATAATGTTTTCATTGACTAGCCAATTAAGCACACCGTTAGAAGATTAACGGTTTGGTTTGACTGACGTTTAAACGGTGGTCGTTAAGTAAAACGACGTTGTTTTGTTTCTAATTAAAAAATAGGGAATTTGGCCATAAAAACACCCAATTTATCAGAAATTGCCAAAAAAACATCCAAATTATCAGAGATTGCCAACAAAAAACACGAACTTCAGAGCTGGAAAAAAAAGCTCAAACAATTGTTGACACGAACAAGAACTTTCAGATTAGTTCCAAAGCAATTCTCCTTCACACAAACCTCAAGACCAAGGCTCAAAAATAGGCGGATGGGCCCCTTGGTTTCTTTGAAACACCAACTTTTTGATAAAGAGGTTTTTAATGACTCTAAGGCTATCAAATAAACCTATTGTGCATATCACTTTATGATCGAATCCACAAAGACTAAGGATCATTTACTAAAGATGTGAGATCTAAACTAATCTAGAGCAAATAAAAAATTGGTTTTTAACAATAGGAACAAAAAATGAGATGAAATCAAAAGAAAAACAAAAAATCATGGGTTCTGCTATCAAATGAATGAACTAACAATCAAATAATGATCATGGAATTCACAATCAAACAATGATCATGGAATTCAGAATTATCTAAGATAATGCTTAATGCAATTTATTTCATCATTGTTTGATTGTGAATTTTATGATCTACTTCTAAGATAATGCTTAATGCAATCTATTTCATCATTGTTTGATTGGTATTCACAATCAAACAATGATCATGGAATTCACAATTATCTAAAATAATGCTTAATGCAATCTATTTCATCATTGTTTGATTGTAAATTTTATGATAATCAAACAATGATCATGGAATTCAAAATTATCTAAGATAATACTTAGTGCAATCTCTGTCATCATTGTTTAATTGTGAATTTTATGATCATTGTTTAATTGTGAATTTTATGATCATTGTTTGATTGTTAGTTCATTTATTTGATAGTAGAACCCATGATTTATTTGTTTTTCTTTTGATTTCATCACATTTTCATTTTCTATTGTTAAAAACCAATTCTTTTATTTGCTCTACATTAGTTTAGAATCTCGCATCTTTAGTGAATAATCTTTAGTCCTTGTGGATTCTATCATAAAGTGATATGCACAATAGGTTTATTTGATAGCCTTAGAATCATTAAAAACCTTTTTTTATCAAAATGTTGGTGTTTCAAAGAAATCAAGGGACTCATCCGCCTATTTTTGAGTCTTGGTCTTGAGGTTTATGTGAAGGAGAATTGCTTTGGAACTAATCTGAAAGTTCTTGTTCGTGTGAGCAATTGTTTGAGTTTTTTTTCCAGCTCTGAAGTTCATGTTTTTTTTTTGGCAATTTCTGATAAGTTAAGTATTTTTTTTGATAATTTCTAATAAGTTGGGTGGTTTTATGTCCAAATTCCCCATTTTTTAATTAGAAACAAAATGACGTCATTTAATTTAATGACTATCGTTGAAATATCAGTTAAAAACACTTTTAATTTGCTAACAGTGTTTAATTGACCAATCAGTAAAAATATTGTTGATTAGTTCAAAAATTAATAATTGTTTAGGCTTGGTAGCTCAAAAGTTCATGTATTTTTTTTAGTTGAGTGGTTTTTTGGCCCAATTCCAATTTATTAATTCAGACTTTCTATCGCATTGACCCAACTGCGATTGGGCCGAATAACTTCATACCCAGATTAATGGGATCATGGCCCATATCCCCTAATCGCTCCTGCTTCTTCTCCAAAATTCTCAGGGAAGAAGAAGAACCAGAGCCATTCGCCGTCGAACAACCAAAGGTTCGTCTTTCTTCTTGTTCCTTCGAAATACAATTGGTTGAAACCAAAAACTAGTCTGTGAGGTACTTGTGTATAATTTAATATACTATGAACTTTTTTCTGTTCGTATGAAGATACGGCGTTTGGTAATAATGTCTTCTGGTCTGAAAACCGTAGAAGAGCAGCAAAAACCGATTGAGAAACTGCAGATTTATCCGCCAGCTAGCAGTGGTGTTTCTCCTTTTTGGCGAGGTTACTCAAAGTTTTCATCTTTAGAATGATTTTGATATGTAACTTTTGCAGACTTGTCTCTTACTGTCAACTGTTTTGTTTCTATCAGAGAAGTATGAAAAGGATGCTAAAAAGTATTGGGATAGATTTTACAGGCAACATGGAGATAGAGTAAGCCTTTTTTTATTTTCTCAGTTATTTTCTATCTCAATGTATATGTAGCTGAGCTAAATAGCTAAGATTGATTCATGTATATTTAAGTGTATTCTAGGGGTTGATTCACTTGTGATTTGGTAAATTCTTTTAATTTTGTTAGCTGACAATGTAAAGAATCCTTCAATACATTGTTAAAAACCATCTCTGTGATGATATGCTCATACATTATTATCTGTTATTTATGCATATAAGTGTAAAATATACTGGATTCACTTGTGATTTAGTTAGGTGGCGATGTAAAGGACCCTTTCGATAACCCTTTTTATTGATGGCATGCTGATACATTATCTAAATTATCAATGTTCCATTTAGCATTTGTTTCATGAATATGTGGTAGAGTTGTGAAAGTCATGAGCTGTCAAGCTGCCACTCCTCTGAACTGGTTAGATTGATTGATGGGTTTTTAGGACTCAAGTTAGCTAGTGATACTAGATATCAAATAGAGCTATTTCATTAGAGATTAGTAACGTAGGTCTTTGTTTCTAGTCTTGGCGGATCTTGTGTAAGGAGTGAGGGGCACTGTCTTTAGCTGTCTTAGTCATTGATTCTAGTTTTGATCAGCGATCTAGTCTAAGTTCCTTTCTGGTTCCTATATACTGTCATATCACAACGCTGGCATTGGTGCTTAGTGAAAAGTGAGTGGGAGCTCATGTTCAAATGATATTACTGTACTTTATATATTCTGATAAGATTCTCTCTTTTGTTCATCAGTTTTTCAAAGACCGCCACTACTTGGACAAAGAATGGAATAGCTATTTTTCCGTGAGTAGTACTAACCAATTCCTCTGTTATCTTCTGTATTACATATTCTAGTATTCATCCTGAGTTTGTCTTATTCTCATTTTCAGGTTAGTGAAAGTAAAGTCATTCTTGAGGTAATCAGAAATGCTCAAGCTGTTCCTCATCTAAAGCTTTTGTAGAATATTCTGCTGAGCAAATTGGTTTTGATTTTAAGGTTGGCTGTGGAGCTGGAAACACAGTCTTCCCATTGATTGCCACATATCCTCACATTTTTGTGTATGCATGTGATTTTTCAACACGCGCTGTTGACTTGGTCAAGGTCAGTCTTCATTCTTCGTTAATGTTTGATTTGTCTCTGCTAGTGAAGTCAATTTATTTAGCTCTGTGATGTAAGCTTTTATTTGTTGGGGATAACTGATAAACGTATTAATGCATTATGCATGAGTGTACCATAATACTATTTGATGTGCTTCACAGTTGTATTCTGTTAAACTTGATCAGAGTGTGACATAACTTGTAATGAAATTCAGGGTCATAATGAATACACAGAGACGCGTGTGTGTGCATTTGCTTGTGACTTGACTGGGGATAGTCTTGACAATCATATTTCTCCATCTTCAGTTGATATTGTGACCATGGTATTTTCCTAACTAAAGTATATTACCTCTGAATCTTTTCCTTTCTCTTCATCTCATGTTACATACTTGTTGAATAGATATTTGTTTTATCTGCGGTATCCCCAGAGAAGATGCCCTTTGTTTTGCAGAACATTAAGAAAGTACTTAAGGTATCAGCCACATCCTTTCTATAGTGTACTTTTAGGCATCGATCTTCTTCTGCAACTCTGAATTTCTCATGTTGAGTTATTTTTTCGTATTATTCCGTTTGCAGCCAAATGGATGTATACTCTTCCGTGACTATGCTGTTGGTGATCTTGCTCAGGTTTGATTCAATTTTTATTACTTTCAAAGTTAAAAAGTAAAAACACCTACTACAGTTTCACCTTTTATTGCCTCTTTGGAAGAAGAATCAGTTTTTATGAGATTAAGTTATTCTTTAAATGAGTTCTCTCTGATCTACATGCTTTGGATTATGAAGGCATGGTTACTCATTATATGTGTCACTATTTGATCAACAGGAAAGGTTTTCTGGGAAGAATCAGAATATCAGCGAGAACTTTTATGTCAGAGGTGATGGCACTGTAAGTTCTTTCTGTCTTCTGTTTTCCAATGCTATTTTCTATTTTTTGTGGCACAACTATGATGATGATTTTACCTTTTTTATGCAGCGTGCATTCTACTTTTCGAATGAATTCCTAGAAACTCTGTTTTCTGAACAAGGCTTTGAAGTTGAGGAGCTTGATGTTTGCTGCAAGCAAGTTGAGAATCGTTCACGCGAACTGGTCATGAATCGGCGCTGGCTCCAAGCTACATTTCGTCTCTCAAACGGCAACAAAAACTCTAGTGATAAATCTGAGGAGCTAAAACGGAAACAAGTTGTCCATAATACTGACATTGACATATCTGATGGTCTGGCGATGGAAATGTTCGGAGCCTCCCCATCAAGTCATGAGGTAAATAAACTTGAGTAATCTCATTGTTTCTACATAATATTTCCAAGAACACTTTTGTTTTTCGTTTTAGGCTTATAAGTTCATATCTGTTTGCTATGAAATTTGTTTTATAGATGAGTGTATTCAAGCTTAAGGATTCTTGTTTCAATATCAAACTTTTGTCGAAAGAATATCAACATACTTGCAAATCTACGGGGTTGATGCTTTGGGAATCTGCTCGGCTTATGGCTGCTGTTCTTGAGAGGAACCCAAACATTATTTCTGGAAAACGAGTGTTGGAATTGGGTTGCGGCTGCACAGGGATTTGCTCGATGGTAGCTGCCAGATCAGCTAACCTTGTGGTAGCTACCGATGCAGACACGAAGGCTCTTACGCTACTAACAGAGAACATCACAATGAATCTCCAGTCACCTTTACTCGGAAAGCTGAAAACAGGTGTACTTGAATGGGGAAACAAAGAGCATATAGAAGGCATTAAAGGTTTGGCTTGTGAAGGATTTGAAGTTATCATTGGTACAGATGTTACCTATGTAGCTGAAGCCATTTTACCTTTGTTTGAAACCGCAAAAGAGTTGATTTTGCAAAAAAAGGGAGACTCGGAAGTTGAAGAAAAGCCGGCATTGATTCTATGTCATGTTTTCAGAAGGGTTGATGAACCTTCTCTCTTGTCAGGTGCAGCTAAGTTTGGGTTTAAGCTTGTAGACAGATGGGCTGTGAATTCCCGGGAATCGCCTATTGGCAACATTATTGATCGTTGGTTTTCCGATAAGGATTTGGTCGCGGAAATCCCGAGTTCGGCTTTGCATATTCTCTACTTTGAGATGGAGTAGCTTTGGGTGGAGGAGGAGGAGCGAATGTGGATTAGATTACAAGTTTTTTTGTGATTTTCTCAATCAATGAATGTTAGACATGTATTCTTCTCAATCAGTGTGGATTCCGTTGGGTGATTTTGTTCTTGTTATCATGTAACAATCTGACATATAGTCATTTTTTTTACCATGGTTTAAAAGAAAAAGACTCGTACAAATTTGAGTTGTTTGAAAGACAATGGGATAGAAAACATTCTTACAATTTGAGTTGTTTGAAAGAAGAAAGTGTCTTGCTCTTGTGCTTGATGCAGTAGTTTGAGATATGACGGATGAATCGCAGCTGAATGATAGCAGATCAAATCCATTAGAGCATTACATCAAAGGCGCAATGTAAAGATGAAACGATATAATCGTAGCTGCATAGACTCATGGATGCATTGCAGAGTGGAAAAGAAGCGAGTATATACAAACCTGATCTCCGTCTTTAATGCCGAATTCAGTAAGACACTCAGCCTCGTTAACCAATATTTGATCTTCATAGGATAAGCAGAACTGTCCCCAAACATGCGGCCTTCATCCAAATGATAAGAGTAGGATCAATTAGAATCGTTTAGCAATTACTTACTTATTCTCTCATACAATGAGATCAAAATGGTACCATGAGATGTTGCCAGGCAAGTGAGAAAACGCAGCTTCTACAGCAATCTTGAGCTCCCCAACTGTGGCTGTCTTCCACACTTGAATACCTTACATATCAAAATTACGCTTAAAATGAATATCCTACTTAACCACAAAATTCAAATTTCTCCCGGAGATTGAGTATGGTACCGAAGGAAGATCCATCAAGCTTGAGGACAATGAGTTTGATGGGCTCCTCAGGCATCTGATTGTAATTAAAACTCCACCGACACGGGAGTCCGTCGATTAGCCGGAGTGGCGACAGAGACGCAGCAAGAGAGCGTCGTGGAACATCCATAGATTAGTTTTTAAGAAATTACACTTAAGCCTTGTAATTTAATTTTGAAACCTTTCCCGTTTGTGAGAGTGAGAGTGAGAGATCGAGGTACAGATATAATTTACACCTGATGGTGCTCTGGTAACTCTCCATTTCTTGAGGTTCATCTCAGAAGGGGGTTTATTGACGAGCTTACTTCTCTTGTGGAAAAAGAAAAACCTTATAATTTAATTCTAACCCAAAAAATATACCATATGTTATAAAAAGAATGACAATTTATCACGAAGATAAATATAAACAAAGACAAAAGTTTTCTACTCATGAAAATATGAAGATACAGATATAAAAGAAACAGAAAGAGGAATATTTTGCTATAAAAATTGTTCTATATTTCAGTTGTGTGTTTTGGATGAACGAATTCGTTTATTTATATAAATGTAAAAAGTTAATTACTATGGCTAATGACAATAAGCACCACATAAATTTACTATAACTGTAAACTGCATTCATGTTTTCTATATTGTGGTGTGTTTTATTAACTTTCAAAACACTCTTTTTCATATATGTTATTATGTCTCTCGTATAATATTTTCCGTTACTTTGTTAAAAAAATTTTTAACAAAATTTAGTGAAAAAAACCATAATAAGATAAAAAAAAGCACAATTTTGTAAGCTTCCTCTCGAATGTTCACATGTTATCTTATAAATTTTGTTGATGATGCATTTTATAATTATGAACATGTTTCTTGAACATTATGGTAGGTAATGATTTCATAAAGAGGTTTGCGGCACTATTACATAATCGAACATACTTAATTTTAGTGGTTTTAACCTTTTCAAGTTTTTTAGTGTTTTGAAAAAAACTTTAGAATGATATGTTTGGTTTTGTCACTTTTGATATATCAAGCAACATATGAAACATTGTCCTCATATAAAATTGTTATGTGCATTACAAGCAGCTTAGAGTCTAGGCTATAAAAAATGAAATTTGAAGATGATAATAATAATCTTACAACTGTGTGAATACTAGTTCTCTCAACCTAAGATTATGATACCATTGGGAGATACATCAATGACTCCTTCACTTCTAGGGGATAACTTTCCGTCATCGACCAAAAGATCATAATGTATATGCTCATGGACGGACCTACATTATAAATGGGTGGTGCAATTGACACACGCAAATCTTATAAATTATGTTTTTAACATTAGTAAATTTGATATTTTGGTATACATGACACAGGTAAATTCCAAAATTTGGTCTTTAATATCTGTATTAAGCTATATTTGACACATGTAAATTTTATTTCTGGGTCGCTATTGTATATGCTGATCAATTAGCTAGAAAATATGTAAATTATCAATGAACATTGGGGTTTATATTTTTTTTGTCCAAGTTTTTTTATCCACGTTCGGAAATAGAGATTAAGTTTTCGCTCATTAATAAAGTAATTAGATGGAAAAAAAATTCTCTAAGGGAAAAGAAAACACATATTAAAATTGATAATTGTAATATATTAAAACACATATTATTTAAAATTTAAATTTACTTATTTTTGATAGAAAACGAAATAAATAAAAATCTAAAGCGCAAAAATGGGAAATTATTAGTAATACCATTATGGTCATTCTACTTCTAAAAATACCACTCATTTGTGGTTATTTTTAAAAATACCACTATGGAATATATCAAAAACAATAATTTAATTTTTTTGTTTGGGTTTAGTATTTTAAGATTTAAGGTATAATTTTTAGGATTAATAGTTACAGTTTAAGGTTTAGGGCTTAGAGTTTAGGATTTTTAAACCCTAAATTCTAAACCCTAAAATTATGAGTATGTAAAAACTATATAAAAGAATAATTATTTAATAGAAATGATATAAAAGAGAACTGTATTTTAATTAAAAAAAAAAATTTATGTTATTTTTGAGAATTGTTTGCCCAATAATTAGTTATGATTTTCATTAAAGTTAATTTTATCAAATACATATCTATAGTATAAATGAAAATTGATTTCTTCTAATTTTATTTTTTTAAATGAACACCTTTAACTGATATTTTTTAAATCTCCCAAAAAAAATTGTTGTCTTTACGGAATTACGGTGAAAGAGTTCTATTCAAAGTCCAAAAGCATCAGTTTCTTCTCCTTCTTCGTGCTTTCGCATACTTTCGCCGATTCTATTTCTCCGCGTCGATCCAATTAAGCTTAGGCGTCTTTTACAGGTGAATTGGAATCAAAAATCGATTCTTTCTTTTTGTTGTTTGCGATTATGTGTGATATAGGGATTTGGTTTAGATCTTGATTTTTAACTGTTCTTTATGGAAAGCCTAAATTGGTTTTGTTTAGTTTCCTAAGATATTATGAAATTTACACAGAAAAGCACGGTTCTGGAAATCTGAATTAAACTGATTCTTGAATACCAAATTGTGAGATTGTTATTATTAACAAAAATTTGGGAGACTGAAATAACTCATGTAAACTGAAATAGGAATTTAGTGATACTAAACTACAAAATGATCAATTATATACTCAGATCATATCAAATGTATAAGGAGAAACTATTTGATAAGTCTGTCTTTGTTCTTCATTATCACACTACTTGTTGCTGCAGCTCATTCACTAAGGCAAGGACTCGTTTTTCGTATGCTGTTTTCTAATAAAGTTAATTCTTTAACAAAACAAGTTTCAAGATTGGACATTGACGACGAGGATATGGGTCCTGGAGGTAGTGAAACAATGGAATGCAAGTGTGGTATGCCTCTATGCATCTGTGTAGCTCCTTCCAAATCAATTGATAAACCAAACCCGCCGGTAAAATCTTGATTCCTTTCAATGTGTTTCCTTATAAAGTATGGTCCTTTCTTCTGAATAAAAATGGTTTTGGAAATAGGCTATTCGTGCTCCTGTGACTGTTACTCAATCAGAGATTTCAGCAAAAAGTAAAGGTTCCACTTCCAACACCAATGCGAGGTATCTTATCATAAAGAAAAAGTTTGTGCTTACTACTTAGAGCTTTAGACATGAGAGAGTTATTTGTCTAGGCTTTGAATTCAGCTGCCAGAGTGAATTTTCTATATCTTTGTAGTAATGTGATATGTAATTAAGCTATTGAAAATCTCAGATCAGCTTTGAATCCTGGACTAGAGATCCCCCAAAGAGACTATGTAGCCAATGGGGAGGTATAACTCTTACATCGATATTTGTAGTTTATTTGTAAAACAGTAATATTATTCATAGATTTTTATGGAATGTGTTTGTAAAAAGGGATTACGAGAAGCAATTAAGAATGGTGACACCGCTGGTGTGAAAAAGCTTCTAAAAGAGGTACTTGTTGTTCACATTGTGGAGCTGCGCTTCATTATGTAATTGCTCGATCAAGTGTACATGAAGACTAAAACTGTATAACACTCGCAGGGCGTGGATGCAAATTACCGCGACAAGCAGGGAATGTCCGTGCTTCATCTGGTAATCTTCTGTTTCACTTGTGTGATTATTTGCTTAGGTGTGTCGAAATATACTAATTACATAATGTTTCGTCTCCGCAGACTGTCCTGTTTAACCAAACTGATATTGCGTTGATGTTAATGGAACATGGAGCAAGCCTTGAGTACAAAAATGCTCAAGGTACGCAAATCTTGCCTTGGTGACGAGAACTAGTGTAGTTACTAGTTAGTGATTCGGTTATTATGTTGTTCTGGTTATGCTCAAAGTATACAGTTTTTAATCTGTCACCAGGAGAAACACCACTAGATTGTGCTCCTGCGACACTACAATACAAGATGCAAGAAAAGATGGAGAAGATGAAGTCGACTTAACTGCAGAGGTACAAATCTTTCCTCAAACCTGTTTTGTTTACGTTGGGAAAGGTCTGTAAAAGGAAAAATCAGAAAGGTCATGGATTTGCTTGTATTGAACTCTTTGATTACATTCTGTGCACAATGGTTTATGTTATGTACACTTTCAACCATCGGCTTCTTTCACCATGACACACAATCTCACCTTTCGTATGTAAACTCCAAACGCAGCGCGTGAATTCATATGATGCATTTACATCCAAATGCAAAAATAAATAGCAACATTGTTAAAATCCAAAAGCGTGTTACTGATACAAAAATATTTCACAGCCCTGTAAAAGATGACTTTAGTGGTTGGGGATGGAAGATAAGTGTCGGTAGCTCAAATCCATATTGGGCCTGGAATGGTCTGAAAGCCCATATAGAGTGACATGTGTCATGTGAAGAGTGTAGATAACATCGTTGTCAAGACCTCTCTCTCTCGTTTCTTGCTTCCTTTTTCTATAAAATCTAGCCCTTAGTCGCAAATATTGGCATTAGTCGCAAATATTGGCATCCTTACTTAATCAAAACAACCAAGTTTCATCTGCTTGTAGACTTTTTGTTACCTAACCATGTTTGGTTTTTGTGCTTGTTTTTTCTTTAGTGACTGACTCTTTGGCATAGTTCACTGATTCCATCAGCTCGTTCAAGCACCAGCTCGAAGAAGCGTAGCTAATTTATCTTATAAAATCATGGATCTGAAAAAGCTACTCTTCTCGAGAAGGTGCGTGAACGAGTTGATGCATATTTTGATCTGCAAAGACAAAATTGGATCTAATATGTCAATTTGTCAATCCAGGAAGTACTCTGTGAACTTATTATACCTTGTTTTGATTCTAGTATTGTTGTTATCAGTTTTAATGCTTGTATTTGGATATATTCTATCCGGATTTTTTGGATTTAACTTTGATTTCTCACTTTATATTTTGACTTTTAAGTTTGTTATTTGTGCAGTGAACTATTTAGAAGGCTTTAAGATTGGATTTGTACGGATGGGAGAACCAAAAGCAATTGTTTATCTTTTCTATTAAATCAATGTTTGTATTTATTTACTATATTATGTGAAAAATGAATGATGTAATCATGTAAAATACAAATGCATTTGTATAAATGGAGTTTAGTTAACTTGAATTTTCACATCTTTTACCTTATCTATTTATCTTATATCGCATCATGTTTACTTTTAATTGTTTTGTTTCTTGGATTATGTGGCCCTGATTTTTGTAATGCTTTAAAAGTCTTGGAGAAGAAAACAATACAAGTTGTGACATGTGACATAAGAAGATGCTGTCAAATTTCTCTCTTTTAATGTTTCTTGACCAAAAAGTTTATAAGTACTATTTAAAGCATCTTAACCTACTTCCATCTTTGATCTGAAACCATCTTCAACTCTACTTCATATCATCGTTAAATTATAATATGGATGTTTGAGAACTTTTAGATTATATATGGTGAAACACTAGAATAGTAATATTTTTTATTGTTAATTGCTAGAATAATCTTTTTAAAATGGGGTTTACTAGTCTAATCTTAATTTTTTATCAAAAGACAATTAAACCAACATGATATTCATATTAACAGTACTGCCATTTAGAATTAAATTAGTTAATAATTTTTAAAATAATTTGATAAAATTAAACGAGTAAACTAATTAAGCGTCTCTTATTATTTCTCATTTTTCGATCGGGAAAAAAAAATTTTAAACTATCAACCGCGGCCTCCGATTTGAAATTAGCGGCGGTATACTTTTTCTTGTTACCGGAACCTCATTGTTGCTGGTTGACTGCCGAAATTGTCTCGCTAGTACACAACCGCACCACCAAATGACGAAAGCCACCGAGAATTGTACAAAAAATCAAAAACCCTAGCTGTCCTTTGTATCTATATTCGCTGTTGTGTCCTTCCCTATCGCCGTCGTGTCTGCAACTCGTCGGATCCGTTAATTTTGAAAACCTTGTCACCTCTCCAAATCATCATCGCCGCTTCTACCCCTTGATCTTTGATTTTTGTCACCACTATCGTGTCAATTACTGCTCGTCATCATCGTCGTGTCAGATAATCTTCACCTCTGTCGAATCTTTGTCGCGAGTAAGTATTCAGAATTTTATTTATATTTTTTGATAATTTGCTAATCATTTTTATATAAGATTTGATTTATTGAATAGGTTTTTTGTTTCTAAATTACAATTCTGTTTTGCAGTTCTTCTTGTTTAGTTTCATTTGAATCCGGATTTAGTTTCGACAAATTTCAGCCAGAACGACTGCCGCCTGATTCATTTTTCCTGTGTGAGAATGTTATAATCCAGTAAAGATTTGTTTCATATTGTTTTGAAAATTGCCGCCTTAATGTTTGATTCAATGTAGATTTGTTAAAAGTTTTAAGTACTTTGATCGTAGATTTTGTATGCTTGGATGTAACGTTTTTCCTTATTGCAGAATTTTTGTTTTGTCATTTCGTGTAATTAGATAATTTTGGATTTCATTCGTTATATGTTGTCGCAGATTTATACAAATACTTGGCTTTGTTTTCACAGATTTGATATTCCATTTATTTGTGTTGTCGCAGATATTTTGTTATGTCACTAACAATTTCTTTTACTTGATATGTATAGGATTACTTCTTCGAGTGTTGTCAGACAGTATCCTCCTTGACTTTACAAAGCTGGGAAATCTCCAATATAAAAACATAGCATGAATCACTATTCCACTATGTCCAACTTTTCCAAAGTACGACATGAATTAGGAGATGACATGTGGACTTATTTGCTGAACTCTTCCATTGGGGTCTTCGCCAAGTTTGCTGATCTTTCATTCACTTTGGCTGCTGAAAGAGCTCATTACTTCTTGGTTAACCAGCTTTTAGTTGATGATGCGTATGAGATTTGGTCCTTGATTGATGATCAACCTCTCTGTTTCTCTCTCCACGAGTATGCCGCTTTTACCGGGCTCAACAGTGATCCGATCAAAACATCTGAGGTATGTACTCTTAGTCATGAAGAGTTTTGGATGGAGATGGGAATATCTACAGAAACATGGCCTACATATGAAGAATTGGTGAAGGTGATAGTGAGGAGCCATCTAATTTGGGAATCTGGACGTAGAACGCTTAATTTTGATCAATTCATAACCGAGGAAAAGGTTCAACATGGAAAAGTAAGTCATTTGTTCATTTGATTTAGCACATAATGTTGTGAAAGTAATGTGTTGGCTAACTCTTTATTATACAATGCAGGTACGGATGAAGCATATGATAGATTTACCAGCTTCGGATATTTTCCCAGTGTGGCGTAAAGGTGACAAGATAGATCCATTACTTTTAAACTTGATTGAAGATATCATGAGTGGAAATTTACGTGCCAACGCTTGGTCTGAAGATGAAAGTAAGAAAATACAGAAAGTGCTTGCTGATGTTGCTGAAACATCTACGAAAAAAAGAAGATGAATAGGAAGGAGCATGTAGAGGTATTTCCGCATCAGTTACCGTAAATTTCTTCATTATTTGCAGCAGATTTAGTTATTAGTTCCCGTAAATTAATTTGTTATGACCGTAGATTTCTTTGTAGTTGTCGCAGAGTAATTGATTATTTATCGTAGATTTCTTTATTGCTGCCATAGATTTATCTATTGTGGCAATAAAATACTTCATTATGTGCCTGATGGATAAACTGAGACATTATATGTTTATTCGATGTTTGGTTTGTATCTTTATTTGATGGTTTTTTTGTTTTATATCTTTAAATGATGCTTCATTTATATGATAATTTGCTACTTGAAATATATGTTACTATGCTGTTTGATTTATATGTTACTATGGTGATTGATTTATAAGTACTTTGCTGCTTCTTTCTATCTTTCTTTGATGCTTATTGAAGCTGTCTTTATTTGCTTGTTACTCAGTTTTTTTTGTATTGATTTCGCAGGACATGATGAGTCTCTATTTTCACTAGTTTTTACTATTGTTTTCACATGTTTTATTGAATCTAGAGTTAGGTTTTGTGTCCTTCTGGCCGGTTTTAGTGTTTTTTCAGGTTTTCACTTTATTGGAGCTAAAATGGGCAAAATGGAGCAACTTTGGACGTTTTTACACATCATTGGATTTTGGAGACACTCTGGATCGATCGATCCTGAAGAGGATCGACCGATCCCGAAGCAGATCGGTCAGTCAAAGGAGTCTATGACGTGGCACGGATCAAAGGAAGGAGATCGATCGATCTAAGCCGGATCGATCAATCCGGATCATAAATATTCTCCAAATCGCGCATTAACTCCAAATTTTGACCTAGAAGACTCCATATACATATGGATCATCTCCTGAGCGGCCAGAGAGAGCTAGACACAATTTTTCACTGTTACTCTGTCATTTTCATTTACATTTCAGATCAGTAAACTTTTACATTGATTTTTCTCAGATGTATAATATTTTCCATTGCATTTTTAGATCTACACTCTATCTTCATCTCTTTCTTTGCATTTTACATCATACAACATCATGATCTATCAACCCATTGCCATGGTTGAGCAGATTTCATAGATTGCCATGGTTGATAGGACCATTATTTGTTTTGGCTTGTAGCCCATGAAATTTCAGGGTCGGCCCTGACTATTGCTACAAATTCAGATTTTATAGTATAACTTAAAATGCATGCTTTCTTCTTATAAGCCCATGAAATGGCACTTTCCACAACCAAAAAACATCGACCAACTTGTAGAAGAATGATCTTCCACATTCCTGACCAAACTTACATCTGAATATTTTTGTAGGATCGAAGGAAATCAGATACAAGACAACCCATAATTTGTGGTTCCTTTCATGTATTTGAGCACTCGTCTTATGGCTTACCAATTGTGCATACTAGGATTACTAGTGTATCTAATTAGCTCCCCACCAGATATAGCTTTTTGTGGACTGCTCGTCATGAATATATTAACCAACTTTAGTATCCACCATTGGCAAGAACGAATCAAAAACCAAAACCTGATGAACGAAGAACAGTTTATACATAGTCGATATAAAGTTCTCTTTTCTTAGTTTTTTAATTATCCGTAGTGTGAATGTCTTTTGCTATTAGAATCCAAGGATACAACCATATATATTATTGATTTGCATGCAGCACCCATATATGTTTTGAGTTATGTTAATGACTAAATTATGAGAATAAATTCTCACCTTAATGTTTTGATTGATTTTACTGTTACAAAACTCCAATCAATTACAAAAAGATGTATGTTGAATTAATCAACAAAATAACATAAATGATTTGGAAAACTAAGAATCATCATTTAAGAAGTATCCCCATTATTCAATTTCAAAATTTCATAGCACACATCTAACATACTTTGACATACCTGCGGTTTGAATTTATTTTCTAAATTCTGATGTGACATTTGACCTTTATTTAAGCTTTTGGCTACTTCATTTCTCCATTTCTCATCCAAATAAATTTTATTTTTGTCATTCCAATATACCACCAGGTAATACTTGCGCGTGGCAACAATTCCATCTTGCATAAAATCCGGCCACTGCAGTGAATGTGTCCACCGAAAATATGGCCAATGGCACTTTGTCAAAGTTAGTTTAAACATTTAAATCAGTTTAATATTTTATGACTAAACTAACCCACAGAAAGAAAAGAAACAAAACTACTCACATGTATTGCAATCCACTCGACAAAACATGACTGGCAAGAATTTTCGCTGATTACTACTAAAACTTAAAAGACAACTAAGACGAGGAAAATTTCAAATCTTCAACCTTCTCTATTTTCTTATCTTTTCACTATTTTTCTAAATAAATGCATAAAAGATTATTTCTAATTATTTTCAGTGTAAAGTGAATAATTTATTAATGTCAGTATTATTCACATTCTGATATTTCTAATGTGGAAAATCTATTTAGCAAAAGAAATATATATAATTAATATCCAAAATATACTTTTAAAAATATGCATTACAATAATTGTTTGTAAAATAAAAGAATTAATATAATTAAAATAATAAATAATAAAAATGAAAACAACTACAATTAAAATAATAATAAAAAAATAAAAAATGAAAACAACTAACAATTAAACCAACTACATAGTTATAAGACTAAGAAAATATAAATATAATAACATATAGAATAGTATTATTAAATCTTTCGAATGATATAATTACAATACTGACATAGGTTATCTATTGTCGATTTTATAATTTAAATCTATTTATATTATTAATTCATAAATAATCCACAACATATTGTTTTTTTTTCTTAAAAATCGACGACAAATTATTGTCAAGGGTTAATATATTATTAATTATTATTGCCTTCCTTGGACCTATTTGCATTGTTGTCAACACATAATTGGATTGATATTCTTAATTCGGAAAAGACAAATTATTAATCCTTTGGGAGTTTTAGATGAGAGAGACTTGGTAAAGAATCTATCACACAACAATTGTACAACAGTTATTGAACACCCAAAAGTTTTTAACAACAATGCAAATAGGTCCAAGGAAGATGGCAAAAAGCCTTAAACTTGATCGATGAGGCCATGGAAATAAATTTCCTCATCCTAATTAAGGTAGCGCGATCCCATCATGCTTGTCACTGCCGCTGATCCCACTGCATAATCACAACCACTGATCTTCCTCCTGCGACTAGTGATATTTTGCTTCCGCGTTTTAAGTCCCATCAACCTACTGTTACGGATGTTAAACCGAAGATAAAATCCAAACTAGAATCTTCCCCAGAAGATCGAAGAATGGTAATTAAGAGTCTAGGAGATAACTTTGATAGAAAGAAATGGTATCTCTAAGAACAAACAATCGATGGATGATGACAAAGATGATGAACAGATTAGAGAGAGAAATTAGGGAGATATGAATATTTTTGATAATGATTGTTTTGTCTTGTTGTTCACCAACGTACATAAAGCATCACAAGCTCAACGGTCTAAACATGTGACCGGAGTAAATATAGCAAACTAATTTAACCAATGAATTAGATTAAACCGAGAATTGACATGAGCTAGATAAGGGGATAATAAATCCATGTAACACCTACCAGCTGCCACACCAAATTTCATCAAGGGAAGATCTACTACACTCAATAAATTAAAGGATGGAAGAAATGCTAGATCAAGTAAAGTAAAACCTAAATTTTTCTAAGGAAGAAGTCAGATTGAAGATGAAGGACCTAGACTGTGGAACTTAGTCAAAACACACATTTGATCACATAAAAAATGTTCGAAGATATCCAAACAATAGAAACAACCAGAGTATACAAAGCGATAAAAAACGGTCATGGCGTTACAAGTGGTATCAGAGCTTTAAGTTATGTCAAATCGGTTCTGACCCGGGAGGCAGTCCTGAGGGCGATGGGTGCTCAACGAGGACGTTGCGCTCTGTCAGTGGAGGTGATTGTAACATCGCGATTTCTGCTATATATAGTGGTGCATAAGGAGAGCTTAAGAGATTTGATTTGGCTACCTATATCACCAAAGTGCACTTATCTTTTCCGTCACTCCTCTAGTTAAAACTCCAGAGTTAAGCGTGCTTGGGCTGGAGTAGCACTAGAATGAGTGACTTATCGGGAAGTGATTTCCGGTACCGTGTGAGTGAGGCCAAAATACGGGAAAAGATCATGTGGTGATTTATAAGGATAGTAACAAGTCTTTGGAGCCTCACGACCGTCAGACAGGGGTGGGGCCCACGTGCCCGAAAGAGGACGTAGGTGCTCACTGGTAGGGACGGTCGGGGAGTAACATTAACGTTCCGCAAATTCATTTTAAAAAACCATTAGAGAATTAGTTGTACCAAGAAGCAAGTGTAACTCAAAATTCATAACCTAATTTGTATGCTGAGTTCCGAAAATAAATGCATTAAGACAAAAAAATAACTTGAAAATAGAAGAATGATGCGATCAGATTGTGCTAATAATGTTGTGGTATATTTAGAATATAAGTTCTAAACGATACGGATGAATAGACTATCGCTTTGATTATTATGATTATGTTTGCATATTTTGACGTTTATGATGCAACGGAAAGCACTAAGTTATTGGAGCTCGACCTCTATAAGACTATAACTCCACTTTCCCATCTTCATCAGTTTCCATATTTGTAGGATCTATCAACTGTTTTCTTCTGTGTATTTTAAAGACATCAATGTCATCATCACAGAGTTTAATCTTTTTCTAAAAGCACTGGGACATCAGAAAACTCTAAACACTTAAAACTCATACTTGTTTAAACCATTAAATCAGTTCAGTATTTTGTTTTTAAACTAACTCACGAAAAGGAAAAAAAAAAACAATTTTATTCACCTGTAATGCAAACCGACTTGACTCATTCAACTAAAACATGGTATCCAAGACATTTCGCCTAAGACTTCCAAAACCTAAAGCCCCTTAATAGACAACTAAGTCATCGACAACTTCAACCTTATCTCTCTTATCTCTTAACTAATTTCTATATAAATGCATAAACACGAGTCACACTGATAAGTGAATTAAAAGGTTATAAAGAGATGATATCTTCTAAAGTCTCTTCCATGCTTCTTTTTCTCATTCTTCTTCTTGTGTTTCTTCATATAGATAAAGTTCTTGACGCGCAAAAGGAAATTCGCAAACTTAGTGAGTGTTTTTTGTCTTTAAATACTTCGAAGTCATTACTATTTTACTTTTTTTTGTCAGGTTTATTTTTGGGTCAAACATTATTAGTTAAAGGTCTTGAGTTTTTCAGTGATAATTATATGGGGGGTACTGTTTAATCCTGATTTTGGTTTAGGATTTTCGAATATTTGATATTAAGATTAAAAATCAATTAAAAAAGTAAAAGTGAATCTATTACGTTATATTTAATCAAAATATAATTTATTTTTCAAGAAAAATATTACTTAAAAATGGATATAGATTCTAGAGTGTTTATAGATATAGACAAAATAAAACAATTTTACTTGTACCACGATCTGAGTATTTAAGTTTGGTTTAAGTGAATTGAAAAGACAAAGTATCACTAAATCTACCAAACCTTGCTACTCTAAATATGTATGAGCGAGTAACTATGTTTTTGTATACGTAAAGCGTTTGATTGGTGCTTGTGCAGAAGAAACAAACCATGTTGATCAAATGACGACGGTCCAAAAGCGCATTATTATCCCGCGTAAGCCTTTTCGAAGTCCTCGAAGTCCATCTTTTCCGACGACACCTGTTCCAATTTGCCGAAAAAATAGAGTCATTGGAGGATGTTCCCCCGCCATCCCTGACCCTGACCGTGCTCTCCCTCCCCGAGTGAATCACATCTCCTCCCCTGATCCCTCTCCCTCAGCCTCAAAGAATCTCGCTCCCGCACCCACTCCCATAGAGAATCCCATCTCCTCCCCTGATTCCTCTCCCCCAGAGAATCCCATCTTCTTCCCCGCCCCCCCTTTCACTAAAACTTCGACTGCGTCTTTAAATATGTGCATGTTTTCTTATTCGTTGTTGTTTATCATCTATATGCTGCTGTTTATCATATTTTATTGATTTTTCGAATACAATATGTTCCATCAAAACATTATTTTATTAAAAAAATATTTACATATATGGTAGTAAAAATTCCCAAAAGAAAAACTATTAAGAGTATATATAATAAAAAGAAAACCAGGTAAAGAAACATCATCACAAAGCATTGCACAACAATTTCTGAACACCCAACAAGTTTTTAACAATATTGGGAATACGTCCAAAAGAAAGATAAAATGGTAGAGAGATAGAGAGGATTCAACTTGAGCGAATAAGGCCATGCAAGTAAGCTCCAGTCATCACCAATGACACAATCGACACAACTCCAGCCGGGACCACTTTCCTCGTCCTTAGGTATCGCGATCCCATCATCCCTGTCAATGCCGCTGACCCCACTGCATAATCACAACATAAATAAATCCTAATCACTTATTATATATGTACAAGTATCATATCTTAGACTTACATTCCAGGGACTATCATGGCCAGATAGAGAGATTATCTTATATTCCCTTACCAATGCCAATGGAGGATGCTAATACAGGATTAACTGGGAGCTCCTTGTATACATAATAGAACAACGCAGCTGATCCTCCTCCTGCGACTAGGGATATCTTGCTTCCGCGTTTTAGGTAACCCATTAACCCACCAGCTGCCACAACAATTGTGATGAGTCCAAACATTATATATATGTTACACGAAGATGACGGATGGGTAAATAAATTGCATCAAAGAAAGATCTACTACACTTGGTAAAAGATGAAAGAAAACATATAGATATACACCATTACTGAAATCATTATAACCGAGCAGTTCCACACAAAAGTTCATTTTAAACCTCACGTGGTAAAATGAACTTTTGGTTAGTACTATCCTTGAACAAAGGTCTAAAGTGGAAACTGTTGTATCCTTGATGATTTTTTTCCGAATTTCTAATTTGTTAATAAAGCCAGCTCGTGTTCAGTCTCATAGAGATCATAACTCCACCAGTTAGTCTGCTATGGACAGATATCTCAAAGATGACAAAAGCTTGTTAGAGTTCAAGATCACATTGATTAGAGACTAGTAGTGTGGAAGAGACTTTAGCAGAACATTACAGAGCAAATGATCTTTATAAAGAGTGGTAAAAAACTTTTTCAGCTCCAAGGACAGACACATAGAGGAAAGAACCAGCAGAAATTTGAAGCAGACATGACCCAACCCCTTGTCTAATTGTCCTATATGAATAGAATCTCACAGTGTAGCTAAACCAAAGTAAAGAAACAGAAGATCTTATCGATATCATCGGCCAAAACAAGTAATATATTTAGCAATCCCATAAACTAATTTGATAAGGTGAAGTTGATGGACCTTAGTCTGTAGGGAATTTGTCAAAACAAACATTGAGCATCGAGAAAAGCTAGTCCATAGTAAAACGTCTCCACCAAAGACTATAGGTAAGATCCAAGCTGACGTATTCTAATTCCTACCTCTAGTTTCTCTAATTTCCTTACTTACCAACCTCCTCCACTCTAATTTCATCAGATAGTTTACAAATGACTATTAAATTACCCAAAATATGAAGAAATTAATCACACATAAAATTATATATTAGAAAAACCTTAACTATGCCAAAAAAAATCACAAACTGTTTACAAAATCTCACACTAAGTACATATGATCGCAAAGACATTTTTCAAAACTAGTGACAGAGACTTAACTGGTTACACAGAAAAAAAAAAAAAAAAAAAACTGGAAAGCAAGATCGAAGCATAGAAAAAAAAATGAAGAACTTGCTCAGATATAAGAAACAACCTCCAATATACAAAAACTCAAACTCGTATTAGACCATTTTATATATCTTCTTCAACCAGACTACCAGAGTATAGATCATGATCAAATCGAATATATATAGAGTATTTTAAAATTACAAAAGAAAAACATTTCTATATCCCAACTATTTGCCGCGCACATAGTCAAATTGGTTTGGATCAAGTCAAAGAAATAATATGAAAACCGAGAAGAACCGATTCAGATTGGTACCTCCGAGGAGAGAAGCATAAACAAGAGTGAACTTCTGCGACATAGATGACTCCATTTTCTTCTTCTTCGTCCCTCGCCTATGATGTTGATTTCTGCTTTCTTTATGGGAAATAGACGAGGCAAGTCTATGTCAAATGAAGCAAAACTGCAAAAGTCAAGAACGGCGTCATGACTCATGAGTGCTTGACTATGAACCTTAGTGGGCCTGGGCCAGGTCTTTTTGATGGACTTTTAATTAGGTCTCTGTGGAACCATCAGGTAGGCCATACAGACTTTTACTCATTAGTTTTGTTTTGCTTTTTTCTCGACAAACAAACAATTTTATTAATTATAAAATGGGAAAAATGTCAACAAAAAAAAGCCAACTTACATTTTTAGGAAGTGTTAAAACTTCCGTTAGCAACTTCCGTTTAATCAAATTGACATTGCTTCAACTTTTTAAAGTATTCAAAATGTGGACATTTAAATCATCAATTTTTTTAAAAATGTCGTTTAAATACCAAAGTTTTCGATGACTTCATAATTAAATGCTTAACTTGTGTTGAATGTGCCTTTCGAGGCATGACTTTAAATCAAGTGATGAGCACGTTTAGGGGTTAAATTGCCTGTTAGCAGCTTTCGTTTCATTAAACCGACCAATATTCCGGCAACGATTAATCATTTTTTTCTTTCTTCCAGTCATTTTATCGAGATCCAACCATAATCAAAAAGTTAACAATCTTGTCAAATTAAAATCCGTCTTTAGAGAAACATAATCATACGAAGTATTTGCCACCTGAAATCTCCAAAAAAAAATCTCATGAAATTCTCTAAACTTGATGGAACAGAAGATTTATGATTTGATTCTAACTTAATATTAGTTTAATATTAAATGTTATTTTAATAACCGATTCAATGGATGCAGATATCATCGGTTACTAACAACGCTTAAGAAACATTATTTCTTGAGGTGTTTTAGAGAATTTCATGGGAATTTTCAAAGATTTCAGGTGGCAAAGACTTTGTATGATTATGTTTCTCCAATGACGGATTTTAATTTGACAAGATTTTTAACTTCTTGATTATGATTGGATCTCGATGAAGTGACGGGAATAAAGAAACAAATGATAAATAGTTGCTAGAATATTGGTCGTTTTAATGAAACAGAAGCTGCTAACAGAAAGTTTAACCTCGTAAACGTCCTCCGTCACTTGATTTAAAGTCATGTCTCAAATGGCACAGTCAACACAAGTTAAGCATTTAGTTACAAATTCATCGAAAACTTTGACGTTTAAATGACATTTTTTAAAAAGTTGATGATTTAAACATCCACATTTTGAAAGTTGATGGATTTTAATAAAATTTGAAGCGACGTCGTTTTTATTAAACGGAAAGTTTGCTATTTAAACACCATCGACGTCAATTTAACAACGTGCCTCAAATGGCCCAGTCAACGAAAGTTTTCTATTTAATTTTAATCAACGAAAAATTTGAGCATTTAAACAGTATTTCGTAAGTTCCGGATTTAAATGTCCTAAAAATGTAAGTTCATACTTTTTTGGCATTTTTCCCATTATAAAATTAACTTGTATCAAGCCAGGACGTCTCGATCAATAATAATTTATAAATATCAAAAAAATTTGAAACCATCTCCAATGGTAAAAATCCTTTATGAAGTTCTTACCATTATTTGTAATACAAATATTGTACAAATTAAAGTTAAAAATTTTAGTTAAGAACCTTAATTTTTTTTGCTTCCAATGGTAGAACCTCACTTGGGGTTCTTCAAAAAAAAAATTTCGGTTTTATACAACTTGTTGAACAAGAAAACAAAACAAGTGATTTTCCAAATTCTCCTACTTATTCTATCTTAAACAAGCACCAAATCATCTAATCTCCTACCAAACCAAATCATCTAATCTCCTACTTCATAATCTCATACTCATTCAATCTTAACTGAGCCATAAACCACAGTTATGGACAAAGAGACGATCAACAAACCTCATAGTTGATAAAAAAAAAACAAATAGAGTATTTCTTCAAATATGAATCAGACTCGGAAGTTCTTAACACATACATTGTTCTGTAACATCAAGATTATAATAGAACCTATTGAAGACTACCTTGTTCAGTGAGACAAGACAACAGTTTGGTTCTGAGACAACCTAAACAAAAACATAAACAAGAACTCGAAGTTAAATAGACAAGAAATGAGTTACTTACCTGGATAGCTATGACTTGATTGTGGCAGCGTTTCTCAAGTACAGTGAGATTGGTCTCCAAAAGTCAACAACTTCTTTGGAGAAAATTCTCACTGAAACTGAGAGACACTGCTAAACAAATCAACAAGAAGACGCTGCAAAGCTGAGAGACGCTGCCATCGTGAATGTTCAGCATCAAATACTAAAGCCCCTGTAATAAATGACAAGTATAAAAAGATCAATGACAGTATAAAAAGATCAACTGATTGAAACATCCACTGAATCTTATATGACATAAACTGATTCATTAGAGAAACTGATTCATTACACATACTTAAGCTGCATACAAAAGAAAGGGAAAATACAAGAAAGACTGAACTTAACAAAGACTGAAAGGACACTTAACAAAGACTTAAAGGATACTTAACAAAGACTTAAAGGTTTAAATCACGAGTTTGACAACATGTCAGTGATTAGTTTGTTCTTGAGAGCCATTTATTTTTTAGAAAGTGGCTCTGTTTTTGCAAGGAGACTCTCCAACAACTTGTTCTTCGAAAGCCTCTCTTTCATTTCTAAAGCCTTCTGCTTTATCTCTCACATGCTCTTAAACTCCAACATAGCCCTGCCTTCTTCTTGCAAAGTTGTTGTCTTGGTCACAGATTTTTTAGCTTTCGCTTTTGATGCCTTAACACCAGGAGGGCGAGCTTGATCTTCTTCAACTGGCACATAGCTTGATGATGACTGTGCAGACTGCTCATCAGTCGTTCTTCTCTTTGATGCTCCATTATCTTTAGTAGACGAAGATCCACACAATTTCTGGTCATGGTGAAGCTCCCTCCACGCATGCTCAAGGGTGAACTTCACCTTGTAATCATTGAAGAAGATCTGGTAAGCCAACTTTATGACATCATCATCATTCTGGCCACTTGATTTCTGTTTTTTTGCAGCCTCATAACTTTTTGCAAACCTGCATACTTTGTCGTTGATCTTCTGCCACCTTTGCTTACAATGAATGGACTCTCTCTTTTCCAGACCAGATAGCTTAGGGCTTGCAACATAATAAGCTGCAATGTGTGACCAAAACACATTGTCTTTTTGCTCATTCCCAACATCAGCATTCTTACTAGTGTTGAGCCAAGCACTGATGAGCACCACGTCTTCTGTGGGTGACCATTTCCTTTTTTCTCTACGCTCCTTAGGTTTGTCTTCATTGAGGCTTCAATCATCAGTACATTGGGTACTAAAGACAGGTTCATCATCATCAAAGGGATTGGTTTCAAGATTTTGGTTTTGTGGTCGACTGATTAAGAGGTCCATAAAACCTGGTCTATGACTATATGAATTCATAGAATCCATAGTTAAGTTTATGTTTAGGTGTTTAAAGGAGAAGGAAGAGCAAAATGAAGAGTTGGTTTAGGTGTCTTGTGTTAAAGGAGAAGTAGAAAGAAAAGCAAAGTAGAGGTGAGGTTTATGTGTTAAACCTAAAGAGTTTCATATATAAAAGAGGTTTCATATATAGAAGAGCTTTTGTGTTGGATTTTGTTTTGGAGCAGTATAATGGTAAAGTGGTGAAATGACTCGAATAGTAGAGGAAGATAGACAGTTTTATTTTGAGGTATTTAATTTTTCTCTTTTGTAAGGTGGGCTTTTTCTTCTTCTATTTTTTTTTGTCTTCAGGGAAGAGATTGTTTGAGAGAATACAAAAGATAACTAGAGTATTTTGGAAGTTGTTGTTAGTAATTAAAAATGTAAAGAATCACTGTTCCAATAATTCTAGATTTTTTTTTCATGAAGCTTCATATTTTTCATTAATTAAACTAGATCAATACATAGTTTTTTTTTTAAGGAGCAAAAGACTTATCGCAACAAGAAGCAGAACCATCTATACTATTAATCGAATAACAGGGGCATAAAAAATTACAAACCATTTAAAAAAGTTGTAAATATTTACGGCTTATGCCATTGAGAGTAAGATTAAAAAAAAACATTTTTTTTTAAAAGAGGGCAATTACGACACTTCAATGAAAATACAAGCCGATTCAAGCCGACCCGCTTATTAACGCATGGATCCTCATATATCCGACCCGTTTTGTAGTGCTGACCCGATTATAAACGTGCGGATCCTAATATATCCGCCCGTCGTAATTTTTAACCGTAAATCTCTACAAAACAAATGTAAATATCAGATTAAGCCCAATTCGAACAGAATAAATTAAACTTCATAGCCCATTAATGAATAAACTGCCGACTTAAATCCTACACTATCGCAACAACATCTTACCTAAACTATACAATATCTAATCAAATCCGTATTTTTAGTCAATACTCGTCTATTAACAGATTTCATATCTATTAAATCTTTACTCATTAGTGTTAAATTTTGCAGAAATAGCATTTCAAAGATTTAACCTAAATCTTACGGTTCAATCTTAACAATATCACCTATCTATATAAAGAGCCTAACTTAACCCTACCATTTCTATAATATTCCACTACCACCTCATTCTAAAGTAAAATCAATGGGTCCGAGAATTGGAGAAACTTACCTCAAAGATCTGAAAGGTTTTAAAACAACCTGGCGCATCCGCGTTAAGATCTTACACATGTGGACTCAGTTCACCCCAGGTTTTGGAGAAACAATAGACATGATTTTCTGCGATGAAGCTGTAAGTTTGTTAAATCTGCAAAAATATATATACATTAAAATAGATTATCCAATAATCGTTTATTTGATTTTTTCATATTTAGGCTGATAAGATGCATGCCACCGTTAAAAAGGCATTCATAAATCGATTCCAACGACAACTAAAAGTCGGTGAATGGAAGATTATTGATACCTTTACCGTGTCAGCTTGCAGTGGACAATTTAAAGTCTCAAAGATTCCACAAAAAATCACTTTTATTAGAAACACAGAGGTCTTGGAATCTGCATCTATGACTGATTCTTGATTCCTTCAGTTAGCTGATTTTGTTCATGTGAAGGACAACACACTCGACAAAATCATGTTGATAGGTACAACTAGTTCCATCTATACTATATTTATGAAACATTTATAAGGTAACTTATTACAAACGTTTTTCATTTCAGATATTTTAGGTGAAGTTGTTAATGTTGGCAAGCTTGAAACTGTATCAACCAAAATCAAAATGTCTCAAAAGCTTAATTTCGAGATTCGAGATGCAAAGTAAGATATAATAACGAGTTTTGCCGTGACTATCTTCTTTATTGTAATTAACTATTATTGATTGTTTGTTCTGTATCTCTTTCAGTGACAAGCGTTTGGCCTGTACTTTATGGGATAAGTTTGGTGAAACAGTATTGAATGCTTGCCAAAATGTTCAAAATGGCCAAAACATTATCGTTCTCATCAGATTTGCAAAAATCCACACATTCAAAGTTTTGTATTGTTAAAGCTTTAACTTTGTTCGAATAAGTTACTAATTAAACATATCTATTGATGTCTATATATATATAGGTGAGAGAAGTATAACCAATGGTTATGAGTTCTCGGATGTGTTGATAAATGCATCAGAATATGATGAAGTCAAACAATTCATCGCTATGTAAGCAAATAATTTATAAGTTACCGTGTCTTTTTATAGTTTATAAGTGTATTAATTTAGTCTTTTATCTATTTCATAAAGTATGCCAACTGATGGATTACAGCTTGCTCTAACTGAACCTTCAAAAACTCAAGAGTTGAAGGTTTTCGGTAACGTTGACAAATTCATCGATTATCCAAGGGCAACCATTGCTGAACTTAGTGCTTCCAAATATTTTTGTCATCTATTTATTGTTTAGAATTTGTAAGAGGAATATTATTATAACAAACAATTATATAATACATTAGTAGTGATTATTTTATGCTTACTTAAATGACTTTTATAATTTAATGTTTATATTAGATTTGCAAATCGAGGATCATTGCAACAATTTGTGCCATTGATACCGACTGGGGTTGGTTTTGAAACTGGATGACGAGAATATGCTTGATGAGCCAAAGAAAAAGGATACTAAAGAAGTCATTGACAGAGCTGTTAATGCTTCAATTGTGATGGAGGAAAAGCTGCACTTGCAGAAGGTGAAGCATGAGAGGTACAAGGAGTAGACGACAATGCTACTCATCGTGACAGTGTGTTATGGTTTTGAGTATCATGCTTAATGTTTTTTTTTCTGTTTTTCTTTCTTTTTTGTTGTTTCCAATAAGTTTAAACTTTCATTTCAAAGTTTGGTAATAATTTCAATAAGCTTTGTTACTAAATTCATATTATTACATGTTTACACATTTATTTGTTAAGGAATTTAAGTTTTTTATAACAAATATTATTATTATCTAAGGTTTATTTTTTTAAGGAATTTAAGTTTTTTATAACAAATATTATTATCTAAGGTTTAGTAAAATATTACAAACAAAAATAAAAACTTACCAATATTTGCCGCTTTATCGCACTTTCAGTGTCCACAATGATAATCCTGAATAAACGGAACATATTTATTATGTATATAGTCCCTTGAGTAATAATTTAAATACTAAATTGTGTCAAGTCTATACTACACAAAATGAATATTAATCATTCACTAGAAAATAATTACCACCATTAATTGCAGTAAAAACACATTGTACATTATAAATATACACATAACTTATTAACAAAATTAATACAGTTATATCATCCACATTATTTGGTAACTATATCTCTATCAGAATATGTTTTAGGATTTGACTGCATCTTTAGAATCTTATACAACTATTTCTTTCTTACTCTATCACATTATTTATTCTGAAGTTTAAACTCATCTATCTTATAAACCCTCCTTTGAGTTTTTTGAGACATAAACAAAACTATATCTCACCATGAAAAAACGAAAAAATCCTAGAAGTTCTGATAAAGAAAATCACGCAGAACAGAATTTTGATTTGCAAAAAAGGTTTAGATCTGAAAACAGTTCAGGAGAACATGTTACAAACAACAACTCTTCAACGTCCAATAATTTTGTACCACTCTCGACAGTATTTACTAGAGTCATGAAAGATGTAACAAACTTACATGGTTTGTCAAAAGGAGGCAAGCAGTCTAATGGAGAATCTTCTTTTCAATCACCTGCAACTACAAGGGAAGTATTTAGTGGTATTCAAAACTAACTCATACAGTAAATTCATATTCATATGCTGTAACCATTTTTGTCTATTAATGATCACTTTATGTTTTATGTAGATATCACTAATAGAGGATCAGAAGACTCTATTCTCTTATCATCCAAATCACAATTCAAAAGACCATTACTTGGTACGATAAAGCAACTATTTTGTCAATAATATGAAGCCATTAATTATTCATAATATACTATAATTACATGTCTATCTCATACTACAGACTCATCAAGTTCAATTATGGAGTATGAATACACAGAGACTAGGCGTGGATCATTAGTATTTAGGATACCGAAACATAGAGTGTTTAGACAGTTACCTTTTTCACATGAAGTCTCTCCAATGTCAGATGCTAGATCCCATCTTATTTTCAATCGTCCAGCGGTTCCCGATTCACTGCAACCAAGAAAAAACAATGTTAATTATCATTGTACAGAAGCGTCTGAAGGTCAATCTCTACTAAATTTTAATAACATGGTTTATTTTTAATAGTATAGATTGTCAGCTACTTTTTTTTCTTCATAAACAGACTCTAACTATGACATTGAGGACCATGTTGGAAATCTCTATGATGAAGAAACTTATTCAGAAGATGATGATACAACTCATTTTGTTACTAAATCTAGAAAAAATGACGCAAAGGAAGAAAGGTTCGCAGAACTTGTGAAATCATTGAATAACGATTTTGGAATGTCAAGCTCATCATCAGATCAAAATGAACAACTTGACATAGGTATTATTCTACTTCAGCTACTGACTAACTCTAAATATTTCAGCGTCTGTATTTCTAAAATGATTGTTTTTAGAAAACAAACAGAAGCAATTCCAGGATCAGTTAAAGCTAGATTCAAGAAAAAATCAAACTGGTATGTTTGATTAGTTTTAAATGTATCAGTCATTAACCATCTATTTGATGATTTTTGAAGATTGAAACATAAACTTATATTACAATTCTTATTTTTCTCAGTTTATATTGACCACGGAGATCCAATATACTCATGTGAGTATTGTGGTGCTACTATGTGGTACAATGAGCGAGTTCAGAAGAATGTAAAGAATAGTAAGCCACTGTTTTCTTCTTGATGTTTGCAAGGACAAGTTAAATTGCCATTCCTAAAGAATACTCCAGATATTATTTATGGTTTGGTAACTAATGATGATGAGATCAGTAGACATTTTAGAGAAAATATAAGAGCATATAATATGATGTTCTCTTTTACTTCACTTGGCGGCAATACTGAAAATAGTGTTAGAGAAGGTGGTGATCCTCAAATGTTCCAGATACAAGGAGAAAATGATCATCTAATTGGAAATTTAAAACCAGACGAAGATGAGCCACCTAAGTTTATGCAGCTATACATAGTAGATACAGAGAATGAGATAGAAAATAGATCAGCCGCTTTGAGGTATGTTATCATAATATTATTGTCTTATGTTATTTCTAAACATTTACTTATATATACGTTTAATTATGTTTGCAGCAAAGGAAAAAATTCTGGGAAGTATTAAAAAAACAAAAGTTCAGAAAAGAAGTTATTGATGCTATAATTAAGTTGTTGAATTCTGTCAACCCTTATGTTAAGAACCTAAGGTGTGCTAGAGATAGATTTGATGCAAACCCAGAAGAAAGTTTCCATTTGAGATTAATTAGTACATATAGAAAAACATTTTAATGGTGTCGGAAAGAAGAAGAAGAACAAGTACATCTCTATTAGGCAATATTATGCATTCAGAATTCATGAAAGACCACATGAGAAGCACATACTACTTCGGTCTAGAAGGTTATTCCAACAATTTTTGGTTGATTCATATACAGCTATAGAGTCTAACCAGCTTGGTTATATAAAGTTGAATCAGTCAAGTTAAGAGCAGATAATTATAATTCTGTTCAAAAAGCATCGGCTGATGGAAAGACTGAAATGAACAATCAAGGTACTGCATTCTATGTGCCTAAATCTTTCACTGGAGGACTTAGATGCAATGGCGTTATGTAAACATTTTGGATTTCCTGATTTTTTCATAACATTTACATGCAATCCAACGTGGCCTGAGTTGACAAAATTTTGTAAGGAGCGTGATTTAACTGCAAATGACAGGCCAGATATAATATGCAAGATCTTCAAGATCAAACTTGATTCACTAATGGTTGATTTATATGAGAAGAGTATTTTGGGGAAGACAAAATCAGATTAGTATTATTTTTTCAAAGTTTATGTATTTTTCATGTCATTATTTGTATACTTATATGTGCTTAAATATAATGTGCAGCTATGTATACAGTAGAGTTTCAAAAGAGAGGACTCCCACATGCTCATATCTTGATATGGTTAGATGAGAAGTATAAATTAACAAAACCAGAGCATATTGATAAATACGTGTCAGCTGAGATTCCAGATAAAGAGGAAGATCCAGAGCTTTATGAAATCGTGAAAGATATGATGATCCATGGACCATGTGGGGCTATCAACCATAAATCTCCGTGTATGGTGGATGGAAAGTGTTCTAAATTCTATCCTAAACAACACGTGAAGAAAACCATCATTGATAAGGAAGGAATTTCCAGTTTACAGACGTCGAGAAACTAATCGATTTGTTGAAAAGAATGGCTTCAAATGTGATAACATGTATGTTATTCCATATAACAGAACTCTTTCTCTACGATACAAGGTGCACATCAATGTTGAGTGGTGTAACCAAAGTGGTTCAGTAAAATACATCTTTAAGTACATTACTAAAGGTCAAGATCGTGTTTCTGCTATTGTTGAATCGTCTAATAAACAAAAAGGTGAAGAATACCTAAATCCTAATGAGACTGGATCAGGAAAAAAAAAGAATGAAGTCAAAGACTTTTTTGATTGCAGGTTTGTTAATTTAATAGTTATACATGCTCTGAATTTTGTTAGACTGTTGTCACGTAATAAGCTTAAATCTATGTTTTAATTCAGGTATGTATCTGCATGTGAAGCTGCATGGAGAATTTTGAAATATCCTATACATTATCGGTTAACTCCAGTTTTGAGGCTATCCTTCCATTTTCCAGGCGAGCAACTTATATCTTTTAAAGGGGATGATGAATACAAAACAGATTTGAATAAGGTAGATCTTGACAACTCCATGTTTTTGGCTTGGTTTGAATTAAATAAAGTCTCTGCTATTGCAAGAAACATGACTTATGCAGATATCCCAAGAAGATTCACATATGATAGCAAAGATAAAATATTTAACCTAAGGAAAAGAGGGTTTGCTGTAGGAAGAATAAACTATGTGCCACGTAAAATCGAAGATGGTTACTATATGAGAGTCCTTCTCAACGTGCAAAAAGGTCCAAGAAGTTTTGAAGAGCTGAGAACTGTTGATGGTGTTCTTTATGAAAACTGGAAAGATGCATGTTTTGCCTTAGGTTTATTGGATAACGATAAAGAGTACATTGATGATTTGAATCAAACAAGTATGTGGAGTAGTGGTTTTTTTCTGCGTCAGCTGTTCACATTTATGTTAGACAGTTTATCTTCACCAGAAACTGTTTGGGAGCAAACATGGCATTTGCTTTGTGAAGGGATTCAATCAAAAATTAGGGAAAGAAGCAACAGACCAGGTATGTTATCTGTAATAAAGATCAGTTTAGTGTTTTCTTTTGATATTATTGTTTTACCTTAACAGGCTTTTGGTGCGTTTAGTATAAAAGTTTTATAAACATTTTTTTTTTGCAGATCTAATATTACCAGACGAAGCTATAAAGAGATATACACTAGAAGAGTTGGATAAAATGCTTAAAAGAAATGGAAGTTCTCTAGCAGCCTATAAGACAATGCCACAGCCACCAAGAGATATTATGGATAACACTAATGTCCTAATATTAGATGAAAAGGCGTATGATCACAACAAACTAGCCATAAATCGTGGCAAATGGATTAATATGCTTACACCTGAGCAGAAGGTAATCTTTGATAAATTTTATGGTGCTGTTGAAGGAAATTTAGGAGGAGTATTCTTTCTTTATGGTTTTGGTGGAACTGGAAAAACTTTTCTATGGAAAACTCTATCTGCTGCTATTAGGAGTAAGGGAGATATAGTACTTAATGTAGCTTCAAGTGGCATTGCTTCTCTTTTGTTAGAAGGCGGTAGAACAGCCCATTCTAGATTTGAAATTCCTTTGAATCCTCATGAGCTTAGCTTTTGTTCTATAAAAGGTGATTCAGACAGAGCTAAATTACTACAAGAAGCTTCTCTAATTATTTGGGATGAAGCTCCTATGATGAGTAAACATTATTTTGAATCTTTAGATAGAACTATGTCTGATCTAATTCCTAATGTTGATAATAAGCCTTTTGGCGGAAAGGTGGTTGTATTTGGAGGTGATTTTAGGCAGATACTTCCAGTAATCAGTGGTGGAGATAGACCAGAAATCGTTATGGCTGCACTAAATTCATCTTATCTTTGGAAAGACTGTGATGTTTTGAAGCTGACAAAGAATATGCGTCTTTTTGGTAACAATTTGAGTGTAAGTGAAGCAACAAAGATTCAATAATTCTCTGACTCGATTTTGGCTATAGGAGATGGGAGAATTGCAGAACCTAATGAGAGAGAAGTTCTAATAGATATTCAAGAAGAGTTTCTCATTACCAAGGCAAAAAACCCTATTGATGCTATATGTAGAGATATTTATGGCGATCTATCAAAGTTGCAAGAACAAAAAGATCCCAAATTTTTCCAAGATAGAGCTATTTTGTGCCCAACTAATGAAGACGTGAACCAAATTAATGAATCAATGCTTCAACAACTCACAGGTGCTAATTCATTCTCTCGATGTTTTTATTGTTTGGAAGTGATTATATTATATCATACTTTGAATAAAAACCAAACTAATAATGTTTTTTTTCAGGTGAAGAAAGAGTTTACCTAAGTTCAGATAGTATAGACCCTATTGACTACGGTGGTAAAAGCAATCCTGTTTTGACTCCGGACTTTTTAAATACTATCAAGCTTTCAGGATTACCAAACCATTTTTTACGCCTAAAGGTTGGTTGTCCTGTAATGTTGCTAAGGAATATTGATCCTATTGGTGGTTTAATGAATGGGACAAGACTACAGATTACTCAACTCGCAGAATTTGTTATTAAAGCTGTAATTCTTACAGGAACTAAATTTGGTCAGTTAGTTTTGATCCCAAGGTTGAAAATTTCACCATCAGATGCCAAATTGCCACTCAAGATGTGTCGAAGACAGTTACCTTTGGCTGTATGTTTTGCTATGACCATTAACAAAAGCCAAGGTCAGTCTTTGGAAAAGGTTGGAATCTTTTTACCTAGACCTTGCTTTTCTCACGGTCAACTATATGTTGCTATATCTAGAGTTACATCTAGAGAAGGATTACGCATTTTGATAGTGGATGAAGAAGGAAAGCCAAAGAAGCAACCAAAGAATATTGTTTTTAAAGAGGTTTTCAAAACCTCTAATTATAGTTTCATTCTGTTTCAGTTTTAAATAACTTTCTTTGTTATGAATATCGGCTTATGGTTTTTCAGTAGTCTTAGTATTCAATAATTTGTGATATTTGTCTTCGCTGGACAAATACAAATACTTTTGTTAAGGTTCATTTTATTTTTACAATATTAAGTTTCTTATCGAAATTAAGTTTTTAAAATTTTATTTATACATAAACTAGTTGTGTAATACTTTCCATTTCCTAAGACCTTTATCGTCGAAAAAAAAAAATATTGAGGATAATGTTATTACCTCAAGTAATGGAGAAGCAATGCTCTGACAGTTTGTGAAAAAAGAAGCTCATAGTGAATCTTTTTTCACCGGATAACACTTATACAAGAAAAAACTACAATGAGAATATATTCGATAATACAAATATAAGCAAAGGAGAATGAAGTCTGTTTCACTTAGCTTTCATATCAATGATTGTAATGGTGATTCTTCTTCCATCCGATTCTTTGGTTTCCCCTTAAATTAGAACGAAAACAAAAAAATTGAAAAACGTAGAATTATAATCATATCTTCAAGTAATTTCAGACTAATCCATATTTATTTGCTTAAAAAAATAATGGAAGTAAAGTGTCACAATAGATTCGATAATAAAATGATAAGAAAAGGAGAATGGAGACTGTATCACTTAGCTTACATAGTATAGATTGTAATTGTGATTCTTCTTCCATCCGATTGTTGAGTTATCCCTAAAATTAAAACAAAAACAACAAATTCAAAACCCTAAAATTAGAATTGTCGTCTGAGAATAAAGAATTGTTAGTAACTAGAAAACGTAATCTGAATCACTTACCTTAAATCAGAGGTTGATACTGTAGTTTTATCCATCATATCTTCTACAAATTTCAGACCAATATCTTCTTGCTTAAAAAAAAAAACGAAACAAAATCTGAGAATAGATTCTGTAATAAAATGATAAGAAAAAGAGATTTGAGGCTGTATCACTTAGCTTTCATAGTATATATGGTAATGGTGGTTCTTCTATCCGTGTGATTGTTTCGTTTTCCCTGAAATTTAAACAAAATCAAGAAATTGAAAACCCTAGAATTCGAATTGTTTGAAGAGACTAATGTATTGTTACGAAATATACAACTAATACTGAAACACTTAGCTTACATAGGAGGATGATAATCTGATAAATCTCCTCTCAAACTTCAGTCAAATCTAATCAAAGAATACAAGATCTTTGATGTTGTCGTTAGAACCGAGATAAGAAACTTATCTGTGATTTTTTGTTTTTTTGGTCGGCAAAATGAGAAAAAAAATATTACATACCTCATATAACTAATAAATCTTATTGGGCTTAACTCTAAAAAATTCATATCTAAGCAATTAATTTGTCACTACATTATTAATTATAAGGCTTTATCAGACTAATGGGCCGATTTTAGTTCACCATTTTAATTCACATAATTAAAAGTAAATATATATTTAGATATAACAAAATCAAATACTATTAAATCAATATTAACATTTGGTAAGACTTAAAATAACACATGGAAATAAAATTAAACTATATTAACTTAATATATACTATACAAAAATAATAGTTAAAACATAATATAAATCCAATATAAATCAAAGCAATAATTTTACATACAATTTAACTCTTTTATAACAACTAAACTAAATCTTACATAACTAAACAAAACATATATATTCAGCCCTCCTACTATAACAACTAAACAAAATAATACATAAACTAACATTTATATTCATAAAATATTTTATCCGGGCATGAGCACGAATTATTAATCTAGTTTATAATTAAATCGCTAAAGCCAAGTATCAAGAAATCGTTGGTTGCTGTAGCAAATTTGGAGTAGGTGGATTCGATGGTCTCCTCTGAAAGAACTCAAACCAGTGATATAGGTAAGTCTGATCGGACGTCGTACCTAGTAATTCTAGTGTTTGATAGAATTTCAATATTAATAATACTCAACTTTAAAATATAACAAATGTTTTAGAAAGAATTAAAATCAAGACAGCAATAACATAAGATTTTAGATGAAATACAAGATCCTCAGACCAACAACACAATATTTTTTATTAAAACGATATAATAATCCACAGACCATGAGACCAGTAACATTAGACTGATTAGAGTCTTGAAATTCTAAATACATTTAGAAATTAACTTACCAATATAACCCCCTAAAGAACAGTCTACATTGGACTCTCGGCTTCCTTACTAGTCGCACTACTCATTGGTCATTGCTACATAAATTATTAAAGCACCTAAACATGGTTTACTCAGCCGAAAGTTATGTTTCTTTATTATTTCATGCAAGTATCTAGGGCTTCTATGCATGTCAAATAAATTTATTATATATCTAAATGCATTTAAAAGGAATAATTTGTTTAACTTTGAAACATTGAAAACAACGAAAGAAGAGTCTTTAAATCTCTCAAAAGTTTATGAAGGTCGAATAAAACAAACAAAAAATAAAACAAGTTGAAGCTGAACTCTAACCATCCATTCGTATAGGAGACTTAGATACGAATGATCAGTAAACAACTCCTATTATCCAACAACAAAGAAAGACCTCAACCAAATTGTCTCATAATTAGAGATCTTACATGATTTGATTAAGAAGAATCATTTAGAGAGCCACAGGGTAATGGTTGATACAATCCACCCAAGGATTGTTCTTGGTTGGTTTCTTCACCTTCCTCATTGCCTTCCACACCACACTGTTACACTTAAAACCTGATCCGAACGCAATCTGCCAAACCCTATCTCCTCTACGAACACTTTCCTTGGCTTCCAAGTAAGCCAGCTCATACCAGATTCCACTGCTTGAAGTGTTTCCAAACCTCTGCAAAGTCATCCTAGAAGCCTCCATGTTCTCTTCACTTAACCCTAGATTCTTTTGAAGCTCCTCAAGAATTACTTTGCTTGCTGCATGGAAGCAAAAGTGCTCGAAGGCAAGCTTGTAGTCCGGGATGTATGGCTTGGACAGATCGGTAGAGGAAGACTTGGTTCCATTGGTTTTTGCTGTGATGGAAGAGGAAATAGAGGTTGTTGTGGTGGTGGTTTTGGCGGCCGGTGAGAAAGTCCGACGGAGCAAAGCCGCAAAGAAGAGGAGCTGCTCGGAGAAAGGAAGGACAAGAGGACCTAAGGTAGTGATGTTTGTCTTGAGAGCTTCACCTCCAACTTCCATTAAGTCTCTACTTATCTTCAAACCCTTAAATCCTTGTTCATCTTCTTCTTGATACACACTCCTAAAAAACCATACACAAAGTTACTTACTATGTCATAAATATATAAAACCAAATCAAAACTGGAATGAACCAAACCTGAAGCTACGGTCATCAGCAGCCTTATGAGTCCTGACAATGTGCTCAAGACGGTACTTAGCATGGCGAAAGTCACGGCGACGGTTAGAGAGCATAACAGCTGAACAACCCATTCTAAAGAAGCAATTAGGTATAACCATTGACTTGTCACGTCCCACGTACCAATTATACCCAACCATCTCAGTACTCACAACCACAGCGTAGCTATTAGGGTTAGACTGAAGCATGTCACGAGCAAGATCAATGGCTATGATTCCAGCAGAGCAACCCATACCTCCAAGATTGTAACTAAGTATGTTCCCTCTCATCTTGTAATGGTTAATCACCATTGCTGACAACGATGGTGTTGGGTTGAAGATGCTGCAGTTAACCACAAGAACACCTACGTCTTTTGGTTTGACACGTGTCTTCTCGAAGAGCTCGTCCAAAGCTCCAAAGATAACCGTTGAGGCCTCTTCACGTCCTTCTTTCATCGTTGTTATGTTTTCAGACGAAGAGATTGATCTTGGGACGTACGTTTCGTCGCCTATGCCTGAGGCTTGTAAGATCCTCTTCTTGAAACCGAGTGTCTCTTCGTCGAATTTTCCTGATTTTCTTGCTAGATCTATGAACTCTTCTTTTGTCACCTGAACCAAACCAAGTCAAGTTTGAAAAGACTAAACCGGATATAACCAGACCTGAACAGAGTTTGGTTCACTTCATTTAATTATCACTCTACCTCCGATCCTATCAATTTCCTTCAATTAAGTCGTTTAATTAAATAAGTTTTTTTTGGGTAAAGGATTACTAGATAAGAAGGCTTTAATTAAAAATACAGAAATTGAATTAAAATATATAAGTCAAACCGGTTATTTCGACTCCATATTTTCAGGCTATATAACTTTTTTTGAGAATTTTACGAGATCATTTGTTTTATTCAACATAACCAAAATCGAAAGACGAACAAATAGACACAAATTTTGTTTATTTCCATCTTATTGCCTTCATCCCAAAAAAAAAAACAAATTGATTTATTTAGTTTTGCTTTCATCCCAAAAAATAAAATCAAAATGATTTGTTTAGGTTTGGTTAAGATATTTTGGGGTTTCAGAGCATCCGTATGACTTATACATACATCCTAATTTCTAAAACCTAATTTAGACTATTTATTCTATGCAAAGGTTGATGTGTACGTACCTTGAGTTCATCGGCGGGCTTGTAACAAGCGAAATCAATGAGATAAACAGAACGAGGACGAGACATGAAGTAAACACAGGCGGTTAAGACAAAGACACCAATGAACCCGATGACAGTTGCAAGATCATAGTCCCAAAGCTTCCTCCAAATCTCTTCTCTGCTTAAACTCCCTATCTCAGCACTAAACACCAACACAAGAACCGGTATGGTCGCCAAGTAAACCGCATGGTTTATGAGGTAGTGATAACCAAGTTTCACGTACTTCAAATTCACCGACTGAAGAAAATCCGGCAAACGTCTCCGGACCCTAACCGAGAACGTTGGTGAACCGGCGTTAGGACCGGATGGTTCGATCCCACGGTTAACGATCTCGGTAGAGAGTAGATCTTGCTCGTTGGATCTACCCATTTCTTTTTTCTTTTTTTGAGGTTGGTTATGTGAGTGAGATCTATAGGTTGCTGAAGGGTATATCTTATAAGGGGTTGTGTTGGCAAAAAATGTAAATATGAATTTGTGTAGTTATATGAGAGTTATGGTAATATTGTGGGGATTGGGTTTGGTAGTTGGTGAGAGGTAGTTAATGTTGCCAACTACTTGTACTGGTCGTAGTTGGAGTGAGTTATGTCACTCTTTATAAATTTTCTACGTTCTAATAAGGTGTAGTTTGGGATCTTATGTTTGCATTTATTATAATTTTGTTATGTCAAAGGCTACGAGTCGCTTTTTTGACAATTTGTCAGTTTCGGTTTCCGGATCAATTCTGTTTCATTGAATTCTTTTCTTTTAGCCTGTGTTGGCAAAATATATATGGTGGAATTATGGAATACAGGAATAGTAGAAGAAAAAAGTATGCATGGTGAAATAAGAGCAAGAAAGTTTAGTTTAATTGGAAATTTTGATGAAAAGACGCGTTCATTTTGTTTTTGTCATCTATCTTGTAGAATGACAGAATCGGTTTGTATAGTAATTCTGAATGACTTTTATTATTTATTAGGTGTGAACATGCTCTTTAATAAGAATTTTCCCCTTAACATCAAATTTAATACAGAAAAAAAAAATGCCCGAAAATCTGAACTCCAATTGAGCAAGTGATTAAGCATGCATTTATAATGGAAAATCGAACTGGAACCATGAAGGGATTTTACTTGCTATATAGTTCACACAATATGTAGCCATGCAGGCATGCATCGGTAGTTGATAGAGAGTCGACTTCCCAATTCCGGCTTCAGGGTCCCATATCTTTCAGGTGTGTTAGTGGTGGTCGGCGGAGCTTGACGGTAATGTAGGCAAGTCGAAGTTTCCAGATCAGATCCAACCTGCTCGAGGACAGCAGCGGATCTGTGGAGGCTCCCGGTTCGTTTCCTTCGTGTGTCAGACCAGAGAGTTACCTTGAAAATTGATTTCCAATTGCTCTCGTTCTGGCGATTTGATCGATCGCTCGGAGATGCTTCAAGAACTCGTCAAGATGTGATCGTGGTGGGTGTGTGAGGTTGAAGTTTCGACTGCTTGGTCATCTTTGATCAAGTGTGCGGTTGTGTCGACGGGCTTAGCTGCTTTGGGGTCTCCTCCTCTCTCGTGCTTCAACCATCCTGTTCTCGGTTTGCTCTTAGAGTCCTTGCTTCTCCTCTTTATTGTCCTTCCTTCTTTGTTGTTGCAATCCTTTGGTTTTGTTGAGTTTCAGTTGGCTGTTGTCTTTGAGGAGCTGGTCTTGTGTTGACTTGTACTTTGGTTTGTGGAGTTGCTAACTGGATGTTTGGAGGAGATAGTAAGACCGAGTAGATGTTAAGCGTTGTTCTTTCTTGTTGAATTTTGCTCTGTGCTAGCCGACCTCGGGAAATGAGCTTGGTAGAGTGAGCTAGTGTTTTTCGTTTCCTTGGTTCGTGTGGTTCCGCTCTGAGATAGCTCATGATTAGTCCAAAGTTCCGCTCTCACGTACTAGCCGACCTCGGGGAAAGAGCTTGGTAGAGTGAATTTTGGGATTCTTGTTATTAGTCGTTGACGGTTCAGTCTTCTCGGACTACCGGTGAAATTGCTTCTTTTGATTTGGTTTTTCGATGATTCAATCATAGCCGTTTGTCAACATGTAGCTTCCCCCTCAAGGTGTCATCTATTGAAATTCTCAGAATCGGTTTACCACTTTATTGATTCCGAAAGCCTCGTTCTCGTTGATAGACTGTGTTCTTTGCTTCCATGCTTTTTTCTCTTTTTTTGACATGGAACCAATTTTAGGAAATGTCCTGTGTAAATCCTAAACGTTTTCATTTTTAATGAAATATTTACATTCTTATCAAAAAAAAAAAAAGAGTCGACTACAGATCTGTTGTTTTGTTCCCAGAATATGATAGAAAAACTAGGTTTTGAAAATATTATTTTCACCCCTTTATTTGTTCATCGAAAACAAGTGTTAAAAACAAAAAGTGTTAAATTAAATAATGAGCATAAGATGATCGTTTATGAGAATATATATTAAAACTTTCTCAAATGATTCTTAATTTTGTTGTGATTACTAGAATCTTTTCAAAATGTAAAATCATTTTAATTTTCAATAATTTTGCAGATTGGAACCTGAAAATTTACTTTTCTAATGAGGTGAATTTTGTTTGGTTAGATCGATTGGTTTAGTTAAAACACGATAGGTTTATTGAATACTTTCGTTTGGTTTGGTTTGGTTTATAACTTTATGTCAATACACTGAAATAAATTTGGAAGCTAAGACTGTGCTAATCTATTAAACAATTTGCTAGATGTTACATAATCACATAATTTAATTTAAGTCCAAGGTGTTTGTTTTAGAATATATTGTATACTAGATTAGGACTCATCCGTTAGACGAGTATTATTTTAAAATTTTAATTATTTTTTGAAAAGAGTTCATTTAACAAAATTTTGAATAAATCATTTTATTTTAAGAAAGAAGTAATTTTCATTATCAATATTATTTACAATACTCAAAAACAATGTTTGTGTAATTCTTATCTGCAAAATAATTTTACAATTTTCCTTGAAAGAAATTTTATCCTGCAATTTCTTACTAAATCATATTCTAAAAGTATTTATTAAATATTATGATTATGTAACTACATCATCTTTTGTTTTTTTAATTAATTAATACTAAATATGAAGAAAAAATATTTCAGCTAAAAAAGTAGAAATATTTAATAAATGGTTAATCGAACTTGTAACCGAACCCATTTAAAAATATTTAATAAATAGTTACGCCGGAAGCAACTCTCTCGAGTTGATCTCTGCATTTTGTTACAACTTCATCGCTTTGGGAGAGATCATTTTCAATCTCTTTTTCTTCTTCTATAGAGAAACAAAGCTCTGGACATTTATAACTAATCGTGAAATGACTAATTAATGAGATATATCCAATTTAAATTATTAGTCATAGTCTAAATTCATAGTTATACATCCTCTTTTCAATTTATGGATTCTCATCCATCTTCAACTTTCAGTAGAATCCCCACCGCCTTCATACCTCTTCAGAATCCAGTTTTGTCTATAAGTATTAGTTTCGACAGAAATAACTTTCTCTGAGTGGATATGCGCTTCTTTTAGGGTTGGAAGATTGAAAAATAGACTCATATATCAGAAAAACTTAACTAAAAACCAAATAGATACCTGAAATACAACTTTATAATCATTTTCTTTGATTGTACCAATTATATATAGCCAATTTGAGAATTATCATTTTCGAATTTTAGTTTATTTATTTTCCATAATATATGTGAACATATATCAAAATAAAATGAAAAGTTAAATTTATCTAGTTTCAATCTATTGTTTCCTCTCTCTTTTTGTTGGACTTCCTTTTCTTAAAATATATATTATCTAAAATTTTAACCTAATTAATTATATATATAAATGACTAATTAAGCATTTATTCAAAATTAATTTTAAAATATTTAAACTTGTTGAAAACCATGTGCAAACATATATGTAAAAAATGAAAAAGTAAAGATTATATATTTGTTTTTTTTTTGTTTTCCTTTTTGATTAAGAAAATAATATGTAAAAGATAGAAAATAAAGATTATATATTTGATTATTTATTTAAATAATTATTAATATGTGTCATAATCTTACTGATCAAACAACTTGTGTCATGATCTCGTAAATTAAAATTTTGACATGTGTCAAACTCTCTTGTGTGTAACCTAGCTTTATATAATAATATATCTATAGTTTCCATATCTTAGATTTACCCTAGTATGATCTCTCTCATAACTTGTATAAATACATTTGTATATCGATCAATAAAACTAATAGATTCTCATATCTTACATGGTAGCAGAGCATATCAATCCCAAAACTTCAATCTTTTTTTTGGGCGCCTCTTGCTTCTTCTTCCTCTCCAAGCAGCCACCTAACTCTCTCTCTTCCTCCTCATGTCATGTCAATCACGACTTCCTCAAATGATGAAACCACACTTGTCTTCAACACCACAGATCTGAAGACACCTCTAATAGCTGTCAACATGGCAGGAATCATGAAACTCACTCCCGCCAACAACATCACGTGGCGACTCCTAGTTAGAGCCCTCCTCGAGGCACATGAACTTCATTTATTCCTTGAGACCACAACTGAAGCACCAACAGCCACCATCACTGTATCCATCGTTGATCAATCAAATCCGTAGTTTGCTCCTTGGAAAATACAAGACCGAATGCTATACAGCGCCCTCTTCGGTACTCTGTCTCTCAGCGTACAACCAATCGTTGCACGCTCCGTTATAACCAGAGATATCTGAACCATCCTTGCTACCACTTACAGAAAGACATCTCGCGGCCACATCAAACAGATAAAATAATAACTCAAAAGTTCTACCAAAGGTGCACTCTCCATCGATGACTACATGAGTGGCATGATCACTAAGGCAGACCAGCTCACTCTCCTTGGCGCACCCATCGAACATGAAGATCTTCTCGACACCATCACTGATGGTCTTAGCAATGACTATTTCCCATCATCGAGATGGCTAATGGACGCAATGCCCCAATCACTCTAGAGGAGCTCAATGAAAAACTTATCAACCGGGAGCTCGCAATCATGGCTGGTGACACCACCTTGGTTGGATCTCTTCCCATCACTGCTATCGCTGCACAATACCATCATCAACAGAACCATCGCTCATCACCTCGCCCACATCAGTCAACTCGTAGCAATTTTTGTGGTGGTTGCGGCTATCTAGGGAAGTGTCAGCTATGCAGTGTCCAAGGGCACAACGCCAAACAATGCACACAGTTCTCCGCTGCTCCTATCTCACAAGCCCCACCAAACCAACGCTTACAGATATCCGTGTCAACAAACGCTTACAGATATCCGGTGCCACCACATCACCCTCCACCACCACCACCACAGTGGCACCCACATGAACACTACATGGTCTCCACACCGACAAGCTCCTTGGCTTCTAGACAGCGGTGCCTCACACCACATCACTACGAACCTGCAGAATCTCTCATTTCACTTGCCTTACACAGGCGGAGAAGATGTTATGATTGGAGAGGACACCGGCTTCCTGATCCCACATACCTGTTCCACTTCCATACCTTATCTTCTTGCCCTATATCACTTACTAATGTCATTTGTATGCCTACAATGAAAAAGAACTTAGTCTCTCTCAACAAATTATCTAAGACTGATGTGTATCAAGTTTTAACCAGAACCAACAACTCCGCAAGTGCATAGTTAAATGTGCGGTAATATATTATCGGGATCGAATCCACAGAGAACAAAGTGCACTATAGATAAAAAAATCTAAACAAAGTTAGAATAAAATTTGGTTGTCACGAAAATCTGAATAATAAATTCAGCAAATAAAATTAGAATTTAATTCAATAAGAGGGGTGTATTGAACTGAATATTTGGAGAGATTTAATTTTTTATGAGTTTTGAGATGATTTAGTGAAATTTTGGTGAATTAAGAATTTTGTTATTAAATTTTCTGAAATCTTCGTACTTTTTACTAAGAAATCCCCTCAAATCTCACATGAAACTTTTAAATCAAATCCTAATCATATTTTCAATAACAGTGGATTTGAGTGTATAATTTAAAATCATTAATCCAATAGCACTAGATTACTAGATTCGAACCCGCAATACACCGCGGGTAAATGATTTTCATATAAATTATAGTATTTTATTTATATATTTATTATTTATAAATATTAGTATTTTAAGCTTATTATACCAAGATGTTTGGATGTATGTAATATATAATAATTTAAAATAATTAAAAAATAAAATAAAATAAAGGTGAAAAGGAAATCATATTTTTCAATGTATTGGTTTAAATTAGGTAGAATATTTTAGAAAATTTTAGAAATTAGTATTAGTTTCCATAATATCAATATATAGGTGATTGTTTGGATGTAAGAATAAAAATAGGGTGTTTGGGAACATGAATAACCCAAATTTGTACTTCAATTTTAATAGTATTAGATAAGATCAGATATTGAATAATTGAAAAATTAATAATAAAATAATAATTACTTTAAACTTGTTTGGATGTAAGTATAAGATAGAGTGTTTGGTAACATGAGTTCCCAAATTTGTACTTTCTTTTTAATAGTATAAGATTTTAAAATTCATGTGTTCAATAACACATGATCTATCATTTAAACTCAAGCTTTCCAAATACTCATTCCAATACAACCCCTAAAAATAAGAGTTGGGAATGGAGAAATCTCAGAAATTTAATAATTAATTATATATCTAACCGGATAAGCAATTTAATGAAATTTAATGAAATAGATTTAGAACTCATAATACTATTAACAAATAAACCACATTTCGAATGCGAATATTATCTTAGACGTAAATTCGTTAGAACCCTATGCTAGCATTTTTAAAAAGTCTTATAAGCTCACTTAATAATCCAACCTCGACTTCATCGCCTAACAATTATCAAACCTACAAACTATTGGTTGTGGATAATCTAACCAATGGTTAATTGCATTAGAAAACATATAGATCAATTGCTAGATTCGTCAACCTAACAATAACATTAAAATCATATGAATAGAGATATAAATTCATAACCCTAATCTATAACAACATCCTAATTATCATTAAAATCCCCTAGAACAAATCTCTTCTCCCAACAAATAGATATACTCAGACATGGCAAAGAACATAGAGGTCATGATGGAAGAATTTATTGATGACATGAAAAAATGAAATTAAGAATTATCAAACAAATAAGATCCAACATTCAAAAAGAAAAGTAGATCTAATAACTCTCAAAAGAAAATGATAAAACTCTGAAAATAGTCTCTGATAGGTCATGATTTTCACGTTTTTATACCTCTAATTTCATATGGTTTTATTGAGTCTAGTGTTAGGTTTTGTGTCATTTTGGTCCTTTTCAGTGTCTTTACAAATTATTACTTCATTGGAGTTTAAATGAATGAAATGAAGCAACTTTGGAGATTTTTACACTTCAAAGAATTCATGAAAATACTCTGGGATCGACCGATCCAAAAGAGGATCGGCCAGTCAGAAAAATCTACAAAGTGGCGCGATCTGAAGAAGAAGATCGATCGATCCCGATCCCGAATATTCTCCAAATAAAAAATTTACTCTGAATTTTGACCTAAAGACTTTCCTAGATAAAGGGATAATTTCCTGAGCAGCCAAAAAGATATAGAAAAGATTTTTCACTATTTTTCTTTTATATTTCTCACATTTTAGATCTAAACATTTCTCCTTTGATTTATTGGATCTACAGTCTATCTTCATCTCTTTCTTTGCATTTCATGTTATATTTCACTATGATCTATCAATCATTTGCCATGGTTGAGTAGATCTGCTTGTTAGGAGAAGAGATATATTCAAGGAGATTTTAATGGTTAAATAGAATGTTGTTATATATTAGGGTTATGAATATTAGATCTCTATTTCTATGGTTTTAATGCTTTTGTTAGGTTGAAGAATCTATCAAATGATCACTAGGTTTTCTAATAAAGCTAGCATTGTTTAGTTTATCTTGAATCAATAGTTTATAGGCTTGAGATTGTCAGCCGACGAGAGTCGAGGTTGGATCTACAAGTGAACAATATTAGGCTTGTTAATAAATTCTAGCACAGGGTCCTAGCAGATTTATGACCAAGATAATATTCTCACACGATAGGTGGTTTATTTGTTTATAGTGTCCTGAATTCTAGATCTATTTCATTGAATTGCTAATCCAGTTAGATGTCATTTTTAATTATTAAATCTCCAAGATTTCTTAGATCCCAACATTTGTATTAATTGATTTTATTTTCTTTTTAATATTTTTGGATTTATATTCGGATTGCTTTGTGAAACCATTTTTATATTCTTCATTCTAGCTCTATTTAGATCTACATGATCTATAACGCACTCTACTCTCTGTGGATTCGATCCCACCACTATATTATCGCGCACAACCGTGCACTTGCGGAGTTGATTGGTTGGGTGAAATCCGACTCACATCAGTCTCTGACGGCCTCCTCTCTGACTCTGACATGAGCCTATCTTATTTATAGTGATATTCTAGGTTTAAGTCGGATTAAAATAAAAGATTTGGAAAATCTCGAATGCATGATCAATCGATCTTTGTGGATCGGTCGATCTCTAACTTCAAAACACACGCTCCATTAATTTTCCATTCTAGTCGATCCTCCTTTTGATCGGTCGATCCACATGCATATACATGTATTCCTTGAAGTGTATAAATATCCAAAGCTGTTCCATTTCATTCCTTTAGCTCAAATGATGTGTAAACCTGAGAAAACACTAAAGGACAAAAAAGACACAAAACTAATCCTAGACTCAATAAGGACTATAAAAACATATGAAGTCAAAGGTATACAACCCTTAAAATCATGACACATCAAAGACTAACAACGTTATGGTTCAACTTTGTCCTAATGATTTTCAGGTGAAGGATCTAACCATATTATTTATGTGATAAACATTGAGAAAATAGTGTAATGTGATGATTTCTTCATCGAGTCACATATGCATATATCCATTATAAACATATTATTGTATAATTATTACTTAATTCTTCTACGCTTATATTTTTCTAGTAGATGTGTGTATAACTATGAAGCATGGAAACTCTCTCCGAAATCCCTTTCCCGTTTACAAAATATTTCAGAAATAGAAAATCGATCGAAACGCGATGAAAACACATTTCCAAAAAGCTATCATTTGGAAATGCGATAGAAACATCTATTTACATTTCGGAAATACAATGGAAAGTTGCTTATTTTTATTTTTGGAAATTTGTTAAATAAATAATTTAGAAACATAAGATATGCATGATATATGCATTTGTTTACTTTAAAATTATAACTTATTTATAAACTAAAAATACATCATTTTTTTCTCCAAAAACTAATCATAACATAAAACATTTAGAAGTAGAACAGAGCAAGATAAATACTATTTAATACTTATTTATTGGATTTTTGTTATTTCAAATATTTTTAATAAGTTTTTATGTTTCACTATATTTTCAAAATAATATATATATGTATGTATTCACGTTTCCAACACGTATCCATTTCCTAATGTTGTAGATAAAATCATTTTTGCGTTTCCACACATTTTTCTTCCGCGTACACGTTTCCGTTTCTATGCTACTTAAGTGTATATATATATATATAATATACTAACAGGAAAACTAAAAACTAAATAAAAAGGAAAAAAGAATATTTGAAATAAAAAATATAGTGCATGATTTTATCTTTAACAGCAAAACTAAAATATTGAAAATTTATTTTTAAATAGATTTATTTTTACTAACTGTACAAACTAAACAAAAAATATAATTGAGAAAAAAACATAAATTTTTTGTAAAATAGTAAAACAAAATAAACAAAAAATTAAATAAAGAACAAACAGAAATAAAAAAACAATTAAATAATAAAATAATAAAACTATAAAACAGAAGAAATGTGACGTGGTAGAAGAAAGACGTTGTGTTGATATTGGGGTGTTCTTACAAGAAATGAAAGTTACATATTTATATTAGTGCAAGTCTTGCTCATCAAGCTAGTTGCCCATCAAATTATTAAGAGATAATCACACATATTAACTAAAATACAAAATGTAAAATAACAATGTATAATTGCAATTAATTTTATCAACATCTTAATGGATAATCACTAATATAATTATCAATAACACTCTCTCTTGATTATCCATTACTAAATGTAGATTATGTATTGTCTTGTTAAAAAATTTTCATGGAAAAACCTTATTGGGACAAAAACCATGATAAAGGAAACATAGTGCAGTAACACAATCTCTCCTTGTAAAAGATCAATATAGTCTTTTTCTTTATAGGTTTCACAAATGATTCTAATTCTCTTCATTTTTCTTGATGTATAACAATCATTTTAGGAGATTGCGAGACCTTTATGATAGTACATGTATTTGATGTTTATCTTCTGCGTGTTATCTGCTGCCTCATTAAAAACCTTATCTTAGAAAAATCAGTGGGATAAAACTATGATAAGGGGAAAAGAGTGCAACCACGCATATTTTCATAGGTCTCCCACTTGAAGTATCATCTCTTAGAGATGCATATTGATCATATGAAATCTTTCTTTTACTGTTAGAGTGGGGAGAACTTTTGTAAATAGACCTTGAAAGAGTCTATTTTGTCATGTCTCTCTTGATATCTCCTTCTTTGATTTGGGCGTCACAATGAATTCATCATCATTTGTAGAAATGACGAACACGATCTGTTTTATGAATGCTACTAGACTGAATTTCTTCTAATTGTGAAAACATATCTAGTTTGAGATCCAAATTTATACGGATCTGATGAATCTTGCATCTGCAAAACTAACTTAACCAAATTAAGAGGTTTCTATAATAAAATGATTCTTAGTTAATCCTACCTTGAAGATAACGGAAGATATATTCTATCTCATCTTATTGTTTGCATGCACTAGATGAGTTATATCCTGCAAGTTAATTAATAGCAAGCACTATATCTTGTATAAGAAATTTTCCAAGATATAAAAGTCCATTGATAGTACACTTCTAAAGTGCTTCAGGACCTAATACTTCCTTGTTATATTGACAATGTCTGAATGGATTTTCTTCAATATTTAGAGATTTATTGACTATTGGAGTACTCATGTTATTTTCTTTATATAGTCTAAAATGGACCTTCTTCAATATCCAGAGGTCTGTTGACCATTTGAGTACTTAAAGATTTGCGTTATCCAAAATAAAGCATTTAAGATTCATTTAGTATATTTTTGATTGATGCACATATATTTTTGATTGATGCACATATATTTTATCTTGGAACTACTCTATTTAGAGCTCGAGACAAAATTTTTGTTTTTCCAAGGTCTTTTCTTATAAACCCATCTTTTATATGAGTTTTTGAATCATCAATATGATCACAAATCAATGATCATGAATCCAGATGAAACTTTTTTTATAACCACACAAAATTTTCTTTATATGTCTGGATTATTTTAATCCACAAAGTGAGCACATATCCTCTTCGGTTTAGTATAAAATCTCTTTGATAGATGTTCAATCATAATACCTGAGAAAGTTTTGTACTCAAAGGTTTTATATTTCAAATAACTCCTTCATGTATGAACGATAACCTTGTGAGGCTTGAAAGTTGTATCTCTATTTACTTATATTAAATTTTGAGTGGCATTGATCTTTGGTATCACTATTAGACCGGGATGACTTGACCAGTTAAACTATGCTTTAAAGCATTAGTAAACTTCACTTTACTATCATCTATGTCATCTTTACTTTTGCGTAATATAATCATATACATGTATGTCTCCATTGTGTTCGAACATTCGATACCACATTTATTTAGTTTTCCAACCATTTTATTAAACACTCAACCATGTCATTTTAAACATGAGAAACTAGATGTTCAACATCAATTCTCACTGACATAAATTTCTTCAAAGGCTTGTAAAATAAATTCAATCAAGCTTTACTTTTTAATGGCATAATCAGGAAATAATGCTCACAACCTGATTATTTGGGCAATGAATCTTGTGAAAGCCGTATTTTTTTGTTGTCAATGGACACACATATCACCATCGTTTAGATGCACATATAAATACTATAAAATATCAAAACGGCCCACATAAAAATAAATATATCCACATATATCATCATGTATTCTCTATAAGAAGATATTCATTCCCAGTTTTGGTAGGTGATGGTCGAATTATGAGTTTTCTTTGAAAGCATGCATCACATGAAAACTCTTAGAGCACCTCCAATGGAGGTTCTAATGGAGGAGTTCTAATTTTTTTTATTAATAAACAAATAAAAAGTGTATGAGAGAGAGAAAAAGTTTAGATACCATCTCTAAAACTTCTAATTTTAGAACCTCATTTTTGGAGATTCACCAAATATGTCACCATTTGATTGGTTAACTTTTAAAAACCAAAATAAAATTTAATTGGACAATATTGTTATAGTAAAATATTATTAAACTAAAAATTAGAACCTTATTTTTAGATACTCACCATTGGAGATGGTCTTATGGTTTTCAATGAATGTTTTTTTATAGTATTTTGCACAAATCTTTGCATCATGACTGAACCAAGATGTCCAAGTCTTTTAATTAAAATTTCAAATATACATGTAAACTTCGAGTTTACTGTAACATATGATAAGATCATACATATCTTTGTGCAATATAATACGGAGGATACCATTATAAATGTTTTCCAATATTTTTTTTTTTGATGTGATGCAAAGATATTTAATGTCATTATTATTTATAGTCTCTATATTATTATCAATAAGACAATATGTCTATGAAACTTCAACAATTTCATTTGAGACTTTTAGAATCATAAGATATGATCAATTATAACATTTATGTCTTTGAAAGTCGAGAGACAATCGCATCTAGACTTTCTAATTATTTTTGTACTGTCTAATCTTATATTGACATGTGCCTCAAAAAGTTTTAATCTGAGACAAAATCTTGATTTTAAAGACTTATTTTAATGTCTTTAACTTTATATAACATATATATTTATTGTTTAAATAAATTGAATACTTGAATAAATAATTTCATAAAATAAATTAAGAACCATAGCTTTTGTATAAGAATTCAAGAGGCATAGCCTTCTATATAGGAATTAAAAAAGCTTGTTTATCATATATTTTAAGAGACTTGATGTGATGTTTTATGCATCAGGTTTTACCCAACCAATAGTTTCCGCAAATGCACGGTTGTGCATGGTAGTATAGTGGTGGGATCAAATCCACAGAGAGTAAAGAGCACTATAGATCTGTAGATCTAAACAGAGCTAGGATGAAAATATTGAAATGTTGTAACAAAAGGAAATCCGAATAAAATCTTTAAATAAGGAACTAAAAATCAATTAAAATAAATGTTGGGATCTGAGAAATCGCTGGGATTTAAATAAATAAAAAGACTATCTAACCGGATTAGCAATTAAATGATCTAGATCTAGAACACAAACACTATACCAAAATAAATCCGCTAGGACCCTATGATAGCATGTATTTAACAAGTTGAGTTCACTTGTAGATCCAGCTTCAACTCTTGGAAATCTGGAAATCAAGCCTACAAACTATAGACTTCAGGTAGAATAACCAACGCTAGTTGTATAATAAAACCCTATGAATCATTTGATAGATTTGTCAACATAACAAAAACATTTGTTTCATAGAAGTAGATATCTAATAATAATAATTCTAATATATAACAATAACCTAATTAAATATTAAATTCCTTTGAATAAATCCCATCTCCCAACATGCAGATCTACTCAACCATGGCAATCGGTTGATAGATCATGATGTTGCATGATGTAAAATCCAAAGAAATTGATGAAGACATAATGTAGATCTGAAAATGTAATGGAAAATACTATAGATCTGAGAATAACCAATGTAAAAGTTTACAGATCTGAAATGAAAATGAAAATCACAGAGTAACAGTGAAAAATTGTGTCTAGGTCTCTCTGGCCGCTCAGGAAATGATCCATATTTAAAGGAAGTCTTCTAGGTCAAAAATTAGAGTTAATGTGCGATTTGGAGAATATTCGTGATCTGGATCGATCAATCCGACTTGGATCGATCTATCTCCTTCCTCTGATCCGTGCCACCTCATATATTCCTTTAACTGACCGATCTGCTTCAGGATTGGTCGATCCTCTTCATGCTTGGTCGAGACACTCCTCTTCAGGGTCGATCGATCCAGAGTGACTCCAAAATCCAATGATGTGTAAAAACGTGCAAAATTGCTCCATTTTGCCCATTTTAGCTCCAATGAAATGAAAACCTGAAAAGACACTAAAACCAGCTAGAAGGACACAAAACCTAACTCTAAACTCAATAAAACATGTAAAAACAATATTAATAACTAGCCAAAATAGAGACTCATCAAGACTTAATTTTCCATTGATTTATCCGGGTGGAGGTAGAGCCTACCTTATATAATGATTAATTTGGAAATAATTTACTAATCTTTTTATTTTTTCGTAATAGAAGCAGAACCTCTTCTATGTTGCGATCAATTCAGGAAAAAAGACATACCTTTTTATTTTTTCGTAATGGAAGCAGAACTTACTCTATATTACGACTAACGCAAAAAAGATATAGTCTCCCGATGTCAATATATTTATATTAAATAAATATAAATTTATAAATTAAAACAATAAATTTGTACCTTACTTCTTTGGATTTGAAGCGATATAGACATCGTCGGCTTGAGAGTTTACTTGATAATGTGTTTAAAATAATAAAATAAAATAAATAAAAAATTAAATAAAGAATAAATACAAATAAAGAAACAATTAAATTATAAAATAATAAAATTATAAAACAGAAGAAATGTGACATGGGAAAAGAAATATATTGTATTGATATTAGGACCAATGTATTTAATTGTTGATATGTTCTTACAAGAACTAAAAGGTACATACAGTAAAACAACCTTTATAAATTAATAACATTGAGACTAATGTATTTTATAAAATTTATTAATTTTTCGTGATTACTAATTTATAAAGGTGATAATTATGTTAAAATATTAAATTGGGACTAAAAACAATTATTAAGTGAACAAAATATTAGTTTATTGAGTATTAATTTATAAAGTTTTAATTGTATTTATACTAATACAACACTTGCTCATCAAACTACTTGCCCATCAAGCTATTAAGAGATAATCACATACATGATCTAAAATACAAAATGTAAAATAACAATGGATAATTACAGTTAATCTTAGATAATGGATAATCATTAATATAATTATCCCTAACAAAATTTTGTTTTTTCTTGGTTATTGCCCTGATTTGTCTGTGTTAATGATTGGCCTGATTTTGACGTGAAAATTGACATGACAAGCAAATTAGGCAATTAGCTATCACTAATGGTTTGACGAACATTGGTCAACTCAGTGTATACATATAATTTGTCTAGGAGTATCAAAATATAACTATGCAGAATTATTCTAATCTCATTTGTCATGTCATGGAGCGAATATTGATATAAAATTATAAGTTTTCTAAGAACTGGACCTAACAAGCTAGACCAAAAACAATTATCAATTTAGCAGATTTTATTTGTGGAATAGTCGGTTAGTCTACAGACTACACATTTTTAATAAACATGACTAAATTATATATATAAAATAAATATTTTATGTAGTTTCTAAAATATAATACATGAAATATTATGATAATCAAACAAATGTAATGTATAAATATAAATATTAAATCCGCAAGCCGGTTCACTAACCTTCTAAACATAATGGGATGAGCTTGAAAATAGCTATTTAAATCACAATCTTAACAAGCCGGCTCGTCGCGATACAGAAAATAATTGGCTACTGTGGATCATGTTTATTGTAGATTTTCCATACAATAATCATATATAACATGCTTAAATTCCCTATGGTGTAAATGTTTGTGATATTTTCATCAATACGTTTATACATAATGGGATGGCATATCATATAAATTTGTATTTTAGAGTTTTGTGTGTGTTTGCAAAGGAAAGGGGAGGAGATTTATAGATATTATTTCCGTCGGAAATTGGCTAAATTTTTTCTGATCAATTTCTGACTAATGTAGAACCAGATGTCATCAACCCAATGATAACATTATTCTGACTAATCTTGTTCGGATGAAATTCAAACTAATTTTTCTGACTATTCTGACCATATATTATCCATCATAAATTATCGATCAATTTCCGACGAAATTAATTTTTGTCGGAAATTGGTCAGAATTCTGTCTTAATTTTTGTGACCACCATGGCCATATGTTCTATTGTAGGGAATTTCCTAAATCTCCAAGAACTATTGGGTTTGAACTCTTAAATAATAATTCCATTTGCTTCATAATATCATATATTTTTTATAAACACACCAAAAAAATTAGAAACTAACTAAGTTTTTCTATATTAAAAATATAATTTAAAATTTAACTAAATACAAGTTGGCCAATGGAAAAATCTATTGACAAAAATAAATCTAAGTGTAAAACAAATTAGTACTGAAAAATCACTCAAATCACCGCTTATGACCATCTAAGTTGAAAGAATGTTTGGATGTCAATTGATTAGTCTCTTACATTCTACTTTAATAGTCATATTATTTATATTATAAAGTACAAGTTCACTTATCCAATAGAAATATGTTACATAGATTTTTTTTCAATTTAAATCCAAGCAAAAAAAATACAAAACTGAAAATTATTAAAAAAAATGAAAACTGTAAACGAATGAAAAATTTACATTAGAAAAATATATACCTTCCTTTTCTCTCTATAACTCATTTTATCTTCTTTAATTTCTCCCTTTCTTTTTCCAAAATCCTAAAATATCTCACAATAAATCACGTTCTAAATATATTCCTCAATTTGTTTTATATAACTTATTTTCTTTCTATTTTGTTCTTCCAATGCATTCGTTTTAATTCTAAATATTTTCAATTCTTCTTTCCCTCATATTCCATACTAATCCTATTTTATCCATCATGTGTAAAATGTGTTTGGATTTTAGTTCAGTTTTTGAACTAAATTCTTTAAAAAAAAGAAAAGATTAGAACTCTAATAAATCTGATTGGGATTTCCATCTTAATGACAAACCTGAATCAATGCCAGATATGAAAATTATTTTTGTGGATGAAAAGATAATAAACCCAAAGCAAATATTTTTTTTTAAAAACTTTCTTCTTGTTAAATCAATTTCAAGCATATTTGAATTTTTTGCATCTGAATAATTCTGGGGTTTTAGTGTAAAGTATTTGTTCAATAGAAATGCATTTAAGACAAACCTAACATGTATTTAAAACAAATAAAATATTGTAAAAACAGAGGGTAAAAATCAATTACCTTTTCTTATAGAAATTTTAATGAACAATACATTTGTAACGACAAATAAACATATATTAATTTGAGAGAACAATATCACGATACAAACAGTTTGTTATCCAAAAAGGCGGATAAATACAACTAGAAAAGAAAATGTTATTTGGGGGTCCAAATTTTGCTAAAAGATGTGCTGCTTCGTTATTGCTTCTGAAGACATGATTGAAACTTATATCTTCGAATTTTTTGCTCCATGTTCTTATATCCATGCATATGTTGTGGATCGAAACTTCTTCAAGGATTCCGTTGATAGTATGTACAAGTTGTTGACAATCTCCTTCAAAAATATTTTTTCCTATAACCATGAAACCAAGCTGTTTGTATTGCAGTCAAGCGTGCCTTAAATTCAGCTTCCATTGGTGCTAAGGTATAGTTTAGATTAGATGATCTCCAAAGTTGTGGAACACCATAACAATCTCGTATTATCCAACCTCCAATTGCATGATTAGTCCTTTGATTAAATGAAGCATCATAATTAAATTTTAACCAATCACTAGGAGACTATAATATGTTTAGAAACTCACAGTTACACAATAGTACCTGTTGAACCAAAGGATTCAATAGGGGCATTTTGGTAAAAGAGCTTTTCTTTATTGATCTTTTTAGAGTAAAAAACGTTTACAAGAGAATTGGTTTTAGAGTGAGAAAGTAGAGAAAAAGCAGAGCTGCCTTTGCCGAGTTTGTTCTGAGATTTTTCTAGTCTGCCTTGTGATGGAAGCAACCCCGCTATTTATAGAGTTTCGAAGTTGGCGACGAGACCCATTGAGCTTCTCAGACTCCTTTACTTGTTAGGAAACTGTTATCTTCCTGGTTTGGTTCAACAGAGCCAGTCTACGCATAAAGACCAGTTTAGGCGACTTTAACTAAATGCAAGCCAAATTTGCTGGACTTTCTTCATGGGTCGAACTAAGTCGGGTCGGGTCTAGGATGGGGTGGTAAATCCGGTACCAACAGTTAGTCCCCCCCCCGAGATGACTTAGGCCGACTTGTCTTAACTCGTAGATCGACTATTGAAACTAGATCAGGTCGGCTTACACTACAACGAGGCTGGCTTATGACACGACATTAGAGTTTCATAGGTTCTAGATCGAAAGCTGAAGAATCGTGTAGAGTAGAAACTGAACGTCGCCTTTTTCTATATAATAACAGTCAATGTTGCTCATTTTGCAACTTTTCATCTGAATCCAAAGGTAAACTCTCTCAAACTCGTCTTTTTACTCATATTCTAGCTGTTACCTCATCATAGTAAATTTTCTAGCTCCGTCATAATTTAGATTACTTTCCGCTGTGATCTTCAATTTGATATGCATTTTTCCGATCCATCTTCAATCTTTCCGACGAATCTTCATACTTTTCCTTAGATCTTCAAACTTATTTTGGGTAGCTTAGATTGACTCTCATCCCACACCCTTATGTTTTGTTAGTTAATGCGCCTGATCCCTGCCTCGCCTATTACACTGAGATTTTTAAAGATAAGACTCATGACACCCAGCTCACATCAAGTATGTCACATCAACCACAAAGACAATGCCGAGCTGCCACAACCGCGATTGTCATTCCGACTTTAAGGGTTGATGACATCGACCTACCAGAATTTCTAAGAGCTGATTCTCCTCTGCTAAACGATGATGATGCAAGCTATATGATCTGGGGAGAAGAGATTTTAGGTAGCTATGACAAAATGGCTAATAATGAAGATGGCGACACCGCTACTAATGAACAAGAAGACAATGTCTAGGTTGAGGAAGTAAAAGTCAAAGAAACAACGAAAACCAAGAAACAACAGGGACAGAGGCGGAGGGGTCCCCGCAGAAAAGTAGAAGTAAGAGGACTGGAGTATTTTCATTGTGAGTTGTGACAATGACTGTGACATATATCCAAGCTGGAGCACGCCCGAGTCGATCAGGAGAATGAGGGGGTATTGTAAAATGCCAGACGACATCATAATCGTTTTGATCCCAACAATTGGACAATGCATTCATTTGTCTTCACGAGAGTTACTTCCTAAAGGCCAATCTTTAGTTTCCATTGTCTGCAGTATTGATCTCCTACTGTCGTGCTCACGAGATTGACATCTCTCAACTGACGACGAAATCGATCTGTCACATCTTTGAATTTAATACCTCCTAAGATTTTGACTTGTTAAATCGAACTAGGATTCTCATCTGATTTCCCCCCATATCGCAGCTAAATGGGTGATCTCTCCTTGTAAGTCAATTTCTGAAGAGCTCGACGACATGACACCTATAGATCTTAGAGACGGCCCCAGCATTCTAGCAGCGACAACTCCATCCAGAAAAGACCGTACTGGTGCAAACAATAAGCCCGAGATAGGAGCTGCAACTTCTGCTGCCAAAGGGAAAGGCGTGGTGGTGGTCGGAAATGACAAGATTGAACAGGAACCAGGTGCATCCCAGACGCCACAAGTAAGAACCGACCTTCATGAGGGTTCCAACAAACGCGCCCCTTCTGAAGGCGAGCTGCCTCCTGCTGAGCCGAGCCCGGAAAAACAAAAGTTGCTTGATGTTGCGGTAAATTTCAACTATTATGGTGACAAAGATTATGTCTGGCATGATCACCAATCTTGTGGCGATATTATCCTTGGGATTACCGGGTCTACCGCACCTCGAGACGAGACTGGAGACGTGGCCGATGCTAGTTTTGACTACGTCGCCCAAATGCATTTTAACGTAAAATTGTGACCATGATTCTTGCTTTTGATAAGTCTAAAGGTTGACTTCACATTATTTTAGCTTTGCAGGCTGGTGCTGCTATTGTGAAGTTGTAAAAAGACATGCAACAGATGCAGCAGGATGCAGGGGGAGATGCAGCCGAAATCGAGAAGCTTAGCTTTCCTGCCGAGAAGGCAAAAAGGCTGATGAAACTTGAAAAGACAAAGCCAAAGAGTTTGAAACCGGGCTGAAAGCCTCTCGAGAAGAATCCATGAAGTTCTTCAACAAGGTCAAGGAAGAAACGGAGGCACATTGGCGAACCAAGGCGGAGGTCAAGAAATGGAAGCTCGAGAGTGGAAAACTCCAGAGACTGCTCAAGAAAGAGAAAACTCGCCTGAGGGATTCTCGGGCACAGTGCATTACCACTGAACTTAAAGTGCATAATGGCATTATCGAGAAATGCCAGGCTATTTTTAAGCGAGTCAAGACCTACTTCTTTCAAAATAACGAGGTCGGCGATATTAAGTGCCTAAACTGGCAAGCCAACGGTATCGTCAAAGCTTTGACTGAGGCGAGAGAGCAGCAGGGATGATCTGCAATTGACGACACCATTATTCACTACACAGAGCTCCGAGCTGAGTATCAGGAGCGAGCAGCCACCGGTCAGCTAGATGAGGTTCCAAATGCCGAGCTGAACGTGCCCAGTCTTGTCGGTGGCGACCTCCTGGTGAACACTTATGGGTCAAATGACGGGCTAACTACTGCAGACGGCCCTCTTACATTCAAAGACATGTCTTCTTAGAGTCCAACAAAGGCTTCTGATCCCCCTTCTCAACAATAAAGCTTTGTCTCGTTTCCTTGTTTCTCTACTTTCCTTTGATTTTTTTTGCTCTTAACAATGACGGGTCGTTTGTGACCTTCTGTTTTCGATGTAATAACATTGACCGGAGGGGTTTTTACTCGTTTGTTTTGTCATAGTATGCTTTTTATGTCCTTGTTCTTCTTAGTTTTTGTATTTGTTCGATAGAGCTCGATTCTTATAGACTTTGAATTTTTAAAAGTAGTTATATTTCTTGTAAATAGATGCAAGTTTTCAACTAAGAACCTCGACTAACTCTTATGAAAATTTTGCTTAGTCGACCCCGATTATGCGAGTGTTTCGGGTGACTTCTTGAAAATTTGGCCCCAATTATGCGGAGGTCGGCTTATTTATGTTGGGCAATCCCTTGGTTCGCGGAGTTAGACCTCGGCTTTTTGCTTTTGTATTTAAAAGCTTTAGGTGCAGGGAGCAACCTCAGCTTATCCTTTCCTTTAAAATTTAATGTAATCAAATCTAGCCTTGGAATATGCAGAGGTCAGCTTATATGTTCCAAGTGATCCCTTATTAAGTCGGCCCCCAATTGTGCGGATGTAAATTATGTATAAAATAAATTGCAAGGCATAGCTTTGGGTTTAAGATGATATACATGGCGTAGTTCGGCGGTTGTGTTATGTGAGGCATAGTTCAGATTTTAAAGAATTGCAAGGCATAGCTTGGCTTACAACAATTGATTCTTTGAAAATGAATTTTATTTGATATTAGAGCTATGTCTCTTTTTGGAGATTGCCTACGTACCTAAAAGGGATCAAGCCAAAACGTAGTTCCTGTTACAATAGACTCACGATGAGTTATAGAGCATAAATAAGGCGGGCTGAGCATTGTCAGGAATGTTCCGTGGTGATGCTTTAGTAATATTATCGTTTTAGATTGATGGAGTTCCAAGAGTGTGGCTTTTGTTCTCGGAACATGGCTATTAGTTCGTAGACCCCAGTCTGACTACCTTGGAAATCAGGTATGGTCTTTCCCATTTGGCTCTCATCTTGTTGTCACACTCCTTAGTGTTCTTGTAAACTTTTAGAAGGATGAGATTTCCATCTTATAAGAAGCGGTTGCGGACCTTCTTGTTGTGATACCGATCTGCGGACTGCTAGTAATTCTGTATCCTGAGCAATATTTGGTCACACATTTCTTGTAAGTCATCCAGACTGTCAAAGAGAATTTTATCGTTTAAGTTCGTGTTGTCGGGATTCTTTGATCATTGTAAATGGAGCTCGGCTAGGGCAAGTGCCTCGATGCCGTGTGATAGGGAAAACATAGTTTGGATCATAGCTCGCCTGGGACTTGTTTAATGTGACCAAAGGACCCTGTCAAGCTCATCCGGACAAATACCCTTCTTTTCACCCAAATGTTTTTTGAGACCGTCGAGAATCACCTTATTGGTAGCTTCTGCTTGTTTGTTGCCTTGATGATAGCATGGAGTCGTGCTGTTAAGTCGGACCTTCATAGCTCTCAAAAATTTACCACTTTCTTTGATGTTAGGTTTGTCCTGTTTTTGGTGACAATCTCATATGGGAGCCCATGCTGATATATGATTTCCTTCTAGAGGAATTGTACAATGTCATTTCTCGAAATCTTGGCATACGCTTTGGCTTCGACCCATTTGGTGAAGTAGTCGGTTAGGACGAGGACATACCTCTTCTTATCAAATGACTCAGGAAGTGGGCTGCTATGTCCATAGACCATCTCATGAAGGGATATGACGAGGTGCCAGATATTAGTAATTCAGTGGGCGAGTTGATTAGGTCGGCATGTCTTTGACAATGTTCGCACTTTGCTGAATATTTCACGTAATCTGTGATCTTTGTTGGCCAGTAATGCCCGTGCCTTTAGATTTTTAACGCAAGAGCTCGGCCGCCAGAGTGATTTCCACCTGCACCTTCGTGACTCTTGGTCAGGATCCGCTTGACTTCTTCTCCGATTACACACAAGAATAAGAGTCCCAAAGAGCCGCATTGATATAGTTTGTTGACCATGCTGTAATGGGCGACACAAGCTTTCAAACGTCGGGCTTCCCACTTATCACTTGGTTCTTCACCGCTTTCAGGGTAGGCAATTATAAGAAGTCACTAATCTTCTGGAGGAGCTTCTTGGTCGAGGTCTAGCTGTTCCTGAATCATTTCGTGATCGATGCCATCATTGAGGTCACCAATTTTATAGTCGCCTCTTGGCAAGTTGATACTTGATGTCATGATCGAGTCGATTGGGATTGTTCTGTGATAAGGGTTAGTCTTGCTGGCCATGGTAGCCAGCACGTCGGCTACCTTGTTCTCAAATCGCGGTATCTGGATGAAGTTGAACATGGGTAAATCCTTTGATAGTGTTTGAAGTAGTTCTTGGTATTTGTCCATTCCTTCGTTGCAAGTTTTGTACTCATCGATATACTGACTTGTGACGAGCTGAGAATCACAGTATGCATTGAGGTGTTTCACCCGGATTCCCAGAGCAAGTCTCAGCCTGACAATCAAGGCCTCATATTTAGTTTCATTGTTTGTCGCATGAAATTTGAGGCTCATGGCTTTTTTCAAGTACCTCGCCAATTGGCGACTTGTGTAACATTCTGATTTTGGACCCATCCTTTGTGACTGAACCATCGACATGTAACTCCCATTTGCCCTCGTTTTATTGATCGACTTGTTCTTCTTGCGGTAGTTCGACAATGAGGTCTACCAAAACTTGAGACTTGTTTGCTTTTCATGGCTGATACTAAATTTCCTACTCACTCATTTCGACTGCCCATTTTGTCAATCTTCTGGATTGATTTTGAGAGTGCAATATAGTTCAAATGTTGCAGTTAAACAATATGATCACTGGGTGAGCCTTGAAGTATGGGCAAAGTTTCCTAGCTTATGTGACTACGGAAAATGCAATCTTTTCGGAAGCCAAATATCTTGTTTATGCTGGTTCGAGAGTTTTGATGATGTAGAAAATTGGTCATTGTTTACTACGTTCATCCTTCATCATTACGCCACTTACTGCACATTCAGATACAGCCACGTGCAAGTACAATGTATCGCCGTTATCCGGTATGGTGAGCACAAGAGCCGTTGAAAGATATGTTTTCAACTCTTGAAAGGCGACCTCGCATTTGTCGTTCCGATCGTAGTTTTTATTACTGTGAAATAGTTAGGTAAAGGGGAGGCATCAATTTTTTGATCTGGCAATAAACTGGTTGAGCGCGGCTATTCGTCCGGATAGTTGTTGTACTTTTCTCTTGTTACAGGGTGAAGATAGATTGAGAACGGCTGAAGTCTGCTTTGAGTTTGCTTTGATTCCCCGTTTCATTACAATGTAGCCAAGAAACTCACATGATGTGACGCCAAATGTGCATTTGCCGGGATTCAACTTCATCTCATACTTGTTCAGTATCTCAAAACATGATTTCAGGTGGTTGATGTGATCCTTTTCTTTGGCAGACATTACAAGCATATCATCAATATAGACTTCCATAGTTTTACCAAGCTGACTGGCGATTATCTTGTTGACGAGGCATTGATAAGTGGCCCCGCCATTCTTTAGTCCAACAGGAATAATTTTGTAGCAATATGTTCCATGGTCGGTGATAAATACCATCTTCTCTCTATCGTCGGGGTGCATCCGTATCTGATTGTATCCAGAGAAAGCATCCATGAAAAATAGGAGCTCTTTTCCCACAGTTGCTTTGACTAACCGATCGATGTGAGGTAGATGAAAAAATCCTTGGGAAATGCCATGTTGGTGTCCGTAAAGTCGATAAAGACCCCCCATTTACCGTTCTTCTTTGTGACTACAATGGGGTAAGCCAGCCACTCTGGATATAATACTTTGTAAATAAACCCCGCCTTTAGGAGTTTGGTCTGGACTTCGTCATTGACTGCTTTGGCACGTTCGATGCCTAGTTTCCTTTGCCTTTTTTGGATTGGTTTGTAAGTTGGGTCGGCATTAAGCTCATGTGTTGTGATCTTTGGGTCAATGCCTATCATATCCTTGATTATCCAGGCGAAGGTTGAGAGGTTATTGCGAAGGAAAGTCTTAAGCTGCTGCTGCTGAATGGGGTCAAGCTGGGCCCCGATGCCAACGTGTTGTTTGGGGTGTTGTGGATTGATCGAGATCATGTCGAAGATCTATCATTTGCTCATCTTTTTCTTTGATATTACGGATGGTATTTTCATAATCGGCAGACATCTTCTTGATAGTCTCAGCCTCCACAGAGGAAGATAGTTCGAGGAGAAGTTGCTCGTAAAAATAACCATGTCGTTGAAATCGGCAATGGCCTATATGAACGATAAACGTGAGAAACATGGACGTATAAAAAAGATAATAATGACGAGAAATAAGCACCTGATTAGCATGACGAGCATGGTTCACATAAATGTCGTGAGAAGCAGAGTGCTAATTATCAAAGGATGGAAGGGTAATGCCAGAACGGTTCAGAAAAGACCGAAAGACCTCGACCATCTTCATCGATTCTGGGAATAAGGAAGGATAATGAGACGGCGAAGCAAATATAGAGTCCGTAAATATACAAAAACTAAAAGCATACCTTGAGAAGCAGTGTTACCAGGCAGACATCCAGGGTTTACTCTAGTAGAACAAGCTACAACCAAAGGCCGACTACCAAAGGAATCAAGAGGGAGAGGTGGAGGGATATGAGAGGATTATGTTCCTCGATGATGCCGACCCACTGCATCAATTTTATCCTTTAGACTTTTCTGTGTAGCCTCTTTCTCTTTCCTTTCATGATAACTCAGATGGTTGTTAGGTAATGCCTCCGGAGCAGAGTCCAAGGCCCAGAGCATCCCGATTCTCATGAGTTCCCCTGATGCGTGAATCCTGTCAAGAGTAAAAGAGTTCCAGATAGTGTTTCCTTCAGTAATGACCGTGAAGAAATCCAAGAAACTTTTCCAGGGAGCAGGGCAGATTTTAGAAACTACAAATAAGAGAGAAGGACAAGCGTAAGGATTAGATGATCAAGTACGGAAATTAAGAGATACAGTCACAATTCTCCTAAATGACTACCAATGGATATAGTCCAGGAAGAATATAATATATCAGAAAACACATTAACCAAAGCAGCATCAATCTTTACAAAAAACCAAGAGTTTCTCTAGAGTTCATCATTGTCCAAAATTCTGGTGACCAATGCCCTGTCAGTGTGAGTGTAAATGGCATAGAATCCTGAGCCACCTCTTCCCGCAATACGAACACTAAATAGTTCGAGGAGGTCGCTAGCACTTAAAGTATATCCGGCCTCTGAAGCGACCGCGAGAGTGGTGAGAATGACACGGAGCATGTTTGGCATCATCTGCGGAAAGGCAAGACCTAAGCCATGGAGAAAAAGAAGGAGAACCTCTGGAAAAGGAAAGCCACAGCCGGTGAGATAAGCCGAGTAAAGGCACAGATAGCCAGAGCGGCCAGATTCCAGTGATTCATCCGACTATGGAATGGCGAATTCAACTGTCGATGGAACTTTACAAATAGCCTTTAAAGCCTGAAGATCTTCCGATTTCTCGATTGTCGACAGGGGGGTGGGTGAGGTCCAAATCGGTCACCGGATTTCAAAGACAAACCGGTTAAAGGGGTGTTTGAAGTACTCACCATTATCAGAAGAAGAGAGTAAAAGAAATCGCAGAGGGAGAAAGGAGAGCAAATAGTTTTTAGGCAAAAAGAGTAGAAGGAAGGAAGTAGAAAAATGAAAAGTCAGGAGCGAGTAAAAAGAGAGAGAAGAAGAAATAAGTTTACCTTAAACGGATGGTTGAGAAACTGCCTCGAGATTAGTGGAGGAAGTAGGAACAGTTTTTATCATTTTCAAAATAAAATCTCGGAGTAAATAGGAACATGCGTTAAGGCAAATCATATCAAGTGAATTACAAAATGAAGGGATATGATGATAAGAAATAATGGTAAGATAAGGAATGAAAATAATTAAATTCATTGCTTAAGTCTCCCGAGCCGAAACTCAGCTCGCAAGACTTGGGGGGGGGGGAAATGTTGATACCAGATCCCGCATCGAAGATCTATCACCATTAAGATGCGTACACGTGTCAATTATACCATCGTAATAAAGGAACGAGAGTCCGGTCCGGAGTAAAACGGCCTACTTCGAGGAAAGATAACTAACGAACTAACAACAACTTCGGAAGCACAGACCCAAGGAGTTCGGCTAATAACTGAAGCACGAACTAAAGGAGTTCGGTTAATAATGGAAGCACATACCAAAGGAGTTCGGTTAATAACAGAAGCTCGCGAAGAAAGGAAGAATTTGTAAGACAAAATTGTCTCACGAAGTTAAGGGAGAAGTCATTCAAAATATATATCCGTTACAACATTTAAGACCAAATCAAAACTGATGTATTTTCAGTTTGAATTATGTGATTATTATAATTTTTTAATAGCATTTATATTCAAAAACATGTATAAAAATAGAGGAAAGGGTATTGTAAAAGGTTTTTTTTTTTCATTTTTCAGAACAATATAATCAGAACAAATATCATTACACTTTCTTATAAACTTATTTACTCAAAACCATTGAGTGTGGATACACTAAACGTTTTTGTTTCCAAAAATAACCAAACACAAAAACTGATTTTATAAAATTTTTAATAATTTTTTTGGGTTGGGGTTAATATTTTAGATTTAGGATATAGTTTTTAGTGGTAAGAGTTTTGAGTTTAGGATTTACGGTTTAAGGATTTTAACCCTAAATCATAGATGCTAAATTCTAAAAAATGTTGTTAGGAGATTTTTGGTTATTTTATAGTATAAATGGCAGTTTTAAATTTTGTGATATTTAAAGAAAAAAACCATGTATAGTGATATTTTGGAGAATTTCCCCTTTTGATACCTTTTCCATTTCTGTCTGATTCTAAAGTTTGAAATAAAATAATTATACACAAATTTTAGATTTCTTTCTTTCATTTACGTCTTACTTTTTCAACTAGTGAAATGAATATTTTAATATTTATTTTTCTTAGATACAAACAACTAAAATCTGATGTATAATTTGCTAGTGAGTACTATTTTATATCTTAAAAAAAAGATTTATGGATATGCAAAATGATCTAGTTTCGATGTTTTCTTAATTATTATAGTTCTGATATATTTAAGTAACAAAAATCTATAATACAATTTTAAAAAGTTCGACTCGAGCCACCAAAATTATTGGTTCACACTAATCAACTCTTACAAAATTATATGAGTGGCAAAAGAGAACAAACAAATATAGTAAAATATTTCATACATAAAAAAAGAGGAAGGATTACTAGAATAATCTATAAAAGTGTGTTAAATACTTAAATAATTCACATTTGTTTTTAATTACTAGATTATTTTTTGATATTTTTAAATCACAAAAGTATCTTTCGCAAGCTTTGTAAACAAAAATTCAATTACAAAAATACCATTAATATTTAATATGCGCATAATTAATAATTACAAAAATGCCACTCCGTTATAGTGATTGCAGCTTTGCGTTTTTACAGGATTATTTTCTTTGATTGCAGCTTTGTTTCTGAAAATTAGTGATGACAGCTTTGTTATAGTGACTGCAGCTTTGTTTCCATTCTACAGGATTGTATTTTCTGACTGCAGCTTTGTTTCTAAAAATTAGTGATGGCAGCTTTTTTATAGTGACTGCAGTTTTGTTTCCACTCTACATGAATGTGTTCTTTGACTGCAGCTTTGTTTCTGAAAATTAGTGATGGCAACTTTGTTATAGTGACTGCATATTTGTTTCCATCCTACATGATTGTTTTCTTTGACTGCAGCTTTGTTTCTGAAAATTAGTGATGACAACTTTGTTATAGTGACTGCAGCTTTGTTTCCATCCTACATGATTGTGTACTTTGACTGCAGTTTTGTTTTTGAAAATTAGTGATGACAGCTTTGTTATAGTGACTCCGTACATGATTGTTTTCTTTGACTGCAACTTTGTTTCTGTAAATTAGTGATGACAGCTTTGTTATAGTGAGTGCAGCTTTGTTTCCATCCTACATGACTGTTTTCTTTGACTTTAGCTTTGTTTATGAAAATTAGTGATGACAGCTTTGTTATAATAAGTGCAGTTTTGTTTCCATCTTACATGATTGTTTTCTTTAACTGTAGCTTTGATTGAAATAATTAGTGATGACAGCTTTGTTATAGTGACTGCAGTTTTGTTTCCACTCTACATGAATGTGTTCTTTGACTGCAGCTTTGTTTCTGAAAATTAGTGATGACAACTTTGTTATAGTGACTGCATATTTGTTTCCATCCTACATGATTGTTTTCTTTGACTGCAGCTTTTTTTCTGAAAATTAGTGATGACAACTTTATGATATTGACTACAGCTTTGTTTCCATCTTACATGATTGTGTTCTTTGACTACAGCTTTGTTTCTAAAAATTAGTGATGACAGCTTTGTTATAGTGACTGCAACTTTGTTTCCATCCTACATGATTGTGTACTTTGACTGCAGCTTTGTTTTTGAAAATTAGTGATGAAACCTTTGTTATAGTGACTCCGTACATGATTGTTTTCTTTGACTGCAACTTTGTTTCTGTAAATTAGTGATGACAACTTTGTTATAGTGACTGCAGCTTTGTTTCCATCCTACATGATTGTTTTCTTTGACTGTAGTTTTGTTTATGAAAATTAGTGATGACAGCTTTGTTATAATAAGTGTAGTTTTGTTTCCATCTTACATGATTTTTTTCTTTAACTGTAGCTTTTATTGAAATAATTAGTGATGACAGCTTTGTTATAGTGACTGCAGCTTTGTTTCCACCTTACAAGATTGTTTTCTTTGACTGCAGTTTTGTTTCTGAAAATTAGTGATGACAACTTTGTTATAATAAGTGTAGTTTTGTTTCCATCTTACATGATTGTTTTCTTTAACTGTAGCTTTGATTGAAATAATTAGTGATGACAGCTTTGTTATAGTGACTGTAGCTTTGTTTCCACCTTAAAAGATTGTTTTCTTTGACTGCAGTTTTGTTTCTGAAAATTAGTGATGACAACTTTGTTATAGTGACTACAGCTTTGTTTCCATCCTACATGATTTTTTTTTTAACTGCAGCTTTGTTTCTGAAAATAAGTGATGACAGCTTTGTTATAGTGACTGCACCTTTGTTTCCATCCTACATAATTGTGTTCTTTGACTGTAGCTTTGTTTAAAATAATTAGTGACTGTAACTTTATTTCCATCATACAAGATTGTTTTCTTTGACTGCAGTTTTGTTTCTGAAAATTAGTAATGGCAGTTTTATTATAATGACTGCAACTTTGTTTCCATAATACATGATTGTATTTTTTGATTGCAGCTTTGTTTTAGTAAACTTACTATGTTGTCGCAGCTTTGTGTATAATTTGGTAGCAAAATTGTTTTTGGCGTTACCGCAGTTTTATTCCAAAATTAAATCGTGACCACACAATTTAGGGCTTCACTCAAACATTTTGAATTTGAAAAAAAAAATATTTTTAATTATTTTTGAATATATATTTTTATATTATTTGAAAAATATTTTTGAATTAATTTCAGTTATGTTAATAATTTAGTTATTTTAAGTTTCATTTTGAATTAGATATAAATAAATTGTTTCTCTTTTTTTAGGTGTGTAAGATATTTTTGAATTATGTTAGATTTAAAAAAAAAAAATTTCTTTCCTTATGCTTCTTTCAATTTTTCATTAAATTTTTATTTATTTTATGTATCTCTTCAATTTTTTCATTTTATTTTTTATTTTTTCACTTTTTTTTAGTTTTTTGATATTTAAATTTTTGAAATTTTTGTTTTTATAAAAAATATAACATATTTTATAATTATTTGGTTTATAAAAATAATTCTTTATATTATTTATCTTTTTAATTCTTTTTCAAAAAATAGTTCGTAATTCTTTTGAAAAAAAAATTAATGGCATTTTCGTTATTTTGTTACAAAAGGTTTGATAGTCTTTTTCCTTTTTCTCTACTCACTTCTTTTACATGGGAGTTATTCTAGTAATTTCATGTAAAATGTGTGTTATTCTATGCAATTTTCTCTAAAAAAATCTCATGAAAAATTACTAAAGTGGCAAATACTTCTACATTAAAATTTTAAGATTTTGGACTCCCACTTTAAACTTTAATGGTAATTGTTTTTGTTAATTTAAATTCTTAAAGTGAAATTTCAGTTTGTATTGACACTTCAAATTACAGAAAAAATAACTTTAGATCGTCATGGTTGTCAATTAGCAGATATATAACATGTTGGCATTCTTACATGACATACATACATGTTATATGTTCTGTTAACAGAGTTAATTTTTTATCGACGGAGTTATTTTTTTTATCTATGATCTGACTTGTTCGAATGAATCAGAATGCCATTTTAAAAGTTCAAATTAGTAAAAAGTAATCTTGGAGTTTTGAAGTGAGAGTTAACAAGCTTTATTGGAAAAAAAATACTTTCAAGATTTGAAATAGAATGTCAACCTGGAAATTTATAGGACGATTATCTAAAATGAATATTTTTGAAATTTTATTTTTAAATGATGTCTTATGTAAAAAAATTTTGAAATAGTAAGGATTATGGTTTAAAAATTATAAATAAATTCATTTTTTATATTTAATCCAAGTTTTTAATAATATTTTCTCCCAAAATAATTTGATACTTATTTTTCTTTTTCCATAGATAGAGTTATATATTAGTTTTTTTTTTGTCAAAATATAATTGTTTGAATTGGTCATCTATGTGACGTCAAAACAACTTTTCGTATATGTATATTTTAATTAAAAACTTCAGACTATTGTATGTGACAGAGCAAGGACAACAGGTCAACACATGGCCAAATGGTTCTGTAAGTGAATACATTTAATTTGCTTGCAATTACAAATAGAAAAAAGTGAATATGAATATAATTACGTCCACTTTAAAAAAACAAAACAAAAAAATGGGGAAAGGACAAACAAGTAATTATTTATCATTTTAATATAGAGTTAACATCATCATTGTTTTGATTTGGGTAAATTCCTCGAAAGAGGAAGAATGATCTACAGATGGGAGTGGGACACTATATCATATATATTTTCTAATTATGTAAATTTGATATCTTATTAAACATTTTGTTTGTTTACACTATAAAGGAAAAAAGTAGTTGTCATAAGAAGTTGCTAAGACGTATGGGAAATTGGTTACGTTGTCGAGAGAGTGAGATATGTTTAATGACAATGAAAAGAGTTGGAATGATATCTAACTTATGGCTGTCTTCTTTAATGAGTCATTTGGGCTGATTCAATTTACGGGAAGTAGTTGAAGCATCTCCTTATCATTATTGCACACTGTTTTCCCTTTTCCTTTTTTTTTTAACTAGTACTATTAAAGAAAATTAAATATTAGATCGGTTAGGGCATTTTGGACCATGACTTTCGTAGGTCATAAAAGAAGTAGCAGCCCAAAGCAAATGAGGCTGTGAGGGAATAAACTTTACCAAAAATAAGGTTGAAACACGAGTTTGGGTTCAAGTCTAGGTGTTTGGTTCCATCCTGTAATAAAATGGATTCGTTTTGCTTCTTAGAAAATCTATGCTTCAAAGGAGAAGATTCTACTCTATAGAGTGAAAGAGATATGAGCACGTGAGTACTAATGTAAATAAGTGGAAATCTCCGATTTGTTTATTGGATGCATCATTAATTTTTGGACCAATTTTCTTAGTGAATATGACTGATGAGAATTTAGCACTAGTGGCCGAGTCTTAAATATATGATTGAGGTCTTGATCTGCACTGAGCAATGGATGAACTCTGACATTGACTTGAGTGAAAAAATAGTGGTTAAAAATGCACAGATCGATGGTTGCTGAAATTGAATTACAAGATAATCTTGAGAAAGGTAATTTTGTTGTTGTTGTTGTAACGTTAAAACTTTATTGCAACAAAATAACTTATTTACAATTTATTATACTTTGTTTTAAATCATTCTTTATAGGTTTTAGTAGTAACTTCGAACATTCTGATTTTTTACTTTTTCAGAGTTTGGCTAGAATCAATTTGGACCAGAAGACTCATGAACTCAGCTATGAGGTAACTTGCTCTATGTTATTTATATATTTAACCAATCAAGCAAATTAACTAATTAAATCTTACCACTCCTTTAGTCTTTTTTACTCTACGAGAATGTCTGAATGTGCATAATAAATTAAATTAATTTGGTTTTCATGTCATATATAGTTAATTGCTTCGAAGTAATTATATAACATGAAAACCATTTCTAGAAAAAAACATTTGTTTTAAAAAAATATATTTTTAGATTTTTATGCATGTTTTATTAGTTACTAATGATGAATTGTAATTTAAAATAAAATAAAATACTATTAATTTAAAATTATAGAAAATTGTTATTTACAGAAACAATGCATTTATAATCAACTAGATTCGGATCCGCATTAACATGTGAGATTATATTTGTTAAACAAACTTATTTGATTACTAAATTAAAGATATAATATTGTTGTAAATATTAAGTGTATATTTATTATATTAATCAAAACATTTTCAATAGTTTGACTCAGAGTGTTAAATCAAATTTAGATCTGGTTTTAGGTTAGCTAATTTTAGTATATATCCTAGACATATATAGATATGTATATATATATATATATATATATATATATATATATCATAGAACCGAAAAGTATCTCGTTTTGAATCTACCATGAACTTTCTGTCCTGTAACCGTTTTCTTTTTCAAAATATTACGTGTTCGGTAATATTTATTAAAGAGATTAAGTACGAGTTTATATATGATACTCATATTCCCCATATGAGTAATTGATTTTTATAAAATTAATAGAAACTAGAAAAAAGGGACATTGTCTAAAGTTGACCCTTTGGAAAATTAATTTCAAAAACAGGATTCTCTGGGAAGAATTTTTTAAAGCAGTAGGGATCCCATTTGAAAATAAGTTTTCAAAAAGACCCATTGTAAGTAATTTTCCCTAAAAAAACTTAAAGTTCTAAAAATTCTCTGGATAATTTTATAAATTATTCAATACTCGTCTTAAAGTAGATTTTTACCTGATCCATAGTCAATTTTTATCCAAATTAATAATATTTTGAGAATTAAATTTACCTATCAAAAAGTGGATTTTTACTCGTCACATACCCAATTCATTACTCATATTGTTTAAAAAAATTCTTGTCCCTTTTTTTAAATAATAATAGTCTGAGAAGTGTTTTTTATTATTATTATGTGAATTATTCATTCTTGTTCCATACCCTGAATAAAATATAATACTGAAATGATTTATTCTGTTTATATTTAAATTAATAAATCTATTTTTTTGGAATGGAACATAATTATTTTTCTCCATAATCAGTTATTTTAAAATAATTACTTATTCAACAATGTTTATTATAAGAAACTAGGTAAGAGTTTTAGATATAATACTTATGAATAAAGAATACATACCTAATGATTTTAAATAAAATAAGCTTATAGTAAAAAAGATATTCGCTCTGATTATATTATCTTTGTCCAATCGAGAGAAAAAAGTTTCCCTTTTACAATAGCCTCCTTTTCCTATTTATACATGTTTTGGCAATTAATGCTGTCAATAAATTATAATAATCCATATGATCCTAATTAAATATATCGATTTTGATTTAATCTTGAATGTTGTAACATCCGATATTTTGAACTAGTTTCTCTCTTTGACTTTATGATAGAAATCTTCTCTGCGAACTCTTTATCTTCTTCAATCTTCTATAACCCACTGAGCTCTTTGAGTTCGTTGCTTCGGCTTCTTGTTGGTTCGCTGGTCTTTTCTTCTTAGCACGGAGACTTCTATCACGAACTGGACTCTTTCCTTCTATTATGATGACTCGGCTGACACATGTCCTATGTCTTTAATGGTGATAGATCCTCGGTGCAAGATCTGGTATCAATATTTCCCCTCCAAGTCTTGCGAGCTGATTCTCTGCTCGGGAGACTTAAGTAGTAAATATTGATTTTTTTATTCCTTTATCATTTTAATCATCAAATCCCTTAGATTTCGTAATTTCTTGATTTGACTTCCTTGATGCACGTTCTCATTTATCATGAAAATTTTATTTAAAATTAAGAAAAAACAACCCCACTTCCTCCATCAATCTCGAGACAGTTTTTTATCTCTCCGTTAACAAGGTCAACCTCTTTTTTCTTCTTCTTTTTTCTTACCCGTGACTCCTCACTTTCCCTTTTCTATTTTTCTTCTTTTCCTGAGAAATTTCCGCACTCTCCTTTCCTCCTTCGCTTTTTCTCAATTTATCATTTCTCACCAATGTAGAGTGGTTCAAAATCTTTAGTTGGCCATCCTATGAAATCTAAGACCATCTTCAATGTATTCCTCTATTTTTACCCTAATATAGAGTCACTCTAAATTAAAGTAGTCATTCTCTCTAATGTTTTACTCTATTTTAGAGTTACTCTATTTTAGAGTAATTGTAGTGTAAAATATAGAGGAAAAAATAGAGTTACTCTATATATAGAGGAACAAATAGAGTTACTCTATTTTAGAGTGGGATATAGAGATACATTGGAGCAAACACCACTCTATAATAGAGCTTAGAGGGAAATATAGAGCTAGATTGGAGATGCTCTAATGACAATTTCGGTCCTCACCCTCCATCGATTCTCAAGAAAGAGGAAGATCTTCAAACTTTGAAAACCCTCTGCAATGTTCCATCGGTGGTTGAATTCTCTCTTCCGACTCTGGATGAGTCACCGGAATCGAGCCGCCCTGGCTGGTTGTGCCTCTACTCGGTTTATCTTACTGGGTGTGATCTTTTATTCCCTATTCCTGAAGTTCTTCTTTATCTTCATGGCTTAGGTTTTGCGTTCCCGCAAATGACACCGAACATGCTTCGTGTCATTCTTTCTGTTCTTGCCATTGCCGCGGCCAGATACGCTTTAAGCGCTGGTGACCTTCTTGAACTCTTTAGTGTTCAAGTTTCTAACAAAAGCGGTTCGGGTTACTACGCTATTTATCCTCACCTCGAGAGAGCTCTGGTCACCGGATTTCCTGATAAAGATGAACACTGGAGATACCCATGGTTTTTTGGTAAGATCGATTCTGCTTCGGTTAACGGGTTGTCTGATATGTTGTATTCTTCGTGGGCTCTATCTATTGGTAGAAACTTCTGTGAATGTGCTTTTTCGTTCCTGCTTATTGATTATCTGATTTTTACACTCTATTCTTTTGTTCTTTGCAGTGTCCAAATCCCGTCCTGTTCCATGGCAAGGTTTTTTGGACTTTTTACTGTTGTTGTTGAGGGAAATACCATCTGGAACTCCTTCACTCTTGGAAGAATTCATTCATCAGGTGAACTCATGAGGAGTGGAAATCTCCAAGCTCTGGATTCTGCTCCTGAAGCTATGCCTAATAATCGATTGAATCGTCGTGAAAGAAAAGAAAGGGAGGTTGCGCAAAAAGGTCTGAAGGAGGAGACTGATGTTGTGGGACGGCGTCATTGAGAGAAGGTCGATGCTTTAACTGTTGGCTCTTCGGGAAAGACTAGTTTAATCAGAGATCTTCCCCTGTTCATTACTTTTCCTTCTCGTTCTGTTCCACCTCCTCCGATTGAGGTTGACGAGGATGAAACAATTTCTTCATTGAAGCGTAAGAGAAAAGTTTCTGGATCTGAGGCATTAACTCGGGACAAGTCGAGACTTCGTACTGACTCCCAAGGAGCAGGGTCCTCTGAAATGCCTCCACCTCCTCTACCCGGTAACTCCAGTAATCAGACTCCGGTTTCATCTGGCTCTACTAGGGCAAAGTCCGTTTCTTTACCTGGCAATATTTCAGCCACTCCGGGTATGTGTTTCTTATATATTCCACGAACTCCTCTTCTGATCTCATCACTTTAATATGTTATTTTTGCTCTCAGAGGCAATAAAAATGGCCGAAGTTTTATGGAACTTTCCGAACCGCTCTGGCGCTATTCTTCCCACTTTCAATAAGTGGCGTCCCGGCTCGTGTGAGATCTTTGTAAACCATGCTCATCATACTAGTCCGGTATTCGATCCTCTTCCTCTTATTATCTCTTTACTTTTTCATATCTCTTACATTCTTTGTTAGTATGGGCCCTCGCTGATTTCAATGATATGGTTAGTTATTACGAATAATTTATCCACAATATGTCCTCTTCTATGGGGGCTGAAGTTATCGCGAAGATGACCGCCGATCATGAGAAGGCCATTACTGATTTAAAGGAGAGGGATATGCTAACGATTGAGCGTCTAAGGAAGGAACGAAACAAACTCAAGGAGAAACTCAAGATTACTCGTGATGCATCCGCGAGTTTAGCCAAGGGTTATAAAGAGAAGTACGCGGCCATGTGCTCAGAACAGAGTGATGTTCAAGCTTCAAATCTGCGACTCAAACTGAGACAGCTGCCATGCATTGACAGCTTGAGGAGTCTTCTCTGAAATATGATCCGCTGCTCAAGTTTCATGATCACGATATCCGAAAGACTGCCCGCTCAGCCCAGATGGAAGTGAAGGAGAATGGCAAGGTTCTGTTAGGCCAGCTGTCCAAACATGTTAACTCTGTCGAAGCTCGCGCCATCCTTCAAGCTGGTGTTAATGAGATGAGGAGTAATCTGGTTATTCTTGGAAAAATTAAGGAAGGAAAGATGGACCAGGACGAGGAAACTGCCAAGCTGACGGGTTCAATCGACCTCCGAGCTGAACAAATATGTCATTGCGCCCTTGGATCAGGAACCGTTTGCTGCTGCTTTTGCGGATTCCCCCTCTCTCCTTTAGCTCAATCTTGACTTGCCTATTGAGCAAACCTCACTGCCTCCTGTTGAAGCTCTTGTCCCTCCACTTGCTCCTTCTAATAAGGTACGATTCGATCAATTTGGATCAAATCTATCCCTTATTACAGATAGTCATCTTGTTTGGCTTAAGGAACGGTGTTATCTATTATAATAAGTATAATTAAAATATTCAGGATGTACCCGAAAGCATTCTTCTCGAGATTACTTCTCCCAAACCGGAAACTCGTCCTATGGAGCTGTCTCTGGATCAAAGTGTCGATGACAACCCTCCAGAAACAAATGTTATTGTGGATCCTCCTGTAGAACCTATCTCTGAGATGGTCGAAAACCCTCTAAGGGTTGATCTTACTTAAACTTCATTAATCGTGTGGCTGTGTCCACCTGATCCGGTATATGTCCCAAAACTTGATAATTTTATCTTTTTTTCTTGCATTTTTTTTACTAAGGGGGTTTGAATACTGGTTTAATCCTTTTCATTTAAGAAATTTGATTTTTAGACACTTATTTTGATAAGACTTTTATATCTAACCGGGTTGCAAAGTCCGGTGTATTCAGAAACTCTGAGTCGAGTTGTTTCAAGAGAAAAATTGGTTGATCAGACCCTTACCATTTTGAAAGAAAAACTATGTCCAGTTTTCTCGGTAAAAATGCGAGGATGGGGCTCAGCTTTAAGCAAAGACTGAGCTTGGTTTTAAATTTGGTGCACCCTTATCATATGAGAAGAGTCCTTGTGGATCGTTTCACAGTTCGGAATATTTTACGAACTCACTAGATGGTTTGTATATTCGATATTTCCTATCGAATTGTTAAATAGTTCGGATATGGAGAGATAATCTTGCGGACTCCGCAATAGTTTAAATTGGCTGAGTTTATCTAAAAACAATTTAATATTAAAAGACTGGGCCCCCTTCTTGGGGAACTTTTAATTGGGCCGTTTTTGGTTTTAACCCGTAGGGTATCGTCTTAGGTTTATAGACATTTAATGACTACCTAGCGTGTGTCATTAAACCTTACTCGAGTTCCGAAACTTCCATGTATTTTAAAGAAGTAATTATTATTTTCACTAAATGCATGTCGTTTGGGATTTCTTTTATTCCATCCATTCTTCTGACATTCCTCTTACTTTTCTTCTGTCTCCACTGTAGTTTTTCTTATTTTCCTTTTTTATCTTCTTCCTTTTTGTCTTCTTCTTCTTTGCTATGGACATCTTCGGCTACTACCCTCACTACGCCTCTTGTTCTGATTCTCCATCAAGCCGGCCACCGGCTTCTGGTGATGGATTCTTTCCGAGCAGGATCAATATCCCTCACTTCATCAATACTCTCGCTGGAAGGGAGAAAGAAGAAGCCATGATTTTCATGGATATGGTTTGTCCATGGAAATCCCCTAAACCTTTATTTTTAATCTCCTTCTTACTTTTATTTATTCTGAATTTTCATTTGTTTTCCAGCTTCCAATTGAACACTACGGTGCTTGCGGCGATCGTCAATATATCAGGAAAAAGAAGAGATCTCTGGAGAAGAAGATCCGGAAGTTGGAAAGGAAGATCCTCTGCCTGGAGAGTCACCCCCTCGTCTGGAAAAGAAAAAACATTGATTCTATTGTCCCCATCCCCGAAGTGCTTTGTTCCTACCTCCCAGGTTTGAAGGGAAAATCAGCGTCCAATCGGGAAGGTGCTCCGGACTCCGCACTGACGGAGGGTTCGACATCTGGGCCAAAGGAAGAGGTCCCTCTGGAAGATGACGTGGCTGTGACGGAGATAGTTCTTGACCCCAAACCCTAAATGTAATAATAACTTTTATTATGCTAGGCCAAGGCCCATTGTTGCTCTCGTTTGAACTCATCCATCTATTTATTTTCAATTTTCAATTTGCAATTTGGTTTCATTTCATTGCATCAACTGTATTTATTTCTTGAATCATTCTATATCGTCATGCCAAATCTCGATCCACGCCATTTACATAAATTAAATCCCTTACTTTGATGATTCCTAGGCGTACAATCCGGCCTGACTTGCTTGAATCCACTATATATATTATGGACTGAAAACTCTGATTTCTTCACTTCTCTTGTACTTCCTTCTTGATAACATCGTATTTTGACCCGTTTTTACTATGATTTTTATATCTTTTTATGAGAGATTTGGTATGATTTCAAAGCTAAATAGGCTATTATTAAGTATTGTTAGTGTCAAAGAGGCTTTACAGGTTTTATGGGAATATGGATCAAAAAGGAGCAAAGACCCGTTTTGAGGCAGTTTCAGAGCATCAGAAGTTTGACAACATTGGAAGACGTTCATGTGGACCAAAATTGGAGTTCTCTATATCATTGGAAAGCTTGAAGAGTCAAGATTAGTATGAGACAAGAATTGAAGCAATCCAGTCAGCTGTTTTGAAGATGCATCTCAGAAGATGAAGCTATTGCAACTAAGAGCCAAAGCATCAAAAACCTCGGTCACAAAGCTCGTGACCGAGGTCTGGCCTCTTGAGCACCTCGGTCTCTAAGCTCGTGACCAAGGCCAGCCTCCTTCACCGCCCTAGACATTTGGCCCATCACCAAGCTCGGCCTATTGCCTCCACACTCATCAAGATGATGAGTCTGCCCTTCCTAAACCCTAGAAGCCAATCTCTTGCGCCCCAAGACCTATATATATGAACTTAGGGGTTCGTGTGCCTCCTCAAATTTTCGACCACCACCAAAGTTCAGCATAAAAAATCTAGAAAGTTCATCACCACAACAAGAAGCAGACGCCGTCTCCAAGGAGCCGTATAAGCCAATTGATTCACAGAAGCTTTGAAGTTCCACCATCTCTTTCTCTATTCTTTTGTACTTTGTCAAAGGAGAAGTCCTTACATCTTGTTATTTTTGGATCTAAATAAGTAATCTCTAAACCTTTACCTTATTGGATTAGATCTATCTTTTACTCTTTCATATCATCGATGACAACCTTGAGCATGGTCGAGTAGACTATCCAGTTGGGTCTAAAGGGCCAGTCAATGGGGCGAGATGATCATTGTTTTTGAGTGGCGGGTTTTCTTCGTATTTGCATAATCGTTTACACTGTCTTTCGGTCTTATCTCATTCTTAATGCATATAGTTAGAGTCATAAACTAGCTATTGATCTTAGGCATCTAAGTAATTCAAACCGTTTGCTTAGTTTGTTGCAACCTAGATTTGATGAGTATCGCATCATAACAAGCACACACCCCTTAATTATGGAGTTTTATGGATTTGAATTGAACTTGATTTTAATGCTTTGAAACCTATGTTATTGCCTGCGATAATTGAGTAATAAGATTTGTGGATTTCAGCCGGTTTTATCTATGACAATAGGTTAGCCGAACATTCATGTTTCATAGTCCGAGACTTAGGAGTAGACATGCATTACGTAGAACTCATCTTGAATTTGATTGATCATTGGACCCCAGAGATCCCTTAAGCGCCCAACATTCATCTCATATAGATTTACATTCGTTTTATTTGCTTTACGTGATTTGCATACACAAAACCCCTTTTTATTATTGAGTTATAGCTTTACTTGTTCTTCTTGATTTGCAATACATCTTCTCTCTCTGTGGATAGATATACCTTAAGTACTACGATTGATTTTTGTGCACTTGCAGCTTGTTCATTGTATGGTTCCCTTGAGGAAAACTTTATACCCCATCAAGTTTTTGGTGCCGTTGCCGGGGAGAGATTGTTTTGTTTGTAAGGTTACGAACTAGAGTAATGTCTAAAACATTGTGCTACTAATTTTCCTTTGTGATTTGCATTGTTTCAGGAGACCTCGAGGATGAACCTCGATTCTTTCCCAGAGAATTTTCACAACCTTACTCTTGCGCAGCTGTTGGCGCAACACAACCCTATGGACGGAGACACTTCCGGACCATTCTCTAGCTCACCTTCTGGAGCTTACCACGGCTACTCTCAGTCATCTCATGGTACAACTATGATGAGGCACTCTGGATGTCCATCACTTTCTCGATCCTCTGGAGATTGCCCAATGAGACCAGCTCATTCTTTCAGTCTGCACCACTCGGACCAGTTCTACCATTCTACGGATCAAAACTTTGATTCACATGAGGTTATGAGCATTGATGTCAATGAAAACTATTTTATTGACACTTGTAAACCATTCACTTCAGGGGGCATGCACACTAATGACAAGATCATGGAGCTTATGCAACAATTTGTCTCGGAGAAGCAGAAGTGCATGGAAAAACTCAATCCTAACTTCTCGAAGATGGAAATTGATTTTGATACAAAAATCTCGAATATTGCTTTCCATGTCAAGCGTGCTAATGAGCTTAACAACAAGCTTCTTAAACAGGAGGAGTATGCTCAATACCATGAAGCCATGATCATGAATATAGTATCAGCCATCGAGGCCATGGATGGTAGTTTTGAACTGAAGGTAGAAGCTTTGGAACATGGATTCTTTGATCTTAATGAATACACCAAGTGGAAGGATGAACGAGCAAGCATCAATTGTGAAGAAGAAGAAGAATTCGAAGTTCAACAACAACAGCCACAACCTCAAGAAGCAACCCAAGAGCAGGGCACTCCTAGCCCACTGGCTCACTCGCCACAAGATGGTGAAAAAATTGATTGGAAACCGGCACCAATCATTTCTTGGCGTCCACCTTTGTCTAATGAGGGACAAGGTACTATTGTTTCTTATCCTCAGCACCAAGTTCTGGAAGATCATCAAGCACCACATCCATCTAGGAGTGTTCAAGAAGATTGACAGGGGTCAAATGTAACCCTAGAACTACTCTCTCAAATTAAGAGATCGATTGCAGCACTTAGGGGTCAAATCCACAAGGACTCTGAAAACTCACAATAGAAACACATTTTTTCAAATTAAGCTAGATCAATAAATAGAAAACTAAATAAAATGATGCAATAAACAAAAATGGGAATAACAGGATTAATTCAAATGATTAAAAGCGCTAGACCTAGGGACATTCAATCAGGAATACTTTGGAATGTGAACTGGGCAGTTTGTAAATCAGGACTAAGTTGTTTGTTTGGTTCTTAAACTCGTAACACTAATATGATATCTCATCCAACTCTCGCTGCAACGACATCTATCCTCTAAATAGAAGCAAACCAAATCTCTTTTCGAAATACCAATAAATAGAGTCTCTATGAATAGCGGATACGATATGTTTACAAAATTTCTAAACCAACTCTCGCTGCGAAAAGGCTGTTTGCTCATCTAAGATTAGGTCAGGATATCAATAGCACTCTCGCGCCTACTAACATTCCTACGGTACCAGGATTAAGGTGATCAATCTTAAGACTAGTATGATAATCAAATCTATATGAAGAACATTATAGATAACCTAACATGACTATGCCCAATTCAACAAACCATCATAAATCCTATGAAAGCCCTAGATCTAACAAGGTGACTACTCAGATATAGAAAAGAAAACACAATTCATTGTCTGAATAATACTCATGAAATTAAAATAAGAAATAAGGGAGTTCAGAATTCTTCTATCTACAAAGGTTGAGATCTGAATCTTCTCTCCAACAAACTTGTTTGAAACTTACAATGAAAAACTTAGAACTTCTCAAAAACTTAAAGAATCACAAAACTTAAGTTTCTGGGACTTCTAAAACATAGTTTAACCTAAAAAACACGATTAGGCATGAAGTATAAACTTTAGAAAATTATGGGGAAAAGTTGCAATTCTTGAAACATGATAAAACTCGATGGCGTCATTCATGTCTTGTGTGTGTCGACCAACACAGGAAGGACCTGTCGATTGACATGGACAGGAATAATCGTCTCCTTGTTGATTTTTTCAGCTACAAGCCTCCAAAAGCTCCAAAGTGCTCATCAGGGTCCATCTCGTGTTTTTACAAAATTAGACTCAATATATATACAAAAACTCTAAAACCAATGCATATATCATGTCATAAAACCATAAAATCCATGATATATCAACTCCCATAGACTTAGCTTTTGCTTGCCCTCAAGCAAACAGAAAACCGAATCAAGGAAGAAGTTTGAAAAATCGTGAAACTCACCTACTTTTTAGAACATTGTGCTTACCAGTCATCATGTAATCCACATGGTACAAGAAAAATTCAGAGACTAACCACCATGTACATTCACCGTATTCATTTAAAAGTCTTCTCAATTCCCACAACAACTTAACAACATATCCCTTTAGTAAGCCAATCATTGATGGGTCTCATTTCCGATTTCAATGCTCAAAAGCTTTCTAGACTCAACTATCATCCTATACCATAACAAGACAAACCTCACAACAACAATGATATTTTCGTCTCCCCCACACTTGAATCCTTTGTTATTTGGGATCTTATTTTCTTTTTCTTTTTGTCTATGAAGACAGGCTATTAGAAGTGAATAATGGGTCACAGGATCGCTCCTACCCTCACAACAATTCCTACTTTCATCATCTCCTTGAAAAGTAGAAATATGGGGGCATAGATCTCTCTTACCCGCTTCACTCCTGAGAATCACTTGGTCATTCATAAACTATACCTTAAAGGATTTTATTATTATTTTCTTTGGGGAGACTAGACATCATAACTTACTTTGGTTTTATCAGGTCAGGTATGAATGAAAATTCAAGCTCTCAAACACCAATTTCGTCCATGAGGTAAAAAGATCTGACAGAAATTAGCTCAGGCTATAGCAGGCATATGTTGTAAGTATGGGAGTCTCAAGTTAACCGGTCAGGCTTGGGGTTTTTCCATTATTTGAATCTGAATAAGGTCTGCAACAATGGTCACCAGAAAACATAGCAAACAACAATAGACCAAGAGATAGCTCATAATTTCTAACTAGGTTTTGACTCAATAAAACAAAATTTTGAAATATAAAAGAAAAATTGGGGCTGACTCTCAAAAGAATAAATATAGTTAGTAACTACCTCCCCCAGACTTAAACTACAATGTCCCCAGTGTAATTAAGCTTAAGGAAGGTCATAAAAAGAAATAAAATTGAATAAAGATGGAACTGTTATGTTTGAAAAATGTGACCTAACATGGTGTGTGTGTGTCGATCGACACACATCTTGCGTGTCGGTCGACACGATCAAGATTAATGTGTTCCAAAATCTGACACCATTCAACTCGTTTTCTGACATTAGATCCTGATTAAGAGCTCCAAACATGTCAAATAGCAAGATATAGCATAACACAATAAGTTCAACACTGCTTAAGAGTAGTTAAAAAAAAAAACTGAAGCAAATAGCAAAAAGAAAAATGTCTCAAAGGAAGAAGAAACTAAGAACCGTATGTCTGAAAAATGACTAAACGAAGTCACCATCCAAACTCTGAGAAGTCTGAGGATCAATGAGGGGGCTGCGGGGTCGCTGACTTGGGGAAGATGGTCTAGCACAAGCAACACTCGAAGCGACAAGCTGCCACATACTCCTCATGGTACTCACCATGTACCTCCTAAATGCAAGACCATCATCCTCATAACCTCCAGGAGGCTCTGGAAAAAAGAAATGTGGGGTAGAAGTATCCTGAGATGGCGGCACAGTCTCATCCTCCGTAGTCGAAGGTTCATCACTGGATGAAGCTCCACGTCGAAGCTTGCGGCCTGAACTCTGAATCAACAGTGACTTATCTGGCGTGAATAATAGCCTGGTGTGATCCTTCATGATCCAAAAAACCATGTTGGGCAGCTTCACAGTCATCACCGTACCATCTTCATCAGTAAATACCCATATGTTGTTGGGCTTCATCCAAGTCACATGCTTGAAATAGTCAAGGTCAATGGAGATGTAATCGGACTTCCTTGAGGCGTTGGAAAAAACGATACCGAAGTACCTGAAGGTTGGAGTCAAAAGGTTCCCAACATGCTTAAACAGCTTCTTACCAAAGGCCTTGGGTTTCAGAGAAACCAAATGATGAGCGAACACAGCACCAAATTTCAAATCAAGGTTGGGTATAACACAACTCCAAGTCTCAGCCGGAAACATGTGATGAACACCAAGCAAAAGGAACATAAGATCTGACTTCCGAGCCTTGGTAGGGTTGGATCTGCACAAAATGGTGCTCACAATGATGCGCAGGGCATACCTAACAGCAGGGTGATGAACATCCGTTTGCTTCAAAGACCCGGTATCATACTCGCCATTCCCGATGTGAGACCAAAAAGTCTTGATATCTGCCCACTCGGTATCCATAGTAGCCTGAGTAGCCTCTCTCCTAAAACCGTACAAGTCACAAAGATCAGTGAGAGTGATCTTGTACCTCACACCCTTACACATGGAGGTAAGTGATAATACCATATTTTACCTGTTTAAGGCATAGTTTTATGAGCACTTTAGGTTAGATTCATCCATTGTTTATACCATTTTGTCTCATTTTAGGTCACTTAGAAGTCCTGCATATGCATTGCATGCGGGGTTATTTCAGGTACAAATGGAGCAAAATGGCAAATGATGGACATCAGGAGTCTGACTCGATCCATTGACTCGACCCAGACCACTCGAGTAGAAGCACCAGGGAACTTTTCTTGATCACTCGACTCACCTACCCAGTGTGTATCCATGTCAACATAATCAGGGAATCTGCTCGGACAAAGGACTCGATCCCACGATCGAGTGGAAGCATCTGACTCACTTCTCACCGGACCATTCGATCCCCTACTCGACCTAGGCGCCCGAGCACATTTAATCCGGATTAATAGGGACTTATCCTTGGACTTGTCCATAGGATTAGGGCTTCTGATCCTTCCCTATAAAGGGATTGTTTGATCAGAGCGCCGCATAAAACCTTTTACCCTAGTTTTATTTTTGTTCTTAGAGTTTTAATCAGAGCTTTCTCTCTCTATTTTTCTTAAGTTTTTATTGTATTTGTAACATCATTTTCGTTTAATATAATCAGTATTTGCGTTTATTGCTTGAATCATACTTGCTTATCTCTCTAGGATCTTTATTCCCATGTCTTCTTTGATAAATTTTGGGATATTAGATCCAAGTATGAGTTTAATTTCTGAGTAGTTTCATTAGAGAGATTAGGGATGAGATAGATCCATGGATGCTTGGTTTATTGATCTGATTAACTTATATTATGTGCTTTAATTGAAAATCTCTTTTGGGTGAGTGTTCTTAGTACTTGCTCCTCTCTGATCAATTAGAGCATGATCTCAAATGGATCCCACACAAAAGTGTGATGGATTCATTGCAAGAAATTTTTCCAGAGATCCACATACACTACCCTGGCAAAATCGGGCTGTAGGAATGTGTTTTGGCTTTAATGGATTGGATATTTATGCCTAATTAATCATGGTGGTCCTGGCAAAATCGGGTGTGTCAGTGGTAGATCTTGAGACCTTCTGTCACGACAGTGGATTACGTTAATTTAGAAATCTATTATCTAGGGATTAGCCCAAAGTATTTGTGGTTATTGCTTGATAAGTATCAGAAAGGTTTATCAGCATCCTTAGGTCGATTAATCTCATCCCTTTGATCCCTATTTAGTCATAATCTGTTTTCACAATCCTATTTTATTAGTTTGTTTGATCACCAAGTTCTTATCTTAGTTTCATTTCTGTTCGTTAGCTTACTCGGTCCGTGTACTCGAGCCATCAAATTGATTGTGTTGTTGGTTTAGTCTGCTCGACTGTTCTACTCGATCCTTCAGATCGAGTGGATTTTTATTCACTTTAGAAAAACACACCTTTTACTACGCTTGGCTTGGATTAAGATTGCTAGATTGCATACTGATTGCTTATATGACCCATTATGGATTGAAACCTCAAGTACTACATTTATTGAGGAATTGAAACCTCTTAGGCCAACAAAATATCTAGTTTCAGTAAGAACTCCCTGATGTGCCACCTTGGCACTCTCATCAGCATAATAAACCCTGCAGGAAGCGAGGAACTGGCGTGATAAGTCGGGATAGAGAGTGTGAGGCATGTATCCTATGTTGCCTAAACCCATCTCGGAGGTAATGATGTTGATGTCTTAGCTGATATCCAGAGTAAGCATAGTCTTCATATCCTTTGGCCGAGTAGTCCTCATATCAATACCCTGCCATGCATTAGAGAACAGTGTATCATACTCCTCCCAATTTTTTGAAATCGGTCTCTGAGTACATTCAGCCTTGGCTATCTCGGTCTTTGGATCACTGTCCCAATCACGCTGCATCCTAATCAATTGAGACTCAATCTTAGGCCAAGGAGCGTGGATATGAGCATTGACTGGGAAATCTGAGGTAGGTGTGGTAGCAATGATGGCGGTAGGAGTAGCTTCATGACTAGGTTCATCATCAGTAAGATCAATCTCCTCTCTGCGGGTACGCTTGTTCCTCAAAGATCTCCTAGTAGTCATCTTTGATTTTGAATTAATGGATGATATAGGAGTGTAAGGAATAGAAATCTCTTGAGTTTAGAAGCAAAAATCGAATGATTAGGTGAAGAATTATGGAAAACACGATTTTGATTTTATAGAGGCGTAAGGGGTTTGCAAAAAGGAAAAGGAAAAGTGGAGAAGAAAAAGAAAATTCAGGTATTTATACTAACCTCGGGTCCGTGTCGACCGACACAGGGTGTGCGTGTTCATGAGCTTCTCCTTGGTCGAAAAATTACGTAAAGCTTCTCCAGTTCGTGAGCAATCCTTCCACAATTTGTCATTATGCACGTCTAATTCCTGAGACAAAACAAAAAAACAATGAAACATTAGTAACAAGACACAAAAAACCGTATTTACAGACTCACCAATAGGTTGTCTCCCACAAAGCGCTTCTTTTCAGTCATTAGCTTGACTTTGTCAGATATCAGAATGATGGAGGATCTTCAGATGAATCCAAAGGTGGTGAAGAAGAGGTCTTAGAACCGAGATCATCCTCTCTTAAGTCAAGCATCTTGGGTTTCAGAACCTTATGCATCATCCCATCCATTGCGGCTTGTCCTTTAGCCTTAAACTCGGGAGTGATGATAGCTTTAATCTTAGCAAATGGTCTTGAACGACTTCTATACTGAAGCTTATACTCAATGGTATTATCAACTTGTCTCACAGGAGTCAAAGTCATAATGGGTTCCTTAGTCACTGCTTTTCTTTGCGGTTTCTTCTTCTTAACCGCAGCTTTTGGATTCTTTGCAGTGAACTCCTTAGATTCACCTCTTAGTTACAAACCTTGTCAACATCTTCAGTGACATCTTTAGGGCTCCACATCACGTATCCTTTCGAATTAGCATCATAGAACACATCAGGATCAACATGCTTCAGAGAAATCTTGCTACTTAGCAAATCAAAGATAGCTCCAGTAGTAGCAAGAAAAGGTCTTCCCAAAATCAGTGGCATATCAGAACCAATATCCGTTTCAAAAACATGGAAGTCACAAGGAAGCAGACAATCACCAACCCGAACTTGCAAGTTCTCAACAAAACCCATAGAGTTCTTCCCCGAAGCATCAGCCAATGTAATCTCAATTGAAGATCTCTTCATATTGTTGATTCCCAACCTTGTTGAAATGTCATTAGACATGAGAATGATACTAGACCCAGTATCACATAGTGAATTGGTGAATCTAACTCCAGCAATAGAACAAGGCACAACAAAGTTTTCAGGATCTTCCAACCTAGGCAATTTTCAGAGTTAAATTCCATTGGATGACTGAGCATGTCGACCGACATGGCCAGCTTCCTGTCGATCGATTTGGTTGGAATCAGGACTGTCGTTAGTCGTGACTTGCATCAAATTTCTGATATGTTCGGTGGTGTCGACCGACACGTAAGGGTGGTGTCGATCGACATGAGTTCCATGATGAGAGTCTCAACTTTTTCCTTAGGTGCAGACTTCTCCAGAACCTCTTCTTTGATCTCTCTCTTGACCATATCCTCGCAGAACATAACAGCAGCACAAGAGTACCTACGATTAGTATCAGTACTTCCAACTAAGACGCCATCATGACGTTTAGTGTTCACAGCAGATTGTGCAAACTGAGTATCCAACCTCTTGATGTGGTTGTTCAAAGTCTCATACTTCCCATTAAGATTTGCGTACAATGCATCTATCTTACCATTGAAGTCCACTGTAATCTTTAGCTCTCCCTCAAGTATTTGGTCAAGCATATCCTTCAACTCAGAATCCGCAGTTCTAGCAGGTAGATTCTGGTAAGTGGAACTTCCGAAGTCCCTAGTGAAACCACTGTTTTTTCTCTGAGCATCCTGAACCACAGGCCTGGGCGTAAATCCAGAAGAGTACTGGTTGTTCCCATAATTGTTCCTCTGATTGTTGTAACCTCTGAAGTTGCCCTAAGAATTGCCAAACCTTTGGCCGGAACCATTCACATAGTTCACATCCTTTTCAGTAGCTTCTTCTTCAGCTTTAAAAACCTCAACCTCTTGAGCAAAGTGAACTGACTTCTTGTTCACCAGAAGGTTGTGCATAGTATCCAGCTTTGCTTTGACTTCCGCCATCTGATTATTGTTCAAACCAGTAGCTAACTTCTTCCTCTCAAAATCAGCATTCTTAGTACTACTACTAGATGCCAAGTTCTCAATCAACTTGATAGCTTCCACTGGTGTCCTGGTCTTGAAGTTACCATTACTAGCAGCATCCAAAGCAACCTGATACCTCCAGTCAATTCCGCAAAAGAAGGTCCTAATGAGCTGGACTTCATCAATGTTATGGTGCGGACAATCTCTTTGATATCCCTTGAATCTCAACCACACAGATTTCAGAGTCTGTGCATGTCCTTGAGTAAACTGAATAATCAAACCCCTCAAGTCTTCTATATTAGCATCATCATAAAAGTTATTCAAGAAAGCTGTCTTGATATCCTTCCAAGTGGTTAAGGAACTCGGTTCCAACTGTTTCAACCATTGAGCTGCTTCCCCAGCAAGAGAGTATGGGAAGAGCTTGCAGAATATATAGTCTTCACACACTCCATTGGCTTTAATACTTTAAGCCAAGTCTTCAAACTTCTCTATGTGGTCCATTGGATGTTCCGCAGGATGAGCATGGAAAGTGTGTTGCCCCACAAGAGTGTAGTATTGGGATCTCAACTCAAAATTATTCCTCTGAAAAGCAGGAGGACATATAGCAGACCTGTTGGAGTAAAACTCATTGGGTCTGTTGAATTCAGCAAGTGTTTTTTCTCATAGTTTCAATCCTAGCATCCAAGTTGTCCGGACCGTATTTGTTGCCATCACGTCGACCGACACCAGTGTTACCATGTCGGTCGACATGGCCGGTTTCCTTGACAGCTTCGATAATTGGGTTTCCATCATCATCAAGTTTCAGACCTTGATCATTATACTGGTTGCCCTGTAAATAACGTAAGACCCCAGCTGGGTCCTTTACAAGCAAAACAGTCCTAACCATCTCTAATTGCTTATGTGCCTTGCGATTAGCTCTCTCTAACTTTCCAATCTTCTCAGTAACAACTACTTCTTTGTCCTTGTTGCTCCGAAGTTTCATGCACCTGAGATAAGAGAAAGTAGCGGCGTAAGTAACAAAATAAAAGAAAAATCTAGACTAAACTCTAACTGAAATCTAATGGGAAATTTAGAGTCCCCGACAACGGTGCCAAAATTTAGAGTCCCCGACAGAAACATTCGTCTCCTTGTTGATTTGCTCAGCTAGAAGTCTTCAAACGCATCCAAAGTGCTCATCAGGGTCCAATCCGTGTTTGTACCTAATAAGATTCAATATATATAAAAAAGACTCCAAAACCAATACATATATCATGTCATAAAACCATAAATTCCATGATAGATCAAATAAATAAGAAACTAAAAGAAAAAATGCAAGAAATGAAATAGCAATTATACGGGGTTGATCCATGTGATTAAAAGCGCTAGACCTAGGGACATCAATCAGGAATACTTTGGAATTTTCACTAGGCAGTTTGTAAATCAGGACTAAGTTGTTTGTTCGGTTCTTAAACTCGTAACACTAATATGATATCTCATCCAACTCTCGCTGCGACGACATATATCCTCTAAACAAAAGCAAACCAAATCTCTTTGCAAAATACCAATAAATAGAGTCTGGAAAGTGAACTGGGCAGTTAGTAGATCAAGTCTAAATTGTTTGTGCAGTTCTTAAACTCGTAACACTAATGTGATATCTCATCCAACTCTCGCTGCCCAACATCTATCCTCTAAACAGAAGCAAACCTGATCACTTTGCAAAATACCAATAAATAGAGTCTCTATAATGTGCGGGTACGATATGTTTACAAAATTCCTGAACCAACTCTCGCTGCAAAAAGGCTGTTTGCTCATCTAAGATTGGGTATTGGTATCAATAGCACTCTCGCGCCTACCAATAATCGTACGGTACCAGTATTAAGGTGATCAATCTTAAGACTAGTGTAATTATCAAATCTAGATGAAGAACATAATATATAACTTATCAAAACTATGCCCAATTCAACAATCCTTCATAATCCCTTTCAAAACCGTAGATCTAACAAGGTGATTACTCAGACATAGAAGATGAAACAAAAATCATAGTCTAAATAATACTCTTAAAATCGAAAATAAGAAAACAATGGGAGTTCAAAATTCTTCTCTCTACAAAGTTTGAGATCTGAATCTTATCTCCAATAATCTCCTTGAAACTTACAATAAACTTAGATCTTCTCTAAAACTTAAAGAATCACAAAACTTAGTCTCTGGGACTTCTAAAATATAGTTTAACCTAAAAACACGATTAGGCATGAAGTATAAACTTTGGAAACTTCTGGGGCAAAGTTGCAATTCTTGAAACTTGATAAAACTCGAAGGGGTCAATATCGTCGTGATTGTGTTGACCGACAAAGGTAGAGCCTGTCGATCGATGTGGACAGAAATATTCATCTCCTTGTTGATTTGCTCAGCTACAAGCCTCCAAATGCATCCAAAGTGCTCATCAGGGTCCAATCCGTGTTTGTACCTAATAAGACTCAATATATATACAAAAAACTCCAAAACCAATACATATATCATGTCATAAAACCATAAAATCCATGATATATCAACATAAAATCCATGATATATCAACATAAAATCCATGATAGATCAAATAAATAAGAAACTAAAAGAAACAATGCAAGAAACAAAATAGCAATTATACGAGGTTGATCCAAGTGATTAAAAGCACTAGACCTAGGAACATCAATCAGAAAAACTCAGGAAAGTGAATTGTGCAGTTCGTAAATCAGGTCTAAAGTGTTTGTGCGGTTATTAAACTAGTAACACTAATATGATATCTCATCCAACTCTCGCTCCGACGACATATATCCTCTAAACAAAAGCAAACCAAATATCTTTGCAAAATACCAATAAATAGAGTCTCTATGATGTGCGGGTACGATATGTTTACAAAATTCCCACACCAACTCTCGCTGCAAAAAGGCTGTTTGCTCATCTAAGATTGGGTCGGGGTATCAATAGCACTCTCGCGCCTACCAATAATCGTACGGTACCAGTATTAAGGTGATCAATCTTAAGACTAGTGTAATTGTCAAATCTAGATGAAGAACATAATAGATAACTTATCAAAACAATGCCCAATTCAACAATCCTTCATAATCTCTTTTGAAACCCTAGATCTAACAAGGTGATTACTCAGACATAGAAGATGAAACACAAATCATTGTCTGAATAATACTCAAAAAATTGAAAATAAGAAAACAAAGGGAGTTCAGAATTCTTCTCTTTACAAAGTTTGAGATCTGAATCTTCTCTCCAATAATCTCCTTGAAACTTACAATAAACTTAGAACTTCTCTAAAACTTAGAGAATCACAAAACTTAGTCTCTGAGACTTCGAAAACATAGTTTAACCTAAAAACATGATTAGGCAAGAAGTATATATTTTGGAAACTTCTGGGGCAAAGTTGCAATTCTTGAAACTTGATAAAACTCAAAGGCATCAATATCGTCATGGTTGTGTCGACCGACACAGGTAGAGCCTGTCGATCGACGTGGACAGAAATATTTGTTTCCTTGTTGATTTGCTCAGCTACAAGCCTCCAAATGCATTTAAAGTGCTCATCATGGTCCAATCCGTGTTTATACTTAATAAGACTCAATATATATACAGAAGACTCCAAAACCAATATATATATCATGTCATAAAACTATAAAATCCATGATATATCAAGAGTCTCAACTTTTCCCTTAGCTTCAGACTTCTCCACACTCTCTTATTTTACTTCTCTGTTGACCATATCTCCCCAGGACATAACAGCACCACATGTGTACCTGGGATTAGCATCACTACTTCCAAGTAAGACGCCATCAGGGAGTTTAGCATTCACAGCAGATTATGCAAACTGGGTATCTAACCTCTTGATGTGGTTGTTCAAAGTCTCATACTTCCCATTCAGATTGGCATAGAGAGCATCAATTTTACCATTGAAGTCGACAGTCATCTTCTGCTGTCCCTCAAGAATTTGGTCAAGCATGTCTTTATCTCAAAATCCAGAGTCTTAGCTGGTAGATTCTGGTAGTGGGAACTTCCAAAGTTCCTGGTGAAACCGCTGTTGTTTCGCTGAGCATCCTGAACTGCAGGCTTTGGCATGAATCCATAAGAGTTCTGGTTGTTCCCCTAGTTGTTCCTCTGTCCACTGAAGTTCCTGAAGTTGCCTTGAGAATTGCCAAACCTTTGACCATTAAAACCGGAACCATTCACATAGTTTACATCCTCTTCATTAGCTTCTTATTCAGCTTCGAAAACTTCAACCTCTTGAGCAAAGTGAACTGATTTCTTGTTCACTAGAAGGTTGTGCACAGTATCAAGCTTTTCCTTGACATCATCCATCTGACTATTGTTTAATCTAGTAGGTAACTTCTTCCTCTCATAATAGGCATTCTTGGAACTATTATTAGATGTCAAGTTCTCAACTAACTTAATAGCTTCCACTGGTGTCCTAGTCTTGAAGTTACCTTCACTGGCAGCATCCAAAGCAACCTGATACCTCCAATCAATTCCGGAAAAGAAAGTCCTTATTAGCTGGACTTCATCAATAGCATGGTGCGGATAATCTCTTTGGTACCCCTTGAATCTCAACCAAGCAGCCTTAAGAGTCTCTGGAGGTCCTTGAGTAAATGGAATGATCAAGTCTCTCAAGTCATCTGTCTTAGCATCATCGTTGAAGTTATTCAGAAAAGCTGTCTTGATGTCTTCCAAAGTGGTCAAAGATCCTGGTTGTAACTGTTTCAACCAGTGAGATGCTTCCCCAGCAAGTGAGTATGGGAAGAGCTTCCAAAATAGATAGTCTCTCAGACACTCGAAGCCAAGTCTTCAAACTTCTCTATATGGTCCATAAGATGTTCCGCAGAATGAGCATGGAAAGTGTGTTGCTCCATAAGAGTGTAGTATTGGGGTTTCAACTCATAATAATTCCTCTGAAAAGCGGGAGCACATATAGCAGACCTATTAGTGTATAAATCATTGGGTCTGTTGAAATCAGCCAGTGTTCTTCCCACAGCTTCAACCCGAGCATCCAAGTTATCCGGACCACGTCTGTTGTCATCGTGTCGACCGACATGGGTAGGGTTCTGTCGGTCGACATGACCAGTATCGTCGACAATTCAACAATGGGGTTCCCATCAGCATTAAGTTTCTGACCTTGATTGTTGTACTGGTTGCCCTCTAAATCATATAAGATCCCAGCAGCATCTCTTTCAAGCATAACGGTTTTAACCATCTCTGATTTCCTCTGTGCTTTTCGATTAGCTCTCTCTAACTTCCCAATCTCCTCAGTAGCAACTAGTTCTTTGTTCTTGTTACTTCTAAGATTCATGCACCTGAGATAAGAGAAAGTAGAGGCGTAAGTAACAAAATAAAAGAAAAATCTACACTAAACTCTAACTGAAATCAAATGGTGAATTAAGAGTCTCCGGCAACGGCGCCAAAATTTGACAGGGGTCAAAAGTAACCATAGAGCTACTCTCTCAAATTAAGAGATTTATTGCAGCACTTAGGGGTCGAATCCACAAGGACTCTGAAATCAAACACAATAGAAACAGATATTCGAATTAAGCTAGATCAATAAATAGAAAAATAAATAAAATGATGCAATAAACGAAAATGGGAATAATAGGATTAATTCAAGTGATTAACATCGCTAGACCTAGGGACATTCAATCAGGAATACTTTGGAATTTTCACTGGGCAGTTTGTAAATCAGGACTAAGTTGTTTGTTCGGATCTTAAACTCGTAACACTAATATGATATCTCATCCAACTCTCGCTGCGACGAGATATATCCTCTAAACAAAAGCAAACCAAATCTCTTTGCAAAATACTAATAAATAGAGTCTCTATGATTAGCAGGTATGAAATGTTTATAAAATTCCTAAACCAACTCTCGCTGCAAAAAGGCTATTTGCTCATCTAAGATTGGGTCGGGATATTGATATATCATGGATTTTATGGTTTTATGACATGATATATGTATTGGTTTTGCAGTTTTTTCTATATATATTGAGTCTTATTAGGTACAAACACAAGATGAACACTGATCAGCACTTTGGATGCATTAGGAGGCTTGTAGCTGAGCAAATCAACAAGGAGACGAATATTTTTCTCCACGTCGATAGACAGGCTTCACCTGTGTCGGTCGACACAACCGAGACGTGAATGACGCCTTCAAGTTTTGTCAAGTTTCAAGAATTGCAACTTTACCCCAGAAGTTTCCAAAGTTTATACTTCATGCCTAATCATGTTTATAGGTTAAACTATGTTTTAGAAGTCCCAGAGACTAAGTTTGGTCATTCTCTAAGTTTTTGAGAAGTTCTAAGTTCATTATAAGTTTCAAGGAGATTATTGGAGAGAAGATTCAGATCTTAAACCTTTGTAGAGAGAAGAATTATGAACTCTCTTTGTTTTCTTATTTTCTATTTTATGAGTATTATTCAGACCATGATTTGTATTTCACCTTCTATGTCTGAGTAGTCACCTTAGATCTAGGGTTTCAAAAGGGTTAATGAAGAAAAATTTAATTAGGCATAGTCTTGTTAAGTTATCTATTATGTTCTTCATCTAGATTTGATAATTACACTAATCTTAAAACTGATCACCTTAATACCGGTACCGTAGGATTATTGGTAGGCGCAAGAGTGCTAGTGATACCCCGACCCAATCTTAGATGAGCAAACAGCCTTTTCGCAGCGAGAGTTGGTTTTGGAAATTTGTAAACATATCGTACCCGCTAATCATAGAGACTCTATTTATTGGTAGTTTGCAAAGAGATTTGGTTTGCTTCTGTTGAGAGGATAGATGTCGTCGCAGCGAGAGTACGATGATATATCACATTAGTGTTACGAGTTTAAGAACCACACAAACACTTTAGACTTGATTTACGAACTACCCATTCACTTTCCTGAGTTTTCCTGATAGATGTCCCTAGGTCTAACGCTTTTTAATCATTTGAATCAACCCCGTTTAATTGCTATTTTGATTATTGTATTACTTTATTTAGTTTCGATTTATTTAATCTAGCTTAATTCAAATCTGTTACAATCTATTGTGTGAGTTTTTAGAGTCCTTGTGGATTCGACCCCTAAGTGCTGCAACTAACCTCTTAATTTGAGAGAGTAGCTTCTAGGGTTATATTTGACCCCTGTTAAGCACCGTTTCCGGGGACTCTAAATTCACCATTAGATTTCAGTTAGAGTTTAGTCTAGATTTTTCTTATATTTTGTTACTTAGGCCTTTACTTTCTCTTATTACAGGTGCATGAAACTTAGGAGCAGCATGGACAAAAAACTACTTGCTACTGAGGAGATTTTGAAGTTAGAGAGAGCTAATCGAAAAGCACTCAGGAGATCAGAGATGGTTAGAAATGTTTTGATTGAGAGAGATGCTGCTGGGATCATTCGTGATTTAGAGGGCAACCAGTACAATGCTCAGGGTCAGAGACGTGATGCAGATGGGAACCCCATCGTCGAGATTGTCGACAAACTGGTCATGTCGACCGACAGGGTAATGTTGGTGTTGGTCGATGGTGATAACAAAAACGGTCCAGATAACTTGGACGCTAGGATTGAGAATGTGGGAAGAACACGTTGATTTCAACAGACCCAATGATTTTTACTCCAACAGGTCTGCTATATGTTCTCGTGCTTTTCAGAGGAATGATTTGGAGTTGAGACCCCAATACTACAGTCTTGTGGGGCAACACACTTTCCATGCTCATCTTGTGGAACATCCAATGGACCACATAGAGAAGTTTGAAGACTTGGCTTAGAGTATTAAAGCCAATGGAGTGTCTGAAGACTATTTATTCTGCAAGCTCTTTCAATACTCTCTTGCTGGGGAAGCAGCTCAATGATTGAAACAGTTGGAACCGGGTTCCTTAACCACTTAGAGGGATATCAATACAGCTTTCTTGAATAATTTCTATGATGATGCTAAGACAGAGGATTTGAGGGATTTGATCATTCAGTTTACTCAAGGACCTGCAGAGACTTTGAAAGCTGCGTGGTTGAGATTCAAGGGGTACTAAAAAGATTGTCCGCACCACAACATTGATGAAGTCCAGCTCATTAGGACTTTATTTTGCAGAATTGACTGGAGGTATCAGGTTGCTTTGGACGCTGCTAGTGATGGTAACTTCAAGACCAGGACACCAGAGGCTGCTATCAAGTTGATTAAGAACTTGGCATCTACTAGTAGTACTAAGAATGCTGATTATGAGAGGAAGAAGTTAGCTGTTGGTTTGAACAATAATCAGATGGCGGAAGTCAAGGCAAAGCTGGATAATGTGCACAACCTTCTGGTGAACAAGAAGTCGGTTCACTTTGCTCAAGAGGTTGAGGTTTTTGAAGCTGAAGACAAAGCTACTGAAGAGGATGTGAACTATGTGAATGGTTCCGGTTTTAATGGCCAAAGTTTTGGCAATTGTCAAGGCAATTTCAGAGGTTACAATAATCAGAGGAACAACTACGGGAACAACCAGAACGCATCTGGATTTACGCCCAAACCTCTGACTCAGGAAGCTCAGAGAAACAACAGTGGTTTCACTATGGACTTTGGAAGTTCCACTTACGAGAATCTACCTCCTAAGACTGCGGATTCTGAGTTGAAGGATATGCTTGACCAAATACTTGAAGGACAGCAGAAGATGACTGTAGATTTCAATTATAAGATAGATGCTCTGTATGCAAATCTTAATGGGAAGTATGAGACTTTGAACAACCACATCAAGAGGTTGGATACTCAGTTGCACAATCTGCTGTGAACACTAAACGCCCTGATGGCGTCTTACCTGGAAATACTGATACTAATCTTAGGTACTCTTGTGCTGCTGTTATTTCTTGGGGAGATATGGTCAAGAAAGAGGTCAAGGAAGAAGTTCTGGAGAAGTCTGAAGCTAAGGAAAAAGTTGAGACTCTCATCTTGAAACTCATGTCGATCGACACTACCATTACATGTCGGTCGACACCACCCAACTTATCAGAGGATTTGATGCAAGTCATGACTATGGATGGTACTGGATCCACTGAAATCGATCAAAAGGCACCTGGCCATGTCGGTCGACATGCTAAGCCTCATGACGGAATTTATCTCTGAAAATTGCCTAAGTTGGAGGATCCTGGAAGTTTTGTTAAACCCTGCTCCATTGCTGGAGTTAAGTTCACTGATTCACTCTGTGATACTGGAGCTAGTATAAATATAATATCTAATGATGTTGTAATAAGGTTGGGAATCAATGATATGAAGAGATCTTCAATTGAGATTACATTGGCTGATGCTTCTCTGAAGAAATCCATGGGTTTTATTGAGAATGTGAGAGTTCAAGTTGGTGATTGTCTGCTTCCATGTGATTTCCATGTTGTTGAGACGGATATCGGTTCTGATATGCCACTGATTTTGGGTAGGCCATTCCTTGCTACTACTGGTGCTATGTTGGATTTGCTAAGTAGTAGGATTTCTCTAAGGCGTGTTGATCCTGATGTGTTCTATCCTGCCAATCCGGACAGATATTTGATGTGGAGCCCCCTGGTTGTTGTTGAAGAAGTGAATGAGATTCACTCTGATGAGTTCACTGTAATGAACCCGGAAGCTGTGTGTAAGAAGAAGAAGCCGCAGAGAAAAACAATGACTGTGAAACCCTCTATGACTTTGACTCCTATGAGGCAAGTTGATGATACTATTGAGTATAAGCTTCAGTATGGAAGTGGTTCAAGACCATTTGCCAAGATTTATCATCACTGCCGAGTTTAATGCTAAAGGACAAGCCGCGATGGATGAGATGATGAATAGGGTTCTAAAACCCGAGATGCTTGACTTAAGTGAGGATGATCTCAGCTCCAAGAATTCATCTTCACCACCTTCGAATTCATCCGGAGAATCCCCATTCATCTGATTTCTGACAAAGTCAAGATAATGACTGAAAAATAAGTGCTTAGTGGAAGGCAACCCACTGGTAAGTCTTTAATTAAGTTTTTCTGTGTCTTTTTAACTAATTTTTCTTTGTTTTTGTTTTGTCTCAGGAACTAGACGTGCTTAGTGACAAATATGGAAAGATTGCATGGATTGGAGAAGCTTTACATAATATTTCGACCAAGGAACACAAGATTTGTGTCCGTGTCGATCGACACAAACACTTGTGTCGGTCGACGCGGACCTGAGGTTAGTATATATACCTAATTTCCTTTTCTTCTCCACTTTCATCTTCTCCCAATTTTCATAAAACCACCGCCTACATCACCTAAATTCGTGTTTTTGCTATTTCTCACCAACTCGATCGATTTTTGTCCCTAAACTCAAGAGAATTCGATTTTTTCATTCCTATATCATCCATTCTATCAAAATTTAAGGTATGTTCTTCAAATCTCATCATTTAAATCCAAAAATTTCAAGGTTTAGATTTTCACTTTTTTAATCCGAATTTGGTCTTAAAGCTTGCTAATCTTGTTAGATTAGGATGAATTTAGAAGGATTGAAGTGTTAATTGTTGCTAATTTAGGTTGATTTAATACAAAAATCATGAATTTCTATGAATGAAAACTTGAACCAATTTGACATGAAATTCAGAATTTTGAGATGTTTAGGATGATGGATAGTTATAGGTTTGACAATGTTGATGATTTTTTATGCATAAACATTGATGGAATTGCGATTTGAGATGAAATTGCGCTTGATAAACTCTGATTTTTGTATTGTGTCGATCAACATAGTATGCTCGTGTCGGTCGACACAGGTACGCTTATTCCGGATTTTTGCTGATTCTCGGATTTGTTCTCTTGTCTCTCTTTCAGGTACATCATGACTGGTAGGGGAAAGCGACCACGGACTTTAGAGGCTCAGGGAGAGATCTCTGATGAATGGGACAAGTACGATACTCTGTTCTACAATGCTTGGTTGAACATGGAGATAAGGCCCGTCCGGCTTATGGACAGTGTTGCCTTACGACGTATGAAGATCAAGGATGAGTGTCCGTTAGCTTTGCAGAAGATTGGGTTGGGTACTATGTGCACTCAGTACTACGAGGTATATCCGGAGTTGGTCCCGCAGTTCATGGCCATTGTGCAGCTCTACTACACCTCACTTAAGGGGTTAGCTCAGATGGGTATCTTCACATTGATGATTCAGGGAGTACGGTACAAGATCACTATTCCAGACCTCTGCACTGTCTACGGGTTTGACCCGACCACGACTGGCTCTACTCTGGCCCCCAACAGGTTGATTGATATTCAGACTTACTGGGGTAAGTTTGCGGAAGGGGTTTACAGCCCCAACGGGTCTACGCACTCTGACATCCGTCATCTGGTTCTTCGTTACGTGGTTCCAGCCATCTCGAACACGCTGCTGTGTAAGATAGAGGCCAACAAGATGAGGCATAGTGAGTTGGTTCTGATGTGTTACCCGATTTAAAGGTTGTTCACTGAGGATTAGACCGAGCTAGATCGCAATGTGAACCTTGGCACGATCTTTGTGCATCATTTGGTCAGCTTGAAGGTCAGCCCATTCACGGGAATGAGGGACAAGTCAGAGTCTGTGGGTAGCTTGTTGACTCTCATCTTCCGTTTCTGCGGGATTAGCACCGATGGAGTCAACGTGCTCACTGATAGATCCGTCATGGACGAGGGGTTCTCGACACATGCCAAGTGGATTAGGAAGGACTGGGTTTGGTGCTACCACAGTGAAGGAGTAGACTATATGATCAATTTTCTGCAGACGGAGCTCACGGGCATCACGGGCAGTCAGGCCCGCCTCCTTTTCCAGCCGCATCACACTCTGCACACCCGTGCTCCCCAGACCCACCGTCGCAGAGGTGCCTCTTCTCAGTCTTTGCCTACAGCATCCGAGGATAACCTGATTCCTGACTCTACTTCCCATCCAATGGAGACTGCTGTGTTTCAGAGGTATGTCGCGGATAGCTTCCTGAGTATCTGGAACGCGATTGCTTCACTCTCTTGCTGCGGATGTGTACGTCGGACCGATGCAGCTCCCACTCAGCCCTGGCCTATCCTGATCCCCACTCCTACCCCGTCCTCTGTCCCGTTTCAGAAGAGGATTAGTTTTTCTATTTTCTTTTTCCTTTGAGACATTGTTTTTGTTTTTGCTTTAGTTGCTTCTGTTTTTGCTTCATATTTTTGTTTCTTACTTTTATTGAGATATTGTTGAATTTCTTTATGTTATATATCAGCTTCTTATTGACATGTTTTGCTCTTAATCAGGATCTAAATGTCAGAAAACAAGTTGAATGATCAGATTGAATGGTGTCAGAATTTTGGAATATCACAACCGTGCTCATGTCGATCGACACGCAGGGTGTGTGTCGGTCGACATGGACATAACATTTGAGGTGACGTTTTTCAAAACATAACAGTTCAATCTCTACTCAGTTTTATTATTTTTATCACTTTCCTTAGGCTTATTTACACTGGGACAGTGTAGTTTAAGTCTGGGGGAGGTAGTTGCTAACTTTGTTTATTCTTTTGAGAGTCAGTCTAATTTTTCGTTTCTCAAAACCTTTGTTTTATTGAGTCAAAACTTGTCCAGAAACAATGATGTTACCGAGGAAACAACCACACTTTGCAGTAAGCTCTCATGTGACCATTTGATTCTATCTTGACCCGAATCCGAGACTAATGGAACACTCAATGGCCAGTCAGATTGCTTAAGATCCCCATGTTTCTAATGTCCTAGATCCGAGTTAAGTATTCTATTTTATTGATGGAATTGATGTCTGTTGGGTTTGATTTTTCGTATAAGCTTGACACTCTGGCCTGTTTGATTTAAATGTGGTACTCCTCCCCATTGCCCCTAATTCTGAATTTATAATGGTTAGATGATTGTGATTAGGATAAACGGTAGGAAGAAACTTCAGATGACCATTTGTTTATTCTAATGAAAAGATCACACAGGAATTATAAACGGTAGGAAGAAACTTCCGATGACCATTTGTTTATAATCTCTGAAGTTATGGATTTAGTCCTTATAAAAAAAATATTAAGAAGAAAAAGAAAATAATAATAAATAATAAGTCTCGGGGAGTTTAAAGAGTACCAATAAAGTTGATAATAGCTGGTTTGTTATAGTGAAATACGGTTATAAATTTAGAAGATCCTTGACATTGAAACTGTTGGTAAGATAGAAAAACAGCGATGAAGGTTGTTTGGGGGATTATGTTGAGTAAACTGTGGTGGAAATTTGGAATGCTGCGAGTGCCTACAACGAAGTACATGGTGGTCTCGATCTTGTTAAGCAAGTATTTTTAGTGGTTCACTATAGTGAACATGATTGTGGTGTTCCAATGAAGTTATGAGTTATGCAATTTTCAAACTACTTTCTTGGTTTGGTTTTCTGTTTTGCATGAGGGCAAGCAAAAGCTAAGTCTGGGGGAGTTGATATATCATAGATTTTATGGTTTTATGACATAATATATGTATTGGTTTTAGAGTCTTTTCTATATATATTGAGTCTTATTAGGTACAAACACGAGATGGAACATGATGAGCACTTTGGATGCATTTGGAGGCTTGTAGCTGAGCAAATCAACAAGGAGACGAATATTTCTGTCCACGTCGATCGACAGGCTTCACCTATGTCGGTCGACACAACGTACACGTGAATGATGCCTTCAAGTTTTATCAAGTTCAAAGAATTACAACTTTGCCCCAAAATTTTCCAAAGTTTATACTTCATGCCTAATCGTGTTTTTAGGTTAAACTATGTTTTAGAAGTCTCAGAGACTAAGTTTGGTCATTCTCTAATTTTGTGAGAAGTTCTAAGTTCATTGAAAGTTTCAAGGAGATTATTTGAGAGAAGACTCAGATCTCAAACTTTGTAGAGAGAAAATTCTGAACTCCCTTTGTTTTCTTATTTTATATTTTATCAGTATTATTCAGACAATAATTTGTGTTTCACCTTCTATGTCTGAGTAGTCACCTTGTTAGATCTAGGGTTTCAAAAGGTTTAATGAAGGAAAATTGAATTAGGCATAGTCTTGTTAAGTTATCTATTATGTTCTTCATCTAGATTTGATAATTACACTAGTCTTAAGATTGATCACCTTAACACCGTTACCGTAGGATTATTGGTAGGCGCGAGAGTGCTATTGATACCCCGACCTAATCCTAGATGAGCAAACAGTCTTTTTGCAGCGAGAGTTGGTTTAGGAATTTTGTAAACATATCGTACCCGCTAATCATAGAGACTCTATTTATTGGTATTTCGCAAAGAGATTTGGTTTGCTTCTGTTTAGAGGATAGATGTCATCGCAGCGAGAGTTGGATGAGATATCACATTAGTGTTACGAGTATAAGAACCGCACAAACACTTTAGACTTGATTTACGAACTGCCCAGTTCAATTTCCTGAGTTTCCTGATTGATGTCCCTAGGTCTAGCGCTTTTTAATCACTTGAATCAACCCCGTTTAATTGTTATTTCGTTTATTGCATTGCTTTATTTAGTTTCTATTTATTTAATCTAGCTTAATTCGAATCTGTTACAATTTATTGTGTGAGTTTTCAGAATCCTTGTGGATTCGACCCCTAAGTGCTGCAACTGACCTCTTAATTTGAGGGAGTAGCTTTTAGAGTTATATTTGACCCCTGTCAGATATCAGTAGCACTCTCGCGCCTACTAACATTCCTACGGTACCAGGATTAAGGTGATCAATCTTAAGACTAGTATGATAATCAAATCTATATGAAGAACATTATAGATAACCTAACATGATTATGCCCAATTCAACAAATCATCATAAACCCTATGAAAACCCTAGATCTAACAAGGTGCTACTCAGACATAGAAAATATAACACAATTCATTGTCTGAATAATACTCATGAAAATAAAATAAGAAATAAGGGAGTTCATAATTCTTCTCTCTACAAAAGTTGAGATCTGAATCTTCTCTCCAACAAACTTGCTTGAAACTTACAATGAAAAACTTAGAACTTCTCAAAAACTTAGAGAATTACAAAACTTAAGTCTCTAGGACTTCCAAAACATAGTTTAATCTTAAAAACACGATTAGGCATGAGGTATAAACTTTAGAAACTCTAAACCAATGCATAGATAATGTCATAAAACCATAAAATCTATGATATATCAAAGATCAAGAAGAAGAACACAAGGAAAGAAGAATTTCTGTTCAAAGAGAAGCTTATCTAGTAAACGTAGCTAATGGGAGTCAATATGAAACTGTTTTGGAAAAAAATGGTGAGCATCCTAGCTTCTCTACTTATGTTCAAGAGGAAAATTTTTCCATACCTACAGGAAACTTAAGAGATCAAGAAGAAAACCTCAGAGAAGTGAACCTCCACGACCAAAAGGAAGTTCTTTGTCGAGAAGAAAAAGATTATGAACATCACTTTTTTGATGAAAAAGGAGACCAACGCCTTGGCTCTAAGGGAGAAGGGAATTTTTGGCATACTGAGCTATGTAGTGGCATAACATGTCAAGGAAATTCCCAGCCACATAGAAAACTCGAAGGAAAAATAGTTTGAAAGGAAGAAAGCTTTGAAGAAAATGTGGAAGATGAGCTTACAGGAGAGGTGGAACAAAACATGGTGAACATCAAGGAGTCTGAGAACTTTCAAAAGAAGAGGCCCAAAGAAGAAGGATATGAAGACAAATCCACTGATGCTTAACCTTGTACGGTTACAAGGACCCAGCAAGAAGAAATCATTGGAAACCCTGTCTTAGGGCAATTTCAACATCAAAGAGTAGCTCCCGGGCATACTAACTTTGGAGCACGACCTCCTCCATCACCTCAGATCACCTATAAAGGTCAGGGATCAGTTTCAATACCTCTTTATTGTCCTCCACGACCTCCTAATCACCAAGATAACAAGACAGCTCTGAACGGTTTTGACAAAAACCTTGGTAAGAGGGTGAACAGATTTGTCAAGGATTTCGAAGATATTTCTTCCCGTGTTGCTGGATACGATGCCATGGAGAACAAAGAAGAATGTGATCTTGAAAGGAAGCCACCAGAGCATGGAAGCACCAAGAAACTTTGTCTTAGGACAGAGGATTTTTCTCATCTCACATAGGAGAAGAACCGAATCTAGCCATAGACTTTAAACAAGGGCTGCTTAGTGGGAGGCAACCCACTTTATAAGTTTTATTTTCCCTTAATAGATTAAATTTCCTTTTGCTTTTGAACTTTGCATATTTTATCTCAGGTATTCAACATAAACAGAAAAGAAAATACAAAAGAAGAAAATAGAACAACATAAAAAGAGAGGAGAATCGAGTTGGAGCCAACCTAGGTCACAAGGCTTGTGGCCGAGGTGCCAAGGAAGGCCAACTCCGGTCACAAAGCCTGTGACCGAGGTTTTACGTTTCTAAAGTGGCAAGAAGATTTCACAAGTCTGGTCCAACCCATTTGACCAAAGTATGAAGAAGGCAACAGATTGATCATGTTAAAAATCAATGCTGAAAGTCCCCACGTAGCACAACTCACCTCCAACTTGAAGTAGGACGACATCAGGCAAAACCCTGGTGACAAGCCCTGTGGCTGAGGCCCCAAGAAGGCCATACCCCGGTCACGAAGCCAGTCACCGAGGTTTTTCCGAGCAAAACCTCCGAGAGCCAATTTCCGGGTTCTTAGGAGATTTTGAAAATTTTGTTGATCTGGTACATTTCTGACCTTATAGAACTAATTGGAGCTAATATCATCATCTTAGGAACCTATGCAACTTTCCCCGACCTTTTCCATGTAGTTTTATCAAGTCATGGCCAAAGTTCAAAATCGAGCCGCGACTAGGTCAAAGCCAAGACACATGAAGAATTTTCAAGCTCCACTCAACCAAACGATCAAGGATCAGACACTCAACATCATATGGGTATTCTAAGAGTAATGGGCGAGTCACTTTTTGGAAAAGTATATATGGGTAGAAGATTATTCCATCTTAAGGTTTGCGATTGCATAATTCACCAAAGTTGAAGGTTATCGAAATATATTCGAGCCAAAGTGGTCCAACTTGACACACGCTTAGAAGTTGACCCTTGGGAAGTTTTGGTCGAAGAAATTTTGTAAAAAGAAGTTCAGAGAAGAAAATGGCCAATCATCAACATTGAGTTTGCAGCCGACAATGCTCTGCAGCTAGCCCTGGGAAAAATATTTGTTAGATTCGGTTTGATTCGGAAAAACCGAATATTCGTAATTTTACGAAGCAAACCAAGATACTAAAAATTAGTATTCGTTAAAAACGAAGAAAATATCAAATACTAAAAAAATTAGATGCGAATATTCGCTTCGATAAATATATATATATATAGATAAATTTATAAATATAATTCATATTGATTATATCTATATAGAAATTGCAAAATGTTATTCATCAAATTAATTATATAAATATTACAATTTAATAAATTAAAAATAAAAATGTAGCTTTAAATAAAATATTGATATATTGTGATAAATTTTGAATTTTTCTTTATTTTATTTTATTTTTTTGATTTTTTAGTAATTATTACGAAGTGAATCGAATATCCGCGAATATTTAAGATTTTAGTGAATATTCGGATGTCCAAATATTTGGTCAGGTCCAAAGCGAATACGAATTGTAAAATCAGTTAGTCGAACGAAGCGAAGCGAATAACGAATACCTTCAAAAACTCGAATATTCGCTTCGTGCCCAGACCTATCTGCGGCTACGAAACCCACCAAGGTAAGAGAATTTCTAAGAAATACTTGGTCAAATGAGCTATAATCGGGTATTCAACATGTTTGAGTATTTTTGAGAGTGATGATCAAGGAATATTTTATAGAATGAAATTTGAAACTAGAAATTGCCCCTATCTTTGTCGAAACCGATCCGCGGCTAGGAATTTCACAAATCTTGGGCCATATTTCTATTGGGTTGATGGATAGATACAAGATTCAATATCTAAGGATATGACGGTATTTGAGAAGTTATCATCGAAGAAAATGTAGCCATGATCAGGCTAGATTTTGATATTCTCCATTGGACCCTATTTTGAAGGTATACTCGGACTGTAGAGGGGTAAAACTTCAATGGAACGTACAAATCTCAGATCCACAAGTAAGTATACGTTCCCTTGATACATTTGGAAGGATGGAATGATATACTTTCATGCTAAGAAGAAGGAACAAGGAAGAAGAGGGCAGCCACATCCCTTCCGGACTCGGAAGGACGGCCCCGGTCACAAAAGCCGTGACCAAGGCATGAAGGAGGGCCAGCCCCGGTCACGACCACTTGTGACCAAGGTTTCTCACCCTAGTGCCACCACGCCACTCCTCTTTTACCAAGTCACTTCACTGATCAAGATCACATCACCAATCCGACCACAATCATATTTGGAGCATATCAGTCACCATGGAAAGATCTCAACCATGGCAACCATGACATCAAAGAGATACCATCACCACCATCTCACCAATGACACCACCACTATTCTATCTCTATCTTTATTTATTTACCTTTACCTATCTTTCAGAAAATCATTGATGGTTTTTAGGTTTTTGTCTCAGGAAAGATGCATTTAGAAGAGATCTTCACAAAGAATTCAATGGACTAGAACCAAGTCCATGTGTTGTCAAGTTTCAAAGGAAGAAACACCGGTTAGTCACCAATATTCTGATTAAGGTGACATTGTTCTTTAACCCAAATTTTCCATATAATTTTCCTCTTTTTCTCCTTCTTGTTTTCCCACCGAGGACGGTGTGATTTAAGTCTGGGGGGAAGGATGTTCATCCTTTACTGACACCTCTAATTTGTTGACTTGAGACCTTTTGCCACCTTTTACATCAATGATTATGCCTATTTATGCAATTTTATAGTCCAAAATTTTTTTTGAGTCAAAAATGTTAGGGAATGATGACCTTGATCTATTGGATTGTTTGGACTGGTGATTACTCTAATGACTCACAACTTTGCCGAGGTTCCGTTTGTGAAAGGCTGTAGGAGGATTCAACATTCCCCAAAAGCTTATTTTTGTTGGAAAGTAGGGTAAACCAAAGTTGTCTCTAAATCTATTTGAACCTAACTTGACATTCAATTTCTTCCTCAGGGATTTGCACTCATTGGACATAGACATATTCGAACCATACAAGGCCATGTAATTTTCCACCAAGAATACAATTACCTCTCTTCCTCTTCGCAAGCTCAGAAAAAAGGAAAAACAGAAAATGAAGAAAGAAAAGAAAGAAAAAGAAAGAAAGAAAAGAAAGAAGAAAGAAGAAAGAAAGAAAAAAATCAAAGCAACAAGTCCAAGTGAACCAAGGGATGATGCGTAAACCCGTGTATCTTTTGCGACCTCATGGAAGGAATTTGTTTTAAGGGAAATATTAAGAGTCAAAGCGGCCGAGGGATGATGCGTAGACCCGTGTATCCTTTGCGATTCCAGGGAGACTTGTCCCAAAGAAAACAAAGAAATAAAGAAAAAAGAAGAAGAAGAAGAAGAAGAAAAGGTGAAGCACCGGAAACAATAAAATATTGGTGGCTGTAAACATGATATCAAGGAGTTTGGAATAAAAAGAGGAGGGGGAAAGTATGCTGGAGAAGTCCTTGGTAAGAAGAAGTTTCCCTGCCTTTAAGTCGATTTCCCTTTGGTAAGACCACCGTACCTTTCATTCCATTAATCTATGTAAAGAGATGACAATGGAATCCGAAAACTCCTTTGGATTGGAGTAACTAAGGTTTGAAGATGATCCTTGTGGTTGTTCTCGGACTATGTTCCAACGCCCTGTGACGAATTGTTTGAAGTTCATACATCCCCAACAAGCTAAGTGAGTTCCCATGATTTTCAAATCTTTTCTTTCATTTTATTTTGCTTGAGGACAAGCAAAGGTTTAAGTCTGGGGGAGTTGGTAACATCGTGTTTTGATCCGTTTTTACTATGGTTTTTATATCGTTTTATGAGAGATTTGGTATGATTTCAAAGCTAAATTGGCTATTATCAAGTATTGTTAGTGTCAAAGATGTTTTACAGGTTTTATGGGAATATGGATCAAAAAGGAGCAAAGACCCGTTTTGAGGCAGTTTCAGAGCATCAGAAGTTTGACAACATTTGAAGACCTTCATGTGAATCAAAATTGGAGTTCTCTATATCATTGGAAAGCTTGAAGAGTCAAGATTCGTATGGGATAAGACTTGAAGCAATCCATTCAGCCGTTTGGAAGATGCATCCTAGAAGATGAAGCTATGTCAACTAGGAGCCAAAGCACCAAAACCTCGGTCACAAAGCTCGTGACCGAGGTCTGGCCTCTTGAACACCTCGGTCACTAAGCTCATGACGGAGGTCAGCCTCCTTCACCGCCCTAGACGTTTGGCCCATAACCAAGCTTAGCCCATTGCCTCCACACTCATCAAGATGATGAGTTTGCCCTTCCTAAACCCTAGAAGCCAATCTCTTACGCCCCAAGACCTATATATATGAACTTAGGGTTTCATGTGCCTCATCAAAGTTTTGAGCACCTGATATATCATGTATTTTATGGGTTTATGACATGATATGTGTATTGTTTTTGGAGTCTTTTCTATATATATTGAGTCTTACTTGGTACAAACACCGATTGGACCATGATTAGTACTTTGGATGCACTTGGAGGCTTGTAGCTGAGCAAATCAACAAGGAGACGAATATTTCTGTCCACGTCGATCGACAGCCTTTACCTGTGTTGGTCGACAGCCTATACCTGTGTCGGTCAAGTTTTGTCATTCTCTAAGTTTTTGAGAAGTTCGAAGTTTATTGTAAGTTTCAAGAAGATTATTGGAGAGAAGATTCAGATCTCAAACTTTGTAGAGAGAAAATTCTGAACTCCCTTTGTTTTCTTATTTTTGATTTTATGAGTATTATTCAGACAATGATTTGTGTTTCATCTTCTATGTCTGAGTAGTCACCTTGTTAGATCTAGGGTTTCAAAAGGGATTATGAAGGATTGTTAAATTGGGCATAGTCTTGGTAAGTTATCTATTATGTTCTTCATCTAGATTTGATAATTACACTAGTCTTCATATTGATCACCTTAATACTGGTACCGTAGGATTATTGGTAGGCGCGAGAGTGCTATTGATACCCTGACCCAATCTTAGATGAGCAAACAAACTTTTCGCAGCGAGAGTTGGTTTTGGAATTTTGTAAACATATCGTACCTGCTAATCATAGAGACTCTATTTATTGGTATTTCGCAAAGAGATTTGGTTTGCTTCTGTTTAGAGGATAGATGTCGTTGCAGCGAGAGTTGGATGAGATATCACATTAGTGTTACGAGTTTAAAAACTGCACAAACACTTTAGACTTGATTTACGAACCGCCCAGTTCACTTTCCTGAGTTTTCCTCATTGATGTCCCTAGGTCTAGCATTTTTAATCACTTGAATCAACCCTGCTTAATTGCAATTTTGTTTCTTGCTTTGTTTCTTTTAGTTACTTATTTATTTTATCTAGCTTAATTCGAATATGTTCATCTATTGTGTAAGTTTTCAGAGTCCTTATAGATTCGACCCCTAAGTGCTGCAACTGACCTCTTAATTTGAGAGAGTAGCTTCTAGGGTTATATTTGACACCTATCACCACCACCAAAGTTCACCACAAATACCCTAGAAATTTCATCACCACAAGAAGCCGACGCCGTCTCCAAGGAGCCACAGAAGCCAATTGATTTGTATAAGCTTTGAAGTTCCACCATCTTTTTCTCTATTCTTTTGTACTTTTTCAAACGAGAAGTCCTTACATCTTGTTATTTTTGGATCTAAAGAAGTAATATCTAAACCTTTACCTTATTGCATTAGATCTATGTTTTACTCTTTCATATCATCAATGACAACTTTGAGCATGGCCGAGTAGACTATCCAGTTGGGTCTAAAGGGCCAGTCAATGGGGCGAGATGATCATTGTTTTTGAGTGGCGAGTTTTCTTCGTATTTGCATAATCGTTTACACTGTCTTTTGGTCTTATCTCATTCTTAATGCATATAGTTAGAGTCATGATCTAGCTATTGATTGTAGGCATCTAAGTAATTTGAACCGTTTGCTTAGTTTGTTGGAACCTAGATTTGATGAGTATCACGTCATAACAAGCACACACCCCATAGTTATGGAGTTTTATGGATTTGGATTGAACTTTATTTTAATGCTTTGAAACCTATGTTATTGCCTGCGATAGTTGAGTAATAGGATTTGTGGATTTCAGCCGGTTTTCTCTATGACAATAGGTTAGCCGAATATTCGTGTTTCATAGTCTGAGACTTAGGAGTAGACATGTATTACGTAGAACTCATCTTGAATTGATTGATCACTGAACCCCAGAGATCCCTTAAGCACCCAACATTCATCTCATATAGATTTTACATTCGTTTTATTTGCTTTGCATGATTTGCATGACACAAAACCCCTTTTTGTTATTGAGTTCTACCTTTACTTGTTCCTCTTGATTTGCAATACATCTTCTCTCTCTGTGGATCGATATACCTTAAGTACTACGATTGGTTGTTGTGCGCGTGCAGCTTGTTCATTTTGTGGTTCCCTTGAGGAAAACTTTATACCCCATCACTTTCTAAATGGCCTCCAACTACCATTGCGCTAAGCATGCGGGTATGACTATTACAAGTGTCATCTGTTTTCACGATGATCAACCCGCAGCGCTTAATTTTGATGATGGTTCCATCACACGTCCTCTAGGATGGGGAACTCCAATGACCATCCCTTGCGGTCTGATCAAGCAGTTACCTTCTCATGGCAAAAAGAGTGCAATGAGGTTTATGGAAAATGTAAACAAATGGTTCAAGTTCATATCTTTTCCTTTGTCCCAATCATCTGACTCAAATTCTTTTCTTCTTAGTTGGTTGCTAAGTATAAAGATCTTGATCGGGAAAAAAGTGAGCTGAGGGCAAGAGTTCGTGAAATGGAGAAGAAGATTTTCCAAATTTTCCGTGAACTGTGCATCCTCAAAGCACACCCGTCAGACTGGATTGAACTTAACTTTAAAGAGTTCGGACATTACATGTCGCAAATTGTATGTGTGATTGTTGACTTAGCGGGGTAAGGAGCTGAGATTTTCTGCAAATAGATCAAACATGCTTCTCCTTGATCATTCCTCATTGCTTTCTCTTTCCCATTCAAAATGCTTCGCTGCTTCCAGTCCGTGAGAATTATCTCCTTTAAAATATGAATAAAATTGTGGTATTTTTTTACTAAGTAATAGTTGCACTCAAAACGAGTTGCCTATGTACCCATGTTGGGATCAAGGCGAATTGTAGTTCATTAAACATCGTAATCATTTATGAACAAAATATTTTCAACTTCAGAATGTTCCAAGGTCTCCGAACTGGGACTCCTTCTTGGTCTGCTAACACCGTTACGAAGTACTTCGGTTACTTGATATGGGCCCTCCCAGTTACTTCCGAGATTTCCAGCCCCAACTTCTTTTGTACTTTTGAATACTTTGCGCAAAACTAGATTGCCAACTTGAAGGGATCGGTTTTTTAACTTTGAGTTATAATAGCGCGCAATTGCTTGTTGAAAATTCTGGAGCCGGATTAAAGCTTGGTCTTGTCGTTCATCAATATTATCTACTGCATCTTCCATTGTTTGTGTGTTGCAAGACTCATTATAAGGGAGTTTGGTTTGTTGGAGTCCGGGAACATTCAGTTCGGCTGGAACTACAGCTTCCATTCTGTAGACAATTGAGAAGGGAGTTTCTCCACTAGCTCTTCATGGAGTAGTTCTGTATGCCCATAAAACTGGTTGAAGTTCATCATACCATCCTTCTTTGTATGAACCAAGTCGTTTCTTTAAATTACTCAAGATAGTTTTGTTCGCAGCTTATGCTTGTCCATTTCCCTGTGGATATCGCAGGGTAGAATAACTCATCTTTATTCCCCATGGAGAGATGAAGTCTTCAAAATCTTTTGATATGAATTGGGATCCATTATCTGTAACAATCTCGGAAGGGACTCCATAGCGACAAATAATAATTTTTCATAAGAATGTTTTTACCACCGAATCTATAATCGCAATATACGCCTCTGCCTCAATCCATTTGGAAATATAGTATGTGAGGACAAGAAGATGCTGCACACCTCGAGTTGCCTTATTCATTGGTCCAATGATGTCCATCGACCATCGCATAAATGGATAAGGAGCTGTTATTGATGATAGAAGTTCTGAAGGTTGATGAATAAGCAGAGCATGTTGCTGACACTTTACGCATCGTGGGGAATACCTAGCACAATCCATGATCATGGTTGGCCAATAATTTCCTAACCGTTTGATTTTTAAAGCCATCGACCAGCCTTATGCATGATTTCCACAAAGCCCCTCATGAACTTCGCTCATAACAACTTCCACTCCTGACCCATGAATACATAGTAAATATGGATCGTAAGCACCTCATTTGAACAGTGAATCCTTAATTAAGCCATACTTCGCACTAACGATTCGCAATTTCCTTGCTCCCCACTTTGAGTTCGGATATATTCTTTATCGGATACCTCCAATCGTTAGTGGGAATATCTTCTTGATTACTTGGTAACATAAATGTGTCGTCTTCGAGTTCCTCATTACAAGGTTCTTCTTGCTCCACCCCAGGCTCGTCCACGAGGTCAGCGGGTTCCGGATTCATAGGTAATGGAACATCCTTCTTAACTTGTACATCTGGGGTTTGAACAAACTTCGATGCTAACATTATATTGTCATCCATAACAACTATAAGATCTTTCATCTTTGGCAGGCGTCCACGTTGTAGTTTAGGAGGACTGTTTTGAGGTAGCTGGTCGTCCATTTGGGAAGTTTGGGAGGTTTTAGCACGGGAACGAGATCGAGTTACTGCCATAGTTTCATCTTTTACATTTATATTTTGGGACTCAATGCATTCAACCGGAATAATCCTCTTTAAAATAGGATCGGATGTGGAGGCCAACGCATCCAAAGCATCGGCCGAAGTGTTTTCACTTCGTGGAACCCGAACTAAATCGAACTTATCGAACTGTTTTGCAAGTTTCTTTACAAGCGCCAAATATGCTTCCATACTTGAATCTTTGGCTTCGTATTCACTTTTATACATGTTCACGATTAGTTGAGAATCATTGTATGCTATTATTTCCCGAGTTCCTACTTCATCTGTGAGGCGAAGACCGGCTAGTAATGCTTCATACTCTGCTTCATTATTTGATGCTGGGAACCCAAGGCGGAATGATTGCTCAATGATTTCTCCGCTCGGGGTTACTAAACTGATTCCAACTCCAGATCCTTGCTTTGAAGATGATCCATCGACATTAAGTTTCCATACTTTATCACCATGTTCGTCTTCTATGCTGTTGATCGGTAATTCGGTTAGGAATTTCGCTAATACCTGAGCTTTGATGCTGGTTCGATTCTTGTACTCAATACCGTACTTGCTGAGTTCAATCGCCCATTTCGCCAAACGTCTGGGCTGACTCAGACCATGTAATATTGTTCGCAAAGGCTGTGAAGTCAACACTTCTATTGGATGTGATTGGAAATAGGGCCTTAGCTTCCGCGCTGAAACCACAACTGCAAGTGCTAGCTTCTCCATCATGGTATAACAGATCTCCGGACTGGTTAAACTCTTGCTTATATAATAAATTGGTTGCTGTTCTCCTCTGTCTTCCCGTAAAATGACTCCGCTAACTGCATGTTCTGAAACAGACACATACAAAAATAATAACTTTCCCCTGACTTAGGTTTGGAAAGCACTGGTGGGGTCATTAGATAAGATTTTAGCTGTTTATATGCATCATCGCATTTATCGTCCCACACGAACTGTTTATTTCCCTTTAGTAGTTGGTAAAATGGGAGACATCTGTCTGTTGAACGAGATATGAATATGTTCAATGCAGCAATCCGCCTCGTCAAACGTTGCACTTCTTTTTGGTTTCTTGGAGGTGGAATCATTAAAAAGGCGATAATTTAGTTTGGGTTAGCTTCAATCCCTCGCTTCGTTACTATGTATCCTAGGAATTCACCAAATGGAACACCAAAAATACACTTCGCCGGGTTGAGCTTCATTCCAAATTTATTTAATATTTCGAAACATTAAGCAAGATGCTTCACGTGGTCAATTTGTTGGAGAGATTTTACCAACATATCATCAATGTACCAGATACAAGTTATCTTGTGTATTTCATATTTCACTGAATCTTCTACTGTATGTTCAAATTGTACTGAAGATTTTGCAAAATTAATGTTGGTCTGATACTTTCTCATACATATTCAAAATATTCAAAATAGTTTGGCCTTGCTCCTTATTTGCCTTACAGAGAAATAAAATATCATCTGCAAAAAGAAGATGAGAGATAGGTGGACTTGCCTCATTTAACTAATGACTAATTTAAACAAAATTGTATTGAAAAAATAAAGGAAAAATGGATGAGACTTGAAGAATTAAGAAGATGTGTTTGGTTTAGATTGGTTAGACTAATGGAAATAATTAATTATGAAGCAATAGGAATTAAACATGTGTAATTCATCTTCTTCTTTCTGCTTGTTGCCGCGACAAACCCTTTCTTTCTTCATCTTTCTTATTCTTTATTCTTCCATCTTCATTTGAGGTATTTTTTTTTCTTTCTTTACATAATTTTGGGATTTAATGATTTGATGTTGTGTTGTGTGGGTATGAAGCTATTTGGGATGTTGAAATAGCATTTTTCATGGATATTGAAATTTGAATATATTGTGCATATATTTCAATTTATTTATTTTTGTGTGGATTGAACTTGTTTTGTTGATAGATTAATGTCTGACATTGTTTATAGTTGGTATTGTATGGATTTTGGTGGTGAAATCATAGTGAATCTTAATTAGTTAGTAATCATAATCGTTGGTAAATTCAAAATTACCGAAAACTAGTACAACCGATACAACTGGGACAATTTAGTAAAACTGGTAGGCCTATGTATGATTAGTAAAACTGGTACAACTATTGTCTAATGTTATTTTTTTCAGGACAAAATGAATAATATTCTATGCATAATCTTACATTTTGATTATGAAAGATATTATTAAATAACAAAGGTTATATGGATTGGATTCAAACAGAATGTCAGATTTACATTTTAGTGATGAAGAAATATATAGAGGATGTCACTTATTTTGAGTTTTTAACAACATATGAATGAAAATGGTGATAGATAAAGCTACCACGAAGCTGAAACTGAGTTACATTCCACAAGAAGATCTTAAGCGAAGACCATCATTTATCTCGAATGATGGAGAATGTTTTGGCTATTTGATGGCATTTTCTAATGAAAAATGTGGGAGTATTTTGCATGTGGAGGTAATGGAAGATGGTATAAAACATCAGGAGTGTGAGTAAGTTTTAAGAGAGATCTTGGTAGTGGAGGACGTGTTAATGGTGATATAATTAGTCTTTACGGAGAGCAAACATTAAAATATGGGTTGATGAACAATGGTGACGGGGTTTCAGATGATGATGGATTTGTTAACATGGGTAACTCAGGTAGGTATGAATACAATCATCTCCCACATGTTGTAAAAGAAGGAGAAGGAAGAGGAGGAGAAGAAGGAGAAGGAGGAGAAGAAGGAGAAGGAGGAGAAGGGGGCGAAAGAGAAGGAGGGGAAGCTGAACAAGAAAGAGGAATAAATGAGCATTTAAATGTTGCATGGGAAGATGAAATCGATGTATGATCAAGAATTTTACACTAAGGCGGAAGTGAACCATATTGTAGAAACAGCTGCACATGTGATTGGTTTCGATGACAAGACTTATTTGGTGGATTTGGATAGGAAAATCTGCAGCTGCAAACATTTTGATATTGACAGGTATCCATGTGTCCATGCATTGGCCGCAAATAGAAAAAAAACAAGAATGGAAAGATTTCATTACATGATTTGTGCTTAAAATATTATTGGGTGGAGCAGTGGGCATTGGAATACTCCATTAAAATTTATCCAGTACCCCATCATGCTCAGTGGAAAGTTTCGGACGAGATATGTGAGATGTATGCCTTACCTCCATCATATGTCAATAAAAAAGGGAGAAACCAAACATTTGGATACATGTCAATTGGAGAACATGGTTGTGGTCGTAGGGGGAAAACCTAGTAATATTGGGGAATGTTTGACTGAAACGGCCTTAATTTTGAGTCAAAGTGATGATGGATCAACTCAACAAGAGGGAGGATCGATTCAACGAGGAGGAGGATCAAGTCAACAAGGGGGAGGCATGTTTAGGTTGTTGGGGAGTGGTAATGGTTGAGAATCATATGCTTGTATTGTTGTTTATGATTTTTTTGGTTTAGTGTATTTGAAACTGTAGTTTGTAATCATTTCTGTCCAAGTACAACTAGGAAAAACTGAGGTGCAACTATGTTGAATTTTATTTTAATTTTTCTTATTTAAACTATAAAGACAATGGGTGTGTTAAGTTGGGTTCATTTTATATCAAGATCATATTGAGCACTTAAGAAAAAGATAAAGACAATAGTTGTACCTTCTGGATGTGTTCTATGCTATTCCAGTATTCATGTGAGAATTCACACTTACATCTATATTTTGAATGTGCATTTTCTCGATAGGTTTTGTTCACCTTAGAACATAAGATCTAGCCAAATTCACAATTGTCATTTAACGTTGTAGCTGCTTGGGTTTTGTGTGCTCAATCTTCCCTACAACATTAAACTTCTATTATTCTCAGGCTGCTTCTCCAAGTTACAACTTATGTGGTCTGAGGGGAGCGAAATTCTAGGATTTTCACAGACCAAACCTCTGCAACTGCTGCTATCATGCCTCAGCTAAATCACAGTTTTTGTAATCAGACCCGTCTCATTATGTTTTTGGGCCTGTGGAAAATTTAATTTGCATGGCCCTTTAACAAAATTTTGTTTTTTTTTGGTTTTTTGGGTCCTCTTAACTTTAATATTATTTTTAGTTGGATTCATGGTAAATGCATATGATGTCATGGACCTAAGACTGGAATGTTCTTAATAGATTAGTTATTTACATATCAGAGGATCAGCTTTTCTTTTTTTCTTTTTTTGTAATCTGTTTCTGTTGTATTGATTTTTTCATGATGCCATGGACAAGGTTTATTCCAGTTTATAGCTTCTCGGGTTGGGAGAGCTTCAATGTGATGATTAATGATGTAACATATTTTTTCTTTGTTTTTTGGAATAATATTAAGGGGGGTTCGGACACACATTTTAGTGGAAATTATTAGTTTGGCTTCATTTTTGAAGAGGAGGAAAACATTTGGTACAAGACTAATTTATCCAACCTTTGTAATATAATAACGAAAATACCATTATATATATATTTTTTAAAAAATTACGAAATTTAATTAACTTTCCAAATAATTGTTTTCTTCTAAAAACTAAAAAATTCAAATAGTCTCAAAAACCAAAAAAAATAAATTATAAATTCATTTTTGACAAAACAAAAAATACCAATATAATTTACAAAACAATACGAAAATAGTATAAAAATGATTAAAAACAAAGAAAAATTTAAAAATTGAAACTTTTTAAAAATTGAAACTTTTTAAAAATTGAAACTTTTTAAAAATGAAAATATGAATTTTTAAAAAGAATTAAACATAATAATAACTAAAATAAAATGTATATAAAAATTGAAAATGAACAAAATAAAAATCTTTAAAAAAAAATTAAAATCTATCATAATTCAAAAATATCTTATGTAAAAATAAAATTTATTAAAAAAATTAAAAATATCTTATATAATTTATAAAAAAAATCTTATTCAAATAATTAAAATATTAACATAGTTTAAAATAATTCAAAAATATCTTACATATAATATTTTAAAAGATATATATATATATATATATATATACATATATCATATTTTCAAAAAATATTTATTAATAGAACTTCAAAATATCTAACATAATTAAAAAAATTTTTATTTTATTTATAAAATCTAACAAAATTCAAAAATATCTTAAAACATAACTCTGCGACAACGTTTGTAATATAACAAGGTCAGCAATAAGTCTGTGGAGACTGAGTTAGCCAAATAACTCAATAGTGTGGTCCAAATTTAACAATTAACATAATTTTGCGACAACGTTCTAAATAACTGTGAAAATGTTAAAAATAACTCTGCGATTACTAATCCATTAAGTCTGTGGTATCGTATTACTTAACTCTGCAACAACGTTATAAATAACTCTGTGACAATGTTATCAATAAATCTGTGACTACATAGTACCTCTGCGATAACTAAGTTTATCAAATAACTCTGCAGTCATAGCAAATAACTCTACAACTCGATATAAGTCTGCGGTAATGTTGATAATTCTGTGGTAACTGAGTTTGTCAAATAACTCGGCGGTCAAAAAAAATAACTCTACACCAAGAAATAAGTTTGCGGTAACGTTGATAACTCTGCGGTAACTGAGTTTGTCAAGTAACTCGGCGGCCAAGGAAAACAACTCTGCAGAACTAACAATATGTCTGCGGTAACATTGATAACTCTGCGGTAACTGAGTTTTTCAAATAACTCTGCGGTCAAACAAAATAACTCTACAACTCGAAATAAGTATGTGGTAACTTTGATAACTTTGTGGTAACTGAGTTTGTCAAATAACTCTGCAGTAAAGGCAAATAACTCTATTACTTGAAATAAGTCTGCCATCACATAAAATAAGTCTGCGGTAACCGAGTTTGTCAAATAACTCTGCGGTGAAGGGAAATAACTCTATAACTTTAAATAAGTCTGCCATCACATAAAATAACTCTGCGGTAACTAAGTTTGTCAAATAACTATGCGGTGAAGGAAAATAACTCTATAACTTGAAATTAGTCTGCCATCACGTTAACAAGTCTGCGGTATCTAAGATTTGCAAATAACTCTGTGATCAAATGAAATAAGTCTGCGATCACATAGACGGAATGACATTTTTGTAAATATATGTAGCACTGGAATTATTTCATTAATGGCATGTTAGTAATTATTTTTTTCTTTACAAAGCTTTATAGGGTTATTTTGGCAATTAAAAAACCCAATATGACAAACTAGTAATTAAAATAAGATTTGTGTCATTCTAGTATTTAAATGAGAAATGTGTGTCATTCTAGTAATTCACCATAATATTAACAAACAAATAAAAATGGTGTCTGTATATGTGATATATTTTTAAAAAAAAATTAATCTGCAACTTAACTGAAATTTGTAGCTATAAGAAGGATGATGATGGGATTGGTTTTAAAGATATAGGCGATTTTAGTCAAGCTTACTGGTTAAACAAGCTTGGAGACTTATTTCCAATCCCCAATCTCTGTTGGCAAGAATTTACAAAGGTTGGTATTTTAAAAGAAAATATTTTATTAGTGCCAATATAGGAGATCATCCTTCTTATGCATGTACAGGTATTATGTTTGGACGGGAGATGTTAGAGAAGGGTCTGGTGAAAACGATAGGTAATGGTGCTTCTACTAAGGTCTGGTTTGATAGTTGGATTTTTGATAAAATTCCTAGGAGACCTTACAATAAACAGACCATTATAAACCATAGGCGTAAGGTTTCAGATTTGTTGGACTCACATGGTGCCAGGAATACTGAGCTACTCTCGACACTATTTTTTCTTGATGATTTGAAGACTTGTCCTGTTCCACAACCTGGGGTTTCTGGTTCGGTTTTGGAGAATATGAGATATGTGTTTAGTCTGATTGATAGCTCAAAGTTCTCTCCTTTATTGTCACTTCATGTGGTTTTATTATCACCAGGTTTACCCAACCAATGGTTCCCGAAAGTGCACGGTTGTGCGCGGTAGTATAGTGCTGGGATCAATCCACAGAGAATAAAGAGCGCTATAGATCCATAGATCTAAACAGAGCTAGGATGAAAAATATGGAAAGTGTCACGAATGGAAATCCGAATCAAATCCGAATAAAAATCTTTAAATAAAGAAACAAAATCAATTTAAAACAAATGTTGGGATCTGGGTAATCGCAGGGATTTAAATAAATAAAAATGATATCTAACCGGATTAGCAATTAAAGGATCTAAATCTAGAACAAAAATACTATACTAAAATAAATCTTTTTATTAAAAGAAAATATTATTCTACCATAAATCCACTAGGACCCTATGATAGCATATTTCGAGCTAGTAAGATAAAGTTCACTTGTAGAACCAGCTTTACCTCTTGGAAATCTAGAAATCAAGCCTACAAACTATAGATTCCGGGTAGAATAGCCAACACTAGCTGTACTATAAAACCCTATGAATCATTTGACAGATTCGTCAACCTAACAAAAACATTTGATTCATAGAAGTAGAGATCTATTAACCATAATTCTAATATATAACAATAACCTATTTAAACATTAAATCTCTTTGAATAAATCTCATCTCCCAACATATATATCTACTCAACCATGGCAATAGATTGATAGATCATGATGTTGTATGGTTGAAAACACAAAGAAAGAGATGAAGACAGAATGTAGATCTTGAAAATGCAATGAAAACTTTATAGATCTGAGAAAAATCAATGTAAAAATTTACAGATCTAAAACTGAAAATGAAAATGACACAATAACAGTAAAAATCATGTCTAGGTCTCTCTGGCCGCTCAGGAAATGATCCTTATTTATAGAGTGTCTTCTAGGTCAAAACTCGGAGTTAATGTGCAATTTGGAGAATATTCGTGATAGGGATCGATCGATCTGACTTGGATCGATCGATCTTCTTCCTCTGATCTGTGCCACCTCATAGATTCCTTCAACTGACCGATCTGCTTCGGGATCAGTCGATCCTCATCAGGCTTGGTCGATCCTTTTCAGGATCGGTCGATCCAGGATGTCTCCAAAATCCAAAGATGTGTAAAGATGTCTAAAATTGCTCCATTTTGCCCATTTTAGCTCCAATGAAGTGAAAACCTGAAAATACACTAAAACCGGCCAGAAGAACACAAAACCTAACTTCTAGACTCATTAAAACAGGTAAAACAATAATAAAAACGGGTCAAAATAGACACTCATCATCAATGGCGATACCTTGGCTTTTATGGGGAATTTGGAAACATAGGAATGTTTTATACATGAGAACAAGATTAAGGATTTGAATGCTTTAGTGGCTCATGCTTTGGAGGAAGCAGAATTGTGGAAGCAAGTTAAAGATAAAGAGAAGTTAATAGCGCCAGTCAGGTCTATCCCCTTCTCTAACTTACCAACACATTGGTCTAAACCTATTAATGGTTTTTTGAAGTTTAATGTTATGGGTTCTTGGAAAAATGATGTTTCAATTTTTGGAGCGGCTTGGATCGTTAGGGACAGCAATGGTGATATGGTATATCATGCACGAGAGGCTTTTGTGGCATCTTCTTCCCGTTTAGAGGCAGATCTTTGAATCATCGAATGGACTCTTTGGAGTTTAGTAGATTTGAGCTTACAAGATGTGGAGCTGTGGTCGGATTCTGCTATGGCTTTGACATCAATCCAGAAAGTTGGGAAGTGGCCTAGATTTCGAGGTTTCGTGGAACGTATTTTGTCTTTGGCTAGGCAGTTTAGGAGTCTCAGGTTGTGTTTTTCTCATTCCAAAGCAAATTCAGTGGCGCAAGATATTGTTGGGGGTATGATGCAGGATAGTCATTTAAGATCATACCTTTCGATAGGGAGACCGGTGTTGTTGCATTCAAGGGTAGTAGAAGATGGTTATCATTGATTTTATCTAGTTTTTGATTGTTATTATGTGTCCCGATATATTTGTTTTAAGGTTTTGAAGGTCTTTTCCTTCTTCGTAATATATCACTCAATTTTTTTTTGTCATTTCATTAAAATAGAAACAGAGTCCGGTAACAACAAGAATCAAACCGACACAGATAAACATAGTAGTACGTCAATCCTTTATATAATAAATCACATGTCACATGGCCAATAGAAACATGCAACATAGATTTCTTTTAAACAAAATTTTGCCACATAGATATTTATTATAAATTTAAATCTTATTTAAAAATATAAAAACTAAAAAGTTGAGAAAAAAACTGAAAAAACTTATCACTTATCATTAAATCCTAAATTATCTCCACTACACCATATCTCTATTAATTTCAAATTCAGGTATTTTTTTCTATAAAAGATTTAGACAACAATGATTTTTGCAGCTTTTCTCTTTCTTTTGTTCATCTCAATATTTCTCTGTTTTTCTTCTTTCTCTCATCTCTATTTCATATTAATCTTCTATTATCATCAAATTTAAGATGTATCTGGATATTAGTTTAATTTCTAAACTAAATGCTTCAACTAATAAATGGAAGATTAGAGCTCTAATATCTTGGACTTGGAATTTCCATCGTAAAGATAAATTTGAATCAGTTTTAGGCATGTAAGTTATTGTGATAGATGAAAATGTATTTTGCATATATATCAACTAGATTAGGATCCGTCCGATGGATGAGTTTTTTAAATTTTATAAATACTCAAATGGAGTATATGCTTCTAAATTCAATAGACGTGAATGAAGTCTAAACGCCCAGTCATAATGTGATAATTTAAAAAATAGATCAAATGATCAGCAGCTATGATCTTACTCATATTTATGCGAGATATTTTTCTGCCAAGTTCTTTGTTGTCTTATTGATGGTTTCTTATTAAAATTTTATCTCGGTTCCCAAAATAATATCATTTTCTTTTCGTACTACTCGCCAAAAACCTTCACCATTCATTGGATCTTGATGTTTCCAACAACATTCTCTTTCTCAACTCTTCTCTTCCCATCTCTCGATTTTATTTCTATCTCGAGCTTTATATTTGAACATGTTTTGTTTTCGCGACTTTTTTTTTTTCACTCATCAGAGTCTCATCCCCTATCATATTTAATCTCTAGCGGAAATCTTTCGCATTGCTCCATCATCTGGATCTAGATTAGTGGATTTTTGCCTCTCTTTTTTTAATTATTGGAGTTTAAAATAATCTAAAATTGAAAAGAAAAGGAAAAACTTAAATTTTATTCTGGCAAATTAGAACTCTTTTTCCTTTTAGAATTGTATTTTTTTATAAAATTTCTTTTTTCAAATGTAAATTTGTGAAAATATAGTTTTAGTTTAGTTAAACACTTTTTCCCTTTTCTTTACTTAATAACTATAGAGATGGAAAATTAAAATTCTTTTTTCCTTTTACTGTATTCTTTTTTTATTTTCCTTTTTCCTGATAATTTATGGTTTTACATAATTAAACACGTGTCAAAATCTGATCGTTTTAATTGACACATTTCATGATCAGGTGAATTACTAACTTTAAATCATTCATCTTTATTTAATAAGATTTATTTTTCTGTTTTCTGTTTTTTTAAATTTTATTCTTATTAACTGAACATATTTTTATTTTGTTTTAGTTAAAAATATTTTTTAATAGTAAATATTATATTTATTTAAATCTTAAATGAGACCATTGATTTTAATATTATTGACTTTATTTTATGACAAGCATATTAAATTATTTTTCTTTCTAAATATTATCAAAATTAGAAAGGTATTGAAAATACTAGACATAATTTATTGGTAATTAAATATTGTTCTTATGCAAGATTTGTTTTTTTTTTTTTTTGAATTTTATATTTGTTGGATTTTATTAATTTAAACATCAATATTTATATCATATGTTCATATTGGACTTTAAAAAGCAAAATAATTTTTTAAAATTTGTTTTATATTATTACATTTAAAATATATTTTATTTACACAAAATTTCCTTAAAATTTTATAATGCATGGGAAATATACTAGTAGTAATATATCAGTCGTTGATGTTAAAAGAAAAAGAAAAATGGAATTTGTAAAAACCCACTAATAAAAAAACAAAACAAAAAAAACAGATGGAAGAGAAGGTGTGAGGCGCACCATCATCACACACAAAAGCAGTGTTGCTGTAAAACTACAAAATCGATCACAAACTTCCTCCTGAGAAATATCATCTTTCAACCTCTCTCTCTCTCAGAGGGAACATTATAGATTACTTCATACTTGTCTGATTCACCATTCTTTTTCCTTATCGATTCAACGACAATATCAAACTGATTCAATTTGCCGGAGAAGACAATGGCACCGGAAGCTACGATGACGGAGCGATGGTGCATAGTTACCGGTGGTAGAGGATTCGCGGCGAAGCATTTAGTTGAAATGCTTATACGCTACGAGATGTTTTGTGTCCGTATCGCTGATTTAGCTCCAGCGATACAGCTTGATCCTCAAGAAGAGAACGGAGTTCTCGACGAAGGAATGAGATCTGGCCGTGTTCAATATATCTCCGCTGATCTTCGTGATAAATCTCAAGTTATCAAAGGTTCTTAATCTCAGAACCATGGATTCGTTATTCGAATTTGAGAGATCTGTTTCAATTTTTGTTTTGTTTAATTACTTGTTCTTGTAGCTTTTCAGGGAGCTGAAGTGGTGTTTCACATGGCGGCTCCAGATTCTTCAATTAACAATCACCAGCTTCAGTACTCTGTTAATGTTCAAGGTTTATAGAAATATTCAATTTTTGCACGTTTTGTTTCTCTTAGTTCTTGTTGTTTATGGTGCCTTTGTTTTGGGATTATGATTCTACAGGGACACAAAATGTAATTGATGCTTGTGTTGATGTTGGAGTACAAAGGCTTATATATACGAGTTCTCCTAGTGTTGTGTTTGATGGCGTTCATGGTATTTTGAATGGTAGTGAAACGATGGCTTACCCATCCAAGGTATTTATTATGGTTTGGTGGTAATGACCTTGATGATTAGTACTTGATATTGTAGTTATTTCTAGTTATAGATACTTGTTTTTGAGCTAGGTTACTAATATATGATTTGTCTTTTCAGCACAATGACTCATATTCAGCAACTAAAGCTGAAGGAGAAGAGTTGATCATGAAGGCGAATGGCCGAAATGGATTACTTACTTGTTGCATACGTCCAAGTAGTATTTTTGGTCCCGGTGATAGATTATTGGTTCCCTCACTTGTTGCTGCTGCTAGGGCTGGAAAATCCAAGGTTGGATTCTTATCTTTGTCTATCTTCTTTTGATACTTTTGTTATTTTTATAAAGACAGCAGTGCGATATTATCCTCTAAACGTGTTTGAAATTCATGATCATGCTATATATTGAAAGCTTTGACATTTTATAGATGGCTATGTATTCTTAAGTTTTTCGGATAATTGACTCACTGGAAGATCCAGTTTGATTCACAGGAAATGGAGAAATATTTCCATGATAGTAGAGTGAATAAATTAAGTTTGTTTTACGCAGAAAATGGGGTATCGATTTCACAGTTTTTTATTTTGAAGCTTTAAGCTACCAATCTAGAAGACTGAATTTTTTGTATGTCTAGACTGGTAAGGATGTGGGAATTTCTTTGAAAACCTAAACTAGTTGACATAGATGCTGTGGTCGTAAAAGTAGCCGAACACGAGATACAAACTAAGAAGCACGGGATGTCATTTTTGTGCCGTCTCATGTCACCATTTTTGCGTATTCGTTTATGATTACCTGAGAAAGGATTTAAGGGAATGGTTTCCTGGTTTCGCGTTGGAATATTACTTCCTATTTAAGAAATATGGCTTTGCATAGTGGGAATTTATTTGCTCTTTATCTGCCAATAGTTCTTTTAGGTTTGTAAATGAAGAACAAAATAGACTATTTATGTATTGGAGTTATGTCTCTTAGAAATGGTGTACTGCTAGTTAAGGGGTGCTTTTATGATCAGGGGTCTTTCTAAAATGAATTGAAAAGGTTAGGATGCATTGTTTGCTTGGAATTTCTTCTTTGACATAAAACTTTTAATAAAATTTTATATTTGATACGACTGTTGTCTGCTTCTTTAATGTCCAGTTTATTATAGGTGATGGGAACAATCTCTACGATTTCACCTACGTTGAAAATGTTGCTCATGCCCATGTTTGTGCTGAGCGTGCTCTAGCTTCAGGAGGAGATGTTTCTACAAAAGCTGCAGGACAGGTATTTCTTTTCAGTTGATTCCCTGCCTTAGTTTTCTAAGGTATAGTTTGGTTTCTCATTTTATTTATGGTCTCGATAGTTTTCTAGCTCTATATGTTTAGAATGAATGTTTTCATTTGGTGAACCGGACTGAATTAAGGAAGACATTTTTGTATATGCTGTTTTTGCATACCTAAAGCAATTGATACGTTTCAGAGATACCATAAAAACTGAGACAGAAACTGTGTTTAGTCACTAATGTTATGTGAACTTTCAAATGGCCATGCTGGTTTTCCGTTCTAGATTTTTCTTTCTTTTCTGTTGTGTTTAGCTGAGATAGACCCGTTTGCCAAATTTCTTCAAAGAAGATGATTTTACAGGTTTTTTTGGCCATATTTGAATTTGAATTTAATTAAGGTGTATAGTCAGATGGTAATTTATTTATGATGTTTTAGGAAAACACTAGCTGTAGGCTGACCTGACATTTAATTGATTTACAGGCATATTTCATTACCAACATGGAGCCAATTAAGTTTTGGGAATTTATGTCACAGCTTCTTGAAGGACTTGGCTATGAAAGGTTTTGTATTTTCCCTTTTTGTTTCCGGTTTTTATCTAGTGTCTAGTCATCGTGATATACACATGTTTTACTTTATACGTGTAAGATCTTTCATGCACAATGAAAGGAAAAGACAGAGCCCAGTTTTATTTTCATTTATGTTTTTGCATGGTAATTGAGTTGAACTTGCTTCACATTCTTTTTGTAAGTAGTATCTGAATTCTGTTTGAGTTTAAAGTTGCATTGTCAGTTCCTATTTATGAAGAGAATTGAGGTAGATAAAATTATCGAACAGCAACATTTTGCTATTTCAGCAGGAGAGAATAAAACACTGTCCATAGTCTAGATCTTGAATATTTTTCTGAGCTTCGATATAGGAAGAGAATAATGATTATATAATCGAATAACATACTTCAAAACAGTTGGGTGAACCATTTTCTTTGGGGATATAGTTTTCTGACCTTGTTAAAAACTTTTGACTGCTATAATTATCTAAGAAGAAATGCACTGAACTAAACTAATACCTCTTACTGTTTTTCTTAATTAATTATATTTTCAGGCCAAGCATAAAGATCCCAGCGTTTGTCATGATGCCGATTGCTCATCTGGTTGAACTGACATATAAATTTTTGGGACCATATGGGATGAAAGTACCACAGCTAACACCTTCAAGAGTTAGGCTCCTCTCATGCAGCAGAACTTTCGATTCCACAAAAGCAAAGGATCGACTAGGCTATGCTCCTGTGGTGCCACTTCAGGTTATACTTTGCATCTCATTCTATAGCTAATTGGTCTGGATACAGCATATGGTTGTATATCATAATATGTCAAAGTTATGGCTGTCTATAAAGCCTTCTATTGTTCTTTGTATAATGCTTACCGTGATGATCCTGTAGGAAGGTATAAGGAGGACGATAGACTCATTCTCGCACCTGACAGCTGCAAATCAATCCAAAAGAGAGGGACCATCCAAGGCTTCTAGGATCCTTGGAGGTGGAAAGGGTATGGCCATATATGGTTGCATCACTGGATAATTTCCTTTTTATTAGTCTTGGGAGAACCATATCATTGTGAAGAGGCTTAGGATTCATTTAATATAATATATTTCAAAACGCTGATTGTTGACATGATCTTGCAGTTGCGGATACACTTCTGTGGAAGGATTTGGGACAGACGCTCATTTCCATATTTGTTCTAATTTCTATCTATTATAATTTTGTTGCAACGGGGTGTACCATCATAACTGCTCTTTCAAAGGCACTATTGGTAGCATCGGTTTTTTTGTTTATCCATGGGATTCTACCAGAAAAAATGTAAGATTCCTTATATGCCAAGTTTATCATTGTGTTCATGTCCCAGTAGAAGGGAAACACTTTTCCTTGTGCATTTGAATCAGGATTCAGGAACAAATTAAAGAAATGTTTGCTTTCTATTTCAGATTTATGAAGAACTGAATATAGCTGCTTAATTTTGCAGATTTGGTTATACAGTTGAAAAGATTCCTGCATCGCATTTTCATTTATCAAAAGACTCGTCTCGTGACCTCTCATTATCAGTGATCTCTTCATGGAACACTACTGTTAAAGCTTTAAAATCTCTTTGCCAAGGGAATGATTGGAGTTTCTTTTTCAAGGTATTATTTTCCCGTTGAACTAGTTATCTCCAGCAAGTACAATCTTATGATCGCAAAACTCATTTGATTGTTAATTTTGTAACACTGCTTTGGTATTTGTAATGTCTCTATAGGTGGTCTTGGTTTTGTTACTATTGAGTTTCGCTGGAGCCGTATCTCTTCACAGCATATTTGTTATGGGTACTCATTCTCTCTTTCGCTTTATAGTTTTACTACATGGCAACACTATGGTTTTGTGAATTATAATTCTTCAAATATAAACTAGTTTTGTTGTTGTTGTGGTGGTTCTTTGTTTAACAGGACTTCCCATTGCCTTTGTTGCTTTTATCGTATACGAGAAAAAGGAGCAAGAGATTGATGCGATGGTATTGAGTTTTAAATCTTTTGTATGCGAGCAAAAATCCGATCTGTATGGTAAACTGTTCGAAAGCAAGAAACATGACTAAAGTATCATTCATCTCTACCTAGCATTTGTACTATTCTATTGTTTCCAACATGTTACTCTGGTTTGAGCTTGTTTTTTGAGGTATTAATATATTCTCACTCATTTTTTGTGGTCTTTGGTTACATAAATAGAAAATGGATGTTGTTTGTTTGAGAGATGCGCATTAAAGCTTTTGTCCCTTTAATGTGAAGGTAAGCATTTCCCTTCTGAAAAATCGAATCAATTTGTAATGGAGAGAATTTCAAAAATACCATTACAAGGGTGAATGTTTTCAAAAATACTATTGGAAGGATTTAATTTTCATTTATACCACTATAGGTATGTATTTTGATAAATTGATTTGAATGAAAATCATGAATAATTGTTGGGAAATTCTCAAAAATAATACAAAACTAAATTTTTATTAAAATGCAATTCTCTTTTATAACATTTCTATTAAAAAGCAATTATTTTATATAGCCCAAAATCGCATATCCTCATAATTTTAGGATTTAAAATTTAAGGTTTAAAAATTCTAAACCTTAAGCTCTGAACCCTAAATTTTAGAATACTTAACCCAAACAAAAAAAAAATTATTGATTTTGATATATTGCATAGTGGTATTTTTGATAATAACCAAAAATGAGTGGTATTTGTAGAAAGTAGTATGACCATAGTGGTGTTAGTGACAAATTCCCAAAAAAGAAAGAAGAAAAGATAGTCATAAAGCCTGAAAATTCGAATGTCATTCAATATGTATGCCTTTTGAATAAAGAATCTAATGTCAGGTGACAAAATATTACGAAAGAATATTGAGTTATTATATGCCCTCACACAAGAGGCAATAACTTTTCTTTTATGTATCATTCTATTCCTAATCTTTATTTATAGTGATTTTGAAGAGGTTTAGAGTTTTTTAAATCTTTATGGGCCAATTCGATTGGGCTTTGATAGAAGTTGGTTTTAATTTGGGTCGCGTCTAAGGTAGGGTGTTAAACCCGGTACCAACAGTTAGCCCCCCCCCCCCCCAAGTTCGTTAAAACGAATTTTGAGTTTTGATGAAGTAAGAAAAATGATCTGATGTAAATTAAGATCAACTTTATGTGGGTAGGTTTGAACTTGACTTGGAGATTTGATGGGAGGCTGAGTTTGGTTTAAGGACTTGATGCGAGGCTGAGCTCGGCTAAAAGACTTGATGTGGGGCTGAGCTTGGCTTTAAAATTTGATGCGAGGCTGAGTTCGGCTTAAAGACTTGATCGATTACTCTATACTAGGTGCGATCTCAAGCTCAACTTACCCTGTCTAAAGAAATGATGTCTAAGAGGTGAAATATTTGATGTCGGAGAGAGAAGTGTGATAAACGTTTTGGTGAATTATGATAAGTAGTCTCGATGATCCTTTGGCTTTTTCTTCTAATTACGAGCGCAGAGCTCGGCTTTTTGAATGATTTAGTGGTGGATGCAAGTGTAGGGCTTGACTTATAGAATGATTTAGTGCCAGATACAACCGTAGAGCTCGGCTTATAGAATGGTTTGTTTGTTTACTTGTGAACGTTTGAGCTTGGCTTCGAGACTTTCCCGATGAATACGAGACTGATCTCGGCTTTCTGATGATGCGACACTGAGCTTGGCTTTCCTGATGAATGCGAGGTAGACCTCAGCTTAAACTGCAAGGAGGAGATCGGCTTAGGATGCAACGAGATCGGCTTAGGATGCAACGAGGTTGGCTTACACTGCAAATGAACTTACTAAAAAGTTTCTAAGTTGTAGACAACACAAGATTTTAAGGGAATATTATCCAAAGAAGAACGTCTTCCGTCTTACTTAGACAAAATTTCTCTACGAATACAAAGTTCGGCTTAAGTGGAGTTTATTTTTCTTATTTGAATTTGATGTGGAGCTCAGTCCGGCTTCTTTGATTATGGATGTGAATCCAAAAATGATTTTTAACTTATAACTTCAAAACTAACAGTCAAGCCCCGATCATGCGGATGTCGGCTTACTTATTTCGGGTGAGCTCTTGAAAATCTGGCCCCAATTATGTGGAAGTCAACTTTTTTTTTTTGGGCGATCCCATGGTGCGTAGTTAGACCTCGGCTTCTTGCTTTTATAATTTTTAAGGTTTAGATGCAAGGAGCAACCTAGACTTAATTTTTTTCCCTTAAATATTTGTAACAAGTCAAGCTCTAGAGTATGCGGATGTCGGCTTATTTACTATAGGTGACTCCTTCTAAAGTCTGGCCCCAATTATGCGGATTTGAATTTCTTTGTCTTGGCCGACTCCTTTAGTGCGTAGACCGGTTCTAAGTGTACTAAAAATCATAATCTCAACAAATGAATACCTAGCCAGGGCATCATTGTAAAGAAGAAGAAAGTAAACCTGAAAGTACGAAGTGTGAGGCGTAGCTCGGCTTTCATGGATGATGAGGCTTGATGCTCGGTTCAGATGTGAGAAAAATTCACGCGTATCTAGAGTGGAAATGAAGATTAATAATTAGAAAACTTATCTTGGCCATGGTGATAGATGGAGATGGTGTGAAGGTGTGTCACGTTAAGTTGTCGGAGATGATGCTGCTTGGTGTAAAACCATCTTATTTTGAGTGTTGCGATATACATGGTTAAAGAAACAACTTCTTCTTCTCCTAACTTTAAGGTTTTTCTTCTCTTGATTTCCTCCCTCTTCTCTCTTTAGGAACTGATTGTTTTCTCCTTGCTTATTTTTCTCATAAACGAGTTAACGACAAGGTGGGACAATCAGAAGCGAGATAGGACTCTTCATTGGCGAGCATAGACTCTTCAATGGCGAGCTGAGACTCTTCAATGGCGAGTTGAGACTGTAAATGGCGAGTTAGAACAATAATTGTTGAGCTGAGACTTGTCAAAGGCGATCTGAGACTGTAAATGGCAAGGTGAGACTGTAAATGGCGAGTTGGGAATCTCAAAATGAGTTGGACTACTCAATGGCGAGATGGGCCGCTCAATGACAAGCTGGACTACTCAATGACGAGCTGGGTTGCTCAATGGCGAGCTGAAACTGTCAATGGCGAGTTGATGAGTTTGTCGAGCTCGAAATCAGGCGAGGTATAGAGATTGGAATAGTTAGACGATTGGGGCGAGAATGATCTATATTGAAAGCTATGTCTTGGGGATTTCTGTTGATATGTTATGCATTTCGTGGTTCCTTGTGGTTCGCTGGGAAATTGGTCTCAATGTTTGTCATTCTGACAAAGGTGGATTGTGTTTTAAGGCTTTCGACGTATCGCACATTTTTGAGGAGAATGATAATAACGTTTCTTAGACCGCTCTGATTGAAGCAAGCTCAAATTTTCTGGAAAGCTGACACTCGTGGATATCATATGTCGATCTACTCCTAGTTCGTCGAACTTCATTGGGAAAGTGCTTCACAATTATGTGGTTTGGATATGATGTTTAGAGTTTCAGATAGTTTGCACAACATCAAGGAGAACAAAATAACTTTTGAGACATCTCTGATTGAGGCAAGGTCAATTTTTTTGGAAATATGATGCTTGGGGCAATTCATGGATAGGTGGATCTTCTCCTGGTTCGTCGAGTTCCATCGGGAATTTTCTTTGCAAAGAGGCAACTTGGATTTGTGCTTCAAGATTTTGGACAGAGGTCATCTGTTGCAGAGAGGTCTTCTTCAATGAAAATATGATTGGCGGGGCTTTCCAAGGATAGGTTATGCGTCACCTGAGACGTCCTACTTCGTCGTGAAATCGTCTTGAAAGATGGAGACATGAATCTTCGTTCTAGGTTTCAAGCAGAAAGTATATATTCTAGAAATATTGTGATAACTTTCGGTAGACAGCTTGGATTAAAACAAGGTCAGATTATATGGAAAGCTTATTCTCGTGGGCTTCCACTGATAGGTTAAGCTTTAACTGGATCGTCCTATGGAAATAATGCAAGGTCAGCTTCTATGGAAAGATAATTCTCGGAGCCTTCGAATGATAGGTTTTGTGTCACCTAGTTTGTCCTACTCCGTCGGCAAATTGCCTTGCAGTGAGGCAGCTCGGATCTATTGATTGTAAGGTGGAATTTGACCTTCAGGTCGGATGATACCATCTACTGCACCATCTTTGAAAGATGTTTTTTAATAAGAGTCCACACAGATAGCACCAACTATTGAATCCAAGGAATTCAATTAGGTTTTTTTATATTACAGTTGCACCTTTCAAAAAGGTTGTCTCCGTACCTTTGAAAATGGATCAAGCCATTCGTAATTCATGTGGATTTTTGGATGTGTGTTTGGGATTCTTAGATCCTTTGTGATAATTTCTAGATGATGTCTATATCCTCTAAAGAAGAGGGAAGCTCCTTATTTATAGTGATTTTGAGGAGGTTTAGAGCTTTCTTTTCCTTCTTGAAGTAGGATTGTTTTCTCGTCTAAACTTTCCTTTTTCGAGTTGATTTCTTTTTCCGAGCTGATTAAGTTGGTTTAAATCTTTATGAACCAATTCAATTGGGCTTTGAGAGAAGTTGATCTTAATTTTGGTCGGGTCTAAGGTAGAATGCTAAACCCGATACCAACAAACTTGCAATAGTTTTCACATATATCATCAAAACCATAGTGACGGATAATCATATTTTTAACAGTTAATGGATATCATTCCAGTCTATCATCTTGGGAAAATAATTCAAATAATTCAAATGTAGCATTTACTGCATATATATAAGCAGAAATGAAGAAAATCGGTTCAACTAGGGCGACACACATACACATATTGCTCTAGGTAAATAAATATACTGGTTGGTGGTTGTATCCCACCAAAAATTTCAGTTAAATGTGTGTTTCTATGAAATTTCAGCCAAGGGGTGTAATTAAACCATAAAATTTTGAGAAGATAAATCTCTACCTAAGAGCATCTCCAATAGAGGTTTTTAAATGGGGTTTTAACTAATAAAAAAACAAAAAAGAAAGAAAAAGCTAGAGAGGGAGGTAGAGAGAGGTTCTTAGAAGATAATTTTAAGAACCTCAATTTTAGAGACTTACTAAAGATGTCATCATTTAATTGGTTTATTTTTCAAAAAAATAAATAAAAATTAATTAGAAATATTGTTATATTAGAATATTATCAAATTAAAGATGAGAACCCCATTTTTAGAGATTCACCATTGGAGATGGTCTAAGGTTTTAATTAAGTTGCGTACCCATAAAACTTTAGCTTTGAGTAGAGCAACACAACAACACTTTGACGAGGTAAATCTCCACACAAACTTAAATTTTGGCTTATATCTACATCGTCGTTACTAAATAACAATGTCCATTTAATATAACATTAAACCAAATTAAAATAAAAATCAAACGGATTTACTGATTCTTATTTTTGTATATGTTATTTCTATGTAATTATGTATGAATTCAAGTAGTGGTTTATGTAAATAGATCACATTATATTATGAAACTACAATAAGCAAATATTTGTTTTTCTTATATTTAAAGTACACCAATATAATAAAATAGATAAATGTTCTATTAAAAATCTTTGAAATTTTTTCTACATCCCCTTAAAAGCACACAAATTGTGTTTTAGAAATTTTAGGAGCTGCCATCCAAATAAAAATGGTTAAATTTTACGATTTTAAAGGTTTTCCAGAATAGAGATACAGTCCAACCAATCACTACTATTTGGAATCCTTTATTTTAGAATATGAGGAGTTGTCTCCTGAAAAACAAATTTCAAGCCCAAATTAAAAATAATCATAACATAGATGTTTAAAAATACTTTATAAAAGAAAAAGTTTTAAAATAAATAGAAATATTTACTTATTAGATCATCTCATCCATCTAAAAATATCTTTAAAGATATTTAGCTATGAATTAATTTAAAACTCTCTTATTTTCAGAGTTTCAAGCATACTCAGTCCTTCCGACATCGAAAAAAATGTGAAAAAGAAAAAAACGGCTCACCTGATATTGAATGGAGGATAGAATAGGAGTATAGGACCTTGGCTTAGCTCTGTTTTTGTTTCATGCTCTGTTATTTACTTGGTTATTGTTGGTACCAGGTTTAGCACCCTGTCAAAGATTCGACCCTGTTCAGATCGACCCAAAAAAAGATATCAACATAGCCGAACCAAAAGCGTCTGGACCAGAAAATTGATGCGCAGACCGATTTAACTGGAACCGGGTTGATTAAATGAACCATGGCGGAGAGAGCCAAAGCGGAAAAGGAATAAGGAATTTGGCCCAATGGGCCGTGATGCCGTTTTCAATTCCATATAAATAGCGGGATGCCTCCATCACGAAAAATCCCGGAGAAAACTCGAAAGGAGCTCTACATTCTCTCTCCACTTTCTCTCTCTAGAAACTCGTTGTAACAAACCTTTTTCCAAATCATCGCGTTCATGACGATACCAATGGCGGACTACCAGGCGATCACGCCTCAGCCACCATTGATACCGACGGAAACCCCGTCCTCCCTTTGATCATCCCTCCGACCATTCCCAAAGATACGGAACTACCTGCTCCAAACACCAAAGTGCGCAACATCGATCCACCAACTGCCCCCCTCTCTGACACACAGATCAATCAGATTGTCCAACAACCCGAAATCGCTCTGCTTCTCCGCTACCTCCAAGAGAGAACCTCAACCGGCACGACGAAACGGAATAACGTCGACCTCATCGCCAAAAACGGCACTCCTCTCTATCGACGCCGATCTCTGTTTCAAGACAACAGTGCTCCTCACTTCACTCCTCAATATGTAATGGAGGAGCTAGCCACTAACAGACAAAAGGAGGCTGACTTAGAGCGGACTATCAAGGAGATGCGATCCCAGATGCATCAGGCCACCAGCTCGGCCCCAGACATCGACAAAGTATTAGAGGAAACATGCCAGACTCCTTTTACACAAAGAATCTCAGAAGCCGACATGCGATAAGTCGGCAAAATCAAGTTCCCAGTCTATGATGGCACAACAAAACGCACCACGGACCCAATCAGCCACCTAACAGCATTCACTACTGCCGCTGGAAGAGCTCGATTATCAGCAAAGCAAAAAGACCCCTTCCTATGTCAACTCTTTGTTGAAATCTCAGCGGTGCCGCCTTAAAGTGGTTCTCCAAACTCAAGCCGACCAACATCGATTCCTTCAATGACCCCTCTCAAGCGTTTATGAAACAGTACTCGATCTTGTTCAACCCCGGCGAATCAACAGCCGACCTATACAGTTTGATCCATAAAAGAGGGGGAAGCCTTCGAAAGTGCATCGATCGCATTAAAGACGTCGCCTCACGAGTCACGATGGATGATACAGCTGCTATCAAAACACTCCATCGAGGTCTTTGGTATGAATGCCGCTTCCGGGAGACGCTTACTTCCAACAAACCTGTAACTTCGGAAGACGCACTTCACCACGTCTCCATCTACATTAAAATCAAGGAAGAAAAAGAAGCGCTGCACAAGCAGCACACCGCCAAACCTCGACACCACTACGAAGGACACCATGACAAAAAAGGTCGAAGATCAGATGCAGCTTACGTCGTCAATGATCCAAAGACGAATCAACCATGGAACGTTTATATCAGAGAAGATGACGACAATCGCCCTACCAATCAACAACCTCGATCAGATAATCGAGGATGTGACAAGCGCGATAAACGCTCTCTAGAGACTAGGCAGGGAAGATCTTATGGATCCTTCTGTGACTACCATCAAGTTCCCGGTCATTCAACCTCAGAATGCAGAACTCTCCCGGAGAAGTTATTAAACAAATATAAACAAAGCGAGCTACCAGATGTAGTTCACAAACCATGGTGATCATATAAAGATTTCCGGTCACCACAATCCAAGGAGAAACACCGATCTGGGAACAGAAAAAGCAGTACAACAAGGGCGTCCACTCCAACAAAAAAGAAAAACTGGAGGTCCACGAAATCATGGGAGGTCTTACTGACTGCAATGATTCTGTCAGATTGATGAAAGAACATCAGGGAAAGGCTGAAGCGTCAACCAAAAGACATCAGGCCGACAGAGTAATTCTGCCAATCATATTCTCTTCATCAAACATGGAAGGTTTGCATATACCTGATAATACAGTATTTTACCCATTTTTAAGCATACATTTATCATCATTTTAGTTCATAATCATCCCATGTTTATACCATTATATGCATATTTCGCTTCCTATTGAGTTTTAGGGTCTTTTGCATTAGCTTTGCATATATATTGCATATTGTGGGTTATTTATAGGTAAAGGTGGATGCTAAGGAAGCCTTGGAGCATTGAGGAGCTGGATAGGAGTTTTGGATCGGCTCAAGAAGAAGAATGAAGGAAGATGGAGGCTACTCGACCAGCCACTCGATCACTATGGTCGAGTGGTATTTCTGGTTTATTAGGGACTTTGTTTTGTCTTATCCTAAACCTTATCCTTAGTATAAAAGCACATGTGTTAACCCTAATTGTGTGCGCGTTTTTAGACCTGATATTATCTCTCTCTGCCTCCTAATTACTCTCTCTCTTGTCCTTCATTTTAGCTCTTTGTAAAGCTTTTATCTTTTTAATAAAATCAGTACTTGCATTTATTTCTTTCAGCAAACCTTCTCATCTCAATCTGATCTATCTCATATGTCAGATTTAGATATTTATGGGTTTTCAAATTTAGCTTTAATTATGATTAGTGAGTAGTTAACTTTAGGGTTATTAGGGATGGGTTAGATTAGGGTGGATCATGATTAATCTGGTAGTTTGAATGTTCTTAAATGTTTTAAATCCTTTTTGGGTGAGAGTTCTTAATGCTTATTCATTTTTGATCAACTTGAATATGATCTTAGATAGCTTCTTCACGATGGTGCTTGTAGGTTGTTTGATAACTTTTTCCGGACACATAGTTATATTAACCTGTAGAGAGTATGCTTCAATGGTGTTTGGGAACCCATGATACTCAAAGCTATTGTTAGGAAATTATGTTGACTTAGGTAGGTTCATTCTTAAAGCTTGTCCAATAGCTAGGCTCTGGCAAAATCAGGTATGCTGAATTATTGGGTTCGAGATCATTTACCACGATAGTGGGTGTGATTGGTTTTGATATCTATCGTCAAAAGATTAGCCTTGAAATAGGTTGTGTTTGTTTAGCACCCAGGTTATGAGAGTGATCCCCTAGTCCATTAGTTCATCCCTATGATCCCTATCTCTTTATTATTGCATTAAACATTCAATTACAAGTTCCATTTAGTGATTATGTGCTTTAGTATTTTGACTCAACCACACCACTCGACCGTATCGATCGAGTGGCTTTCCACTTTTATTTTCCTGCTTATTTGTTTACTCTCTGTGCATTTGAATTGACATCTCAAGTGTTCATTGCATTTATCTATTAGTTATTTGCACTTTCAATCATTAGATTGTTAGTTTCAAGATTCGAGCTTTGGAGAGGCTCGGGATACGGCGGAACCGACAAGATTCGAGCCCAGCTCAAGAGTCTTGAAGGAAACCTAGATCTAGAGACGACGGCTCGATAGAACTAAGGCGAGAAAATTCTCTAAGGGTTTTGTTTATCAAAAATAGCGTAACCTAAAAATGAGAGAGGTTCAGCCCTTTTATAGATGATACAAAGGAACCAAAGGAAACCCTAACAAGTGGGGTAAGACGCGAGTTACATTCGCGGTAACAAAGTTCCATTAAAACATATCATCCGGTAAAGTCAAAGTAATAAGGTAAAGAGATAAGAAAGAGGAGGTCTTATTGGTGGGTCCTCCTCGGGATAGATCCAGGAAGCAATGCATAGTTTATCTTATCCATGAAAGCTTCTAAGTAAACTATGCATGGAAATTACTCCCCGGGCATCAAAATGGTTACCTCGTTAAAACCCTATCGAGAAAACCCATTTGGGACAAAACTCAACAGGGGAAAAAGAGTATAACCTCTTGACGTCTAACACGGGTTGTCTTCACCTTTGGGTAATGGTGAAGACAAGCTGATCGTGGTTTTCCCAACCTGTCGTAGTCTTCACGTTGCGTTGGCTTGTTAGCGGACTTGCGGGTGTTGCGGGTCCGTCGCCGGGTTGTGGTCGATGAACTTGATGGCAGCTTGGGCAAACATGTTGAACTGGTGCCTGCATGTTTGGGATGTGGTCCTGCTTCTTTTAGTGGCACCTGGGTCGATTTGGGGCGCTACCAGGGTAACCTCATGATCGTCTGAGTCGTTAGTATCGTCCGGATTAGGGTCTCGGACGACTCGGGTTCCATCATTCCCTCCCTCTTCAAAAGGTTTTATCCTCCAAACTGGATCATGGTCTACCACAAATAGAACCAAGTCAGACACATTGAAAGTAATAGAGATGTTGGTCTCACCGGGTAATGCAAGGCGGTAAGCGTTGTTGTTCATCCTTTCGGTGACTTGGAATGGTCCATCACCGCGAGAGGATAGCTTATCCTTGCGTTTGGCCAAGAACCTTTCTTGCCTGAAGTGTAACCACACAAAATCTCCAGGTTCGTAGATGACTTCCCGACGGCCTCTATTGGCAAACTTGGCCGTGCGCTCGTTCATCCTCTCAATGTTTCCCTGGACCTTCTTGTGTAACTTTTTCACGAACTCGGCTTTAGATAAACCGTCATGGTCCTCTTGTTGTCTGGGTGGTATGGGATGCAAATCCATTGGCGATAGTGGATTGAAACCGTAGACAACTTCGAATAGAGAGTGCTTAGTGGCTGAATGCACTGCTCGGTTGTAAGCAAACTTGACTAACGGTATGCACTCAACCCAGTTCCTCAAATTTTGTCTGATGGTGGCAAGGAGTAGGGATCCCAAGGTTTGGTTAACCGCTTCCGTTTGACCGACCGTTTGGGGATGAGCGGCCGTGGAGAACAACAGCTTTGTACCGAGTTTCTTCCACACGGTTCTCCAGAAGTGGCATAGGAATTTTGGGTTGCGGTCCGACATGATGGTTCGCAGGATGCCATGTAACCTTACGACTTCTCGTAAGAATAACTCGGCTAAGATGTGGCGTCGTGGAACTTGCTACACAGGATGAAATGGGCCATCTTGGAGAACCGATCTACAATGACAAAGATCATGTCCTTGTGAGAGATTGTTGGGAGGCCAACGAGAAAATCCATGGATAAGTCGACTGACGAGGAAGTGGGAACTGGAAGTTAATGATACAACCCTTGAGGTTGGATGCGGGACTGGGCCCTAAGGCAAGTAATGCATTGGCCGCAATGTTTGGCCACCAATCTCTTCATCCTTTGCCAGTAGAAATGCTCCTGCAGCACAGCCAATGTCTTGGCGATCCCATAGTGACCCGCCAAGCCTCATCCATGGGCTTCCCGTAACAAAAACTCACACAAGGATCCACGCGGAATGCACAAACGTTTTCCCTTGAAGAGGAAACCATCGTGAAGATAAAAACTCACGTGCAACCCTTTCCCTTGGTCGTGGTAGCTTTCACTCAGTTCTGGGTCGTCCTCGTATTAATCCCTTATGCCTTCAAACCCTAAAGCCTTGGCTTCCATGACGGTGATCAATGCATATCACCGCGACAATGTTATCCTTGCCTTTCTTGTACTTGATCACGTTAAGGGAAGCTTTTTATGAACTCCAATCATTTGGCATGCCGTTTCTTCAGGTTCGCCTGCCCCCTTAGATGCTTCAACGTCTTGAAGTCCGAATGTATGACACATTTCTTGGCCAGTAAATTGTGTTGCCATGTTTCCATGGCCTGGACCAAGGTATACAATTCTTGATCGTGGGTTGGGTAGTTAAGAGCGGCTCCACTCAACTTGTCACTTAAATATGCCACGGGTCTTCCTCTTTGAGTGCGGACAGCCCCTATTTTGATTCCCAAGGCATCACACTCCACCTCAAAGGTCTTAGTGAAGTCTGGTAAGACTAGTAGCGCATGAGTAAGCCGGTGATTTGAGGCTGCGGAAGGCTTGATCTTGTAGTTCTCCCTAGTGGAACTCCTTATTCTTCTTGATGACCGTGGTAAGAGGTGCGGCCAACGTGCTAAAATCCTTGATAAAATGGTTGTAAAAACTCGCCAAACCGTGGAAGCTCTGGACATGGCTGATACTAACCAGGGTTGACCATTCTTGGATGGCTTTGATCTTCTCAGTATCCACTCTCAGTCCATGGGCGTTCACAACGAAACCCAAGAATACCAACTCGGAGGCTCCGAAGACACACTTCTTCAAGTTGGCGTATAGCTGTTCTTCTCGGAGGGTCCGGAGGACTAGTCCGACGTGTCAAAGTAGACGACCACAAACTTGTTAATGAATGACCGGAGGGTGTAATTCATCCCTCATGAAGGTGGACGGGGCGTTGGATAGCCCGAATGGCATGACGAGCCATTTGTACAAGCCTTGCTTGGTTTTGAATGTGGTCTTCCATTTATCCCCTTCCCTCATCCTCACTTGGTGGTATCTGCTCTTGAGATCTGTCTTGGAGAAGATAGCAGAACCACTCAACTCATCCAACATGTCATCGAATCGTGGTATCAGATGCCGGTACTTGATGGTGATGTTGTTCACTGCCCAGCAATCCACACACATACGCCAGGTCCCAACCTTCTTTGGGACGAGTAGAACCGGCACGACACATGGGCTAAAACTCTCCCGGACATAGCCTTGCCTCATCAGTTCCATGACTTGATGCTCCAATTCCTTGGATTCCTCCGGATTGACGCGGTAGGCGATTGAGCATCAAGTGGAGCAACAGATCAAGACCACCCGGTTTGCCACCCCTCCGAGGAATCGAACTCCAGGTCAACCTAATCCCCGGAGCCCAACTGCACAATCGGTCGGAACAAACTGTGTTGGTCTTGATCTGTTGCTCCACTTGGTTGGCGAGGTGGACCATTTCTTCGAAACAATCGTAGCTTTGGCTTTTGACCTTCCGGGCAATGTGATCGTTCAAACCATCGAGAAACTGAGCCATGAGGCTTACCTCGGTCTCGTCAAGTTGTAGCCGGTTCCGGAGATGTTCGAACTCTTTGAAATACTCTTCCACGGACTTAAAGCCTTGGGTAAGTCATCAGAAACGCTTCTAGAGATCTTGGTGAAACAAGGGCGGGACGTATCATCTCCGCATGGAAAAAACTTATACTTCCCAAGAGGGAACGGGATCTTCCCGGTTTTGGATTTGTTTGGCCACATTGTGATCCCACCATGTAAGCACATATTCCGTGAGTTGGGAAGCCGCATACATGACCTTCGAGGCTCGTTATAGGCGTAACAAGCCAGATGTGATCCGTTCGGCGTTCCCAATCGAGATAGCCCTCGGGATCGACCTTCCCGGCAAAGATGGGAGCTGTGAGTCGGAGGTCCAGTACAGCGGGATGCTGCTGGGGATCTTCATGACCGTCTCCGACTCGGCGAGCTTGTATGCGACGGTTCTGAAGCTCTGGATGTGCCTTAGAGTAATCCTTGTATGGAGGTTCCATCGGTTCGTGTTGGACGGGTGCGGGAGGCACGGGTCCAGTTGGGACGGGTCCCGACGGTGAAGTTCGATCCTCTATTCAGGCCAAAAGCTCCCCTGGTTGAGTCATGGACGCTTGAATGGCTGCGGGTACCCCTCCCCTGTCAGGTTGGGCAGGCGGATCATCCATGGTCAGATTCGTACAATTCGTATGGACAAGTCTGCTTGTACGGACGGTGGCGCTAGAGGTGCTGACAGTGGTTAGCCAGTACAGACGGCGGAGCAAGAGTTCTGGTAGTGGTTGGCCGGAGTAATACGGTGACGTCTGGAGGTAAGGACGGATGGATCGTTGGTACGGGCGGTGGTGAGTTAACACCGGTACTGGAGGTCCGATGGTGCTTGGCGGTGTTGCCAGTGAGTGATGGTGGTCGGAGGTGGTCGGAGGTGGATTCCCGGTGGTCGGAATATACGTCTGGCCAGTGAGGGAGGCGGTTCCTAGAGGGGACCCTGCTCTCGGGACGAGTCCCCATGATGAGTCCAACTACCGAGTGACTCATGCGGTGAAAACGGTAAATCCTGATCAGGCACGGTAACTTCCTCAAGTAATCATGTGGTAATCCCCGACAATGTTACGTCACCTGAGACCCAACAGATAAGTTTTAATCACAACGTTCGGATTTGACCAAAATAAGAGAAATGGTACGATTAAAAGCGCGTCGGTAAGGAGCGGATGCAAAAAGAATTTTAAAATTTGCTCGGTAACAAGACAAAAAGCAAAAAGCAACTCAATCCTACACTGTTCAAATTTTAAACCAACGAATGACAACCATAATATGAAACGTATGAATACAAAGGACTCTTCTTCAACCTTAAGCTCGGATGGATCCTAACAATGGCGAAGATGGTTCTATCAACATGAACACACATAGATCCTAGGAAAATAACACGGAAACGAACAAAGATAAGCGTGGATGAAAGACTAAAACATTTACCGGTTCATTTTCAGTTTGCGGATGCAAAAGAGATGAGCTAACGTCCTAGATGCAAAGAGATGATTTTTATGGGTTTTTATGTTTTTAAACGAAAACGTAAAGGATAGATAGACACAACCTTGTAGGAAGTTGTGCTCTGATACCAGCTGTTACAAATCCAAGGGTCCGAATAACCGATACATGGATAGATGGACCAAAGACACGGCAAGAAACTCGAGCCGAGTGACCTGGATGCGATGGGGGAATGATGCGGAGCCGTGACAGAAGAGAAACTCGATTCGGGACAAGGGGATGGGATGAATGTGGACTGAGATGCAACACAGGAGCTATGGAGAGAATCGGGATACGACGGAACCAACAATATTCAAGTCCGGCTCAAGAATCTTGAAGGAAACCTAGATCTAGAGACGCTGGCTCGATAGAACTAAGGCTAGAAAATTCTCTAAGGGTTTTGTTTATCAAAAATAACGTAACCTAAAAATGAGAGAGGTTTGGCCCTTATATTGGCGATATAAAGGAAGCAAAGGAAACCCTAACAAGTGGGGTAAAACGCGAGTTACATTCGCGGTAACAAAGTTTGGGTAAAGTCAAAGTAATAAGGTAAAGAGATAAGAAAGAGGAGGTCTTATTGGTGGGTCCTCCTCGGGATATATCTAGGAAGCAATGCATAGTTTATCTTATCCACGAACGCTTCTAAGTAAACTATGCCTGGAAATTACTCCCCGGGCATCAAAATGGTCACCTCGTTAAAAATCCTATCGAGAAAACCCATTTGGGACAAAACTCAACATGGTAAAAAGAGTATAACCTCTTGACGTCTTACACGGGTTGTCTTCACCGTTGGGTAATGGTGAAGACAGGCTGATCGCATTTTTCCCATCCTGTCATAGTTTTCACGTTGCCTTGGCTTGTTAGCGGACTTGCGAGTGCATCGCTGGGGCGTGGTCGATGAACTCGATGGCAGCTTGGGCAAAAGTGTTGAACTTGTGCCTATATGCTCGGGATGCGGTCCTGCTTCTCGTAGTGGCCCCTGGGTCGATTTGCGGCGCTACCGGGGTAACCTCACGATCGTCTGAGTCGTTGGTATTGTTCGGATTGGGGTCTCGGACGACTCCGGTTCCATCAACACTGGTCGAGTACTTATACTGAGTTACATTTACCTACTGAATGCATACAAGATCTTAAGGCAGCCACAATCTCATACAGTATCTTGACCATATCAATCGTCTACAACCTATAACACCTCACAACAGAGTCAGACATGTTCAACCAGTTGCAATGGCTGAACCTCAACCAAGACTTAGGGTCATTGGAGCTGGGGATGCTCCCAGTACTCATACACAGAGGCAAGGCATAATTCCACCACCAGTTCAGAAAAACAACTTTGAGATCCGTGGAAGCCTCATCAACATGGTACAAGGAAACAAATTTCATGGCTTACCAATGGAGAACCCTCTTGCACACTTGGATCAATTTGATCGCCTTTGCAGCCTCACAAAGATAAATGGAGTGAGTGAAGATGCTTTCAAGCTCAGATTGTTTCCATTCTCACTTGGAGACAAGGTCTACCAGTGGGAGAGGAATCTGCCTAATGGATCCATCACCACTTGGGATGATTGCAAGAAGTATTTTCTGGACAAGTTCTTCTCTCAGTCAAGAAAAGAAAGGCTTAGGAATGAAATCTCAAGCTACACTCAGAATAATGGAGAGACATTCTCAGAAGCATGGGAAAGGTTCAAAGGGTATATCTCACTATGCCCTCATCATGCTTTCACTGAGGAATCACTCCTTTTTACTCTCTACAAAGGTTTATTACCCTCCATCAAGACTATTCGTGATACAGCCAGCAATGGCAACTTCTTGAATCGAAATGTGGACAGTGACAAGGAGCTCATCGAGAACTTGGCTCAAGCTGATGGAAACCATTCAGAGGAGTATGACCAGACAACAAGAGGATCTGTGGACAGTGATGATAGACACAAGAAGGAAATAAAGCTACTGAATGAGAACCTTGATCGTTTGTTATTGGTGAATCAGAAGGCAATGCACTTTGTTAGTAAAGAAGATCAGTATCAGATTCAAGATGGGGAGGCTGATCAGCAAGAAGAGGTAAGCTACATCCAGAATCAAGGTGGCTATAATTGAGGATTTGTCAACTACAAGATCAACCCTAGTCTCTCTTACAGGAATACTAATGTGGCAAACCCACATGATCAAGTCTATCCCGCTCAGCAACGAGCTCAGAACAAACCTTTTGTTCAATACAATCAAAACCAGCAGTTTGTTCCTAAGCAACAACAGCTTGGTTTCCAGCAACAAGCTGCTACTCTGAATCCACCTCCAGGATTTGCATCTCAGCAAAATCCCATTCTCCCAGAACTTGATATGAAAAGCATATTACAACAGATCATGCAGGGACAAACAAATGGAGCCATAGAGCATAGTAAGAGGCTTACTGAACTGAAGCACCACATTGACAACTCTTACAATGAGTTGAACAACAAGGTGGAAACCTTGAATTCCAGACTCAAGTACCTTGAGACATTGGCTGCACAATCTTCTACCAAAACACAAGGTCAATTGCCTGGAAAATCAGTTCAAAACCCAAAGGATCAAGCTAATATCTATGGTGTATCTTTAAGGCCAGATTCTCATCTCCCACTCAAGAAAAGACATGACTCATACACTGTGGACAGTGATGTTCAAGATGGGGCGGATTTGGTTCAGAAAAATCAAAAAGCAGTGTCTTCTCCAGGAGTTATAGCTGAGAATCTCATTTCGGAAAATCAGCTCGACCACTCTGCTCGAGTAGCAGGTCGAGTAGAAGCTATCCTTGCAAGATACAAGAAGATTGCCTATCTGAAAGAGCTTATATCCTGTCCATACCTTGGGAGGTGCAAGAAATAGATAACAGCAATATATGAGGACATTATGAAAGATCAGAAGAAAGAGAAAGAAGCTGAGAGATCCTTGGGTGATGCTAGTAAAGAAACTGATCCATCAGAAGTTTCTGCTGAGAAAACCTTAGTGGAAGAGACTCAAAAGGAAGAAGAGTCAGTTGCAAAGGATCATGAATATAAGATGATCACTGAAAAGGAAATAATAGTTCAGGAAAAGCTTGAAGATCCAGGGACCTTTACTATATCATGTTCTATAAAGGAAACAATCCTTAGAGACTCCTTGTGTGATCTTGGTTCATCTGTGAACATAATGCCTTTGAACATTGCAACAAAGCTTGGATTTGAAGACTTCAAAACAAGTAGGATCTCCCTGAATTTAGCTGACAAGACAATCCGAAGGCCCTATGGTATGCTTGAAAATTTACCAGTAAGGATAGGCCATGTGGAAGTACCTACTGATTTCATAATCCTTAAGATGGAGGAGGAATCATTGAGTCACCTGATTTTAGGAAGATCATTCTTGGCTAGTGCTGGTGCAGTTATTGATGTCAAAGGAGGAAAAATTAATCTGAAGTTTGGGAAAGATTTGGTGATGAGGTTTGATATTAGTCGAGGACCCAGAAGTCACAACAGTCAGAAGCAGTTGTATGCTATTGAGGATTATTATCAGGAGCCTGATGTGATAACTAGTGGTCTTCCTAGTTACATTCCTCTCAGTGGTGAGATATAAGTCCCAAGTCCACCACCAGAATCTTTGTCTTGGATGAATCAGAAAGATTACAAAAGTGATGAGGAGATAGTCTACTTGAACAACTTGACATTTGAGAACCAGTTGAATGATTCAGGAAGGGAGAGTGTGAAGGAATTCAGTGATGCTGAATCTTATTCAGGAAGCACATCACCAGATCTAATCAGCATAGCTCAAGGCAAGGCAATTATCTCTTTACAAGAAGCTGTTGGACTTTTGATCAAAGAGGTTGACTATCTCAAGACCAAGGTTAAAGAGCTCAAGAGGTTTGAGTATGGTCCAGAGGTATGAGTGAAGCTGAGAACAAGAGATGGTGGAAGATAGCAACTCTAGCTTCATCTTATGGAAAATCACCAAAGGAAAACAAGGAAAGGACCTTAGAGCATGTTCCTGATCCACCACCTATCTGACCTCTGTAAGCAAGTCAAGCTATGAGACTATAAACAAGCTCACTTGGAAGGAAATTGCATGACTATCTTTTGTATATAAATTTTTTTTATCTTTCAAGTTATTGTTTATTTTGGTATTTTAATGCTTTTATCTAGTGTCTAGTAATCCAGGAATAGGTTGAAGAGTGCCATTGACCAAGGAGAATGCCTAGCATGATGATTGAAAGAAGATCAAAAGCGATCTGAATTCGGACTCGACCACACCACTCGACCCCAAGGTCGAGTGACCAGGTTTAATTTTGAATTTCTAACTTTTAATCTCAGCAATTCATTTGAAACCCGATCTAAACCCTACTTTTAAAACCCTTCACGGCTTCATCCCCCTCAGAACTCAGTCTCTCATCTGCTGTTTTAAAGAAAACCTTCTCAAAAGCAAAACTTTTTATTCTCTGAATTTTCAATTCAAATTACTCAATTCAGCAACCATGTCTGCTAATTCAAACACTCTTGACTCAACAATGTAAGTTCCCTGCATTCTGAAAAACGATTTCAATCAAAATCTTGTGTTTGGCTTTCAAAAGAAAAAATTTCAAAATCCTTCAACAAACCTTGATGCATGTACCATGAAATATGTTTATAAGGAACATAGAGTGTTTAGGAATGTAGATTGGTTCGAAATATAAAGATTGAAATCTTTCTGGGTTTGAAATTATTTGTTCTTGAAGTTAAAAATTGAAAATAAGGAAATTGTGAAACTTTAACTGAGATATGCATTGCAAATAGTTTCACCAAAGAACAATGACCACCTCTGTTTGAGCACATTGTTGATTTTGAACAAAAATCTAAATTTTAGAAGCTTGATTAAATCATATCCGATTCTGATAATTCTTCAAATTGGAAACTGTTGTATTTCAAACATCAACGTTTCTGACTACCCAGCATTGATTACAGTATAATTTTTCTGAAAACTTGATTAGGAATTCAGCTCGAGCTTATGACTCGATCTAAATGAGAAAGTTGTTCAAATATACCAACTCGACCACTTAGATCGAGTAGGTGGTTGGGTAGGTGAATAACATGTAGCTTAACTTTGATGTTCATTGTTTCAGGGAAACCAATGCGTCAATAATAAGGATGCAGAGGTGGCTCGTGAGCAAGAATTCTCAAGGAAAAGAGAGCATATCGCACAACGGAAGAGAGTGCAGAATGAAGAAGAAGATGATGAGAGAACAGAGACTGAGGATATGGAGGAAAGCGTTGGTGGAGAATCTGAGGGAGTGAGCCAACTGAGCCATGAGGAAATGCTGTTGGACTTGTTCAAAGGAATGAACTTTGTGGGAACAAGATACCACATTGGCCAACAATGGATGCATTGGACATCACAAGGGAAGTGGAGCTGTTGCTTGAGCAGTGTGACTTGTTGACACTTGTTTCTAACCCAAGGGAGGGCTTTCAAGAGGAAACATGCCATTTCCTTAGCACCCTCCAGCTGAAATTGTACCAAGATGAACCAGAGACTGAAGTTAATGGTGAGCTGGGGTATATATGCTTCAAGGTTAGGAACCAAGAATACACAATGGAGTTGGGGCAACTTGATCTGCTGTATGGTTTCAAGCAAGGGCCTGGAGTGCAACAAAACTGCAGCACCAGAGAATTAGATGAGCTCTGGCGGCTATTAGGAGGAAATAGAAAGCACAAATTCTCAAGATCCAAAAGCTCAGAGATAAGAAGCCCATGAATCAGGTACTTGCACAAAGTCATTGCTAACACCATGTTTGCAAGAAAGATCAATGGAGGAGTCAATGATGGGGAAATCATGATGCTTGACAAAGCGCTTGAAAGCTTTGTAGTTTACACCTCGGCCAAGAATCAGAGGCTTGATAGGGGCATGTTGGCAGATAGAGCTGACACCGGAAAATCCATTGTACTGATCAGGCAACTCCTTACCTATAAAGAGTATGCCACAAAGATGAACAAGATGTTGAGCCAAGGAGATTTGGCAGTTGGTGGAATTATAATACCAATCCTCATAGTAGCTGGAGTTGAGCTTAAGGGCAAAAGGAAGGAACCACAGTGGATTGATATGGAGTATCTGCAAAACTCCTTCATCATAGAGAGGAATATGGTTCAGGAGAAACATATTTACAATTTCAAACACCCACAAGCTGGAAAAGCCCAAGTCCTCTTACCACTGGACGATTTCCCCAAGCTACACCAAGGAGGAGAGGCTGATTTCATTCCTCCTACCAGTTGTATGTACAAGGCCAGAAATGATATGCATCTTATGATCAAGTGTTAGGGGATTGGATGAAAGCAAACAGGGAACCTGAGAGGTATTACTTTGATGAATCAGAGTGCAAGAATCTGAAGGAGGCCAACCACAAGATAGGGCTTCTCCAGCAGTGGAACAAGTTCCAGGACAAAGCCATCAAGTCAATGGTAAAGACCATAAAGGTCATCTCAGGGCAGCTTAAGAGTTTGCAAAAGAAAGGTGAGAGCTCAAGAGCTGAGGAGAGAAGCAAATCTCCGACAGGAAGATCCATGAGGCATAGCTCAAGGTACTCAGAAGAGAGGATGGCTCGCAGGGACAGGCCAAGGAAGAGAAGATCGTATCTCACAGTTGAAGAGTTGGAGGCTCACACCTCTACTCGACCAGATGGGTCGAGTCCAGTGGTCGAGCTCAACCCCGGAGTGGAACCACCATTTGATCCAGAGCAACCGGGCTCTTCCCACGTCCCTATGGAGGCTACCTACACTCAGGAGTCTATGGCAGCTGCTGTGGATTAATTCTTCACAGCTCCAATTCAGCAAGATCCACCACAATGAGCTACCAAACAACCCACACCATTGTATATACCACTTGCATAATTAGTTTATTTTTATTTTTGTCTTTAAATCTCCAGATAATCCTCTGAATTTTTATTACATAAGGGGCTGTGTAATTTAAGTTTGGGGGAGTGTCTGAGAGATTCGTCTAATCATGTTTTCTATTTTCTTATTCAAATTTTATATCATCTAAGCACATTTAAAACCCATAAAAATTTGAAAAATTTCTGAAAAACAATTTAAAAAACAGAGTGTCATGTAGTTCATTTGTATAATTAGGATTGAGTCTAGAATCATTCATACTAGGATTGTTGCATTGCCATAAGGGATAATGATGAATTTAAACCAAACCACCTCATAATTAAAACTTTAATCTCAATGTCATGGTTTCTAGTTGTTCAATGCTTGCATTTGATCTTGAAAACTAAGGCAGCACCATATTTGGAATTAAAATTCACCATTCATACTAAAGTTAAAACTTTCTGTAAATAAGAAACTATATTCCTAATTATAAGAATCTAATCTTAAATTTTAATTATCAAACTTAAACATTGTTTATGAACTCATGGCTCCCTTAAAATACTTGGATACTCTTATTCCCTTTTTCCACTCTTGTTTATCCAAGTAGCTGTTTTCATCTTTGGAACAGTTCCAAATAATCACCAAACCTACCTTCTTTTCAAACCACAAATTAATCTTGAGTTGAGGCCTATTTCCGGATTGAACTTAGGAGAAAGTGTTAGGTATAAGAAGACATGAATAGCTTCTCATGTAGACTCTGTTTCACGATTTTTGGACCAGAATAGGATAGGAAGTTTTAACTAGGGGTTGGTTGATGTTTTGAGTGGTAAAAAGAGAGAAAAAGAGTGCTAAAAAATCTTTGGAAAAGATGAAACACCAAAAAAATACAATAATGAGTGTCTAGTAAAGGATCTGGATGATTATATTATGAAGATAGGCTCAGGAAATAGAAAAATAAAAGATAAGCAAAGTGAAAAGATGTGACTCGATCACACAGCTTGACCAAGTGGTCGAGTAGGTACCTTAGCCCAGAAAAGAAAAATTTCCAGATCCGCTAGAGAGTTTAAAAAGAGTAAAAATCCTTTCCTCATAAAATAAAAAGAGAGAATAATCCTAATTTGAGTGAAAACAATGTATTGCCTTGAGAGAAAAGAAAAAGAAAGGTTGAAAACACTAGGATGTTTCTCTAAGTACAGATTTAGGTAGAGTCAGTTGTGTGTTCTTGGGTAGATGAGAGTCTGCTCTTGTATGCATCAGTTTGCTTTAACCTTTAACATTCTCCCAAAGTTCAATCCATTCACTGAGAGATCCTTGTTACTAATGCGCTTAAACCAGAGGAAGAAGAGACCATTTCTGTCTCTTAAAACTTGTCCCTCAAACCAAATGAGTTCCTAACCAATGTTTAATTCAATCCACTGTTCTTGCTTAATGAATGTTAAAGGGATAGAGTTCTTTGAATGCTTTGCGGCTTAAGATGAATTTTGAATCTTTTGTGATGAACATGGCTAAGGTTTTTAAGTATGGATCATCTGCATAGCATTTTAGAACTGTTAACCATGACATTGAGGTTAGAGGTTTAGTCATTTGGCATTGATTCTGAATCACCATTTTCAAACTACTTCTCCAATCAATCTTTTATTTGCTTGAGGGCAAGCAAATGATAAGTTTGGGGAAGTTGATAACACTGTATTTTACCCATTTTAAGCATACATTTATCATCATTTTACTTCATAACCATCCCCTGTTTATACCATTATATGCATATTTCGCTTCCTATTGAGTTTTAGGGTCCTTTGCATTAGCTTTGCATATATATTGCATATTTTGGGTTATTTACAGGTAAAAATGGATGCTAAGGAAGCCTTGGAGCATTGAGGAGCTGGATAGGAGTTTTGGATCGGCTCATGAAGAAGATTGAAGAAAGATGGAGGCTACTCGACCAGCCACTCAATCACTATGGTCGAGTGGTATTTCTGGATTATTAGGGACTTTGTTTTGTCTTATCCTAAACCTTATCCTTAGTATAAAAGCACATATGTTAACTCTAGTAAAGGGTGTACTCATTTTTAGACCTGATATTATCTCTCTCTGCCTCCTAATTACTCTATCTCTTGTTCTTCATTTTAGCTCTTTGTAAACCTTTTATCTTTTTAATAAAATCAGTACTTGCATTTATTTCTTTCAGCAAACCTTCTCATCTGAATCTGATCTATCTCATATGTCAGATGTAGATATTTCTGGGTTTGCAAATTTAGCTTTAATTATGATTAGTGAGTAATTAACTTTAGGGTTATGAGGGATGGATTAGATTAGGGTGGATCTTGATTAATCTGGTAGTTTGAATGTTCTTAAATGTTTTAAATCCTTTTCGAGTGAGAGTTCTTAATGCTTATTCATTTTTGATCAACTTGAATATGATCTTAGATAGCTTCTTCATGACGGTGCTTGTAGGTTGTTTGATAACTTTTTCCAGAGACAGTTATATTAACCTGTAGAGAGTATGCTTCAATGGTGTTTGGGAACCAATGATACTCAAAGCTATTTTTAGGAAATTATGTTGGCTTAGGTAGGTTGATTCTTAAAGCTTGTCTAATAGCTAGGCTCTGGAAAAATCAGGTATGCTGAATTATTGGGTTCGAGATCATTCACCATGACAGTGGGTGTGACTGGTTTTGATATCTATCGTCAAAGGATTAGCCTTGAAATAGGTTGTGTTTGTTTAGCACCCAGGTTATGAGAGTGATCTCCTAGTCCATTAGTTCATCCCTATGATCCCTATCTCTTTATTATTGCATTAAACGTTCAGTTACAAGTTTCATTTATTGATTCTGTGATTTAGTATTTCGACTTGACCACACCACTCGACTGTATCGATCGAGTGCCTTTCCTCTTTTATTTTCTTGCTTTTTTGTTTACTCTCTGTGCATTTGAATTGGCATCTCAAGCGTTCATTGCTTTTATCTATTAGTTATTTGCACTTTCAGTCATTAGGTTGTTAGTTTCACAATCATCTCTGATTTGGCTTAACTTATTAGCATTGATACATTGTGATTGCTTTCACCAAACCCATTATGGATTGATGATAACACCACTTTTATACACGTTTTTACCACCTTTTTTATCATGCCTTAGAGTAGATTTCATCCATTGTTTATACCATTTCGTGCATTTACGCTTCATATAGGATCTTTCATATTTATGTATAGGCATTGCATGCATTTTGCATATTTGGGGTTTTATCACGTACTTATGGGAGCCTATGGAGCATACTTAGATTTTGGCTCATGAAGTGAAGATGTGTGGTAAGCTCTATGGAGCCGAGTGAAGATTTCAGAAAAGACGGATGGCTCACTCGACCAGACCACTTGAGTGAAGCACTCTCAGACAGGCTCACTCGACCAGACCACTCAAGTGAAGCACTCTCAGACAGGCTCAGTCGACTAGACCACCCGAGTGAAGCACTCTCAGACAGGCTCTCTCAACCTCAGCATTACAGGAGCACTGGACTTCATTACCGCCTGCCCACACGACCTGTCCACTCGAGTGAAGCACTCTCAGACTACCTCACTCGACTACCCCACTCGACTGCTGGATCGAGTGGACACTCTCCGACTTTTTCTCCTTAAAACTCGCAAAATGTAATAAGTGCTAGAGACTATGTATAAAAGCGCCTCATTAAACCTAATTAGAGAGGATCGAACAGCGCCGCTCTGGCTTAGTATTTTTTATGTTTTCTCTCATTTTTCTCTCGCTTATTCTTGTTGTTCTTGATAGTTTTTTCATTTTCTAGCAACTTTGTAACTTTGATATCTTTTTATAAATTTAGTGTTTTCATCCGATTTCTTCTCCAACCTTGCTCACTAGATCATAGGCTATCTCATATGAAAAGCTCAAACTTTTCTGGGTTTCGGACCCCAGCCATGATCACCATGTGTGAGTAGTAGATTTGGGATTTTTGGGGATGGATTAGGTTAGCTTCTCTCTGTTTTGTTATTGCTTAGATAGTTTGATCATCACTCAGTTTCGACTCCCTCTGGGTGAGTGATTTTAATGCTTGTTCTCCCCTGATCAAGGAGAACATGATCTTAGATGGTCTCATGAGCACAAACCATGCCTTGAGCCATTGGATAGATTTTTTCCGGGGTTTAGAGTACAATAGTGTGAGGGTGGATGCATCAGACATTGATTTATGTCACGACTCCACCTATTCACTTATTATGAACTCTTTTCAACTTTAATAGGCTGATTCTTCATGCCTGATCCGACTCCTCACACTATGCTGACTGGGTTGGATCTTGGGGCTCTCTACCACGAACCATGGATTGAGCTGGTTATGAAGTCTATTTTCTAGGGTAGTCCTGTGATGACATTGCTAGTTGATAGCTGCAATGGAACAGAGTGTTTGCGATCCTGTGATTTCCATCCCTAGAGTCCCTGTTTTTCCCATAGTTTCACAGCTTGCTTAGTATTAGTTCACTATAGTTTTCCCTGTTTTTACTGTAGCACTCGACCTCACCACTCGATCAGTGTGGTCGAGTAGTTTTAGTACTGTGACTTTTCCTGCTTAGTTTCATGATGTGCTAAAGTGTGACAGACTTTGTTACCTCTAGTATCAATTAGGGTTTTTAGTTGATTTCTTATTTAGACTGCTAGTACCACACCCTTTTGATAATTACTTGAATAGCTTGCCTTATTTATCAACTGATTGCTGTAGACCACTCTTGATTGGTTTGACATAGTTACTCTCAACACTCACACTTACCACTATACTACAATTGATAAACTTTGTGTTTTGTCTCTCTAGGCTTAGGTTGATTGCATTGCTGTCTTTCTTTGCTTAGGGTAGGCAAAATACATGTTTCAATTGACACCTCATGTACTACAACATCAATGAGGAATTGAAACCCTCCATTCACTTTTACAACTGAGAAAATTCATGTTTTAATACCGCATAACGATCCGTTGGTCATTACTCTTGACATCGGCAAGTGCAACGTCAGCAAAGTTCTAGTCAACATTGGTAGTTCAGTCAATCTCCTCTACAAAGAAACCCTAACGAAGATGAAAATTCCCAAGGCCGACATGAAGAAGGTCACACGAACATTGACTGCATTTGACAACCGCCATGTGACGACGATCGAAACAATAAAACTTCCAGTTTATGCCGGCAGAACTTTCAAAAGTGTGAAGTTCGCAGTCATCGACAAACCTTCGGTCTACAACGTCATAGTTGGAACACCATGGATTCATGCTATGAGAGCAGTTGCGTCGAGCTATCACCAGTGCATCTGTTTTCCATCGGGAGGGAGTATCTTCACAATTTGAGGTAATTAGACTAAGGCCCGAATGTGCTTCATTGCCGAACAAAAACTTTGAACCCCGACTATCACGGTGAATTCAATCTCAGACAAGCTAGTCGACCCAGATATAACCAAATGCAGGCCGACAAAATCCAATAAAGAAATCGTCGATATGATCCCCATCAATCCAAAGTATCTAGAACAACATATCAGCATTAGAGCCCAGCTCGACCTTATACAACGACAACAGTTGGTAACCTTTCTTCGCAAGAATCTTTCAACATTCGCCTGGACAATCGAAGACATGATTGGCATCGATCCTAAGATCGTCTCTCATAAACTTAACGCAGATCTAACATTCAAGCTTATTTGACAAAAGCAAAGAAAGCTAGGCACCGAGCACGTCAAAGCGGTCAACGACAAAGTCGAGAAACTCCTCAAACCAGGGTCAATCTGCAAGGTGCGGTATCCCGAATGGTTGGCTAACCCCGTTGTGGTAAAAAAGAAGAACAGCAAATGGTGGGTCTGCGTAGATTTTACGAACATCAACAAAGGCTGTCTGAAGGATTGCTTTCCTTTGCCGCACATCGACCGACTATTCGAGGCCACAGTAGGAAACGAACTACTATCATTCATGGATGCCTTCTCTGAGTACAATCAGATAAGGATGCATCCCGACGACAGAGAGAAGACCGCATTCATCACAGATCGGGGAACTTTTTGCAATAAATTCATGCCTTTCGGACTCAAAATGCCGGGGCCACCTATCAACGCCTGTCAACAAAATGTTCGCCGCTCAACTCGGTGATACCATGGAAGTATACATCAACGACATGCTCGTCAAATCTGCGAAAGCTGAGGATCATATCGACCATTTGAAAACATGCTTTGAGATCTTGAACAAGTATGGAATGAAGCTTAACCCCGGCAAATGCACTTTCGGCGTCACATCCGGCGAATTCCTGGGATACATCGTCACCAAGCGGGGAATCAAGGCAAACCCGAAGCAGATAACTGCCGTGCTGAACCTACCGTCACCCTGGAACAAAAGAGAGGTATAAAGACTATCAAGACGAATAACCGCACTCAACTGGTTTATCTCCAGATCGAAAGATTGTTGTCTGCCATTTTACCAACTTCTCCGAAGTAACAAAAACTTTGAATGAGACGATCGATGTGAGGCCGCCTTTAAGGAATTGAAGATATATCTGTCTACAGCTCCTGTCCTCGCCAAACCAGAGCACGGCGAAACATTGTACTTATACGTTACGGTCTTGGACTGTGCCGTAAGTGGAGTCTTTATCAAAGAAGAACGCAGCAAACAAAGACCGATCTTCTATATAAGCAAAACCCTCGAACCCGCCGAGACGAGGTACTCCACACCAGAGAAAATTGCTTTTGTTGTAGTCAAATCGGCTCCTAAACTTCAACCTTATTTTCAAAGTCATCCAATAGTCATGCTGTCCGATTACAATATTCGGACCATCTTACACTCACCACATTATTCTGGGAGACTAACCAAGTGGGCAGTCGAATTGAGCGAGTACAACATGAAATATCAGCCCTGGAAGGCACACAAATCACAAGTCTTAGCTGATTTCATATTCGAGCTACCCCAAGAAAAACAGATCGAAGCAGAACCAGAGCAGAAATGGGAGTTACATGTCGACGGATCTGTTACTAAGGATTGGTCCAGGATCGGAATGATACTCAAATCACCAACGGGCGAGGTACTCGAACAAGCAATGAGACTCCAGTTCCCTGCAACAAACAATGAGACCAAATACGTAGCTCTGATTGTCGGGCTCAGGCTTTCCTTAGGAGTCGGGGTAAAAAACACTTGAACGCATAATGTGATTTGCAATTGGTCTCCAGTCAGTACAACAGGGAGTGTGAAGCTCGCGACGAAGGAATGAGCAAGTAACAAGAATTACTCAAGTCTTTGGCGAAGGAGTTCCTTAGCTTATATCTCATCCAGATATCGAGGTCCGAAAACAAAGTAGCCGATGCATTGGCGAATATGGTGAGCAAAACAAATCCTTATCACAGGACGATTCCCATCAAAGCATTCAAAAGACCAAGTATCGAACTACCTAGATGCGTCAACCAGGTCGGCAATCTAGTGGACGACGTCGAAGAGGAGATAACTTCAACATCCCATAACATCGATCAAGAAGATCCTACGGAAGATTGGTGAACTCCTATAATCGCTTACCTTAAAACAGGCGAGGAACCACATGACAAATGGGAAGCTCGTCATTTGAAAGCCCGTGCTGCTTGGTACAGTCTCATAGACGACAAACTTTATAGACGTAATTCAACCAGGCTCTTGCTATCTCGTTTATTCAGAGAAGAAACAAGACTCATCATGGCCGAGACCCACGAAGGAGCAGGAGGAAATCACTCAGGTGGTCGAGCTCTCGCAACTAAAATTTGTAAACACGGCCAATACTGGCCATCGACTGCGAGAAGTACTCAGCTAAGTGCGAATATTGCCAAAGACACGCTCATTCCATCAACTCGCCAATCGAGCAGCTAACAGCCGGTGCCTCGCCATATCCTTTCATGAGATGGGCCATGGACATAGTCGGACCACTCCCAGAGTTTTTCGACAAAAAGAAGAGATTCGTCTTGGTTCTCACCCACTACTTCACCAAATGGGTGGAAGCCAAGGCTTACGCAAGGATTACTGGAAAATACGTGGTAGAATTCATTTGGAAGGATATCATATGCCAGCATGGGCTTCCCTACGAGATAGTCACAGACAATGGAACAAACTTAACGTCGAAGAAAGTCGTCATCTTTTGTGAACTATGGAAAATCCGACTCAAGAGCTCGACCCATGATACCCACAGGGGAATGGACAAGGAGAGGCTACCAACAAGAACATTCTTGACGGCCTAAAGAAACAACTTGACGCAAGCAAAGGCCTTTGGCCTGACGAATTAGATAGAGTACTATGGTCACACCGAACAACTCCAAGGAGAGCGATAAATATGACCATATTCTCGCTTTCCCACGGAGTCAAAGCTCTCACTCCGGCCGAGCTGCACGTAAATATTTTAAGTCGACTAAAGATGCCTGAGAGCGCCCAATTAAATGAAGAAATGCTCCTCGACAATCTGGATAATCTGGAAGAAACGCGAGATCAAGCATTGCTCAGAATACAAAATTACTAGCAGTCAGCATTACTACAACAAGAAGGTTCGCAACCGCTTCTTCCAAGAAGGTGATCTAGTCCTCTGCAAAGTCTACGAAAACACCAAGGAGTGCGCTAATAAAATGGGCGCAAAATGGGAAGGACCATACTTGGTCTCCAAAGTGGTTCAACCTGGAGTCTACGAGCTAATGCCGATGGAAGGAGATCAAATACCGCACTCCTGGAATTCAATGCACTTGAAGCGGTACTTCTACTAATCATGCAACACGACATTTCAAAACAGCTATCTTTTCGTTAAAAATGTCATGAACATTGTAAATAAGAACTACGTTTTGCTTGATCCCCACCGGGGTACGTAGGCAGTCTCCAAAAAGAGGCACAACTATCATATCAAATAAATTCTATATTTTCTACACAAGAATCAAGCTCCAAAACTAGCCGAGCTCATACTCGCATATGAACAACCAGGCACATTTTCACATCACTGAAACTGCTCTTTACACTCGCTTTTCGCAAAAATACCTTGGCCAGGTATCCTTGCGGAAAAATATGGTCAAAAAGAACAAACAATGAAGAGAACGCCCAAGACAAAGTAAGTCTACAACCGCATAAATTGGGGCCAGATCATCAAGGAAGTTGCCTTGGTTAATTAAGTTGACATTCGCATTTCCTAGGGCCTGACTTATTACACAAAATTAAGGAAAAGTATAAGCTGAGGTCGTTCCTTGCATCTAAAATCCTACTAAGGCAAAAAGCCGAGGTCCTACTTCGCAAACAAGGAGATCACCTAGTTTAAATAAGCCAACATCCGCATGACTTGGGCCAGATATTATTTTTAATGGGCATTCATTAAAGCTCGAATAATAAAGATATCTACCAATTCCAGTCGAGGTTCTTTATTCGAAACTTGCATTCCTTTGCAGAAACTTAATCATAAAAACAATCAAGTAAAGAATGATTCAAGATCGTACCTCTACAAAAAAAAAATTAATACTTAGAATGAGTAAAAGCGCCATCCAGGCAATGTTAGTACATCGACAAAAGAAGGTCACAAGCGACCCATCGAGATAATCAAAAAAAAAAATTTTAAAGGGGCAAGTAGGGAGAAGCCGACGTAAACCATCTAGGAAGCTGGAGGACCAAGGTCTTTTGGCGGGCTTTGCGACGATACATCCTTCATCCTTAGGGGGTCATCCCCAGTCGGGAGCCCATCGTTTGACCCATAGACATTGGCCACGGGATCATTATTAATCAAAAACCCACCAAGGCGAGTAGGAACAATTAGCTCGTCCACCGCAACCTTGTCTAGGTGACCCTCCTCGGCCCTTTTGGCGTATTCAGCACGAATCTACTCATAATGGGTGATCGCAGTGTCAATCACGGCCCAGTCTCCTTTCTCTTTTGCCTTGGTCAGCGCCACGACAATACCATTTGCTTGATGATACACACACTTGATATCATCAACCTCCTTCCTCTGAAGAAGGTATGTCTTTACACGGTCAAAATTAGCTTGGCACACACCGATTATACCGTTCCTAATGCCGTGCTCTGTGGTAATCGCTTGGTAACGGGAATTACGGAGTCGAGCCTGCTCCTCCTTAAGGCGATCAGCGAGTTTACTATTAAGGATCTGAAGCCTCTCTACTTCGACCCTCGTCTTCCCGTGATTCTCCATCTCTGCCTTCAGCTGATCATGATACATGACCGCTTCATCTCGAGCTGCTTGTAGCTTGGTACGAAGCTCCTTGGCACGATCTTGCTCAAGCTTCATTGCGCCTTTAGCTTTCTCAGGACTGTTGATAAGCTTCTTGACCTCAGCCGCATCATTTACCGCCTTCTCCTTCTCGTGTTGCATATCGCTGTAGAACTTAGCCAAAACAGTGCTAGCATGGTCAAAAGTGTTAATTGCGCCAAAACATTTAAACATGTATATTTAAGCAGAGCGACTTAGACAGCATCTGAAAGCCACCTTGATCTGCATCTGGGCACCAGAGCATCTGCATTCTCATCATTGAAGGAAGGAGTCTCGACAATGGCAAGGAGGAGCTCGCCACAAGCTTGGCGATCATGGAAGATTTGAGACTTTGGCCCGGAATAGTTAAACTCGAACCCATCTCCGGATGGTTCGGACTTCTGCCTTTTAGGGCTAAGCTCTTCCACAGGGAGCTCCTTCTCGCTATGAACTTGTTTGCTCGACCCACCAGGAAGGTCGGGATTTCCCCGTGGCGTCTGAGACGCGCTAGGTGCCTTTTTATCCTGCACCACCTCCTGTGGTTTTGCCACACTCTTCTTCTTTTCCGGGACCTTCAGCTTCACAACAGGACCCTTCTGTTTGCCCATTACCACTGTGCCTTTTCCCTTGACAGCAGCAGTCACCTTCTCAGTTACGACAAGAATGCTAGAACCATCTCCAAGGTTGATTGGTGCCATCTCGTCCCAAGTACCTGTTGAAATTGGCTTAATAGTTTAAAGAGTTGACTCCCCTGAAAAATGAATCGGATCAGTCAAATCGATCAATCAAAAAAATCAGAGTAAAGAGTAAAACTCACTCTTCTCAAGTCTCTTCCGAGCTCTTTCAATACGAGCTAAGGTAATATTGGGCCACTTCAGATTGCCTAGACTTTTCAAGAGCACGACCTTGTTCGCAAAATCAAGCGGAGGCGCCTTGTAGAACTAGTGAATAACTGCCAAAGAAATAACCAATGTATTAAAATGCAAGTCTAGAAAATCAAGTTTGCAAATCAAGTAAAATCGTTCTAATCATCTACCATACTTCTCAGCCCATCTAGTATAAAAGGATTCTGCAGAGTAGGGTGAGGTGAATTCGTCTATCTTAGCAAAGAAGTAGAATCGCTTCCAGTTCTTTATATTATCACCACTACTATAGGTGATCACATTATATGACGGTTTGGTCAAGACATAAAAAGTTGTACTCCACTTGATCTGACAGATCGATTCCAAGAATCGAGTTGTTATCTCGACTTTTACTTCAGATGCAAGAGCGATCAGGCCGACGATATGGCAGATCGACTTCGTCGTCAGCTGTGAAATAGTGATCTGGCGAGCACAGCAATACGCTACTAAAACTCCAGAAATTAACTTTCGTGAAGACAAATAAAGCCTTTGGGGCAATGCCAGGGGCGCTTCTGGATAGCCAGAATTTGGATAACGATTTTATCCGACATCTTGCAATATTTCCTCATCGCATCTATCGATTTTGGCATGCTCTAGCTTGGAAGAATGTCCCAATCATTGTCAAATTTGTAATATTATTCTCCCCTCTTTTCCGTCACCCTGTGAGGTCCTCTTCTTCGCAAACCGTGCTGGTTCTTACTACCTGAAGCTTCCAGCACGTTCAACAGTCCCACCTCGACGACCTCAACGTCGGGCTCCTCCTCCTCTTCAGGGTCAATACGTCATTTAAAACCAGCTAGATCGTCCTCATTCCCCAGGGTCTCTTCTTCAAGACCTCGAATCATTGAGCTCGCCTCATCTTCATTAAAGAGCGGGCTACCAGCTCGCGGGTATAGGATTTCTTCATCCCTAAGCGAAGGGACGGTAATTGCATTTCTGATAGTTCGGCATTTCTTCAAAAAAGGTTGGTAAGACGACTTGGAAGAACTCAGCGATATATACAGAAATATGGGAATCGGAGGGCGGGTTTGGATAAACTAAAATGTCGACCTACAGGAAAAACCTCGATTTCGAAGAAAACTAGGATCTACAAGACTATTCTAAGCCGTTTTGCAGTGATATTCAAAGGCAAATCAGAAAAACAACAAAAACTTTGAAGATCACACTGGAAATAACTTAAAATCACGGCGGAGTTCAAGAACAAGTGACGAAGATTTGACAGCAATACGATAAAACAAGGAACTAGGATTGAGAAAATTTTACCTTTTGATTCGAATGAAAGATGAGAAATAACGCGCATCGACCAATCTTTTATAGATAGAAAGCAACCTTTCGGCTTCCAACCTACGGAACTTACAAAACCCTAGCATGCGAGTTACGAGGATACCCCTATATGTCCTATGGATATCTTTTTCTTGGAAATATACTTCTCACGCCTGCATAGTTGACCACGAATAAACAAATCTCCTCTTCCTAAGCTGACCTTGTCGCATTATAAGACGAGCTACTCGGAGATATTTTATACACATCGGGATATGTCAAGCTGAATCGGCCTGAACCTCTTGTTAATTCATTAAGTAGTTTAATGAACTTGGGGGGAGGCTAACTGTTGGTACTGGGTTTAGCACCCCGTCCAAGATCCAACCCTGTCCAGATCGACTCGGAGGAAGATATCAATATAGCCGAACCAAAAGCGTTTGGACCGGGGAATCGATGCGTAGACCGGTTTAACCGGAACTGGGTTGAATAAATGAACCGTGGTGGAGAAAGCCGAAGCGGAAAATGAATAAGGAATTTGCCTCAATAGACCGTGACGCCGTCTTCAATTCCTTATAAATAGTGGGATGGCTTGCCGAGGAAGCCATCACGAAAAATCCCGAAGAAAACTCGAAAGCAACTCTGCATTCTCTCTCTAGAAACTCGTTGTAACAAACATTTTTCAATCACTAATAAAAGATAGTTTTAACATCATTGAATCTTGGATTCAACAGTTATGATGATGACAATAACATTAATTTTAAAATTCATGTTACTAGTTTACTCTGCTTTGAAAACTTTAGTTACAAAGTCATAATTTAGATAAAAATAAGAGATTTAAAAACAAAACAAATAATAACATGAAAACGTTGCCGTTTAGTAGTCGGAACTCGGGTCTCATTAGCAGGGTGTGGTGTGTGAGTTTGAATAGTGGTCACATTCTCCAAATTTGGATCACGCCGATAAAGCCAAAATAAATACCCCACGAAAAAGCTCCGACAACCCAAAGTAACCATCTTTTTCTTCTTCCCCCCACTCCGAGGATTCATTCACTAAAGCACCATTTTGTCCACAATCACTAAACCCTAAATAAATAAAAAACCCAATCTTTTTTGCTCCTTTGAATCCTTTTTATGTTTCTTCTTACATTCCCCAATTTCTTTTAATTTCTGAAGAAAGTGACTTCTTCCTTTTGAATTTGATTCCTTTTTTAGTCTTTCTGCAATGATTCCTTATTTTGAATTAAGGGTTTATTATAAAACTGAGATTAGAGTTCATCAACAATCATCATCACAATGGGAGCTCTTAGAAGAAATGCTGGTTTGATTGATTCAAAGGGTTGTTCTAAATTGTTTCCTGTTTTACAATCTCCTCCACCTCCTCTCCCAATGTCTCACTCTAATGGACCTTTCTCTTCGCTTGTCATTTGCGTCACTGGTTTATCCAAAGGTATAACCTTTTTATTTGAATCATCTGATTCTTTTCACTATTGAGAATCTCTTCCTTTTTAGTCTGATGATCAGTGGGGTGTTATATAAGCAAAGGTTTGGAGCTTTATGTCTTCAGCAATCTTAAAATTTCATATTTGGCTACTATTTCTCTAGCCTTTATAACTATTTTTTTATGTTTATTAATCAGATTTTGATGTGTAAAATATGTTTTGGTTTTTAGTTTGTGATTAGTGTGATCTTATATATAAGCAAAAAAATTGGAGATTTATTGTTCATCAATCTTTGAATTTCATACATACTGATGCTGTTGTGCTCTTGTCGCTTTTATAACTTTTTGGTTTTGATGTATGATATTTTTTTTGGTTTTGATGTATGATAATATGTCATTTTCCTTTGCTTTTTAGTCTGGTGATCATTGGAATGTTATGTAAGCAAAACTTTGGAGATTTTTGTTCATTAATCTTTAAATTTTCATACTTCCTGATGCTGTTGTGGTCTTGTGGCCTTTATAACTTCGGTTTTATGTTTCTGAATTGGGTTTTATGTTATTTTGCTTTGTTTCTTTGGCAGATGCAAGAAAACAAGTAAAGGAAGCAACAGAGAGACTCGGAGGCGAGTATAGTCCTCATCTTCACACGCGATGTACTCATTTGGTTGTCCAGATATCCTTTTTCATTTCTAATTGCTACTTTTAGTGGTTGGTATGCCTACAGAACTAAACAACATGATTGTGTTCTTCTAAGCATTTTCATTTTGTATTGTTGTTAAGCATATACTATATGATTCTTGATTAGCACTTGATTACATTTTATTTGTGATGCTTAACAAAAGCTTACAGCTCATGTGGACGTAAGTTTGAGCACACTTTGAAACATGGGGCAAGAAACGGTCTCTTTGTTGTTACAATTGGCTGGTTTGTAGATAGCGTCAAGAGAAACCGTAAGTTTTCAACCGTGCTTAAACTATTTATAGGTGAACCAAGGAGTTAGGATCATACATGTGACCATTCGTTTTTACTTGTTACTGTACTGCCTCAGTTTCATAGCAGCACAAATTGGTGAAAGCTTTTCTAGCAAACCCGTGGACACTTTACTTTTATGTTAAAGCAATAATAACCTTTTAGTTAGCAGTCCTATATTGGCTTCTCCTAGCTTTCTCTAGAGATAATTCTCTGATCTTTCGTCAACATGATATTGGGATAGTCTGTTTTAGCTTCAGGTTGGTTATTAGTTCATCAAACTCAATTGGAACTGATTTACTTTGAAAAGGAGAGCTCGTGGATATTCTAAATAAGTGAAATGGTTATATGTATCTGAAGTTGTAGCTGAAAATTGGTATTTTGTGATATTGTAGTCAGGATGAGCGAATCCCTTTACAATGTCAAACAACTTGGACAAAATAGCGAAAAGGCAGATGACATGAGCCGGGTTTTTGATCTCGAATCTGTTTGTCGTCCTCGTCCAATTCAGCAAGCTGCACATTTTAACACATCAAAGAAGTACAATCAAGTATCTTCTTCTGGAACAGAGTCTGCCACTAGTGAAGACATGACTCTTGTTGACCATTCCATGTACGTTGATTCAGATGTTTCAGATGAACTCAGGCTTAAGGTAATTTGCAGGCTCCGTGATTCAAATAACCTTCTGTATCTCATTGGATGCTTTCCAACTTGCTGGCCAGGCTGAACAATCTTTTTCTGTGAATCTCTTTAATTTGAATATGGTTTTGTTTAGGTGGTAAAGGTTGCTGGAGATCAAGGAGCAAAGGTCATAGATTCATGGTTTATTGGTTGCAATGCAAGTCTTGTTGTGTGTGAAGGTGCTGCTGTCCAGAAATATCTTGGCCATGCAAACACCATTGTCTCAGTGAGTTCTTCTTTATGTCATTGATGTATAATTGTATTGTACTATGAAGATATGGAAATTTTGATACTCAATCTCATGTTAATTACTACTAGAATGCTCTTTTGCCTCGTCATACAATTGATTAACAGATTTGTTTCATGGTGACCTAAACATGCTTTGCTTTTGTTTGTTTGTTTGCATCAGCCACTGTGGGTTCTGAAAACAGTGGAGAGACATCGACAACGACTTGTTCACATGTCACCTGATTTAGCCAGACAGTTGGGATTAATTCTTGAAAATTTTGAAGACGGTACTTCAAATGAGGTACTTTATCTTCTCAAATAGTGTGATTTTCTCTACTGTCCTTGCAAGTTAAGTTGGGAGCTTTCTCTGTATAAATGTCACAGAAATTATGCGGGCACGAAAATTCTCAAGATGCTCCTAAATTCAGAAGTAAATCAAAACAAGAAAGGAAAGAGACTGTAAATATAGCTAAAACTGGTGTTAGGAGACGGCGAGCTCGCCATATGCAGGTATCTTATATATCTTATTTTCTCCCCCTAACAATTTTCTTTCAGGTAGTAATGTCTGAACTTTAATGCTTGTTCTCTTTTTGGATGTCTCATAGACTTATCAAAACCAAATTAGACGCATAACACAGAACAGCCTACTGGAGAATATTAGCTGGACGATATCTGAAGCAGCTTCAACTGCCACTATTTTTACTGATTCTTGCAGCAGCAGTGGTTACATCAGTGAACCCACTGTTGCAGAAGAAGGGAAAGATAAAGGGTCAGATCCCGTGGGTTCTTTTTCAAACTCAACCAGAGCACTCACTGAGAGGTACCATTTTACTGCTCTTATGTCTCGTTTCCTTCATTCTTTAGTTTTGCATGTTGCATGATTCGCATAATTTCAAATACTTCCGATGATAGCCTATTGCTGGTATTGTTGCAACCTCGCCATGGCAACTATATTTGTTTCTTGGTGTTTTTCCGCAGTGAGAAGACAGAAGTGGTATTTAAAGACAGCTTCCTTACAATTCTATATCCAGCTGATAGGTTTTCGGAGATGGGACCTTCTTCACGGACTTATTTCAGTGACAACGGTTTCACTTGCGTGCAAATTTTGAACTATATCCACAGATTTTATCAGGTAAACTTCTTTTATGAAAAGGTGGAGTAAGTCATTTCATATAAATCTAGTTAGCTAAGTGGCTGAAAAGAGAAAGAGATTCTCAGATGTGTATAATCTGGTCTATGACCCCTTAGTTACACAATAATCAGATGCTTGTATTGATTTTTCACAGGAGAATTTGCCGGATCATGAACTAGAGGTTGCGATTCACACAGACTCGAGGCACGCTGACCGTCTGAGAACAGTTTATTGCAACAAAGAGTCATCAGAAGATGCATACATGGTTTTCCAAAGAATAGAGTTACTGGGAAGTAGGAAAAGTTTCGAAATGCTTAAGCGTGTGAATGGAGAAAACAACAGTAATGTGTATGAGCTCATCATGATTAGAGCTTGATCCTTTCTTTTTACAATACAAAACAAGTTGTGCTTTAAATCTTACCTTGTTGACTCATAAATTCAAAACTTGGGTAGTGATGCACATTGAATCTAACAGAATTACAAATATGATCATTTTCTAGAAGAAAGGAGTATAGCATATAGAGTAAAAAACTGTAAACAAAAAGCACAGAGAATCATCAAAACATTGTCGTATAAATCCCGACAAAAAAAAACACCGATAGAAAGAGGTCCTGATCGATCCTCTGATGCTACAAAAAGTATATTTAACTGAACAAACCTAAACATTTTATGCATACGCCTTGATTCCTTCCATCTTGCAGATCTCTTTTCCTAACACTTTTTTTTTAACCTTCTTCCTTTTCAGCTAGTCTCACTCTCTTCCCATGTACAGAACAGATACAACAAATGAATTTCCTTTTTTTTTTGTTTTCTTTTCCGGTTGTGTATCCTATATAAGTACCTGGCTTTTTATCTGTCAGTATATGATGACTCTAAGGAGACCAGCCTGAGGCTCAGCATACTCAAGGCCTTCTTCTTCGAGCAGGTATCGCTGTACAGCAACTGGCAGTCTAGCTGGTGTCCGGGAACCTCTTGTGTGGTGGCCTGTCCCAACACATATGTAAACCTGAAGCCTCTCTTGTGTTGCTCTAGCTGTGCTCCTCAACACACTCAGTTCGTGCTTCAACACCTGAAGTGCTTCACTCACATGTAACCCATGCAAGTCTATCATTCTCTCATTCCCTCTACTGTTCCCTTGACCCATCGGGTTCCTGTTTCATTTTATTACTCATGGCAGTTTAGAACACAGATACTGAAAACAACGGTTTTGGGCCAAGGAGTAAAGAAGTCAAACCTCTGGCGGTAAATGGCTTCTTGAGCTTTCCCATGAGCAGCTTTCATCTGCATGTTATGCAACTGTCCCTTGACACTTAGCTCTTTAGCTAAGGCCTTGTTGCCAACAAGATAGGCCTGCCGTGCCTACACTCAAGTAGACGCAACATAGAATATTGAGCATACATGACTTATACACATGTTACTAAGATGAATGTCGGAAGTAATAAAACCGGTGAAAAACACATCAATTGGCCAAAAAAAAGGCTTTCTAACTTTCATCTGAAATTGCATATAAGACTCGAAACACTAATAATTCACCAAGTCATACACCCGAACTCTCAAAGATTGATAGACAGGTATGCACCAAATGGAACTTCCCAAAGACCTAGAGGCCACATAAATGAGCAAAAATATCATTTAAGTATTATTATACCTGTTCAAAGTATACATTCCGCAGACGTGCATAGTCACGTGCTTCTTCACGTAAGTCAGAATACATATGCCCTATTCAACCACAAAAATTGAGAGACAGAATTGCAACATAAGTCAAATCAGATAACAGATGTTCAAAGCAGATGTACAACAAGACAGATATAGTAATTTCTATATGCAACTAAAGTTTGTTAAAAAGGAAAAAATTTTACCAACTGCATCCCCAGTCTCAACCCAGAGAGGAGCAGGTCGAGTTTGCAGCTTATCAGAATATATACTCCTTGCACGCCCACTTTTGTAAGAAGCATGAGAATTTCTGCTTGAACCAATAGATGAGTCTGCCGAATCGTTTCGTTCATATTTCCACATACCAGAATCCTGAGATGCTAACTTCCTGACAGCAGAAACGTAATCAATCGACCCAGGCTGATGAGAAACTGATGAGCTCGACTTGAAGAAAAACATGTTATCCTTTTCAGCAGATTGGTAATGATTTCTAGTATGCTGCAAATCATCGCCACCAAACTGGGCCGGAATACCCGAGCTATTTGAGATGCTAAGGGCAGGAAAATCCATGGGAGTTAGACTAGGAGGAGTAAAAGGCTTAGGGCTAATGTTCTGATTCAAGCCACCATCCACTTGTAGCTACACCAATAAACATGGAAGTTAACAACTTACATCACTAGAATGAAAACAGCGACCTAACAGCTAAAAAAGGAAGTAAATTAAATATCTCTGGCAACCCATAACCACTCTTAAATATGTTAGGCATAGATCCTACTCTTTCATAACATTTATTGGCAGCTGCTACATTGTCTCCTATGTCAACACTATGGTCCGTAATTTCATTTACATCTAACATGCAGGAAAAAAAAAAACAAATGAACCATGGATATAAGCTAGTCTGTTCATTGAATAGGAGAATATACCTCAAGCTGAGTAAGCATCTCAACAGTCAAGTGCAAATCACACCCATTAGCAAAATAAACTTCTGCTAGACTTTCAGCAGCAAATCCAGGAAACTGAGAAGCAAGAAACTCCACAGGGTTCACTTCAATCTCCCCTGGACTATCAGTAATCATCTCGTTAACGTATCCATGCCGAGAGTTCCCAGTGAAAGGGTTTAATTCCCTGTCATTCCCAAGAAGCTGCTCAGCATTCATAATCTGCTTATCCCAAGGCTTTGGACTCAAATGCATAAAACTCGACCGTTGAGGATCTTCACCAAACGAAGAAATAGGATATCTCATCTTCTCAGACAAGCTATTACCATTCTCAAACGCGGCGTATCCTCCACTAGGAGAAGGAAACTTTTCAGTTTCATTAGCATCATACAAAGACAAGCTAGCTAATGACAAGCTCCCAGATCCATAAGAATTCTCATCTTGAGTCATTAACTTGAAATCTGGAGTTATATCATCAGGAAGTTGATGACTCCAAAACTGACGAGCTTCTTCATCTGAATGATGTGATACAGATGATTCTGATCTATCCAACACAGCTTTCCCAACAGCACTAGAGGGACCTAAAAGCCTTGATGATGATGACACATCTAAAGTACTTGTACTTGCAGATGAAGGAGAACGTAAAGTAAATGGAACAAACTCAGCCGCGTGAGGATTCAAAGCTGTTGGTTTGTTGATAGTACCACTTAGCTTTGGATCACCTGATTTCTCCGTTAGGCTCATTCTTTTCAACAAAATTGCTAATCCAACCAACAATACAATGGGAGAACACAAGGAAGACTAAAACTGACAACTTTTTTTTATCCAAAACCTGGGAAAAAAAAAAAGAGTTGGCTTTTATCACTCAATGAAATTACTCAAAATGAAACCTGCAAGAGTATTTAGCTTTTATCACTAAAATTTACTTAGAAAAGAAACCAGCACCTGACAGCAACACAAACACGTGTGTGGTGGACTCAATTCATATTACCAAACCTAAAAACAAGAAAAAAGAAAACAAAAAAAAAATACACTTTCAGTGGCTACAAATTCACTAGTCAAGGCATTGCAGCTTTATGCAAAAATTACTTAGTTTTTAGCAGACAAACACATAAAGACTCCAAATTTAAGACTTAGCTACTAAATTCCTTAATTCTAGAAAGAGAAATTGAATGGGTTTTATCCTTAAATAACTGAATTAAAAAAGAAAACAAAGATTTTGAAGTGAATCCGAAACATTTAGTGAGAAAACAAGATTAGGGATAAAACCCCAATTGGTAAAATCTGAAATCAAGATGAGATTCGTAACAAAAGAGCGAACCTTTACGGAAGAAATAGAATGGATCCATAGAAGAGAAAGAGATGAGAAGGGTAAAAAAGGAAAAGGTTTGAGGAAAACAAGATAAAGAGAGCAGAGCAGAGTGGTGAAGAAGAAGAGAGTAACCTAGGGATTCGAGCGTCGTCGTCTTCTCTTTTCTATGAATAATGAGTTTTTGGGTAAAGCTAATAGAGCACAACCACAAGTTTATTAAAACTAACACACCCAACCCTTGCGCCTCTCGAATTGACCCTTTTTTTTATATATAATAATGGTTTTGTGATTATTATTTTCCATTTAATAGTATAGCTTGTAAATTGTAATGACACTTAATCCTTATCACGAAGGAGGTGGCTCGTTAGAATTTTTTACGACGATTAAAATTGGAAAAAATACCTTTCTAACATCTTTTTTCAATTTTTATTCTATTTTTTTTCAAATTTTTGTCTTTCATTTTTATATTTTCTAACAACAATAACAAATACATTTTTCATCTAGTTAGATTCTAACTGTAGTTAACATACTCTTATCTTTATGGTAATTTTCTTTCTTTTTTTCTTTCTTTCTCTCTCTCTTTCTCTATCTCTCTCTCTCTCTCTCTTTCTCTCTCTTTCTCTCTCTCTCTCTCTCTCTCTCTCTCTCTCTCTCTCTCTCTCTCTCTCTCTCTCTCTCTCTCTCTCTCTCTCTCTCTCTCTCTCTCTCTCACTAATTCTAAGTGAATTTTTATTTTTTAATCTATTTTTTTTATTTTTGTTTTGGATATTTGTAATTTTGCTTAATTAAAGAAAAGAGTAATATTTTACACTTTAATTATAAATAAAGTTTCCATAGATTAATAGAAAAAATAATTATATTCATTATTTTTTAGTTTTAAGATATATAAAAATAATGTATGATGAATCTATGGATTTATATTAAAAGCAACAAAAATCAGGATATGTCCAAAAAAACTAAATAACGGCCATGTTTAAAGTTACAGGTCTTATATGAAGAAAATGATATTAAATTTATCATTTTAGCCTTTATTCAAGACAAACCACAAAATTTTAAAAATATGACAACTCCTTTCTCTCAAACCTAAAATATAATGAATTTCTTTGAAAATTTCACCAACTGTGCTACTTCATTACTAATATATTTTTTGAAATGTGAATATTTATATATATATATATAATATTTAAAACTAATCCTCGATTAAACAATTGAGTAGTCATGGTTATGTCTAAGTGGATAAACTATATTGGACATAACTATAGACATATTTTTGGCTCTTTTGGATATGTAGAAAATTTAAATAATTATACACCAAAACAAATCATTATATTGTTGATATTTGAATATTCTATTCTTATGGTAAAATCAAATACTTTTGCTTTTGGTAAAATAAATGTTATTTCTTTTGAATTAAGTGAATATTATTGCTGACAACCTTATACAAGATTATGATTTTTTGATAATTTTGTTCATCTCTCTAAAAACTATATAGTGTAAATGTAAAAAACTCTAAATATTGTGTATAAAAAGAATTTAAATAGATAAATCATTCAGATCATTTTGTTTTAGTAGGTTTTCGATCACTTGTTTCTTTCGTCTTTGGGAGCCATTTTATTGTTTCCACATGGTTAAGTATTAGTTGACATAGAGTGTAATGTTTAGGGTTTAGGGTATAGGGTCAAGATTTTAGTTTATTGTTTCCACATGGTTAAGTCTAATTGGATAGTTTGTCCATACTTTTTCTTTTGTTAAGTCTAAGTAGATAGTCTTGTCCAACAACAACTCAGAGCATAAACTATACTACATACTTAGGGTTAAGGGTTTAGGAAAAGATTCATTATCCAAAAAAGGTGGTAGACTATTAACCATACTACACATTTCTGAACCCAAATAAATTTCTTTGATCTGATATATAAACAACAATTACAGACCATTACAGAACTATAATTTAGACCTACAATAGTCCTTACATGAATAGCAACAACAATACAATGCTTATGGTAGTAAAATATGAAAACAGTCCATGGACCAGAGTTAACCTGGATACATCCATGTTGTCAAGGTTTGGTGAATATATTTGGTTGCTCTTTCTTGCTCTTAAACTCATGAATATGATTTTCAAATTTGGTGATACCTAGAAAGATATTAAACCAAATATATACCAACCATTTGTTGTTGGATACCAACAACAAAGCATATGTTGTTGGTATTTGAATGCTTTAATCTTATGGTAAAATTAATACTTTTGCTTTTGGTAAAATAAATATTTTTGCTTTTGAATTAAGTGGATATTATTGCTGGCAACCTTATACAAGATTAAGATTTTTTTGATAATTATGTTCATCTCTCTACAAACTATACAGTGCAAATATAAAAAAAACTTGAAATACTGTAAATAAATGGAATTTAAACACTCAGAAAAAGTTAATTAGATAAATCCTTGGATCATCTCGTTTTAATAGCTAGGTTTCAATCTCTTGTTTATTTCTTCTTTGGGAGCCATTTTATTGTTTCGCCATGGTTAAGTATTAGTGGACGTAGGATTTAATGTTTAGGGTCAAAAGTTTAGTTTATTGTTTCCTCATGATTAAGTCTAATTTGATACTTTGTCCATATTTTTACTTTTGTTAAGTCTAAGTGGATAGTCTTGTCCAACAACAACTCGGAACATTAAACAATACTACATACTTAGGGTTAAAGGTTTAGAAAAAAATTCATTGTTCAAAAAAATGGTAAAATATAAACCATACTACACATTTCCAAGCCCAAACAAATTTATTTTATCTGACATATAAACAACAATACAGAACATTGCATAACTATAATTTAGACCTACAATAGTTCTTACATGAATAGCAAAAACAACACAATGCTTATGGTAGTAAATATGAAAACAGTCCCTGGATCAGAGTTGACCTCGATATATCCATGTGGTCAACGTTTGGTGGATATACTTGGATGTTCTTTCTTGCTTTTAAAATCATGAAAATGATTCTCAAATTTGATGTTACCTAAAAAGATATTATGATTTACATTCTAATACTCTTTTTTGGGTAAGAAAAAGTATGATTTTTATCCAAAAAGATGAGGAGGATTACACTCTAATATTTATTTTTCTGTACTCATTTTATAAACTTTATTAAAAAACTTTGTCTTACCAAAAAAATATACTCAGTTTATATAACAACAGAAAAAAAAAACTGACACCAAACATTAAATAAATAAACTGACACAAAAAATTATCATTTTTAAATCCACACTGTTCCTTTTTTAAAAATAAATAAAATCTAATACCTATAAACAAAAAATCTGAGATATTACAAAAAAACTAAAATAAAATAAAAATCTGATCACTAAAAGCTAACCATTCTATTTAAAATATTATTTTCAATATAACTAGATACCTTCCCAACTCTAGTTATAACCAAACAGCTTCGCAAGGACAAAAATGTCAGAAAAACTCATCAAAACTTTAAAAAGGGTGCTAGTACAAAAAAGGGTGTTAAATACAAACAAATAGTCAAAAAGGGTGTTTTGTTGCTATTGACTCTTAAAATAGTTAGAAAAGGAGAATAAAAGGAATACTTGAATTAGTTTGTCAAACTAAATTATTTTCTTATTCAATTTCTAAATAAAGGAAGCAAAATTATAGTATATCATGTTCCATTGTGAGTCCAAAATGAGATTTATTGAAATTGTGTTTTTATGTGTTTTCGAGAAATATTGATTTTGGAATATTTTTTACTCTGAGAAAAAGTCTTGGACAAAATTTCCGTATAACTTAGACTAAACCTATAAAATATATGTGATAAATATTAGAATAATTATTATAACTGAGAAGAAAATAAAGTAATAAATGAGTTAAAAATAAATGAAAATAATTTAGAATGATAAAAATATAATATTTTAATATTTAAAAATTAAACTTAAACAAATTACAAAATTATTGTTACAGAATGTTACAATTTTATAGATTACATTTGTTTTGGCTTTTGGTAAGGCTTTTACAGATTACATTAATCAACTGAAGAAAACTATTTTTCACAACTTTAGGAGACTACGGTCTATTTCCACACGAGAACTATCTTATACGATCCAATACACACTAGAACTATGCTTCTTTCTATATATACCCGAAACATAAGTTAAATTCCTTAATGCACACAGAATAAAAGTTTTAATCCTAAATCCACACAGATTCGGATTTCATTGGTTTACCAACTAAACCCGAGACGAAACCGATACTAACCCGAGTAACTCTAAACCAGAGACATACAAAGATCCGACTAGAGATCTGAAACCCGACTCGAACAAAATCCCCAAATCATCAAACGGTAACTAATTGAAGAACCCTAAAAATCCCAGAATTCGAAATCTAGAGTAAGTCTCTCTTCTTGTCTGCAATTTGTTACTCATATTTCTTAAATATTATAGGCAGAAGCTTGATTTCACAATTGATTGATTTCTTGAAGCTCAATTTGATTGATTTCTTGAAGCTCAATTTGATTGATTTCTTGAAGCTCAATTTGATTGATTTCTTGAAGCTCAATTTGATTAATTTCCTGAAGCTCTGATCGATTTGTGGGCTATTCTTTAGGTTGAACTTCGAGAGTGACGATGAGCAATATATCGGGAGCTTCAAGCGGATCATCAAGTGCCCGTCAAGGTCGAGTTGTGGGTGTGCCAAGGGTATGTTGGTGTGGAGCATAAATCGTGGTCAAGATTTCAAAATCAGAGACCAATCCTTACCGTCGATACTTCCGGTGTGTTTATGCTGCATCAAACAAGGTATATTAATGATTTTGTGATGTGTTATAGTTATAGGTTCATATTCATTCCTATTCTTGTTAATTATGTAACTGTTGGGTTTAATTATGTAGCTTATGGATGATAACCACATCTTCAAATGGGTTGATGAAGCCTTGTTGAATGAGGTGGATTCATTGACTTCCAAAGCTGAGAAACTTGAGCAAATGGTGAAAGAGAATGAGATTGTCTTTGATGGTGCAGAGTATGAGAAGATTGTCTATGAAAAGGTAGTAATGAAGGTTGAGAAAGAGGTTTTTGAGAGGGTAGAGGATGTGTTAGTGGAAGCCAAAGCAAGTGTGAAGAAAATGATGATTCTAGTAATCATCGGATGTATGATAATGGTGGGGTTCATGAAACTCATATGATAATTGTTGTGTTCGGATGTATTTTGTAATGGATCTTTATTTGGTATCTTCTAATGGATCATCTTTGTTTGTTTGCTATAATGATTGTAATGGTTAATGGTTATCTTTGGTATCTTGTTATGTAATAGATTGTTTGTTATTTGTGTGTGTTTGAATGTGTGTTTAGATCATATGGCTACGATTGATAAAAGAGACAAGAGACAAGAGACAAGAGACAAGAGACAAGAGACAAGAGACAAGAGACAAAGAGACAAAGAGACAAAGAGATTGATATGATTCAGTGTCTTACAATCTGGTTCCTTAAAAGGACCAAAATAACTTGTTCTTTATCAAATACCAAAACCAAAATGCTCCGTCATAATGTCCAAGATTTAGAACCCAAAAAACCAACCTAAATCTTGTTCCATCTACCTAGTTTAAAAACCAACATAACCTACCTAGTCCCTGTTAAAAACCAACCCTAAAATAGATCATCTTCTTCTATCTTCGACTCCTTCAATCTTCTAGTTCCAAACAACTGAACCATCTTCTACACGAGTACTGCTCTCCACTTGACTGACACTTCCTTGAGAAGGTTCTCCATGGGCCTTTGATAAACAACATAAGACAAACCATAAGAAGCAATACACAAACCATGTTTTTGATTAAAAGAACATAAGACAAACCTGTGATGTTTTTTTCTTCTTATGAAACCTAGAGTTATGATTAGCTTCCCCACAGACTCCACAATGCATAATCCTTTTCTTCTCCGTCGGTTGCTTCTTCACAGGGGATTCATTTTTCCCTTTCTTCCTTTTCTTGTCTATCTTGCTTTCCTTTTCTTGCCATGCTCTGTTGGCTCATCTTCATCATCATCATCAGGGACTTCATGCACCAAAGGAGCATCTCTTCTTGGCCATAATTCCATCAGTGTAGGTTCTTCTCCATTGTGTTGTCCTAAACCAGTGACAAACGAAATTTTCTGGATCAAGGGTCTTCTTAAGTATCACTCCACATGCATGCTCACAGGGAATTCCACAAATATCCCACTTCCTACAACTGCATGTTCTCTTTTCCAAGTTCACACGGAATGGTTCACCATGTAGAGAAGATTCCCACCATCCATTAGTACTTCTTGTCACAGTACAGACTGAAGCATCCTCATGCTCAGCTTCAAGAAATTCCTTCACATATGGAGTACAAATACATGAGTGATCATGAGACTTAGCTGACCTTTCAGCAATTCTTGCCATTGCAAGTCTTCGGATTGTCTCAAGCATTGGCATAAAAGGCTTCTCCCTTTCTTTGACAATTGAAGCGTTAAATGACTCTACTGAATTATTCTCTACATCTTCACAAAAGTTTCCGACTTTGTGGAAAGCTCTAACCCAAGTCATGCGTTTTATCTTCATCACATCATTATAAACACCAATATCCTTCTCTCTTATCCTCTCCAGATGTTCACGATACTCTGCTTCATTATAACTCCAAGCCAAATTCCAGAGAAAAGGCTTTATCCATGGTTTCCTCCCATGATTTGCCTTGATGTTTCCATATATGTGTCTGACACACATCCGATGCTCTATCTTAGGCAACTCCATCTGAACTGCCTTGATTAACCCCTGAAATACAAGAAAAAAACATAAATAAACCATTCAGACGCAAAACTGACCAAAAATAAAAACCTAGTCCAAGACAAAGGAAAATAATTACTTTTGAGCGATCAGATACTACAATGAATCCTTCACCATCGCCTAGTCCCAGATCAGCCTTCACATTCTTCATGAACCACACCAAATTATCGATGTTTTCAACTTTTACAACTGACCATGCCACTGGATATATTGCATTATCAGCATCTCTACCTAAAGCAATCAACAACTGACCTTTAGTTTTCGATCTTAAGAAGCTACCATCTACACCAATTAGTGGCCTACAAGTGTCTATCCAAGTTTTTCTTAGATTCTCAAAGCAGACATAAAATCGACTAAAGACATCTTCACCAGCATCATTTTTGATCGTGCCAATCAAAACAGTAGACCGCGGATTTTTATACTCAATCTCAGCTCCATAATCTCTTAGACAAGAAAACTGCTACATAGGCTCATTACCAGTTATAGCACAATAAATACGCCACTTACAACCCTTACCTAGACATTTATACTCAAGCCTAGTTTTATCGTACCTATTCCTCGATATATTCCGACCTGTTCTTAGTGCATAGTCGAGTACAACCTCTTTGAACGCTACTTTATTGTAGAACTTTTGATTGTTATACAACATTCCATCTCCGCGCCTGATATTAGATCTTGCTGCAACATTGGCTTCTTCATCCTCATTGTTACTCTCAGGATATACATTGTGACGCACAGAAGGTTCATCTCTGAAGTTAGCAACTGCTTCCTCGACTTGAAAGGCATAGCGGTCATCTCGTTCTTGATCAGGACCTGGTTCGTCATCAATCGGAGCAACAAAATCTTGTACAACTAACGCCATAGCTCAACGTCTTCAGTATCAGAGTCGTGATTTCACTCCTCTCAAGTTGATTTTTGATTTGATGGTATCAAGAGCTTTGATTTCACGTTTCTGGGTTTCTAGGGTTTCGAGAGAGAGTTGGGTTTTTCTATTTAGGGATTTGGGGATTTCGGGTTAAATGTTTCTAATCAGATCTATTTGGTTTAGTTTAGATAAAATCGGGTTGAAATAAGGTTAAATCCAGTTAACTGTACAAGTTAAGTGGTTAAGCGGTTTTTTGTTTTTATTAAACCATTAAAAACCAGAGATTAGGGATATATAAGTTTCGAACTATGAATCTGTGTGGATTTAGGATTCGAATTTTTATTCTGTGTGCATTAAGGAATTTAACTTATGTTTCAGGTATATATAGAAAGAAGCATAGTTCTGGTGTGTATTTGATCGTATACGATAATTTTCGTGTGGAAATAGTTCTAGCTACCAGTGAGCACCCACGTCCTCTCTCGGGACCATGGGCCCCACCCCTGTCCGACGGCCGGTCCATTATTTTTTAGAGGGTCTAAAGACTTGTTATTATCCCTACAAATCACCACATGATCTTTCCCCGTGTTTTGGCCTCACTCACACGGTACCGAGAATCACTTTCCGATAGGTCACCCATTCTAGTACTACTCCAGCCCAAGCACGCTTAACTATGGAGTTCTCTCAGGATGGTTGACAGAAAAGATAAGTGCACTTTGATGATATAGGTATCCAAATCAAATCTCTTAAACTTTCCTCATGCACCACTATATATACCAGAAACCAGGATATTACAAAAATTTCAATAGTACTTTTCTATTGTATCATACTTTTACTTTTCTGTTATTTAGCTTTATATAAACTTAAAATTTTACTTCAAATAATTATGTTATTTGAAGTCTATAAATAATAGATAAAAATATTATTTCATAAACAATAACTCAACAATTTTATTTTATAATTACTTCAATATTATTAATATATTTAATTTTATATTTTTTTACCAATTAAACATTTATTTTGTACCGCAAAATAATATGTTCACCAATCAAACAATATTATGCACCACTTATTTTACAAAAACCACATTTTTTTCTGTATAATATATGTTTCCGCATATACTCTTGTTGAATGTATCACATTTACAGTCCGTCCGTTTTTTCTACATTACCAATTATGTTGTCACCATTCGAACCCTTAAATATTGTCCTGGCGAATAAATTTATAGACTTATTATGGCAAATAAAACATACCTAGGAATTATAAAGAACCCTCTATATTTTTCGTCCACATTAATTCCAAGTGTTTGTTCAATAAAGTGAGTGTACATATCAAATATTTACGTACATTTCTTTCACTGTATAAAAACTCTTGGAGATGGTATTTTGTGATGTTTGTATGTTTATGGAGCTAAATATTTGCATCTGTCATCATTTCTAGAGTACAAAATAATACATAATGTATTTTCTGGAGGTACATAAAACATAATGTATTTTCTGGAGATACATAAAACATTAAGCCAAAACTCGTGTATATTAGGTACCAATGATCAAACAATATGTATAAACCATGTCAAATTGCATATAGCCAAAACATAGAAGTTCACATACAATTACTATTCTTTTTATAAATCAGAGACCTTCTTGATCTTGTGCTACTATAACCGGCAGGCCTTGCCCTGGCCTAAAAGTCCTAAACCCATAAATTAATGGCTTTAAGCGCCAGAATATATAATTAGGGCATAATATTTTATTAGTGGTTGGAATTTTTCATGCGGGCATGAACAGGTGAGTTCTGAAAATCTATAGATCACCATTCTAAAATATTTTTAAGTTTTATTATGCAAAATAAAATTGTTATTGAATTTAGGCGTCACTAGAATGAGTTTGGGCCGGTCCTCACAACAGGTACATGCGCTACATCAAGAGCACTGAAAGCATTCCTAATTTCCCACCAGCTAGATAAGGTAGGGAGTCTCTTTCAAAATTTAATAATATTATTTTAATTTTAGTTTATTTAAATTATTTAATTTAAATAACAAATAAAAAAGAAACTAATGAATGTTTTACATATGTGTAGAGACTTTTATATCGGTTTAAAAAAAACGTTTCTCCTTCTTTCTCAATATTTTTACATTTTTAATTTAGACAAAATATCTACTTTAAATACTTGTTTGTGAAAATATTTTTGGTCCATTGATTGTTTAGGGTTTAAAAAGGTTTTTACACTAGATTTGAGGTTTGAATCCCAGATAACAAAGTTTATTGCAGATGAAAGAATGCAAAGGTTTTCAAAAGTTTGAGAATGCTGCAAATAGAATCGCCTGTTGTGGTCTCACATATTGCGGAAAGAGCTTGTCAATCATAGAGATATCGTATATGCAGAATCGTCTATCATAGATCCGAGTATTGTAGAGATAGCATGTTCATCATGGAAATGTCGTACATGTAGAGCTGTCTATCGAGAAAATGTACATCGTGAAATTATTATTTGTAAAAGTTATTCATCACAATCGCATCTACTGCCAGATTATCAAGTAATCATCATATTAAATTTAGATCATATATCTCTAATTAATAATAATATAATAGACAAACAAAAAAATATTCGGATGGTGTTTTCTGACAAATCCATTATAATCATATCCTTATCTTGAATCTATTTTCACACGGTTGAAAATATATGTAAGTTCTTGCACTGTTTGTGGGTGTATATAATATACAAACATTCGTTCCATTGCTTTAATATAAAGACATCATAAAACTTTTGTCAAATAGTTAGATATTTAATATAATATCATGTTGCATATCAAACCTTTAATATAACTAGTGAATGAGCCGCATTTCATGTGGCATTTATATTATCATTTATTAATATTATTATAGTTACTCATTACAAGAATATTGATTATTCATAGCACTAAAAAATAGCAGTTGGTGTGGTTATGGTATAATAGACTTAACCCTGTATTTTTGATAGCGTTTGTAAATATTGAAACGCTATGTATTGTTTTTATTATTAAAAAAAATCAAGAGAAGTGATTTTTTCGTGTATACGTTTTAATAACACCACTTTCTATTGTATATATACCGAATAAACGCTACGTATAAATTAACCGCAAAAATATTAAAATAAACCGCGCTAAATTAAATTTTAGATTTTCCTCCAAAGGAAAATTAATTGTTTTTCTTCCTTCACTCTTAACTAAGGAATGTTGTTTTGCCTCCTTCCTCACTCTTGTACTCTCTTCCTCTGTAACTCCATCGACATTCAACTCTCAGATCCATAAAAGTTTTGCCTCACCTCGATTTTTCATCTTCTACTAGGTCACTCAAGGTTGCCTCTGACCGTTGTCTCTCACATACACCTCTCACCGTCGCCTCTCACTCTTGACGTCGCCTCTCAGTCTCGCTCGCTTCTCACGGTCACCTTTACCAGTCGCCTCTTACTCCTAATCTCACTCTCGCCTCATTAACTCTCGATTTCAAGCTCAGACAGTGTAAGGTTTGTTGTCTTCTTTCATAATCGAAAGACATTGATAGATTTAGGGTTTTTTAATTCCTAACTGAATAGTTTGCTACTTTACAGGAAGAATTCAATTCAAAGGCTTTGTTTACAGTTAAAGGTATGTCAAATTGAACTCCAGATTTGTGCTTTGGATTTGTTTGTTAATGGTTCACCATAACACATCTCAAGACAAATAGACAATCTCAAAAACTTACCAATTTATTGAATTTATCAGAATACGGTGTAACAGTTAATGTCACAAAGCGGTTTTGGCTTGCCGAAGAAGAAGCTCTACTTCTCGAGCATTCCCTTAAGCTGATTTTGCTGTTGATGCTCTCCTCTTCACTCTCCTCCTTTACAATGATGTCCTCTCTGCACTTGTCTTTAACGCTCTTCGTTTCTTCACTTTCCTCGGCTTCACTACTCTCTTCTCCACTGCTCGGATCTGTCGACAGAGAATTTACATCGGTACCTTCTGAACACTCTACAAGCCTTGTGTTACTGTTGGTTTCTTCTGCAGAGCACAAACATAGAACATGTTTTCCCTCGGTTCTAACCAGTTTAAACCTGAAAAAACTTCTAGCTTTTAACTTATTTGCATAGCAGAAACTTTTCCAGCCTGGTGAGATAACAGTAACGTAGTTTGACTTATGGTATTTCAAATTAGATTAAGTTTTAGAAACTGAAAATATAAGCATATACTCTAGATTTGTGTTTCGGATTTGGTTGTTAATGTTTTGATTATAGTTTTGATTTATTGGCCCCTCAATTCAAATTATGTTTGAAGTTGTTTGTTTGTTTGAGTTAATCTCATTGCTTGTAGAGTTCTATGTCCTTTTGTTCCTTTACCCGAGAGTGTTAACATATAACGAACGGTGTTCTTTCCAATTATTTCAAGATAATTTATGATGTGTTATTACTACTGTATGCTTCTATATCGTGTTCAACCCTCTATGAGTTTCAGTTTCATGGTACTAGGCGTATTTGAGCATTGTCATATATTGATCTGTTTTGATTAGAGTTTTCATTTAGTAGTCTGTTTTGCTTTATTGATCTGTTTTGATATATTGATCTGTTTTGATTTCTCCAGCTAGAGAAATGGATGCCGACGGAGATGTAGAGGGAGCTACATTTGGTTAACTGATGTGATGATTCAGTTTCTGATTACTGTGTTACATCGTTTCTTGCTATATTTGCTGGGATTCAGACCATTGTTTTGGTTCCTATTGAATATTGATATTGGTGTTGCTGAGTTATGCGCTACTACATTTTTTCCCGAGACTGAATAATCAATGTTTGTCTATAAGATCATTATTTTTGAGTAATTTTCTCTCTGTTCGGGCAGTTGATATAGCTGAAAATATTGAAAACAAAATATAAGCTGATCTTGGGGTTCTCTGTGGGTTGAATCGAGGAAGTAGTGAAGTAAATGTGACTTAAGTATTGAATGTGTTTTTTTTTGTTAATTAATATTACTGTTCAAAATCAATAAAGAATATCACCATTATGCAAATGCAACCAAAAATTAAAATTATAAAAACAAAAAACTAGAATTATAATTTTGTTAGTTATATTAACAATATAAATATAATTAATTTTCCTGAATTAATAAATAACTGATTTAAATATAGAGATTCACATTTGTAAGATTTTTTTTAATCATCAATGAAAGAAAAAACAATTTTTAAGAAAACAATATACCAAATTATTGTTTCATACTATAGATATAAAATAGAATAAAAACTATTAAAAATACAAAATAAAAAGAAAAGTCAATGAGTTATTGATTTATAGTTTAGGACACAGAGTTTGAGGTTTAGGATATAGGATTTAGGGTTTAGGGTTTGAGGTTTAGGGTATGGGGTTTGCAATATTTTTTTTTTATAATTCTGTTAACAATAGAATATAAAAAAGGATTAATGAGTATTCGAAGTAAATTTATATTTAATTATTTTCTAATTTCTAAACTCTAATCCTAAATCTTAAAACTTAAATCACAAGCCTAAAATTGAACTATGCCTTACACTTTACACCTAAACATAAAAACTAAATCAAAAACTATAACCAAGATATAATGATTTTTCAACTGAATTTAATTATAAGTGAGATACACTATGTTGTAAAAAACTATTTTTAGGATATATTATAGTTTGTCATCCATTAATTTACTAAATATTGGAAAATTAATATACTCATTAAAAACAAAAAAATAATGAAAATAAAGAAGACTACCTTTCTGATTGGCTAATCTATAGTTGCAAGGATTACACTTCTTTTAATATCTATCGTTGATTAGATAAAAATATAACGGACACACACTTGCTATGCTTGATCTTATTCTTTTATGCCTCCTTCTTTCTTTTTTTCTTCTCACGCTCTTTTTTTTTTTTTTTTTTGTCATCGCCTCTTTTCTTCCTCCTTTGCACACTCTCAAAATAATCTTATTTTTTATTTACATAGAACTGATAAAATCCATCTATGGAACCTGCAGATTCTTCATCACCACCGGATTTTGAAATTGGGTCAGTTTCTTTTAGATCTACAGAACTTGCTGTTAATTTCGTTTATATATCTGCAACCTCTCCTCTTCTCTCGGAAGGTCTGTAATCAAATTTCTCTCTTTTGATTTTACAGGAACATATGAATTTGTCTTGAATGATACGATCTTTGGGCTGATAGCTTTGATTTAGGGTTTTTCGCAATCTGGGATTTTGAATTAGTTGCTTCAGTCGTTGAAATAGGGTTTTCTGATTACAATGAGGAAGCTGCAAATGATGCTCTGATTTACAGTTACAAGGATGCTCTAGTTATGGATTGTGTTTGTTATTATGCTGAGTATTAGCGATGGAGGCATGTCATTTCAAATTTTCTGAGTTTTCTCAATGTAAGTGAGTTTTGTAATATCCTCAAATTCAGTTATGAGATAGCAAAGATCTGGGTTTTTTTTATTAGTAGATTTCGTGTTTTTGTTCTTGTGTTTATGATAATCTATGTTCATTTTTATAGATTTGAGATAAGAGAAAGCTCTCTTGCTCTCACAAGTTTAATGCACATGAAGATTACATTTCTGGGATGACCTCTGCATCTGATTCAATGAAGCTAGTGGCAACAAGGTTTAAATTTTTGCATTAGGAAGCTTGTTATACCGAAGAGTCTTTAAATACAAGAGTTGTTAGAACTTATTTTTAAATTTTGTATTTTTTACTTTGTAAGATATAAGATATGAAAAAAATATTTATTTTTTCTTTTTAATATGAAAAATGAACCCGAATCCAAAAATTAATATCAATATTCATAATATTATATTATTACCCAATACTATTCATAAAACAGAAAATAAAACCAAAACAAATATTGCATAATAAAAGTGCTATTTTAATAGGATATATTGCCTAATATAATTGCCATTTTAGTAGAATATATTTCATAATACAATTGTTATTTTAATTGATGAAATTGCATGTTACAAATGCTATTGAAATAGTACAAATAACAGTTCAAAAACGCTGAAAGTATATAACTAATAACAAAATATACTCGCTATTAAATGTGAAAACATTACATTATGAACATGCTATGATATCTAACAATATAATAGCAAAACCAAAAACTGCTATGTTTAATCCCTGCTACGATAGCGCATCAAAACTGATATCGTATCTTTAAATAGCGTTGTACAGGCGCTAAGAATACTCAATATTCTTGTAGTGACTGAAATAACTTTACTAATAAAAGGTTTTAGTTTTATATGTATTTTGTAAATACAATTTATCGATAACATATATATAATATTACATTATACTGATCAAAAGCCAATTTCTAAAATATATTTTGAATTCATAAATTTGTTGGCGTTTAAATCACTTCATCCAAAAATACCATACAACTGACTATATTGGATACTCATAACTACACAGACTCAACGAATATAACCATCTATAAATTCATTCTCTAAATCTATATTCCTATGTAAGTCTCAAATATCACATATAATGACAAAACTCTCACAATGATTGAAAAGTTATGTAAGAGAACAACCAATGCTTATACTTCTCTTTTCAGAAATTGAGTTGAATGTATTAGATATTGATCTATATTGATCAACATATGATATATTTTCAAAATATACACATTCTGTTTCTCTCTTGTTTTATATTTTTTTTTTCACCAACATGATAAAATTGAACAATACATCATATTACATAGATCACCAACAACATTGTACTTTTTCCATAAACACCTTGTATGTTTCTAAGTTCCACGCGTACTATCTCTATTTCTCTCGTTATTGCAAAATATTGAACCATAGATAATATGTTTTCCGGTTTTTTAAACATAATATTTATTATCTTCATCATGTTTCTCTTTTGTCCGTATTTTCAATGTATGGTCAATGACTTAATCGCTGTATACTTTTGTATGACTAAACCCAAATTTTCTTTCAAAGATTGGCTTGAACATGTTAGCGTTTTGGAAACAGACAACATATCTCTCATAATATGCATTCTTATATGGCCTTCAAATTTTTAAAGTTGGTCATCCAAGCTTCTAGAAGCTTCCATGAGTATTCTACTATTGAATGATTCATCGTTCGCTCGAACACGGATTTATGATAATTAAAATGAATTTTTGTTTTCATCTAACCTATTTAAATATATTTTTATAAAATGAAAATATGAAACTCAGAAATTTATTTTTAGATTTATATACAGTTATTTGAAATAATCGTTATTTGTTACTTTAAATTTTAAATCAAAATATTTTTGAAATAATGTATACACAATTTAATCTATTATTTATAAACATGAAACTCTTTAATTTAAGTTCATAGCTTATAATAACAATTATTAATACTTCGATATTTATTAAGATTATTATAAAACTATATAAAAAATCTATTATTTAGGGAACTCTTTAAATTCATAAATTATAATAACAATTATTATTAGTTTAATTTATTTTTAATTATTTTCTAAATTGTATGAATAAATCTAATAAGAGTAAGATTATTTAATTAGAGTGTTTTAAATCATTTTTCTAAAATATGAATTTTCAAATTCTTTGAAAATTATTATATTAAATAATGTTAATTATTATGAGAATTAAAGTGTTTGTGAGATGATTAGAGAAATATGTAATAAATTGAGTAATGATGATGTGTCAAAGTTTTAGAGTATGAGAATGCTCATGTGGCTTCATGAGAAGAGAGGAACATATTACTTTATATATATATATAGATAGATATCATGTTGCATATCATTTTAAACACAAATAATTAGAAATATCATGACACTTTCTTTTAGGCTTATGTTTTTTTTCTGAGTTTTCTGAGTCTTATTTCTCATGTAAAATGTCTCATAAACGGGTGACTGCTTTCAACTCATATGATTAAGTGTTTAACATGAACTTTGGTTTCCATAAATTTGATGTCGAACAATAAGAAATACATTTTCCCGATTTGAAGTAATATATAAGTTGTTTGTCAAGATATTTTGGATAATATTGCAACATAGAATATATGCATGCTTTCACAGTGTTTGTATTTCCTAATAACATAAACTTTATAATCTCTTCTTCATCATCAATTTTTTTTATTCCGTGAACCTAACTAAGTGTATAAACATAGGAAAAATTCTTGAAAATGGACCCTTTGAAATTTTTATTGTCAAACATAAACCTTTTATGTTCTAGTTTTACATCATATATAGGATCTTTGTTTGAAATTAAAATGATCAAATGGTCCATGTCAAGAATTGACCCCTAAACACTATAAGAAATATGAAAGAAAAATAAATCTAGAAGAAATGATTGCATAAAAGTTAAATAACTTAGATTCTCATGACCGTTTTTTTTTGAGATCTAAGAATCTTTAGAGAAGTTAGTGTTGGATAAGCTTCAATAGCTTAAAACCCAAGATGTCTTTAACAAGTCGGTTAAAGATAATATAAGTTTAAAGAAAATTATCTAATTGTATTAGAATAGGAAAAATAAGTTTTCTACTAGCAATAGGAATATGAATAGTAAAAGAGGTGTTATCATCCCTATAAATACCAAAGTTGAGTTATGACTTTGATAGCAAGAACATTAAGAGCTTTTGAGTGTTTGGTTTTAAGAGAGTTTCTAAACATTAATAAAGAGTTATTTTTTATTTAAAAGCTAAGTGTATTTGAGATCTTTTATTTGGTATCAGAGCAAACCTAGTTTCGATCCAACCTAAGTAGAGGCGAAAACAAAGAGTATTTCCGAGCCATGGGAGATACTGAAAATCCAACAAAGACAAAGAACCATGTACCATCATTGGTACAGTGTCCAACATTAAACTCATCAAACTACACGGTGTGGGCCATGAGGATGAAAGTCTTGATGAAGATATACAAGGTGTGGGACACCATTGAACCTGGATCGGATGATTTCAATAAGAAACAATGTCGCGATAAGACTGTTGTTTCAAGCAATCCCCGGCTTATCTTGCAAGTTGGCGAACAAGAATTTTCAAAGGGAATATAGGACGGAATAAAATCAAGACATCTAGGAGCTGACCGTGTTAAGGAAGCAAGACTTCAAACTTTGATGTCCGAATTCGAAAGAATTAAGATGAAGGATTTAGACACCATCGATATCTTTGCAGGAAAGTTTTCAGAGTTAGCATCTAAATCGGCTTCACTTGGACAAACAATTGTGGAATCCAAGTTTGTAAATAAATTTCTCAGTTGTTTACCAAGGAGCAAGTACATCCAAATCATAGCCTCTCTCGAGCAAGTTTTGGACTTGAACAAAACAAGTTTTGAAGATATAATTGGAAGACTAAAAGCATACAAAGAAAGAATTCTTGATGAAGAGAATAGCTGAGACACACAAGGTGAGCTTTTATATGCGAATACATATCACCAAAACTTTGCGACATCATGAAGTAGAGGACAAGGATTTAGAAGACGATGCAGAGGAAGGTTTAACTCACAAGACAGAACGGAAAATCAAACCGATCAGAATCAAGCAAAAGACAAGGAGGATAGATCGAAAATAATTTGTTATCTATTTGATAATCCTGGACACTTCGCCTAGTCATGTCCCGAGAGAATCCAGATAATTGTAGAAGCAAATAAAGCGGAGACGGAAGAATCTGATCTAGTGCTTTATATGCATGAGATTATGTTTCTTAATGAAGAAAATCTAATGCCAAAGAAATACGAGAATAAAAGAGAAGAAGGAATTCATTACTTAGACAATGGTGCAAGCAGTCATATGACTGGAGTAAAATCATTCTTCTCAGAACTGAATGAAAACATCAAAGGTAAAGTGAAGTTTGGAGATGAATCTTGTGTTAACATTGAAGGAAAAGGATCAATCTTTTTCAAGGAAAAACAGGAGAACAGAGACTTCTAACGGACATCTATTTCATTCCGGAGTTAAAGAGCAATATACTAAGTTTAGGACAAGCTACCGAGCAATATATGGTTGTGATGTTAGAATGAGATATGATTATCTAACACTACATGATCCTAGCAGAAGGCTCTTAATAAAGTTAATGAGATCTCCTAATAGACTTTACAAGATCAATCTCAAGATCGGAAAAACAATTTGCTTACACTCAAATGTTGAATAAGATCAAATCGAAGTGGGGCATGTATCCGGAGAAGAACAATGTGCGGATATACTAACAAAAGCCCTAGCAAGAATCGATTTTAAGAATATGAGAAGTTTGATTGAAGTTCAAGACCTCTTGAAGACTAATTTGAAGCTTAAGGGGGTGAATGTTGGATAAACTTCAATAGCTTAAAGTCCAAGATGTCTTTAACAAGTCGGTTAGAGATAAAATTTGTTTAAAATGAATTTATCTAATTGTATTAGAATAGAAAAAAAAAGTTTTCTGTTAGCAATAGGAATATGAATAGCAAAGGAGGTGCTATCATCCCTATAAATATCAAAGTTGAGTTGTGACTTTGATATCAAGAACATTAAGATCTTTTGAATGTTTAATATTGATAGAGTTTCTAAAAAGTAATAAAAAGAGTTATTTTTATTTAAAATTTATTTAAAAATTAAGTGTGTTTGAGATCCTTTAATTAAAACTGTTTTAAGATAGTAAATGAAGTGGCTATCAATATAATATTTCCTACACTCCAGAAAAATGCTTTCTAAAGTATTATCGAAGTGATTGATATTGTGTGAGTTTTCTCAGTGGACGTAATGTATTTGGTTAATGGAAAGAAAGCGGGTAGAGATTTTCGTTATCAAAAGTACTAACAATGATCTTTCCAGTTGTACTAAAGAAGTCGACTTTTTGTGAGATGAATTGGGTTTCAAAATTATACCTCGAAAAAACATGTATAATACCCATTTTATTTGATATAAAAGGATCAACATAGTGTTTTTGGAAAACCAAACTTTTCGAAAACAGTTCATATCAGATGTTACTTCGGTGTTGCCATCCGATGTTAGCTATATTTTGTGTGAAATTTAGGACTGTTTATATCAAACCACTTGCATCCCATATGGAGTCGATATGAACTCTTGTTTTCCACAAAAATCTCCTTTGAAACAGTTGTTCCTTGAACTCATGTTTTCCTTTAAAATCTCTTTTGAATCTTTTAACTGCTCCTTTGGGTTTCACCTCTTTTATTTTTTCTTTTTTTTTAATGTCAAATCTATTATATTACTCTCTATGTTTCATCTTATTTGTACTTTAAACATCTTACACACTAACTAAAAAAATAATGAATTTGACTCATATATCCCTCATTAATACATTCTATATGTTTTTTCCATTGGACATTAAATAAAATAATAAGAGTAATGATATAAGTTCTGTCAAAGTATGCATTGCAAATACAAAATAATATTTAAAATAAATCAAAATTTAAACTCTAAAACTATAAATAAAATGAAATGAAACTGAGGGAATAGACATTAGATAAATAAGAGTTTCACCTCTTATGCTTATGATTTAGTGTCATCATCTATGTTTCTAAGCTCTAATTAATCTCAATTTGCTTTAATGACCTCCAGTAAATTAAACACACAAATAGAATAAAAACTAAAAAGACACGAATGCAACCTAGGACTCTTAAATACAACTAATATGCAAGTGAACATATAAATAGAATAAAAATACACAAATGCAACCTAGGACTCTTAAACTGCAACTACTGTAAGGAAGTGAAATCGGAATTAAGCACAACAAAATTACTACAAAACCAACGGAATAACATGTTTTAAACGGTAATAAAAGTCCAGAATGTCATTGCCAATAAATTATTAAAATTGAATGGTTATATTTTGAGTGGCCGTTAATCTAAGATCAATGCAATTGTAAATATATTTCTTTGAATTTATTAATTTGGACCAACTTTGGATATTACGTTATATATTTAATAGAATTATTTTTCAAATTTTGATAATGATATGATAAGTGATTTCACTATTTTAAAAGCCAATTAAGATAGTGTGATAGTTTATATCTTACACATGAGTAAATCCTCGGTTCCTTCGATTCTAAGCTTTCCATATATTTCAAACTGACGTGTCACACTTTAAAAATATATCATCCATCATTAAATTTAAAAACATGGTGATTTGGGAACAATTTAACTATTTTATCAACCAGTATCATGTCCCGTCCTATGAACAATCAAAATTAAATTTTATATTATTTAAGTAACATAAAAATAAAATATTATGACCTAACCAAAAATTTATTTATCTATAATTTCTTTAGAAATATTTTTATTATATTATTATATGTTTAAGATAATAAGTAAATAATTTTGTTGAATTTATATTTTAGTGAATGAAATAATAAAAACCAGTTTTGTGATGTAAGAATAATACAAAAAACAAATATTTATATACACAAAGAAAACAAATATATATTTTGAATATTAATTTAGAGCTTTCTAATGATCAAAGCAAATATCAGTAAACAAAAGTTAGACTTTTTTTTTTTTTGGTTCAAAACAAAAATTAGACATACATGAGAATATTTAATTTAGATGTAGAGATGCCATGGATAACAATATAAGGTTATATTTGTTGAGCGTTCACTCATTTTGTTATTGAATCTGATAAAAATAGCCTAGAAACTATGTAGTTTCCATGACAAAGATACAAAGTTTGAATTTTCAGTGTAAAATATTTTAAAAAAAAATTTACTGAAAAGGGGAAAGAATGAGAAATGATTAAAAAAAAGATAAAGCAATTTATTATTTTTAAATGGTTATAAAATTTGAACAATCATGTAATTATGATGTGGTGCGTGAGAAAATTTACGGATTTGTTTTAAAAATGAGTTGGTTTATATGATTTTTTTGCTTTTCAAATTTAAATTCTTGAATCTTCAATGAAAAATATTAAAAAGGGAAAAAATTGCTGGAAAGAGGAGAGAATGAGAAATGGATTTTGGAAAAAGATAAAGCAGTTTATTATTTTAGATGGTTACAAAATTTTAACAATCATGTAATCATGATGTGATGTGTGAGAAAATTCAGGAATTTGTTTTTAAAATAAGTTGGTTCACATTATCTCCTTTGCTTTTCAAATTTAAATTCTTGAATCTTCAATGGAAAATATGAAAAAAGAAAAAAAAAATTACTTGAAAGGGGAGAGAATGAGAAATGGATTTTAAAAGATAATAAAACAGTTTTTAGATGGTTGCAAATTTTGAACAATCATGGTGTGCTGTGAGAAAAATTAGGAATTTTTTTTAAAAATAAGTTGGTTTTTTGCTCTTTTTTTAACAACTGCATTTCATTTATTAATAGCTTGAAATGTGATATTCATGGAGGATGTTGTTTATACAGACGGAACATAATAATGAAATACAAACTCTTGATTATTTGCAATGGGTTCTTTTTGCCAATTGATCAGCTGCATGATTCCTCTCTCGTAGACCCAAACTACTTCCGAAGATGTGAATTTCTGTTGCCAGATATTGATTTCTCGTACCCAATTGTGAAGTTTGAAATTGAGGGACTCTCCTTTTAATAGTAATGGCACCGTCTTGTTATCTCCTTGAAAAATGATATGACGATATCATTTTATCCATGGTTGGTTCATAGATATAAGGAGACTTTGTAGTTCTGCTTCTAGGACAGATTGACATGCCTTTCCTTCACTTTTCCCAGCAGCTAAATAACATCCATTTTCATCATGTAGTAGCCATGCAGATTTAGAAATCCCTTTGTTTGGTAGATTACAATCATAGTTGCATTTGACATATCCCGTTCTTGGTTGTGTCCAGTGTGTCTGTTGCCGTAAGTTAGGTGGTGTTGATACCAGATCCTGCACCGAGGATCTATCACCATTAAAGATACGGGACACGTGTCAATCAAGTCATTATGACAAGCGAGAGAGCCCGGTTTATAAAAGGGTAGATTTCGGAGTAAATTCGAGGAGTCAGCAAGCTAATATGATATTGGAGTAACGGGCCCATAGAGTTCAAAAAATCATAGGAGACCGGAGAAGATAGAGAGTTCGCAGAGAAGAATCTAAGCATTAAATCAGAGAGCAAAGTTATTTCAAAAGTATCGGACGTTACAACATTCAAGACCGAATCAAAACCGGCGTATTTAATTAGAATCATGAGATTTATTGTAATTTATTAATAATATTGATAGTCAAAAATATGTATAAGTAGAGAGCAAGGGGCATTGTAAGGGGGATCCGATTCTCTTTCAATAAAAAGAAATAATATACATTTTCAGAGCAAAAACCAAACTCTTTCTAAAAATTACCTTTGTTAAAATACTGAGTGTGGATTCTGTTTCCACATTTTGGCGCTAGAAGGAGGGTGATCTTAAGCTAAAACAAGAAATCTTTTGATAATCAAGCTAAGAGATCTTCACATACTGAACCATGGGTGACGTTGCTGACGCTTTGACGAAAATCAACGACAGTTTGACAAGTCTGACCGCAACTCTGACAACTGTGCAGCAAGATTTCCAACAACTAAAACTGCTCAGGTAACTCTTACTGCTCGTGTAAATGCTTCAACTGCAGGTACTGCACGCAGAAACTCTCACCAACGTGTCTTGTTCCAAACGCCCATGGCAACTACCTCTTCCACTCAAAGGAACACCACAACTGGTTCACGGGGAGGGACAAATTGCGGAATGGTGAGTATGTGGCTTTCCAAATAAATGGTGAGTATGTGGCTTTCCAAACCACAGATGACAAGCTTGACTCCGTTCACCATGAAATGAGGGAAATGAAGTCAATATTTCACCGAGCTACTAGTTCGGCCCCGGATATTGACAGGGTAACTGAAGAAACCAGACGATCCCATTTTAATTCGCAAATCCTGAACTTTAAGATCAAGGATGCTAGGAGGGTTAATCTACCAACGTATGATGGACAAGGAGATCCGAAGAGCTACTTGGCTGCTTTTCAAATTGCTGCGGGACGGATTGATCTGGAGCCTCATGAAGAAGATGCTGGTTATTGCAAATTATTCTCACAAAATCTGTCCGGACAAGCGTTAATTTGGTTTACTCGACTAGGCTCGGGAACAATCAACAGCTTCAATGAGCTGTCCTCTGCTTTCTTCATGGAATATTTCGTCCTAATGGAGAAAGGAAAATTTGAAAGTGACGTGTGGAACTTGCCACAAGGATCACAAGAGCCACTCCGGAAACACACTGCCAAATTCAAAGAGTTGCTGGCAAAAATACCAGGAATTTCCCAAACCGCAGCGTTCTCAGCTCTCAAGAATGGACTCTGGCATGAAACGAGGTTCAGGGAGGAGTTAATGGTAAATCGACCAGAAACGATTCAAGATGCTATTTTCCAAGCTAATAGTTGGATAGAAGCGGAGGAAGAAAAAGCTAATTTTTCAAAGAAGTTCGTAATCCCAGACCAACAACAAACCCCGCAGTAAGAAGATTTGAATCAAGAGAAAGTGGTGGACTAAAACGTATTGGGGTAAACCCAAATCATAATAGCGTCGGACGACCATTCTCAAAGGGAGAAAGACCAGGATTTTCTTCCTCCAGAACTTGGGTCCGAAGCGAAGGATCATATTGTGAAATTCATCGGATGAACAACATTTAACAAAAGACTGTAGTGTTCTAAAACGACATCTGGCCGAACTCTGGTCATCCGGAGAACTTGCAAAGTTTAACCTATAAGAGTTCGTGCGAAGCTATAACAAAGATCGAGCAGATGATCAAATTTCCGAGCCAAACCCAAAAAAGCAAAAAGCATCAGATCGTGTTGGGCCATCAAAATGACAAATCGATGTGATTATAGGAGGCTCCAAGATATGTCATGATTCAGTTCGGGCAATCAAAAGGCATAAACGAGCAGTAGTTATGGCAGTAAATGCAAAAGCTGAACCCTTCGAGTACGGTGGCACCTTAACGTTTGACGAGTCCGAGACTAGGGGTTTGGCTAAACCACATGATGATGCTTTAGTCATAATGTTTGTTGTAGCAAACTATGAAGTGACAAGAGTTTTAGTTGATACTGGAAGTTCGGTCAATTTGATCTTCCTTAGTACTTTGAATCAGATGGGAATTGACCGAACTGAAATTATGGGGCCACCAGCTTCACTAATAGCATTCACATGAGAAACAACTATGTCACTTGGGACCATAAAGCTTCCCATGTTTGCGTATGGAGTGTCAAAAATTGTAGAATTCACAGTTTTTAACAGGCCCGCCGCATATAATATCATATTGGGAACTCCATGGTTATATCAAATGAGAGTTATACCATCTACTTATCATCAATGTATAAAATTTCCAACGCCAGCTGGAGTGGAAACAATCAAATGATCAGGAACTTTCGAGGACTTGTTATCTCGCGAACCATCGAATGAAGTTGCAATAGCAATTAATGAGTTCGACATTAGTAAAAAAGCCATGCTTTCCTGTAGGACAGAAGTCTGATGATGTGACTCAAGAAATTTCAATCGACGAAACAAAACCAGATCGGAAAATTAAGATTGGTTCGGGCCTAGGAGCCAATCTTCAGTCTGAACTCATTGAGTTCGTATCAAGAAACAAAGATTCTTTTGCGTGGTCCGTAGAAGATATGCCAGGTATTGACCAGAATATTATATCACACAAATTACAGGTAGATGAAAATTTTAAGCCAATAAAGCAAAAAAGGAGAAAGCTCAGACCAGATCGAGCTAAGGCGGTAAATGATGAAGTAGAAAAACTGTTAAAGTAGGATCTATACGAGAAGTAAAATATCTTGACTGGCTCGCTAATCCAGTCGTCGTAAAGAAAAAGAATGGAAATAGAAAGTTTGTGTGGACTTCACAGACATTAACAAAGCTTGCCTGAAAGACAGTTTTCCTCTTCCACATATTGATCTATTGGTGGAATCCACTGCTGGTAAACGAACTCTTGAGCTCATGGATGCTTTTTTGGCTATAACCAGATAAAGATACATCCGGAATATCAAGAAAAGACATCTTTCATAACCGATAGAGGTATATATTGATATATTGTGATGTCATTTGGTTTAAAGAATGCAGGGGCAACTTATTAATGTCTCGTGAATCGGATGTTTGCGGAGTATCCCGGTAAAACGATGAAGTTTATATAGATGATATGTTGGTGAAATCTCTCCGGCAAACTGATAACATCAAGCACCTAGATGAATGTTTCGAAGTGTTGAATAAGTTCGGAATGAAACTAAACCCAGCGAAGTGTACGTTTGGGGTTCCATTTGGGGAATTCTTAGGTTACATAGTAACAAAGAGGGGGATTGAAGCCAATCCAACTCAAATAAATGTCTTTCTAACGATGCCTCCACCAAGGAATCAGAAAGAAGTACAGCTTGCTCGGGTTGAAAGATGTGATGCAGCACAGACAGAGGTGTGATTGTTTAACAGGGTGAATCGCAGCACTTAATAGATTAATATCTCATTCAACCGATATATGTCTCCCGTTTTATCAACTTCTGAAGGGAAATAAAAATTTTGTTTGGGATGATAAGTGTGATGACGTTTTTAAACAGCTGAAATCATACCTAACTACCCCACAAGTCCTTTCTAAACCCGAGTCTGGAGAAAGATTATTTTTGTACGTGTCTGTTTCGGAACATGCAGTTAGTGCAGTCATTGTCAGGGAAGACAGAGGGGAGCAGCAGCCAATTTATTACGTGAGTAAAAGTTTGACCAGTCTGGAAACTCGTTATACAATGATGGAAAAACTAGCACTCGCATTGGTAGTTTTGGCTCGGAAATTAAGACCTATTTCCAGTCGCATCCAATAGAAGTGCTGACATCTCAACAATTGCAAACTATCCTACATAGTCCAAGTCAGTCCGGACAATTGGAAAAATGGGCGATCGAATTAAGCAAGTACGATATCGAGTATAAAAATCAAACCTGTGCCAAGGCTTAGGTATTAGCCGATTTCCTAACCGAATTATCTATCAATAGTACAGAAGTCGAATCTACTGATAAGGCGTGGAAGCTCAACGTTGATGGATCCTCTTCAAGGCAAAGATCTGGGGTAGGAGTTAGTTTAGTATCCCCTACTGGTGAAGTAATCGAGCAATCATTCCACCTTGGATTTCCTACTTCAAACAACGAAGCACAGTATGAAGCATTATTAGCTGGACTTTGCCTTGCAAAAGAAGTAGGAGCTCGAGAAATAGTAGCATACAGCGATTCCCAACTAATTGTGAGTCAATACAAAGGTGAATATGAAGCAAAATACTCAAGGATGGAAGCATATTTGGAACTTGTCAAGAAACTCGAGCAACATTTTGATACCTTTGATTTAGTTCGGATTTCACGAGGTGAAAACACTGTGGCTGATGCTCTTGCTGCATTAGCCACCACATCAAATCCGACTCTAAAAAGGGTAATTTCAATCGAATGCATTGAGTGAAGTATTAATACAGGAAACAAGATTAATGGCTATAACCCGATCTCAATCTCGCATCCAGACCTCTCCGAATCTTTCAAGCAGTGATCAGCTGCCCCAAAGTAAACCCCCAAAACAACGACGAGGTCGCCCGCCTAAGGTTTCGGAGCCTACAGTTGTGTCAGATAAAGACAAGGCACTAACAACCGAAGTCGAACCGATTCCAACAGTACAATCGGCTAAAGCACTCAGTCACCTATAGTGGTTGAATCTGATGACCTAATAGGTAATTCTGAAGAGGTGCATGAAGATGATGAATCCAAAAATGATGCATTTATGATCCCAAGCAATCAAGAAGATCTTCTCCCTAATGATTGGGGGGGGGGCAGACTGGAGGATTCCCATAAAAGATTATATCCGAACCGGTGTACTCCCAAAGGAGAAGTGGGAAGCCAGGAAGTTACAAATCGTTAGTCAAAGTATTGTTTGATAAAGGATTCATTATTCGAACATGGTGCTAGCGATCCATATTTATTGGGTATCCATGGCTCAGGGGTTGAGGTAGTTATGAGTGAAGTTCATGAAGGACTTTGTGGAAATCATGCGTCAGGATGATCGAAGGCTTTTAAAATCAAATGTTTAGGATATTATTGGCCTACTATGATCATGGATTACGTTAAATACTCTTAGCGATGCATGAAGTGTCAACAGTACGCTCTGCTCATTCATCAACCTTCAGAACTTCTGTCATCAATCGCGGCTCCTTATCCATTTATGTGATGGTCAATGGATATAATTGGACCAATGTATAAGTCAACCCGAGGTGTGCAACATCTTCTTGCTCTGACGGACTACTTTTCCAAGTGGGTAGAAGTAGAAGCTTACATCACAATTAAAGATTTGGTGGTAAAAACGTTTTCATGGAAAAATATAATTTGTCGCTGCGGAGTTCCTTCTGAAATCGCCACAGATAATGGTTCCCAGTTCATATCTAAAGATTTTGAGGATTTCGTGTCAGCATGGGGGATAAAAGTGAGTTACTCAACCCTGCGATATCCACAGAGGAACGGACAAGCAGAGGCTGCAACCAAAACTATACTAAGTAACTTAAAGAAGCAACTCGGTTCATATAAAGGGGAATGGTACGACGAGCTTCAACCAGTCGCGTGGGCATATCAAACTACTCCGCAGAGAGCTAATGAGGAAACTCCTATTTCATTAGTATATGGAATGTAAACCGTGGTCCCAGCCGAACTAAACATTCTTGGACTTCCGTATACCGAGCTCCCTAGTAATGAACCTCGAAACACATATATGATGGAAGATGTGTTGGACACTATTGATGAACGACTAGATCAAGCTTTAATTTGACTCTAGAATTATCAGCAAACAATTACACGTTACTATAACTCAAAGATAAAGAGTCGTCCTCTCCAAGTTGGTGATTTAGTTTTACGAAGAGTGTTCAAAAATACTAAGGAGGTCGGAGCTGGGAAGCTTGGAATCAACTGGGAAGGTCCATATCAAGTAGCGGAAGTAGTTCGAAATGGTGTTTATAAGCTAGCAGATCAAGATGGAGTCCCAGTTCGGAGGCCGTGGAATATTTTGAATTTAAAGAAATTTTATTCATAAAGCATAATAATATTTTAATGAACTACGATTTGGCTTGATTCCAACATGGGTACGTAGGCAGCTCGCTTTTGAGTACAGCTGTTATTTAAAATATAATAAAAAAGGAGTACAAAAGTTTTTGTGGTTTTATTTTGCTTTAGTGTTTGAAAACGTAAAGCATTTTGGAAGAGAAAGAAAAAGCATTGAGAAAGGATCAAGCTTCCTCAATCTTTTTGCAAAATAGTTCGGCTCCTAGCCCAGCTAGATCTACTATTCCACGAACACTAGGAGGCATGTGATGGCCGAATTCTTCAAAGTTAAGTTTGATCCAGTCCGATGGATGGGCTTCAAGGACGCACATTTCTCGGGAAACCTGGAACTGTTTCTTCTCTATTTCCCGGACTTTTGATCTCAGCTTGCTTCTTTCCCAATCAAGCTCTTTGTATTTAGCAACTAACTGATAAAGTAAGGAGTTTGATTAAGTTGTTTACCTTTTCCATAAACCTCATTGCTGTTTTTTGACCATGAGGATCTAGTCGTTTGATCATGCCACAAGGGATGGTCATTGGAGTTCCCCATCCTAAGGGGCGAGAAAAATAACCGTCTTCAGAGTTGAGCGCAGCGGTTGGGTCATCATGGAAGCAAATTACGCTCTTGATAGAAGATGTGATGTTTTATGCATCATGTTTTACCCAACATCTAAACTCCGCAAGTGCACGGTTGTGCGCGGCAGTATAGTGGTGGGATCGATTCACATAGAGTAAAGAGCATTATAGATCCGTAGATCTAAACAGAGCTAGGATGAAAAATATGGAAAGTGTCTCAAAAGGAAATCTGAATAAAATCCAAATAAAAATATTTTAAATAAGGAAAGAAATCAATTAAAAACAAATGTTGGGATTTGAGAAATCGCAGGGATTTAAATAAATAAAAAGGATATCTAACCGGATTAGAAATTAAATGATCTAGATCTAGAATACAAACACTATACCAAAATAAATTTTTATAATAAAAGCAAATATTATTCTATCATAAATCCGCTAGGACCCTATGATAACATATTTCGACCTAGTTTGATAGAGTTCACTTGTAAATCCAGCTTCAGCTCTTGAAAATCTGGAAATCAAGCCTACAAACTATAGATTCCGGGTAGAATAGTTAACGCTAGCTGTACTATAAAACTCTATGAATCATTTGATAGATTCGTCAACCTAACAAAAGCATTTGATTCATAGAAGTAGATATCTATTAACCATAATTCTAATATATAACAATAACTTAATTAAACATTAAATCCCTTTGATAAATCTCATCTTGCAACATATATATCTACTCAACCATGAAAATTGGTTGATAGATCATTATGTTGTATGGTTGAAAATACAAAGAAAGAGATGAAAACAGATATGAGAAAAAGCAATTTAAAAATTACAGATCTCAAATGATAAATAAAAATGGCAGAGTAACAGTAAAATTTGTGTCTCGGTCTCTCTGGCCGCTCACGAAATGATCCCTATTTATAGAGTGTATTCTAGGTAAAAAATTGGAGTTAATGTGCGATTTGGAGAATTCCGTGACTGGGATCGATTGATCTTATTCCTCTGATCAATGTTACCTCATAGATTCCTTTAACTGACCAATCTGCTTTGGGATCGGTCGATCCTCGTCATGCTTGGTCGATCCTCGTCATGCTTGGTCGATCCTCCTTAGGATCGATCGATCCAGGATGTCTCCAAAATCCAATGATGTGTATAAACGTCCAAAGTTGCTCCATTTTGCACGTTTTAGCTCCAAGGAAGTGAAAACCTGAAAAGACACTAAAACCGGCCAAAAGAACACAAAACCTAACTTCTAGACTCAATAAGACAAGTAAAACAATAATAAAAACGGGTCAAAATAGAGACTCATCACACCCCCAGACTTGAATCCTTGCTTGTCCTCAAGTAAGAAACAAGACAATGAAACAAAGTACAGAAGTGGAAGTTTGAATGGGAACTTACGCTTAGCTTTAGAAATCCATCATGTTGATCATGTAAACCAAGAAGAAACCTTCTGAAAGGTTAATCGATTTTTAGCAGTACAACATGTACTTTACCATAAGTATAGCAGACATTACCGTACTCTAGCATCCAAGATCCAAAGGAACTTCTGAAATCTCCTTTGTTGGCTCTTTAACATTCATTAAGTATTGCGTGCAGTCTCACAAAGGGAGTCAAAATCGCTAAAGGCTAGTAACGGGGGGCCATTTTAAGGGTGATGGTTAGGCATGATAGATGAACTCCGGTGCATGCCAATGCGCAAAATCACAGTGAGACGGAAACCAAAGATGGTGCGCAATCTCCTGAAACCTTGAATCTCAAGCAAGCTTCTATATAATGATCCTAATAGAGTTGCTATTGGTGCTAAATAAAATAGATAACAGAAGCAAATAACTAGCTAAATAAATAAAAGGTTTTATTCTGGTTCCTTCAGACTGATTTCCCTTCTCTTTCTTTTCTTTTTTTTTTTTTTTTTTTTTTTGAAAGAGAGTCTCGGGAGGAGACGAGATCAATCGATCAAGGTAGGATCGGTCGATCCCAGAGCATTTTTTCTGAGAAGGGGAAGTTGGAACCAGTTCTAACCATGTACTTCAATCCTACTAAAACTGCACCAATAGTCAACTCAAACTAATATAGATGAAGTACTGATACTAGATAGCTTACTCAGTTTTCTTTAGAACATTTGGTTGTACCGGCTCTCATACTTTGTAGTTTTTTCACTTGGTTGCACATGCTCCTAATGTTGCGAAAGAGGACTGGGGTCTGAATGAAAAAAAGGTGTAAGGGTGTGGAACCAAACTAAAAATGAGCTTGGCCATCTGGAGCTCTAATAAGAATAGGGTGAACTACAGATGTATATGATTCCTTTTGCGATATCAAGCCCCTAAGTGAAAAGATTAGTCTAAGTTAAATGTCCAAGTAGATAGAGCCAACGCTGGATCATTCAAATTTCCAAGGGATAGGTCGTTTCGGGTAAAGTTGATCCACTGATGGCGTTTCCAATCTTCCTGAACTAAGTCCAATAAATGTCAACATAAAATGGAAACCAAGTAAATTGTAAAATCCCATGTTTTGGCTCAATAAAATGACTCTAGAAAAATGAAAAAGTTTTGAAAACTTTTTTTGGGACAAGTAAACAAAAAAAACACAATGTTAGTAACATATGAAAGCAGTCACCCCTTCCCCCATACTTAAATCACTGCGTCCTGCAGTGATTAAAAATCAAAGAAAATGGGTGCTGCGAAACAACACTGGAGATAATGAATTGTGAACAAGAAAGCAAACAATAAACCATGGAAGGAGTTTTACGACCAAAAGGGAACATTGGTCTGCACATGAACCGGTTTTCATCTTTTCTCGTCTTGGGGATCGACCGATCCTGCAGTTTTGAGTCTGCTCAACACAGCGTACCCAGATCGATCGATCCCAGCATACTGAAATTTCTTGAAATTTGCATCTTCTGCATTTTGCACCTGTTTTGAGTCAGCTCAACAAAAAAACATCATCATATCTTATTTTGGAAAATAAATAAATAACTAAATTGAAATAACTGAAGGGAAATAAAGTAAAAGAGTTTTATTAATTCAAAAGCAAAAATAAATTAAAAGAACATGTAGTGTTGCCTCCCAACCAGCGCTTGTTTTTGCAAAGTCACTAGCTTGACTTAGTTTTATTTCAATTGGGTTCTAGGTTCATTGGAGGAATGGTATCCTCCTCATCCTTCACAGTGGAAGTTTGGCCAAGTGCAATTGAGTATCTCTTGATAGTCTCAATGGGAAAGCATATGACCTTGTCCCCAACTCACAGCTTTATTTTCCTTTTGGGTATGCTGATAGATGCGCAGGCGGTCACTAGGAATGTCCGTCCTAAGATTAGATCAGGTTCATCGCAGTTCATATGCAGCACAATGATGTCTATTAGAACATAGCTTCCACCCACAAGAATTGGTATGTTGGATAGGATTCCTACAGGGTGATATGACATTTTGGAGTGGTCTATCAACCAATTCTATTTGGGACTTGGTTGGTACCATGTGTATTAGACACAATAACCTTGCATTCTTGAGTGATATGACATTTATACTAGCTCCAGTGTCTATCAAGCAGTTCCTTAAAAGAGTCCTTCCAATTGTGACGGGTATATGAAAATCACTTGGATCTTTGCTTTTTGGGGGAGTTTATCCTGCCTCTTATTGTTTAGGTAATCTTGGAGGATATCCAAAGTGAAATCTGCCATCATAGGTAACACAAACTTGATTTCCTCAAAGGGTAACCTTGCTCCCCACTCACCAACTATCTCACCAACCTTGCTCTCTGTGACATGATCCATCTTCTTAGGAGTTTTTTCTGCCTCTCCCTGATTTCTAAGCTGTTTTAGGGTTTTGTTCTCGGAAGGTTTATAAAGCTGCGTTCACGGGGATCGATCGATCTCGACCTGGATCGGTCGATCTTCCCTAATTTTAAAATTGGTATCGGGAAGTGGGATCAATCGATCTCACCCTGTGGGTCAATCTTGGTGGAATCCAGATCGATCTTCCTATCAACACAGGGGATTTATAGGTTTCACTGGAGGTCAACCGCTCTTGATCTATTTCCATCTCTCTGAGATTAGCGTAATAACGCTCTGCTTCTTCTATCTCATCATCCATGGAGTGATCACTTCTATTTTCCGACGTTTCAGGTTCTTCAGGAATTGTCAGCTCCATGTTGTAAAAGCTATCTTCTATGTCATCATTGAAGAAATCCTCTTCTTCATCGTCAGACAGATAAATGATCGTCCTATCTCCTCTAGCAGGATAGCTTTTTGGGACAGCGCGTTTTCCACTTCTAAGTTCAACAAAGTGTAGAGATTCGTTGGGGTTGTTTTCAGGTTTCCCTGGGAAAGTTCTGGTTGGGGGCCCTATTTTTCTCAGAAGTTTGAGCAACTTGGTTTTCTAAAACCCTTACGTGAGTTCCTAAGGCATCAAATTTCCCATTGAGGTTCTCATAAACTCTATTAACCTTAGCATTGATATCCCCAGCGAATTTCTTCTGCCCTTCCATGATTTTCCGGAACAGAGAATCAATAATATCCATTGAACCCGCATTTCTGGGTTAAGAACTGAATCCCATTTTACCATAAACGGCATTATTTTGGAAGTTCCCTTGGTTTTGAGTACTCCGAGGTGGATAAGACTGATCGCCGGGGTTCTCAACATTAGTGCTGCGGTAAGACAGGTTAGGATGGTTCCTAAAATTCGGGTTAAAACCCCGGTTTTGGTAGTTTCCTTGTCCACCGAGAAAGTTGATCTCCTCAGATTGATCCTCCTCATCATTGAACTCATCACTTTCCAAGAGATTAACAGATCTCTTTTGAGCTCTCATCAGAATGTCCACCTTAGCATTAAGCTCCTCTATAATCTTATCACTCACCCGAGTGGGGTTGACTCTCCTATCATAGTCAGAAGATCTGTTAGAGTCGCTTGCTGCCAGGTTTTCAATGCGCTCCATTGCTTCCTCCAGCGTGTTGCTCATGAAGTCTCCCCTACTGGCTGTGTCCATAGCCATTTGATACTTCATTTCAACTCCATTGTAGAAAAAGTTCATCATGTCCGACTCGGTGTAGCTTCGAGGGGGACAGTCACTTAGATATTCCTTATAGCATTCCCAAGCTTCATAGAAGGACTTGGTACCAGCAGGGCGGAACGTGGTTATTTTGTTTTTTAATGCTGCGAATCTAGCTTTGGTGAAGAACTGTTGAATGAAAGCAGCTCGACATTCACCCCAGCTTGAGATAGATCCGGGACTCAAAGATTTCAGCCATCTATGAGCCTTATCAGCAAGGGAAAAGTAAAATAGCCTACAACGGAGGTAGTCTTGTGGGACTCCATTGGCTTTGGTGGTACAACAGATCTCCTCAAAGATATCAATATGGTCCATTGGGTTCTCGTTAGATAGCCCATGGAATTGATTCCATTTAACCAGGGCGATTATTTGAGGTTTAATCTCATAATCTTGCCTCTGGATAGGAGGGGGAATGATAGCATATGGGTTCCTATACTAGGCGTGCAGGACATCTTGCTCGCCTAAGGTAATCCTGCGTGGCGGGACTTGCAGTCCCGGCACAGCATTTATGCCAACCCCAGCAGCTCCAGCATCATTGAGATGTCCTCTATTATCCTGAACCTCTCTCTGCTGGACTACATCTGCATTCTCACCATCAACAACGGGGGAAATGTTTCTAAGATTATTAGGATCAGCCATACTAACCTTATCTTTTGTTTTCCTTGTGGTTTTGTTTTTCTTTGTTTCCTTGATCTTCCTTGTGGACTTCCTTGTCAACTCTTCTATGCCCAAGTCTTGTAGATCTTTAGAAGCCTTGCTCCTTAATTGCATACAACTGAGAAGCAAAAGAAGTTTGAAGATCAGATCCGAAAAAGGGCTCTGGGATCGATCGATCTTGGAAGGGATCGGCCGATCTCGAGAGAAAAAGGACAGAACGATCAAAGAGGGATCGATCGATCTTGCACAAAGTAGGATCGGTCGATCTTTAGGGATCGGTTAATCGTGCAAGAAGTAGGATCGATCGATCTTATGGGGATTGGTCGATCTCAGAGACGTAAATAAAAATGCAGAAAATAAAAATGTCCTACACTAGATTTAAAAACTTAAATGTAAAGGCTACAATAACTCCCCGGCAACGGCACCAAAAACTTGATGTGATGTTTTATGCATCAGGTTTTACCCAACATCTAAACTCCGCAAGTGCACGGTTGTGCGCGGCAGTATAGTGGTGAGATCGATCTAAAGAGAGTAAAGACCACTATAGATCCGTAGATCTAAAAAAGAGCTAGGATGACAAATATGGAAAGTGTAACAAAAGGAAATCCGAACAAAAACCTTTTAAATAAATAAAAAGGATATCTAACCAGATTAGCAGTTAAATGATCTAGATCAAGAACACAAACATTGTACTAAAATAAATCTTTTTAATAAAAGCAAATATTATTCTATCATAAATCCGCTAGGACCCTATGATATCATATTTCGACCTAGTTTGATAGAGTTCACTTGTAGATTTAGCTTCAACTCTTGAAAATCTGAAAATCAAGCCTACAAAGTATAGATTCTGGGTAGAATAGTCAATGCTAGGTGTACTATAAAACCCTATGAATCATTTGATAAATTCATCAACCTAACAAAAGCATTTGATTCATAGAAATAGAGATCTATTAACCATAATTCTAATATATAACAATAACCTAATTAAACATTAAATCCCTTTGAATAAATCCATCTCCCAACATATAGATCTACTCAACCATGGTAATTGGTTGATACATCATTATGTTGTATGGTTGAAAACACAAAGAAAGAGATCAAAACAGATTGTAGATCTTGAATATGCAATGAAAGCTTTATAGATCTGAGAAAAAAAAATGTAAAAATTACAGCTTTGAAATGAGAAATAAAAATGGCAGAGTAACAGTAAAATTTGTGTCTGAGCGGTCTCTCTGGCCGCTCAGGAAATGATCCCTATTTATAGAGTGTCTTCTAGGTCAAAAATCGGAGTTAATGTGCGATTTGGAGAATATTCGTGATTGGGATCGATCAATCCAAGTCGGATCGATCGATCTTCCTCCTCTGATCTGTGCCCCCTTATTGATTCCTTTGACTGACCGATCTGCTTCGGGATCGGTCGATCCTCGTCATGCTTGGTCGATCCTCCTCAGGATCGATCGATCCATGATGTCTCCAAAATCCAATGATCTGTAAAAAACGTTCAAAGTTGCTCCATTTTGCACATTTTAGCTCCAAGGAAGTGAAAACCTGAAAAGACACTAAAACCGGCCAAAAGAACACAAAATCTAACTTCTAGACTCCATAAGACAATTAAAACAATGGTAAAAATGGGTCAAAATAGACATACCCATATGTTTCAAACAACGATATTCGTAAGCCATTCTAGGACTAAAGTAATAAAAAATATAGAGAATTTCGAAGTGTAGGAAGAGTGAAGAAATTGGAGTTCTTGACCTAGGCTTTATAGCAAGGTGGTAGGAGAACCATGCCGGATTAAGTGCCTAGTAATCATCAAACGAAGGATCTAATTACCACAAATAACGCGAATCAAGATTCAGCATGGTGATTGAGCGTATTACGAGGGATAATTGCAGCGGATGCATTTAAGGGAAATTAAAATTTGCAAAGTAAATAAAAAGTTTAAACAAAGAAAGTAATGGGGCTTGGCCCAACAAAGTAATTTTCATTACATTTAGGTTTTGGGCTCGGGAACATTTTCCATCATAGCCAAATCCTCTCCAGGAGCAGTTTCTTCTTTCGGCCCCGATGATGAACCTTCAGTCGGTGCGGAATCTGGCTCGATTGGTGCAGAGTTCGATTTGGTTGGAACAGAGTTCGGAGCTCTCTCCCGCCTGGCTGCCAACTTTTTTGCTCTCAGTTCTCGAAAATAGAAACGAAGCACTTCGGTAATAGGAATGATAGAGTTAATACCATTCCATTCCCAGGTGAGGGGATGACTCTCCAAGCGACGGATCCTCCTCTCAAACTTCCGGATCTTCTTGGTCAGAGATATCATCTTCTTTCCATAGTTGACGATCACGGCAGGCGCCGTAGTGCTCAATGACAAGCTAAAAATAAGTTAACATTCCGAATAAATATTAAATCAGGAGGAAACAAAAAGGGATTAAGAGGATTTTCGCGGACAAACCATGTTCATGAAGGTCATGGTCTCCTCTCTCTCCCTTCCGGTGAGAGTATTGATGAAGTGGGGAATACGAACCCTGCTTGGGGAGAATCCATCACCCGAGGCTGGAGGACGGCTCAAAGAAGAGATCAGAATCAGAGACATAGTGAGGATAGTACCCGAAGGTGTCCATGGTGAAGAGAATAAGGATAAAAAAAAGTGAAGAATAATAAGGAGAGTTACAGTGATGGTGGAATAGAAATAAATAGGGAGTCAGAAGAACAAAGGGAATATGCAGAAATCTCAAGCAACAGGCAATTAGTGATGATGATAATTGTTTCTTTAAATGCAGACGCAAGTTTCAAAACTCGAGAAAATCTTGATGACACACGCTACATGAAGTCATTAAAACCTAGGAAGATGCCCTAAGTAGGTAACTTAGTGAAGCTGGGCCCAATCATAATTTTCTTTTAAAGGAATAGGGCCCAGTCATTTTTGACATGTCAATTCCTGATACCGAATAAAAATCATATGGTCAGCTTTCATAACAGTCCGAACTAATCAGGCAATCCACATAGATTCTTTTGGGGTGCACCAAATTCAAAGCCGAGCTCAGTCCTTGCTTAGGCCGAGATCCATCCTTGCACTTTTACCAAGAAAATTGGATATAGTTTTCTTTAAAAACGGTAAGGGTCTGATCAACCCACTTTTCTCTTGAAAAACAGCTCGAAATAGAGCTTCTGAATAAATTTGACTTTGTAAACCCGATCAGATAATAAGTTTTATCAAAATAAGCATATAAGAATCAATATTCAAAACCCCCTTGGACAATAACAAAGTAGAAAGGTCAATAGCGAAATTGAATAAAGTATGGGGGACATATCCCAAGCATGTGGACGCAGCCACGTGATTACCAGAAAGTTTAAATAGAGACGACCCTTTAAGGGTCATCGACCATCATAGGAACAGATTCCGTTAAATGAGTGATTACAATGTCCATTTTCGAAGGACCATCATCAGCATTTTTGTCCAGAGGCATCTCCTTTGGGCAGACTTCCGATTCAGACGGAGTAGCTTTGGGAAGAGCATCTTCAGGCACATCCTGAACATTTTAAGAATACCGCTCTTTAAGTCAAACAAGGTGGCCATCTGAAATAAGGAATAGATTTGACCCAAATTGATTGAATCGTACCTTATCAGTGGCACCAGCTGGGGGAATAAGGACTTCAGCAAGAGACAGCGAGGTTTGGTCGGCAGGTAGTTCTTTGTTAGGCTCAGGGAGAGGAGGAGAGTCCGAAAAATCAGTAGCGAACTGCTCTCGATCCAGCGGCACAATAACAAAACTATTTAGCTCAGAGGATAACTTAGTTATCGCACTTGTTAGCTCAGCGATCTCCTCATCCGGGTTAGTTTTACCTTCTTTTATTTTCTTAAGGAAAGCTAGGTTACTTCCGACTTTGTTGACATCGGCCTGAAGGACAGCACGTGCTTCAAGAGAATTAACGTGTTTAGAAAGTCGGTTTAGCAACACTTTGTCGTTCTCCTTAACCACTTTTCAGGCAAAACTAGCAGTATTCTGAATGTCATTATCACGGAACCTAAGCAACGCGTCGTATTTCAGAGAAGACTACTCAAGCTGTTACGTCGCTGCGGCTGCCTCACGTTTGAGTCGCTGATTCAAAGCTTGTAGAGCATTATGCTCTGAGGACAGAGCCGGACACTTCTCCTCGTAATCCTTCATTACACTCTCAGCTGCAGCACGGGTGACCTCTAGTTTCTCCTTGAGTTCATTCTGTTTTTTCCTTACACACTCGATCGTCGCCATGTCTCTTTCCTTTAGATGGGCCATAGCTTTTTGATGATCCGCGGTCATCTTTGCGGCAGTTTCAGTCACCACGGAGGATGACATGTCGTAAATAATTTGTTCGTAATAACGAACCATATCATTGAAATCAGCAAGAGCCTGCATAAGTAAAGGAATTAGGAGATCTATAAGGAAAAGAAAAAATAATAATGGAAAATGGGCACGTAGAGGAATCGAGTACTTGGCTTGTGTGGCGAGCATCATTCACAAAGATTTCGCACAAACCGGAGCGCCATTTATCAAAAGGAGGCAGAATGGCACTACCATGGTGTGGAAGATTCCTAAAGACTTCGGCCATTGTTGTAGCCTCTAAATACAGAAAATATGAATATGCATAAAATGCTTAATAAAGGACTCAAACAGGATAAGAGCTCGTAAAGAGTACAGGGAATACGTACCCGGAGTGGCAACAAGACCACTGGGTAAAGAGATGGATTTCCCCTTAGAAGAGCCGGGTGCAACGGAAGTCCGATTGCTAAGATTACCAAGAGGAGGAGGTGGGAGCATGTCAGCACTAGACTTTGATTTATCTCGAGCTAAGACGTCAGATCCCGAACTCTTCCTTCTACATTTCAATGATATAATGGTTTCTTCCTCATCAACCTCGACGGGAGGAGGCGGAGCGGAGCGAGAAGGATAGTCAAGGAATGCAGGAAGGGGTCTGACTAGACTAACCTTTCCCATTGGACTGGCGGTCAGGGCATCTATCTTCTCCCGATGGCGCTTTCCGACAGCGTCAGTCTCGTCCTTAAGATCTTTCCTTGCAGCTTCCCTATCCTTTTTCTGTCGAAAAGTCATACAGCCTGGCAACAGCTCAGGAGCAACATCAAGAGTTTGGAGGTTCCCATTTCTCATCGATTCCCCGGCCAGTTGGATCCTTTCAAGAGTAAAGGAATTCCAAATGGTGTTTCCTTCAGTAACAACAGTAAAAGGTCCAGAAAACCTTGCCAAGCAGTGGGACGAGGTTTGGACACTGCAAAAGAAAGTAAGAACGAGAATTCAAAGACAAGCCACTGAAAAAAGAATAAGCCGAGAATCGACCATAAAAATATATCTACCAGGGGACAAGGCCCAAGAGGAGTAAAGCATTTCGGATAATCCATTAATCGAGGCAGCGTTTATCTTAACGAAAAACCAAGAGTGCCTCCAGTGATCATCCTTATCAAGAAATTCGGTGACTAAAGCTCTATCAAAGTGAGGGTAACACGCATAGAAACCCAGACCACTTTGGTTGGACAGTCGGACACTGAAAAGTTAAAAAAGATCACTGACACTCAAAGCATATCCGGCTTCCGTAGCAACAAAAAGAACAGAGAGAATGGCACGAAGCATGTTCGGAGTCATCTGAGGGAACGCCAACCCAAGGGCACAAAGATAGAGAAGAAGGATTTCAGGCATAGGAAAGAATAACCCGCATCCGGTGAGATAAACCGAGTAGAAAATGAACCATCCAGGGTGGCCCGATTCTGGGGATTCTTCTGGGGTCGGTAGGGAAAATTTGACCTCCGGCGAAACCCGACGTCTTCAAAGTCTGGAGGTGATTATCTTCTGTAATTAGTGATTGAGGATGGAGACTGAAGTTGTCATTTGCTCTTGTAGGCCGAGCAGCTAAAGATTTTGAACCACTAGCCATTCTTGAAGAAGATCGAAGGAATTGGAGAAACGTAAGAAGAAGAAAAAAAAGAAATACCTTATTTAACGAGTGGATGAAAAACTGCCTCAAAATTGATGGAGAAATGGAGGAGTTTCTCTAATTTTTAAATAAATAAAATTAGGAGTAAATGAGAACGTGTGTCAAGGCCATTACGTAGAGTAATCACGAAATCCAAGGGATTTGATGTGTAAGGGTAAAAGGAAATAAATCGACATTTATCACTTAAGTCTCCCAAACTAAAGATCAGCTCGTAAGACTTGGGGGGCATATGTTTATACCAGATCCTGCACTGAGAACCTATCACCATTAAAGATACTGGACACGTGTAAATCAAGTCATTATGACAAGCGAGAGAGCCCAGTTTATAAAAGGGTAGACTTTGGAGTAAATTCGAGGAGTCAGCGAGCTAATATGAGATCGGAGTAACGAGCCCAGAGAGTTCGGAAAATCATAGGAAACCGGAGAAGATAGAGAGTTTGCAGAGAATAATATAAGCATTAAATCAGAGAGCAGAGTTATTTCAAAAGTATTGGACGTTACAACATTCAAGACCGAATCAAAACTGGTGTATTTAATTAGAATCATGGGATTTATTATAGTTTATTGATAATATTGATAGTCAAAAATATGTATAAGTAGAGAGCAAGGGGCATTGTAAGGGGATCTGATTCTCTTTCAATAAAAAGAAAAAATATACATATTCAGAGAAAAAAATAAACTCTTTCTAAAAAATTACCTTTGTTAAAATACTGAGTGTGGATTCTGTATCCACAAGTGGTTGGTCTTGTTGTCGATAAAGGTCTTCTAGCCAACAGTCTATCCATTCTTTTTCTTCAACAAATATCTTTTGAATGTGCTGCCTCCAGTGACTATCCTTTCTTTGATATAGTAGCAGGTTTCTACGTTTCCAAATTCTCCATAAGGACCAGAGAGGTAGTTCTCGGGTTTTGTCCGGTAGGCTCCAATTATTGTGACAATCAATAATAGCCTTAAACCTTTCACCAAAAAAACTTGTAGGATTTGTTAATACTGAAAAATGGATGTCCATACCTCTCCAGATTGCTTGAGCGTATCGACAGCCAAATAATAGGTGATCTGGTGTTTCTTCTGTTTTGCAACATCTCATGCATTGTGAATCAAATGTATCCTTCTGTCAAGAAGTAAGGTAGTACCTATAGCTAGTGTATTTGATAACATTCTCCAAAGAAAATGCTTTAGTTTTGGGGCAGTTTTCATTTTCCAAATTGCTTTTTTGAATTCCACTGATCCAGCTGGTGATCTGACTTCATTTTGGTAATCTGGTAGATGAGTAGTCAACCAATACCCTGAATCCATGAATCTGGGTGGGTGAATGTGATGCCATGAATCTGTCCAAGCATCTGTTTGGTTACCATCTGAGGATACAAATACCTTTCTGAAGGAGGTCACGACCTTCCATAAGGGATCACCAAATAAAGGAAGGTGTATTTCCTAGCTCTGTATTAAGCAGAGTGGAATCTGAGAAATAACTTCCTTTTAGGACTCTAGATACTTAAATCATTGGTTGTTGTAATAGTCGCCATACTTGTTTCCCTAGCAAAGCAAGATTAAAGCTTTCAATACTCCGAAAACCTAGACCACCTTCTTTTTTAGGACAACCCATGTGCTTCCATGCAATCCAGTGCATTGGTCGGCCCGTTTGATTTTTACTCCACCAATAATTAGACAGGACTCCATTAATGTCATCACAAATTGCTTTTAGGAGGCTTGAAACAGTTCATTGTATAACTGGTAATGCCATGGCAACAGTTTTAAGGAGGATTTCTTTACCAGCATCCGAAAGAAATAGATGTGGCCAGCTCCTTGTTCTATTCTTTACCTTTTTAACAATATAGGTAAATATCTCTTTTTTCTTCCTCCCTATTTTCTCTGGTAATCCAAGGTACTTGCCACAGCCTCCATCATGTGTATGTTAAGAATTCTCCTGAGTCTTGTTTTGACTTGTGGTTTAACTCTTGCTCCAAAGGTGATAGCCAATTTATTGAGATTGACTGCATGTCCAGATACCTTCGTGTATTCACCCAGAATCTTCATGATAGCAGTACAAAACCGTTGATGATCATGGAAGAAAAATAATGCATCATCCGCAAAAAGCAGATGGTTTATCGTTAGTCCAGAATTACTTATCTTCATTCGTTTTAGCTTTGTAGCATTTTCTGAGTTGGTGAGGAGGTGACTGAGAACTTCTGCACACAGAATAAATAAGTATGGGGAGAGGGTATCTCCTTGTCGAATACCTCTATGGGGTTGTATCATTCCTTGTGGTGTGCCATTGATTAATAATGAAAACTCACCGTTTTTAGACACTGCATAATCAAGTCAATCCCATTCCTATCAAACCCCATATGCATCATTTTGTCCCTCAAGAATTGCCATTCTAGACTATCATAAGCTTTAGAAATATCAATTTTGATTGTCATATAAGAATTGACCCACCATTTTATTGCTTTCTGCGAATGAAGCATTTCATGGGCAATAATAACATTATCCATAATGTTTCTTCAAGGGATGAAGGCTGAATGAGTGTCTGAGATGATGGACGACATATGTAACTTGAGACTCTGTACCATTATTTAGAAATGATTTTATAACTCACATTGCATAATGCAATGGGTCTAAAATTAATTACTCATTGATTGAGGAGCATCGATCTTTGGTAACAAGCAGAGATTGGTATGATTAACTGATGCTGGGATGATACCATCGTTGAAAAAAAGCTTTTATCTCCTTAATAATAGTTGCTTTAATATATGGCCAGAATTGTTGATAGAAAGCTCCAGTAAACCCGTCAGAACCAGGGGCACGATCCAGCCCTATGTCGAATACGGCATTCTTGATTTCTTCCTCGGTGACTTCCTTGATTAAGTCTGTATTTATTTCAGTGGTAACTTTCTAGTGGAAGCCAGTAAACACGCTGGAATAATCTTATGTACTTTTTCTTGTGGATGTAAAGATGCCTTGGAAATAGTCAGTTGCAGCTTTCCCTACTTCAATATCTCCATGACATGGTGGTCCTTGAGTGTCTGCAATTGCCCTGATTCGATTTCTTGCCAATCTCTGTTTAGTAGAAGCATATAAAAATTTGGTATTACGATCTCCTTGTTTCAGCCAGTTATTCCTGCTCTTAAGTTTCCAATAAAGTTCTTCTTCTTGGTATGCTTTATTTAAATTTGTCCTCATTGTATCAATCTCCTGTGTAGTACTATTTCCAGACAGAGCAGTATCTAAATCTTTCTTCAGTGTTTCAATTCTTACAGAAGAATTTAGGCGATCATTTATCTTCCATCGCGCTATAGCTTTACGACTATTAGTGACTCTTTCTGATAATGGTATAGTATCGAACCCTAGCTTCCAACTTTGTAACACCGTTTCCTTTAAATTTTCTTTACCAAACATTCTTTTGTGATACATGAATTGTCCCTTCATTGAATCAGCAATATGTCAGAAACTTGTAACCAATGGTCGATGGTCTGATCTTTTGAAAGCCAAAAATCAACTTGTGTAGATGGAAATTGTGCCATCCACTCCAAATTTGCCATTACTTTATCCAAACAGCAATGAATAGAATTTGCCATTAGTGTATCGTTTTCCTGTCCAAGAGACGACAATGGATTTTAAATTATGGAAATCACACGTTTTGATCATCCTTCAGAAATCAAGAAAAGTTCTTTTTGGTCGAATGGGTCCTCCTTTCTTTTCAGCATTGATTAAGATCTCATTAAAGTCTCCCATAATCAGTCATGGAGTATCTCTAGATGTCGATATTCGCTATATTCTTTCCCAAAGGTAATTTTGTTGGCTAGGTTTAGTGAAACCATATACAAACGACAAGTAAATAGCAGTTCGTTCATATCAACATGGAGATCTACAAGATTAGAACACTGAAAAACAACAGAAGTAGAAACAGAATTCTTCCAGAACAATGTTATTCCACCACTTATACCTTGTGGTGGAACAGTTACATAGAGATCATACCCTAATTCACATCACACTTCTTGAATCTTGTCATCATGTTGCTTAGTTTCCAAGAGGCATATCATGTCCAGGAGGTACTTATGAATTATCTCCTTGAGGTGTCGAACTGTAGCGTATATGCCAAGACCTTGACACTTCCAAACGGTTGTATTCATGGTGCCTCTAGTGGTTTAGGACCCACTAGACCTCGTAAGTCATCCTCTGCGGATTCATTGTTATTGTTGTCATTACTTTCACCAATCTCATGACTGACAGTATGAGTAAACCCAGATCGTTTAGGTGCATGCTCTTCCATGTTATCAGTAGACTTCCATTTCCTAGATGCCTTCTCCATATTGCCAAACTCAAATTTCTCCATTTCAATATTCTGGAACACAGAATCAGGATCCTCTGTAGTTGGTTGTATCGTCCTTAGCCTCTCCTGGTTCCTATCTTTGGCAGCCACCAGATCAAACATCTTGTTGGATTCCATTTCGACAGCTCACATGGTCCCCAGATGGGGTTCATTAAATAGATCGATATCAGAATCAGCATTATCAGGAGCATCAGCCTCCTCAATATCCTCATCCGAGGATTCATCAACAACTCTGTTGTCCACGCCATCATGAGGATTGTCTCCATCAACATCACACACCATTTCTGGAACTCTTGGTAATCTTTCTGCTGGTATGATATCATCATGGATTTCTTCAACCCAAAAGTTCTGGTTTCTCACCAGTTCGAACTCGTCACTTTCACTATTGTCGTTGTTGTCATTATTTCCTGGATCCTCAGCTGGCCCTCCATTCTGAAGGATGCAGGCCCCCAAATCATGTGTTAACATTCCACAAACTTTGCAAAAACCACGAAGTCGCTCATAAGTGAAACACAATATAGTGTTTACGCCTGGAGTAAATTGGAAACTGCGTCTGAACATCATAGGTTCGTCATCATTCCAATTGATTCTGATGCAGACATACGACATTCGGATTGCAGCCTTTGCGTTATAGTTGACCTCCATGAAATTTCCCATTCCATGACCAATGTATGAAACTACTTCTTCATTGAGATATTGGAAAGGGATACCCCGAACTTGGATCCAGAATGGAATGAAACAAAGAAGAGGGGGATTCTCTAAAGGAGACCAACGCTGGAGGATCAACATGCACTCTGCAAACGCCCACGGGCCACATTTCAGAACTAACTCAAATCCTTCTTCAGATGAGAACACAAATTGGAACCTACGTCCCTCGATGATCCGTCCTTGAACAAGACCCTCCTGCTCCAAAATCCAAGGCATTACTGCTACAATTTCCCGGAGATTTTGGCAACAAGGCATCACTGGTTGTCTGATGATGACAAAATGATTTTCTTCTGCCGCTTGATTTACGTCATTCGCGGGTAATTAGATCGGCGCATCTTCGCTCCTAAATCAATGTTTTGCAACGCCCTCCTAATATTATCAGCCATTTTGAACAAATTTGCGTAGGGTCGCAATGGAAAATAGAAAATATCAGTGAGAACTTCCTGAGTTTTGGAGAATGATAATTCCTACATCCTAAATCGTGTTTTATACACCCAAATCGCCAATTTCTGCAGAACAAAACTGCCATCACACCAGGTCGTGATCTCCGGAGTGGGAATAACTTCCAGAAAACTGCCATGGTGGTCGATTACCATCACTTTGAATCCTGAATACTTGCATAAAGACACCAAAAAGGTGACAAACAGACAAAAAATAACTGCTATTCTTTTCGCCTTTCGAATCGCTCTTACTTCCGCTCTTATCACTTTTTTTTTTATATACCTGAGCTTGCATTTTTTTTCTTTCGTTTAGATTCTAGTTTCTTCTTTCATGTTGATCTGTTCTTGCGTTCATTTTATAGCATTTGAATCAATAAATAAGTTGGTTTATATGATTTATTATGCTTTTCAAATTTTTATTTCACAATATGTAGAAAAGACAAAGATATGAGGATGCTATAATTTTTTTTGTTTTTGATATTTTATATTCTAAAATTAATATTATGAACAAAAATCTATGGGGCAGGTTCTTATTTGTGAAGTGACAAAATGATATATTTTATTTTGAATATTAGTATTTAGTTCATTACAAATTATTTCAAATTTCGTAATCAAATGAATATATGATTTCTTAGATCTTGATTTTTTAAACATAATTAAATTTACCTAACTTATACTCCCTCTGTTTCAAAAAGATGTTATTTCTAGCAAAAAAATTTGTTTAAAAAATATGTTATTTCTCTATTTCTTATGCATAAATAGCTTTATATTTCCTAGCATCCCTTTATTTAGTAGTTTTATATTATTACAATTGTTTTTTAATTAAAATTTAATCAATAAACACAAGGTTAAAATTATCATTTCAAATATTTTCTTAAAATCTGTGAAAATCCTAGAAATTTATATCTTTTTAAAATGGATGGAGTAGCAATTAATGTATTGTTTAAAATTAGTTTAAAAGAAAATAAAAGGTGACATAATATTTAAAATGTTTACATATTATTTCTGTCATTCCATATGTCACTGGGTGGAGAGTTACATTCATCCTTTATATATAGGATGAGTTACAAAGAATTATTTTATCTATTGTACATGACTCTTGTGTACAAAGTTTTGTTTTTAATTATATAAGGAAACTAATATAAATCCCAGATAACTAGGTAAGTAGGAGCCTTAAAAGCACCTTTCTTGCCTTCAAATTTATGGAAGAATGGGAATACAACTTAAAGATAAGAAATGCATTCATAGAGCATCAGTGTTCTATATAGTTCCTAGGAGGAAATGACGTTTATCAAACCCCATTGTTTTGCTTTACCTTGGATTCCTTGTAAAGTAGAGAATCGGAGTAAGCGATATTCACACGTCTTTGGCCTTTATGATGCCTAGACTTTTTAACACTAACAAATTTCTTTGCTTTAATGTTACCATCAGTACTCTCCCTAGTGTCAACTTCTTGGATTGACTCCAAAACCTGGACCACCTCACACATTGTAGGTCTATACTTAGGATGCTGGCTTAGACATCTGTAGGCCAAGGCAGCAGCTGCCTGAGCCGCCTCAACTTTGTAATGGCACTCAAGCCTCGGGTCGATTATTCTTTCCAGCTTTCTTTGGTCCCTTAACATGGGTCGCGCCCATTCCACTAGGCTTTGTTTCCTCCGTTCTCGGGTATTGTCCATTGAACGATTGCCGGTAATAAGTTCTAACAAAACTACTCCAAAACTATATACATCATTCATTGTCGTCAAATGACCTACCATACAAGTAAACCATCAAAACATATCTCAGAGTTTGTTGCTTATACAGTAAAACTAGTCATCAATTCATTGTATAAATGTTACCACTTACCAGTCATGATATATTCAGGTGCGGCGTAACCTTGTGTCCCCATTACTCGGGTTGTGACATGTGTCTGTTCACCTTCAGGTCCATCTTTGGCTAGACCTAAATCAGATAATTTGGCGTTATACTTCTGCATAAATCACAAAATCAATTAAAAAATAAATAATAATTTGATTTAGCCTACCAAATTTACAGAGGGAAAAGAAACTCACGGAGTCTAGCAATATGTTCGAGGTTTTGAAGTCTCTGTAGATTACAGGTTTCTCTGCTTCATGAAGAAAAGCTAAACCTTTGGCAGCTCCAAGGGCTACCTTCATCCTTATTGCCCATGCCATTGCTACACTATTTCCTGTCCCATTTTAAACATTTTAGGAAGTTAGTATTCTTTCCGTTTCATATCTAAATGTTGTTTTAAGGCTTTTTCTCATGCATATACATAAAGCAAATAATGTTTTTGTTTACTCTTAATTAATGCACTATATGATTTTCTCTTTTATCTTATTGATTAATACATTAAAATATAGTAGCATAAAACTGACAACATTTGTATTGAAAATATAAATGACATTTTATTATGAGTTTTTTTAATTTAAAATTTTGGGCAATTTTCTTAAATACCATTAAATTAAGCTTTTCTTTCATAAATACCACTAATTTTAAAAACTTTCACATATACCACAATTCCCTTTAACTATGCAAATATTTTTAGGGTTTAGAATTTACGTTTTAGGGTTTAAAAACTCTAAATCCTAAACTCTAAGCCCTAAGCCCTAAACTCTTCTCCCACCCAATAAAACTATACCCTAAATCTAAAATAGTAAACACAAACTAAAATTTTTTATTTATAAACTTTATAAAATCATTTTGTGTTTGTGGTATTTTTGGAAACTAAAAATTTTGGTGGTATTTTTAGAACATTAAATTAATGTTGGTATTTTTGGCAACAATATATAAAAGTGTGATATTTTAGGAAATTCTTCTAAAAGTTATCATATTTAATAAGTAGATAATGGCTAAAATTTAAAGAAATGGTAGTTTTAGGTTATGGGTAAATTGAGATATTGGATCTTAAAGTCATATTAAAAAACATAAAACTATATTCTTTGTAAAACAATAAATAAAACTCTAAAACATCACTTGTTGTAAAATAGAAGGATATTATGATAAAATGAAACAAAAAAAGCTAAAACATCTTATAAAATAGAATGGATGGAATACTCTTTTTAAGAAAATCATGTAATAAAATGAATTGAATAACAATTTAGCCAAGTTAATATGGCCTTAACTGGTAATATAAAAAAATAATTCAGCTGGATTCCGCCAGATTCAACAATTTAACCGTTACCATTTGTTATTTAATCAAATTTTGCCAGATTCAGCAACTAAAAAACAATATATACTTTGATTACTTTTTCTTTTATAATATTTAAATTAAACATGAGCGTTCGAATACATTATATTCAATTTTGGTTTTTCATTTTTTTTTTGTTTAGAGTTTTGGGTTCATAGATGTAAGACACATTTGAGTATTTATAAATTTTGGTTCATAATCGGTTCGATTCCACCAAGTTTGGGTCAGAGTAAGATACCCAAAATATCACCAAATTTTTTTTGGTAAAACTTGAATAAAATTTTGGTTAGTTTTCACAAATATAACTAAATAATTGATATTTTGGATTTTAGTTATATCAAATCTAAATATAACTATGGGTATATAATTGTATTTTGGGTATTCATTTGCTTCTTTGTTTGGCATGTGTTCAATTTTAATTCCTTGGATATATGAGTTTATAACCATTTCGGGTATTTTACCCTGACCTTATACACATTTTGTCAACATACGTTAACTCGTGGATATAAAATATATACAGTTTAAAAATTTGTATATTCTAATGAGAAAACATATAATTCATATATTTTTGAGTATCCAAAAAGTTTATGCAATTTAATAAAACTTCTAAAAATATAAATTAAAATGTTAATATTTTACTATTTATTTTAATTAATCTTGATGAAAATTAAATTGTTTAATTAATATTTTTATAAGTTTGTTTAATTATTTCATTTTAAAAAATTCTGTCAAATTCTGCCAGATTCAGCTGTTACCATTTGATTTTAAATTATTCCGCTAGATTCTGTCAAAAATTCAAAAAAATTCTATAATTCTGCTAGATTCAGCCAGATTTTACCGTTATTATTTAGACCTTATATGTGGTAAAAGTTGAGTAGTTGACTTACTTCTAAAGAGCTGATTCTCCAAGCTACCTCGAGGCATGTACTCATAAACAAGCACTCTTTGCTCTTCTTCACAACAAAACCCTATCAGCTTTACAAGATGTTTGTTACTTAGTTGTCCCAAAAATAGTATCTCTGCCTACAAAAAGAAGAAGAAGAAGGAAATTTAATAAACTAAAAGAAACTTTATGAAATAGTCACAAAAATCTACTTAATGAAATACTGCAACATTTAGGAACCGTTTTAGAAGTTCAATTTTATTTAAAAAAAAATTTAAATTTTTTGTAGTATTATCCTCACTACTTTAATGTATAAAAAATATAGTATATTATAAGGGATGGGACTTTTTTTAATATGTGTGAAAATATTTAAACGAGTCTTAATTATATGAACCGGAGGGAATATTCAAGAAGTATATAAAAATAGTAATATCAATTATATTCCCTGTAATGCATTCATTTAAATTTATAAATAACCTTAACGGCCTTTCTAATAAAATCGTTCTCTTTTTTTCTCTTCTTTTTAATACTAGAAAAGTTTTGAATCGGACATAACAAATGAGAGGGAGAGAGATGTTACCAGCCATTCTCTATGCCCTTGATGACCATGAAGATCAAGTGCCTTAACAGCAACCGGTTGGGCTTCTAAACCCGGTTTAACCTTATCATCAATAAACCCTTTGTAAACCGGTCCAAACCCTCCTTCTCCCAACATGTTACTTCTCGAAAAATTATGCGTAATCTCTCTCACTTCAGACAACGTGAACAAACGAAGCTTCTGAGATGTAAAGGAGTTAGAGAGATCATCCATAACCGACATGGGCGAGCTTGGATCACTTATGTCCGATAAAGACAGTCTCTTGAACGTCGGACAAGTTCTTATTTTCATTACGGCCTTCTCCTTTCCTTCGTATCTGTTCGTGTTCTTTGACCTGTAACATCCGAAGAACAAAGATGTTAATGACATTTTCTTCTTCTTGAGAACAGCCATTTTCTTCTTCTTCTTCTTCTGATTTGTTTTTTTCTTTGGAGAAAAATGGAGAAAGATAGTCTTTTACTCTTTTTGATGTTGTCTTTTGTAGAGTGCGTAGGTTTGGAAATTAAGGATGTTTTAGTTAACCTACTTGTCTTCAAAGTCCTGTATATTTATAGTTGTTGTGTCTTATTCGTACTGACCGACCTTTGAACTTTCGCATTTATATTATTTATATTAAGTAGTAGTTGCTTTTTATATTAGTTGCAATATAATAACTAAAACTATTTAAGGGGAATATCTATTTATTTTATTCCATGTTCTATTGTTCTTGGCTGATATATTTTTTTCCAGGAGAAAGACAATATTCTTTTCATTTCCCACAATAATATTTGGAAATAACCCAAATTAAAAATTTATCCCCTTTTTGCTTTGACAATAATTTTTATTTTACAATATTTAAGTCAACAAAACTCTACTCATAATCCAATCAGTCCTTACTTTGTGAAGATATTAAGATCTAATTCTGGCAAGAAAAGCTGCAAAACTAAATGGTTAACTAGCTACCAGATTAAAGATAAGACTTGACTAAAACTAAAGCATCACATTATTTTTCTAAATATTAAGTTAATCATCGCGTCTCGATACTTAGAGCTTCTGTTTGAAGTGATATGTCTTGTTTAATATGGTCGACGTGTTTTCACAATGATATTGATTTAAATTCTCTAATGTACTTAGACTTCATCGTATAAAAGTCTATGTACTAAATAATTTTTGGTTAGATTTTCAATGAATTAAAGGTGTCTCTCTACATTCCACTTAGTCGATTTCTCGTTTCATAGACTTAAGTTCTGTCTTATAGTTTTTGTTCTAATAATTTAGGTATTTAAAAATGATTTGGTATATTTTTCCGGCTGGCAAGTATGGATTACCCACAGGGAAGATATGATTCGCCTTGTTAAGAGGAGAATGAGATGATTAGGACATAATTGGATGTCTGTTGACTTTGTTTCTTCCATGATAATAATTTAAAGGTTAGGAAGCGAATAATATTTTTTATAATAATTTGATTACTCTAACTAAATGATAAATAATTAAATAACTAAGGGTTAGTTGGTCCTCACATACATAACATAACTCTCGGACACAACTTTTAATTTTATATTGAACCGTTAGTTCTTGTCGTTAGAAGAACATACAGTAAATTGCATAAATATAGAGTTTATATAATAAGTTGTATATTGATCAAAAAAAGATTACAGCTCATGTATATATACATGAGCCTAACTACATAATCTAAGAGATAAGGAAACCAGAGATATACACAATATACATAGCTTGGAGAATTCATTATTCTAGATTATACCATTGTATCTTAACTTATAAGATATCACTCTAATACGCTCCTTCAAGAGGAACCACTATTAGCGATTCTAATTTTGTCAAACTGTTGTGCAAAGCTAGCCCGTGGTAATGGTTTGGTGAGAGATTGAGAGCATCAACTAACTGTTCAGCAGAAAAGACATGAGTAACTAAAATAATTATGGCTTAAAACTGCCCCTTCTATAAAAAGATAATAAGTTTAAAGCGATATGTTTTATTTTTTAGTGAAACACCAAATTCACACACAAGGAGAGTTTTGGGCCTCTCCTTGTGTCCACATCACCTTCTAAAACTTTTTTTAGAATCGTGCCACGTCAGATTTAATAACAGATTTAATAAGTTTGAAAATTAAAACAAAAAGCCATATGTACTCTTTAAACATCATTAATCTTCCAGAAATGAAAAAGTAAAAAAAAAACGCATCGGGTTAGGTTTAAACTCTCTTCTACATCTCGCCTCATACTCTTCAAATTCTGCAGATTATGTTCGTTTACTTCATCCCTCATGATCTCCTATTTGTAACACCTTTTCAGTTTTCAATAAGACTCGCACATCAATTTCGAATAAACACAGCCAAATGGAAAAAATGCAAGGGAAAACTGGGAAAGAGCAATACGACGCTAAAATAGGTCAGTCGTTCTATATGAGTTTTGAGTTAGTCCTTCGTTTTGGGCTTCTGAGAGCATTCACATCAGTTTTCTGAGACTTTTTCTGATATTTTTCATGTTTTAATAACTTTATAACTTTGAAGTGAATAAAAATATGTTGATTCTTTTTGTATGTCTAACAAGGATTATAACTATGCTTTAATGCAAGAAACGTTGTTGTTTCCGAAGCTGTTTAGGAGGTCCGAAATCAAAGTTCCCTACTTTCATTGTCTGCATCAAGTTAGTTCTGCAGCTTAAAGCTGCAGTCTTCTCATATTCACTGCCCCAATCCCTAGGGCATCTGAATTGTCCTTCGTTCAATGGCTATTCGACCAGGTAGTGATGAAATCATTCATAACTTTTACAGAATATTTTGTATTGGAAATTCGAGGCCTTGGAAAGTGAGAATTACGTGGAAAGAAACTCATGGGCCATGCCTCTAACCTAAACAAAGAATGGAAGACAGTGTTTCTTCTTTAAAACAACAAGTAACCACGAAAATTTTGTGAATCGTTTTGCTCTGTTATTTACTGCAGATGCCATGCATCGTTTTGCTTTGTTGACGCCGTAATCACTGGGGCAAGTAAAAGAATATTGCCAAGGTGAACTTGAATCCTTCTTGCAGCTTAAAAAGTATTTTCCGAACATCTAGAGTCTGCCATGTGGAATGTGCCGAAGATTTACTTTTTGCAGAGTGTAGCAAGCTAGAGAAATTGGTTTGTAAGTGGTACAAAATTAAGATAGTATTTGCTGGATCAATACATCTCTTATTTATCCTGAAAAGTTTAAGGAATGAGAAATCATGCCTTTGGTGCAGAGATATTAAAATGTGATATTATTTTAATATTTCTGATTTGTCTTCTCCATGTTTGAACTATGTAAAAAATGAAATTTGTGCTAGGAAAAATAATATAGAGATTAAAAAAAAATGTTCTACCAACTATTGAACATGTAATTATTTGTTGCAGGTACACAGAAGACATAACTATGTACAGCTTACTTACAAAACCATATAAAACGTATTTTATATTTGATGTAAAATCATCTCATTTACATAATTATATTTTTAGCCAAAGGCTACACTTTAAACTTCAAATTCTAAGACGTGTTTCTTAGATTTGTACTTACTAATTTCTTATACTTTGTTGTTATTGGTGCTTGCAGATTCTGCACACAAGGGAGGATTGTAGATACTCTCAGGACTAATTTTCGTTAAGTTCCTAGGCACATGCGTATCGTTGGAGATAAAATAACTGAGGACGAGCTACGGCAGGGCAGGTGATTATCCGATCTCGATTTCTCATGTGACAAATGGAGTTTTGGTGTATACCCTCCTCTGTTTCGTTTGTTGATTTGTTCTCAACATTGGGTTTTTAATTTTCATCTTTACGCTTTTGTGTTCAACATTGGGTGGAACGATGGCGAAAAAGCGAATCGGATCTTCAGTAGTCGTTGATGTTAGGTTCACAATAGCCTAATTTAGACCCAGTTGAGCCTTGATGATGTAGATTCCTTAAAGGCACTTCACATGTGGGTACTTAGATTTCCTGATTCAGAGTTCATAGATATAGACCTCATAATATATATATATATATATATATATCACTATAGATATAAGTTGTTTCAAAGATGAGGGTCAAACTTCACCCCTCAATGATAAAGATAAGGAAAATACCATTAAATAGATGGATGTATTATGAGGTTGATGAATTTTACAATGTCCTCTGTTAATTTGTTTTGCTTTTATTTTATTTTTAGTATACAAAGGTGTCAAAGGTATTCTGGTAGTTAAAGCTTATGCCTATGGAGAAGAGGATGTCAGGCGGAAAGGCACTGAATCTGCCAAAGCAACAGGAAAAAGCCAATGGTCGTAATAGTTATGAAATTTCAAGATCTTCTTTTTTGTCAATTTCTTCAAACAGTAGGAGCATACAGAGGCATTTAAGGAAATACAGTTTGTGGAAGGTATGTATCCCTTGCAAGAAAGTGTATCAAGATACCTTAATTTGTATTTCTCGATTAGTCTTAATCTTTTATATTTTATTACTTATGAAACTCTTTCAATCCTTTTCACTTTTGTTTTCTCTCATGATTTATGATGTGTGAACTTTCCATCTGAACATTTTCTCCCATTTGACTATTCCAACCAATGTTAGTTATAGTGGGTGTAATCCACGTATAAGCTTAGCAAGTTTTTCCATTATATTGAGTGTTATTTTGGTCAAGTTACGCTATTTTCATGTAATATAAATCACATTTGGATTTTTCTTGCATGCCTTTATAAAGAATAATATTATATATGCTATTGATGTATTAGCTTGACAAAGAAACATAAAACATCGGTAATGTACATATGATATTGAGGCCACAAAAAATTAGTTACTTGCTCTCCATGTTAAACTATCATCAATCGTGAGTAACATCATAGTCCTCATGTATTATCCTTAGTAATAGTTTAAAAGAAACACAAAAAGAAATGCTTAGTACGAGAAATAACAAAATGACAACCATATCCCAGCCTTTAATAGTTATGATTGTGCACTTCACAATCACTTTAAAACTACTATATCAAACCAAATAATCAATTCGTTGTCTAGAAAATATATTCTTACAAACATCAAACAAATATTTTAGTGGTTACGACTTTAAATCAATTATTTCTTAGATGCCCTTTTAGTTACGACCTCTGTAGGTGGTTTTTATCTAAACTAAACTCTTCTTTCATAGGGTTTAGCCTGTGGTCAGAATTCCTCATGTGGCTAACGTCTCCTACACGGGAAAACTCAATGTCATCTCTTAGATTGGTTGCGGCTCAGGCTGTAATTTACTCTTTGTGGCGAGAAAGAAATACTCACATCTTCTCAGGCATAAAAACACCAGTTCAGGGGTTATTCACATGTATTGATAGAAGAATCCGCAATACTTGCTCAGCAAGAAGGAATCTCTTCCAGTTTCAAAACGCACTTCAACTGTGGTTTCGAGGCTCCTCTACTCGATAAGTTACTTACTTTTTTTACTCCTATTGTACCGAGGCTGCTCACCCGGATTATGCGTTGTTGTTAAAAAGCACCCACCCTATTATGTAACAGTCGTATAAAGGTTATAAAATGAGAAATTATATATATATATAAGTAATATTTTAGTGGTTAATCAATTCTTAATGTTTGTCTCCGCGCGAATTGCGGAATAATCGCTAGTATATATAATGACAAAGTTTTCTCTCCTCTAAAGCTGTCCACATCACCAAATACTTAACTGTCAGATTAAATTTATCTAATACTTATTTTTTAATTAATATATCATTTAAACTTTGAATAATTATAAATTTATATAAATATTTGAAATAATAGAAATAATATGAGCTATTATATGACTAAAATCATATATATAATGACAAAGTTTTCTCTCCTCTAAAACTGTCCATATCAGCACCAAATAATTAACTGTAGATTAAATTTATCTAACACTTATTTTTAATCAATATATCTTTTAAACTTTGAATATATATATATATATATATTTATATAAATATTTGAAATAATAGAAATAATGTGAGCTATTATATGATTAAAATGAAACTAATAAATGAATAGAAAAAGTAATTATGTGTAATTGATATTAATTATAATTATGTGTTGTTGTTTGAAACATACTAAATGAAAAAAAAATGAAAAATCTAAAACAAATATACTAACTACGTTGAAAAGTTAAAAATAATGTAGTTAATAGCAAATATTATTTTACAATGTTATAAAAATGAAATCCCACGCAACGCGCGGATACATTTTCTAATATATATAACCGGTGGTTAAGGAAGTTTCAACCCTCTCCACCCATCAAACCTCCGAAACCGCATATGTAACAACTCGATATTCTGCCTCTGTTGAAGATTTGGCAACACCCTTCAACACCTTTGGATGTTGACCAAGGAAAACAACATGAACACTTGTTTTACAAACTTGTTCTATATATTTTTGTTAGAGAACAGTATGTTTGCGTTTCAAGTTTGTTATGGTATCAATTTAATTTAATTCTGGTTTCAACATTTATCTTCAACTAATTCACGTAATTAATTAAATTTATGCGAGGGAACCTCAACTAATACATACGTATATGATACTTTTCAAATATATAAGCATAAAGTATATATTTATTTTTTAAAATAGGCTGATTGTTATTGTTAGATTGTTGTCAATGAAAGGAAATAAAATGACAAATAAAATGACAAATAAAATATTGACAGTCAAAGTAAAAAAAATATAACTTATGTTTATGGGATAGTGGTGTGATAGTCTTTAGGTTCGGTTTATTTGTCAAAAAGCTTTAAATTTGTCAAAAATATAATTCAAAAAGCTTTAAATTTGTCAAAAAATTCGTGGGATGATAGTTTTAGGTTTCGGTTAATTTGCTCTGAAACCGGGACAAACTAAACCAGTAAATTAAAAAAAAAACCAACCCTAACCGAATTGATCTTTTGTCCTTAATTACTGTAACGCTTCGTTTTGTTTTTTGATAAATTGCAACGCTTCGTTTCCCTCATCAGCATTTGCATATCTTTGTATCTTCCGCCTTCCCTCAATTTTGGTACGAAGATTATTTGATTTTGCGTCTGTACCCACTACCCAGGTAAGGTACCGAACTCGACTCACATCTTATACTCCTAGCAAAGACAATGGACAGGTTGAGCAATCTACCAAACGAGGTTATCTGTGATATCTTGTCATTCCTTACAACAAAGGAAGCAGCTTTAACATCAGTTCTTTCGAAAAGATGGCTAAATTTATGGGTACTTGTCCCAAATCTCGACATTGATGACTCTGTTTTTGTTTATCCTGAATGGGATAAGCGTGAAAAGGATGGGATGATAGAATGCTTCATGGATTTTGTTGATGAAGTTTTGACCTTGCAAGGTAATTCTCCCATTAAGAAATTCTCACTCAAGTGTAAAACTGGAATTGATACAAATCGTGTGAATCGTTGGATATGTAATGTGTTGCAACGAGGTGTTTCTCGCCTTGAACTAATTCACACGCTCATGTTGTCTACCCGTTGAAGTAATTTGTTGATCTTTTGGCGTAGATTTCTCCATATCCTTCTCTCGCTGGATCACTTCTTCAATTGACACCGCCCGCTCTACCACCTCCGTGAAATTGGTATATGTTACAGACATAATTTTGTCTTGGATGTCGAGTCTTAGTCCCCATAAGAATCGCTGGATAATCGCTTGCTGGTCGTGTTTGCTTGGACCAATGTATCTCCGAAGTCTCATGAATAGTGTCTCGTATTCACGAACACTCATCTTGCCTTGCTCTAATTTTTAATTGACGCTCCAGTCAGTCTCGTGTTTCTGGTGGAAAATACTTACGCTCAAACTCCTTGAATATCTTCCAAGTTATCTCTTGTTGTTCATAAAGAGGAGATACACTTTCCCACCACGTAAATGCGTATTCATCTAGGAAATACTCGGCTATTTGCACCTTAAACTCCTTTGGACATCTTGATGTTTCAAAGTTTGCTTCTAGATTTCTCATCCATTTGTCAGCTACCACTGTATCTTGCTCTCATTTGAACTTTCAGATCCCAAAGTCTCTCATCATGGTGACAAGTTTAAAAAACTTTGAAGAATTCGAATATCTGAATTCTCCTTCGGGATGTGCTGGTTGAGATTGAGTTGGAGGCTGTCGTTGTTGTTGTAACATGTGCGTTAACAACTCATGAATCATTGTTAAGCTTTGCGGATTCTCCCTTGGTTCATTACTTCTTCGGGGTGCATCTTCCCTTGGTGGGTGGTACTCCAGCTATGAATCATATGGTCTCGGAGACGTTGGCTGGTGGAATTCTTCATTTGGATTTGGTCATTGTGACTGAAATCCTTGGATAGAACTGAACTGAGCAGACTGTAATGGAGAATTCCTTGGAGGAAAATTAGGAATTCCATCATATGTGTCAACATGGTGATTGATGGACGGATCAGGAGCAACGAAATTGACATCATCTTCCTCTTCTTCGTGCGGGTAACCAATACCTCTCTGCACCGGCACATAGCTAGCAGACCTTTCCCGAGACATTTTTAACTCCTCTGCAAGCATAAAAAAGGGTTTTAACCTAATGCGGAACACTCTCCCGGAAGTTCCTAATGTGCTCTTTGCGACTCAATAAAAACTTTTGAAAACTCCAAGTCATGGAAAGCATGGTAAACCATCTTCTTATACCACTAAATTCTTTTACTCTACTCTTGTAGCAAACACGAACAGCACTATGACCGCACTAGTCATGAGCTACTCATGAGTTCCACAAGGTAGTTAAACAGAAATATTCATCTGAGGTTAATAAACACATTACTAGCCTTGGATAGCTATTTCCGTAAGTAAATAACTTTGGTTCATGCTCAAGGCTTTGCAACCCGAACAATTTCCTAGGTATTGTGCAGGTTCGGACAAGATCTATACCAGCCATGACTTGGTTTTTAAACATACTTTTATTCAAAACATAATAGTATTTTACAAAAGACTCGATCAATCCGAATACATATATGGTTTTGGCCAAGGTCTAATGCCCAAAATACTTATCATACTTATTTGAGTAAAAACATACATTTATTTTGCAAAGAGCACCAAATCTCCTTCCCGGGAGTTCCTAGCGTTCTGCAGCTAATTTCCTAAGGGTTCCCTATAACAAAAAGTAGAATCATAAGTAATGCCGAGATTACTTAGTCAGACCGGGGTTTTGGAGGGGTTATGGGGGTTTCCTGCATCAAACATTAGTCTCACAAGCAATAATATTATCATGCAATGCAATGCAACCCTAGACTCTATATGCAACCTAAACTAATCCTAGACTCAATCTAAATGCAATCCTAATCTAACTCTCACTCTCACTTCTACTGGCCCGTCACCACGTTGAGACCACACAGGAAACTACAACGTGGTAACCACACTGATCTCGTCAGATCCTAGATCTCGTCAGATCAACTGCCATACTGACCACGGATGGTCAACAGCACCGATGGCCCTAAACTCTCTCATCCTAAATCTAACCTAAATCTAACTCTCACTCACTCTAAACTATCCTAAATCTATATGCATGCAACTAATATAACCATAATAACCTCAACAGCATAAATTAAATAATGGGTAAGAAAGGATGAGGCCATGTGCTACTTCACATGCTTCGGAACTCACGAATTTTGATGACTTTCTAATTTGATGATTCCCCGGAAATGGCTTAGGCAAGGCTTGGCTTAGTTTAAGACTCGGCTGAAACTCCTTGAAAACGGATCTCTGGTTTCCGGACTGCTACTTGGACGTAGATCTCTTGACAAAAGTTCTGGGAATAGATGGATGGAACTTGGCTTGATCTTTGATCTCTTCTCCTTCTTCCTTTACGAAAATCTCACACTTTTCTCTTCTTTTTTTCTTTACGCTTCTCTCTTTTTCTCTCATTTTCTATTTAAGTGTTTTTTGTTCTGTTTCAGATCTGATGAGAAATGAAGCTTAGAGGTCCGGTATTTATAGCAAAGGAGGGGTCACATTGGTCTGACACTTGTCGGAAGCGTCCGACACTTGTCAAAGGTGTTTGACAACGTCCTAGCAAGTGTCAGAGTTCTCTGAGGCGTTCTGACATCTGTCGTGGCTTAGAGAATTAAACATGCAAAAAAACATGTGTTTAATTTGAAACTTGGTCGCCAATTTTGGCCGGCGTGGACGGCAAGTTTCACCGTTCAACAGTCAGTTCGGGCCAATCAACGGTCGGTTCGACGGATCATCCTTTGACTATTCCCGGTCCAGAAGCGGGTGGCTGGAAACTGATCCAGTTGCTCCAATATCGTTGGTCACTCTCCTTTGGTCTCGGCCAGTTCCGAGTTTTCTTGGGTTTTTGCCTTCCGCGGTTCGAATTGTCTGATCTTCCGAATTTTCCTCGGTCATTCTTGTCTGGTCTTGTGATTGACTCAGTAATGACTCTTTATGGAAGGTTGCGAGTCATTAGATTCTCCCCTCCTTATTAGAATTCGTCCCGAATTCTATCTTCATTTGATGGCCCAACTTCTTCTTCTTCTGGAGTGGTAAAGAATTGTGGATACTTTACTCGGAAACTATCCTCGTCTTCCCATGTTGTCACCTTGCGGTTTTTCTTTCCCCAAAATACTTGAATTTGTTGAATCTCCCTTTTCTTCAATCTTCCGATTCTTGTCTTTTTCCAATGCCTAGTACTCCTTCAGGGTAGGTGAGGTTTGTCCTTAACTCTTCTATCTTTTCTGGCTTGATAGAATTTGGATCTGGAACATGTCTTCTTTGCATGGATACGTGAAATACCTTGTGTACTCGCATTTCTGGCATGATTAAGCGATACGCAACTTCTCCAATCTTCTTTTCGATTTGATACGGTCCAATGTACCTTACTCCAAGCTTCCCTACTTTTCCAAACTGATCCTTTCCTTTGGTGGCTGTGACTTTGAATTCAATCTCCTTCTTTGAATTCTATCTCTCTTCTACGATGATCAGCGAAACTCTTCTAGCGATCTTGAGCTTTCTTCATGTTGGCTTGAATGAATTTGATCTTCTCCGTAGGGTCATCGATCAAATAGCTGTCGTATTGTGATCGTAACCCCACTTCGGTCCAACAAAAGGGTGTTCAACAAAGCCTCCCATATAATGCTTCGAATAGAGACATGTTGATGCTCGCATGATAGCTGTTGTTGTAAGAGAACTCTACTAAGGGTAAGTTATATTCCCAATCTGTGGACTAATCCAAAGCACATAGTCTAATGAGATCCTCAATGGTTCGGATCGTCCTCTCTGTTTGACCATCAGTTTCCGGGTGGAATGCAGTGCTCATGAAGATGTTTGTGCCTAAGGCACGCTGTAGCTCTCTCCAGAATATTGCCGTGAACTTAGGAACTCAATCTGAAATGATGTTGGCCGGAATTCCATGCAGTTTCACAACTTCATCAATGCAACGATCTGCTAAGATATGCGCTCCATCCGTGCTCTTCATTGGTATGAGATGGGTGACCTTGGTGAGTCGATCTACTATCACCCAAATTGCATTGTTTGTTCTGCCAGGTGCTGTGGGTATGCCGGTAATGAAATCCATTGAGATAGATTCCCATTTCCACATTGGAACAGGTAGGTTCCGTAATAATCCCGCCAGTACTTGATGCTCGGACTTGACTCGCTGACATGAGTCACATTTTGCTACCTAATTTGACACATATTTCTTCATTCCAGGCCAATGATAATACCTCTTGATGTCTCGGTACATCTTGGTGCTTCCGGGATGTATGCTAAGCAACTAAACTTCAGTATCTCCTTCCTTAGGTCAGCTCGATCTGGTACTGTGATTCTTCTATGTAACAATAGCGTACCATCTTCTGCCAAATGGTAGCCACTATCATTTTTCTCCGGTAGACCTCTTACTCTTCCACAATCTTCTTCAAATTCTTGTCTTGGACTTGTTCTTCTCGAATGCGATGAAGTAGGTTGGCTTGATTCACCGTTTGCAAACCCATTGGTCTCTCTTATTCTCCTTCTAAGGAAAAGAGATGCACTTGCTTCAGCTCCGTGGTTAATGCATCTAGCTCCTTGTCGGCATTGATTCGAGCTTTCTTTCTGCTGAGTGAATCTGCTACAACATTCGCTTTTCCGGGGTGATATTTTATCTTGAGATCGTAGTCGGCAATAAGCTCCATCCATCTTTGTTGCCGTAGGTTCAGATCCTGTTGAGTGAACAAGTATTTCAAACTTTTGTGATCCGTAACTCTCAATATAGATAAGACCTCCAAATTTTCAATGCGAATACTACAACTGCCATCTCCAAATCATGAGTTGGATAGTTTTCTTCATGTTTTCTAAGTTGCCTTGATGCATAAGCTATCACTTGATCCTTTTGCATCAGAACACATCCAAGTCCATCCCTTGAAGCATCCGTGTACACGACATAAGGTTGGTTGGGTTCCGGTAATGCCAACACTGGGGATATGGTTAAAGCCTCCTTGAGTTTGTTGAATGCTGCTTTGACATCTTCCTTCCACTCGAACGATACACCATTTCCGGTAAGTTGTGTTAAGGGTTTGGCAATGGTTGAGAACCCTTTAACAAACCTTCGGTAATAGCCAGTTAAGCCGAGGAAACTCCGGACTTCAGTCACCGAAGGGCATTACTACGAATTCGTATTGCACATATCTTGTCCTGAATGCCGTCTTCTTCACGTCTGGCTCAGAGATAGCAATTTGATTATATCCAGATGCTAAATCAATCTTGGAGAAGCAGCATGCTCCTCTTAACTGATCTAATAACTCATCAATTCTCGGCAGCGGATACTTGTCTTTGATTGTTATGTTATTTATTCCAAGATAATCAATACATAACCGCATGCTTCCATCCTTCTTTCTGACAAACAGAACTGGAGCTCCCCATGGTGATGAACTTGGCCTTATGAAGCCTTTCTCCAATAGTTCTTCTAGTTGCTTCTTCAATTCAGCGAGTTCTGCTGGAGCCATCCGGTATGCAGCTTTGGCGATTGGTACGGCTGCCGGATCTAAGTTAATGGTGAATTAATTACTCCAAGGTGGAGGTAATGCTTCCAACACCTTGAATACACCCTTGTATTCCTTTACTAATTCAATATCTTCTATTTTTGATTCCTTACTTTCATTGTCCCCTATTGTGGTGAGGATAACAAGATAAGCTTCTCGTTCTTTCAGCAATTCTTCAACTCTTATTGCTGATACGATGGATACTGTTTTACTAGGGCAGATTCCCTGATAAACAGCCTTGGATTCTCCTTGTCTTCAAATGTTACTCTTCCCTTGCTACAATCGAGATGCGCATGATATCTTGATAGCCAGTCCATTCCCAAGATAACCTCAAACCTTTCCATTGGCATTACCAATAGATTTGCCAAGAATTTCCTATCTTTTATGACAATTGGTACTCCTTTTAATATTCCTCTGGTCTTCAATATTTGGTTCCCTGCGGTATGAACCACATATTCCATCTTCATTTCTTCAAACACCGTCTCGAACTTGCCAGCCACTTCCGGAGTCACAAAGCTATCAGTTGCACCAGAATCAAACAAAACATGGGTGGGGTTACCACCAACAAGTATTGTTCCTAACACAAACATCTCATTAGTTCAACTATTCCTCATGCATCCTCATCCATTTCTACTCATTTACTTAATTATATACTATTTTAGCTATGCATAAACTTAAATTCTAATCAAACCTGTAATGGGACCCAAGGGTGGGCCTGGAAGGTTAGGTTGGGGGTTTAGCTCTAAAGCATAAACTTTAGGGGGTGAGGTTTGACGTCGTTTCTTCTTGGGTGCCTTGATAGCTAGCTGTGCCGGCCGATGGTGCTTGATGGTTAGGGTCTGCTCTTTGAACGGTCTTGTTCGGACAAGTAGTAGAATAGTGCCCGGTTTCTCCACATGCATACCAGGTGACATAAACTGGCCTTGCTGTGTTGAATTCATTGCCCGCTGTATAGTTGCGTGCTATATGTCCCACCTTTCCATATATATAGCATCCTATAGTATCAAAAGATGCTTTTCCTCGTCCTCCATAGTTATTATTGTAAACTGCACGTCCATTGTTTAATCCACGCCTTCCCGGTGTAAACTCTCTTTTGGTTGAGTTTGAATTCACACGCTCATGTTATCTACCCGTTGAAGTAATTTGTTGATCTTTTGGTGTAGATTTCTCCATATCCTTCTCTCGCCGGATCACTTCTTCAATTGACACCACCCGTTCTACCACCCCCGTGAAATTTGTATATGTTACAGACATAAGTGTGCCTTGGATGTCGAGTCTTAGTCCCCATAAGAATCACCGGATCATCGCCTGCTGGTCGTGTTTGCTTGGACCAATGTATCTCCAAAGTCTCATGAATAGTCTCGTATTCACGAACAGTCATCTTGCCTTGCTCTAATTTGTTGAATTGACGCTCCAGTTGGTCTCATGCTTCTTGTGGAAAATACTTATGCTCAAACTCCTTCTTGAATATCTTCCAAGTGATCTCTTGTTGTTGATAAAGAGGAGATACACTTTCCCACCACATAAATGCGTCTTCATCTAGGAAATACTCGGCTATTTGCACCTTAAACTCCTTTGGACATCTTGATGTTTCAAAGTTTCCCTCTAGATTTCTCATCCATTTGTCAGCTGCCACCGTATCTTGCTCTCTTTTGAACTTTCAGATCCCCAAGTCTCTCATCATGGTGACAAGTTTAAGAAACTTTGAAGAATCCGAATCTCTGAATTCTCCTTCAGGATGTGCTGGTTGAGATTGAGTAAGAGGCTGTCGTTGTTGTTGTTGTAACATGTGCGTTAACAACTCATTAATCATTGTTAAGCTTTGTGGATTCTCCCTTCGTTCATTACTTCTTCGGAGACGTTGGCTGGTGGAATTCTTCATTTGGATTTGGTCGTTGTGACTGAAATCCTTGGATAGAACTGAACTGAGCGGACTGTAATAAAGAATTCCTTGGAGGAGAATTAGGAATTCCATCACATTTGTCAACAGGGTGATTGATGGACAGATCAAGAGCAACAGAATTGACTTCATCTTCCTCTTCTTCGTGCGGGTAACCAAGACCTCTCTGCACCGGCACATAGCTATCAGACCTTTTCCGAGACATTTTTAACTCCTCTGCAAGCATAAAAAGGGTTTTAATCTAATGCGGAACGCTCTCCCGGAAATTCCTAATGTGCTCTTTGCGACTCGATAAAAATTTTGAAATCTACAAGTCATGGAAAGCATGGTAAACCATCCTCTGATACCACTAAATTCTTTTACTCTACTCTTGTAGCGAACATGAATAGACTAGTCATGAACTACTCATGAGTTCCACAAGGTAGTTAAACATAAATATTCATCCGAGGTTAATAAACACATTACTAGTCTTGGATAACTTTTTGCGTAAGTAAACCACTTCGGTTCATGCTCAAGGCTTTGCAACCCGAACAATTTCCTTGGTGTTGTGCAGGTCCGGACAAGATCTATACCAGCCATGACTTGATTTTTAAACATATTTTTAATCAAAACATAATAGTATTTTACAAAAGACTCGATAAATCCGAATACATATATGGTTTGACAAGGCCTAATGCCCAAATACTTATCATATTAATTTGAGTAAAAACATACATTTATTTTACAAAGAGCACCAAATCTACTTCCCGAAAGTTCCTAGCATTCCGCGGCTAATTTCCTAAGGGTTCCTTGTAACAAAAAGTAGAATTATAAGTAATGCCGGGATTATTTAGTCAGACCGTGGGATTGGAGGGGTTATGGGGGTTTCCTGCATCAAGCATTAGTCTTATCATGCAATGCAATGCAACCCTAGACTCTATATGCAACCTAAACTAATCCTTGACTCGATCTAAATGCAATCCTAATCTAACTCTCACTCTCACTTCTACTGGCCCGTCACCATGTTGAGACCACACAGGAAACTACAACATGGTAACCACACTGATCTCGTCAGATCAACTGCCATACTGACCACTAAGGGTCAACAGCACAGATGGCCCTAAACTCTCTCATCCTAAATCTAACCTAAATCTAACTCTCACTCACTCTAAACTATCCTAAATCTATATGCATGCAACTAATATAACCATAATAACCTCAACAGCATAAATTAAATAATGGGTAAGAAAGGATGAGGCCATGTGCTACTTCACATGCTTCGGAACTCACGAATTTTGATGACTTTCTGATTTGATGATTCCCCGGAAATGGCTTAGGCAAGGCTTTGGCTTAGTTCAAGACTCCGCTGAAACTCCTTGAAAATGGATCTCTGGTTTCCAGACTGCTTCTTGGATGTAGATCTCTTGACAAAAGTTCTGGGAATGGATGGACGGAACTAGGCTTGATCTTTGATCACTTCTCCTTCTTCCTTTACGAAAATCTCACACTTTTCTCTTCTTTCTTTCTTTACTCTTCCCTCTTTTTCTCTCTTTTTCTCCCTATGTGTTTTTTTGTTCTGTTTCAGATCTGATGAGAAATGAAGCTTAGAGGTCCAGTATTTATTGCAAAGGAGGGGTGACATTGGTCTGACACTTGTCGGAAGCATCCAACACTTGTCAGAGGTGTTTAATAAGCGTCCTGGCAGGTGTCAGAGTTCTCTGAGGCGTTCTGACATCTGTCGTGGCATGGAGAATTAAACATGCATCAAAACACATGTGTTTAATTTGAAACTTGGTCGCCAAGTTTAGCCGGCGTGGACGGCAAGTTTTGCCATTTAACGGTCAGTTCGAGCCGGTCCACAGTTGGTTTGATGGATCATCCTTTGACTGTTCCCGGTTCAGAGGCGGGTGGCTAGAAACTGATCCGGTTGCTCCAATATTGTCGGTCACTCTTCTTTGGTCTCGGCTAGTTCCGAGGTTTTCTTGGTCCTTCCGAGTTTTCTTGTGTTTTTGCCTTCCGCGATTCGAATTTCCGGCTCTTCCAAATTTTCCTCGGTCATTCTTGTCTGGTCTTGTGATTGACTCAGTAATGACTCCCTATGGAAGGTTTCAAGTCATTACAGGTATGGTACTCTGTGATCCGTTTGAAAAGTTTTCTTCTTGTTTCCCTGTGCTTGAGGAGTTAGATTTTGTTGGAATGGAATAGTCCGATATTCATGAAATCGCGTCTAAGTGCAAGTCTCAAGAAGCTAACTATGTATGATTCTTATGATTACTGTTATGATTACTTTTTAACTCCAAAAAGCATTTCTTTTGATGCTCTAAGTCTGGTTTACTTTGAGTATTGGGATTGTGTTGCGGCGGATTATCCAAAAGTTGACTTGATGAATGTAGTTGAGGCTCAACTCAAGCTTAGGGTAACTGAAGATGAAGTCAAGCTAATGCGAGCTTGTAATGTTGATGTTGTTCTACATCTTAGAAATCTGTGGAAGCTTTTGAATGGCATGAGGAATGCTCTTGAGGTCAGTAAAACCAAGAAATCCCAAAAGCCCTCATCTAAGCTAAGTTTGTTGCAGTATTTGGTAATGTTGAGTTGTGATTTTTCATGTTTCAGGTGCTTTCTTTATGCTGTGAATCGATCCCGGTGTTCGACAAACTTAAATTTTTACGTATTAAGAGTCACAAGGAACAGGGATGGCAAGCAATGCCGGCTCTCTTACGGAACTGTCCACATTTAGAAACTCTAGTTCTTGAGGGCTAACCACCACTCATCATTTGTCAAAACATTTTACAAAGATGCAGTTCATACTTTTTAAGAATTTATAATTTTCTCCTTTCCACTTGCAGGGTCTCCTACACTATGAGACTGATAAATACGGTGATGCTTGTAACTGCATTACTCGGAAGGACAAAGGTCGTTCACTTTCATCTTATCCAGTGAAAAAATGCAGATTAATTGGATTCGAGGAACAATCGGAGAGCTGGATATGATAAAGCATTTCTTGGAGTATTTCCGGTGTTTGAAGGAGATGAAGATTTATGTCGTAGAGAATCCTACACATTATGTTACGCAGATGTTGAGGGGGTTCAACAAGTACTATAGGTGTTATGTCAGGTTCTTTGTTAAACTGGGTCGTATAAGAATTGGCATACATAATGAAGTTTTCCATGAAGAAATCTTGGTCATCTAGTTTGGTAAAGATGTCAACAAAGTCTTTGGATTCTTGTTTAGAAACCTTATAAATGAAACTGTCTTATTTAATGCTCCATGGTCATTTTGCATTCCTGGGCAAAACAATAATGTTCATGAGCTCGTCAAGTTTGGAATACTCCATATTTTTATTTCTCCCTCTCACCAAAGCCAAAGAATTAGGTTCCAATTTAATTAACCCAGGTTACAGTTAAGGCTGGTAAGATAAGATTCATTAAATATAATGAACAATATCATCAATCCATATTTAAATAAGCAGTATGCTAGGGTACCATCCGCACCTTATGCAGAGGAATGTTTGTTAATTATTATTTTAAATTACGAAAAATTAAAGAAAGAGAGCAAAATAAGAACAAGTTATTAATCTTTTATAGATCTTTCATCTGGGTCAAGAAAACATGTGAATCAGTCAATATCGACACCATTTTCAACAATTTGAAGAAACTATTGCAATCTACTTATGTTTTGGTTGTGCATTTATACTGGTCATGGTCCAAATAAGACCTTCTAATTCGGAGTGTTACATGCCTATGTAATTAATGTCTCCATGTCATCTTAAAAGCAAAACCAAACAATTTCATAAAAAAAATATCATCTCTTTCCACAAACCACCTACATGACATCAAAACCCTTTTAACAATGAATTCTAAGAATAGGGTGTAAGACCAATATCCTAAAAGATTTGATTAAGCACATTATGAGCTAAAGCTTCGGTTTCCACCACTTTTAAGAATTCTTGCGGGTTTCTATCGATAATTTTAAAAACTTATCATTTATAAGTTTCCAGATATAGCAAAAAATCTATAGAAAACTATCATCCTTGAATATTCCAGGAATGTTTTATAATAGATAATCCATATTTGAAAAAAACAAAGTCCTAAGGAATACTCCAATTACTTTATTCAAACTGACTAGGAACATGTTGGCGAATTCAATGTGAACAGGATGAGCAATGTGGATTCTTTGGTCTCAACTGTGGATTCAAAGATGTATGTGAAACCTTGATGTAGAATCTTAATGCTCACATCTTCTCCCCTAAAATGACACCAAGAGAATGGAATCTGATCTCAATTTAGTTGGATTAGAAGATCATTAATGGAGATGGATTCTCTCTTAGGAACTTATTAACTCCCAGATGATAAATGTTTTTGGATCCATAACATATGAGATACCTGTATACCCCATTTGGTTCCCTCTATGATATCATTAGAAATAAGATATCTAATCATATTATGATGATATGACTACATGAAGTATATGCAATTATGATAAAAATCTTCTCCATAATGCATGTTCCCGACATTCGGTTCTATGACATACAGTTTTGCATGTATGATATTTCTATGATAGACAAACTTTTCCTGCAACACACATGACCAGGAGGGACGATTCTATCTGCATCACTATGAAACTTTTGAAACCTTTTTCATCCATTAATCTGCAAGAAATTGCATTTTCTAGAGAATCAAACCCCAGACTTTGTGTAAAAGCATTTTAAATCCTTAAAAAATGGGCCAATGGTTCCTCCCCCTATATTTTCCATTTGAATATTAAATTTTTATAAAATTAATAGAAATTATCTTTAAAAATTATTCTTAAAATTCCTTAAATGTTTTCAAAAATTACCCGAAATTTCTAAATATTTTTCTCAATGTGGTTACAGATTCCATAATCAACTCTTACAAAAATTATTGAAAATCTGAGAACTAAATTTACCTACCCAAATTTTCTGATTCCGTATTGTTATCCAAAATTCTTGTCTCATTTTTATTGAAAATAGTTTTAGTATTAATTTTTTGTAACCCAAATTATTCCTCCTTGTCTCATGCCCACTATCTTCCTTCCAAATATCAGAAATAGACAGACTTTCTAAATCAAATAATGAGAGTAACAAAATTTAATTATGGTTTTTGAAAGTAAATGTAGTTAGTAAAACAAAATACTTAAAAGTACTGGTATACTTTAGAAGTATCAAATGAATCTTAATTTCATTGATATGCCTCTAAATATAATCTCAATTTGATCAAACAAATCATTTTGATTTTTTTTTTTGGTTATCTCACTTTCTTGGGGCATTTATGATTATTTGACACTTTATACAGATTTTAAATATTATTAATATTATTATGTTAAACTTTTTTATTATGATTTAATATTTTTAACATTTAAAACTATGAATCTAAAATATTTGTTCAGTATTTAAAATATGTAAACAATTAGTCAGTGTAAAATTTATAATATTTAAAAAAAGTATTTAAAATATAAAGTTTAATTATTATAATATTTAAAATATTGAAAATTTTAAAATAATATGGTATATATATATATATATATATATATGAAATCTTAGTTTTTTTTAATTAAATTTTCATTGGTTACTAATATTTTAAATAATTAATATGAGAGAAAGCAATTTTAATATTTTGAATAATTATTTAAAACTTTTAAGTTTTTTGTTTAATTATATTGATTTTATGATTACTATTGTATTCTTAATGATTTTATTTAAAAACAGTAAATAATTATGTAATAGTTTTTAAATTTAAAGGTTTTCTAAAATACAGTGATAGTACTACAATTTTTTTTTAATGAAACCATGTTTTAATTACAAGAGCTACAATAAATCAAAGATCTGTAAATCCATAAATACAATATCCAAACATATTTAGAGCAACATATTTTTAAAACCATAAATCAACATAAAACATAATTCTGAGGTATGATTAAATATGCAATTGTGCCAGCTTTGTTAGTTAAATATGTCTTGCATACGGGTTACAACAATGTTTGTTACTTGTTAGGAATCATGGTTATCGTCAATGCATCCAAAATAACTTAATACAAAAGCCATTTATAAACTTCCACATAATTTCCAGGCTAAATAACAGCTTCATCGTCAATGTTTTCGAAAATGTTTGCAGAGTTCGGAAACTACAAATAAAAGTCTTAACTAAGTTATCGTTTCTATGCGCTGCAAATTTTGAAAACATATAAGAAATTCAGAACTAACAAAAAACTAACATAAACGTATGACATAGAAACAGTTAATACAGAAATGAAGTACCGAAAAAATTATAAAATTACTACTTATACAGAAATGAAACAAATTCTTATTTTTTTCTTTCTTTTTCTGTCAAATCGCAAAACACACATTCACTTAACCAATTTGCGACCAAAATCTAACTTAATCCATCAGACCCATCAATTTGAAAGGACAATGTTTGATATTTCTATAGTCCAATACTGATTCAAAGCTAACCAACCTAATGCAATCTCTGTGAATCTGATCAAGCTAAACATAAGAGCTAACGAGAGAGGGAGGGAGAGATCTAACCAGAGAACAACAACGGAAGGAAGAAGCGAAGATGAGAGTGTGAGAGTTCGAATAGAATCAGATTTCTCTGTAGATCATGAAGAATTGATGAGGGAGCACGAGACCGCCATTAATGGATTCAAGGGTTCATAAAAATGATTATCAGATCTGATGAAGAAGATGATAACCAAAAGAAGATCCTTTAAGAGAAAAAGGGTCGGGATTTTTTTTTTTGGGTTAAGGTCAGATCTCAAAAACGGTTACGAAGTTAAAAAAAAAACAAATCAGGACCAACTCTATTTAAGCCCTTGTGTTTTGAAACATGACCCTTTATAAACCCTAAAACATTACATCAAAAAAACAGGACCAAGGGCCAACATAAATAAAAATGGGCTTGGGATAACCCTATAAGTTTAACCATTTTTAACATCTCTATATATATATAGGGATTGACCATCTACTAGAATGATGTAGTAGGGTTAAAGTTAGACTAATTTGCTTTGAAAACTGGTCTAAATTAAATTAATGGAGACCAAGAAACAAGAAACAAAACCAACCCTAACCAAGTTTTATTTTCTTCTATGACTTTTGAGTGCCATGAAAAAAAAAGTAATGTGAAGCGTAAAGTAGCTTGCAGTATCTGATATCTGTACATTCTTATTCTTACTAATCGCTTCATTTTCCTCTGATACATTTGCTTGTTCATAAGAAACCAGCGATTCAGTGTTCCAGTGAACCCCTAAATTCCCTAAGGTAGGTGCCTAAGTAGAATCGCATCTTTTGTGCTTCAACAGATTCTGTCCTCCACATTAGCTTGTTTCGTTCCAAAGTTTCAAACTTTCATTTGAATCGATTTTTACTGCTTGATAATGGTTGTTTTTCGAACTGATCTGTATATATTCATTCATGCAGAGACAATGGACAGGTTCACACATCTACCAAACGAGGTTCTTTGTCACATCTTGTCTTTCCTTACAACAAAGGAAGCTGCTTCAACATCAGTTCTTTCCAAAAGATGGCTAAATTTATGGATACTTGTCCCTATGAAATCATTAGAAATAATATATCTAATCATATTATGATGATATGACTACATGTAGTATATGCGATTATGATAAAAAAATCTTCTCCATAATGCAAGTTGTGCATGTTCAGACATTTAGTTCTACGACAGACGGTTTTGCATGTATGACATTTCTATGATAGACAAATTTAACAAAAAATAAAGAAAGAGAGCAAAATAAGAACAAGTTATTAATCCTTCCTAAATCTTTCATCTGTGTCAAGAAAACATGTCAATCGGTCAATATAGACACCATTTCACCTATTTGGAGAAAATTATTGCAATTGCTACTTATGTTTTGGTTGTGCATTTATACTGGTCATGGTCCAAATAAGACCTTCTAATTCGGAGTGTTACATGCCTATGTAATTAATATGTCCACGTCATCCATATTTAAATAAAAAACAAAGTCATAAGGAATACTCCAATTACTTTATCCAAACTGCCTAGGAACATGTTGGCGAATCCAATGTGAACAGGATGAGCAATGTGGATTCTTTGCTCTCAACTGTGGATTCAAAGATGTGTTTGAAACCTTGATGTAGATTCTTAATGCTCACATCTTCTCCCCTAAAATGACACCAAGAGAATGGAATCTGATCTCAATTTAGTTGGATTAGAAGATCATTAATTGTTGATACCGGATCCCACACCAACGATCTATCGCCATTAAGGATACAGGACATGTCTCAATCAAGTCATCATGGCAAGAGCTTGGCTCGTAGGATTAGATCTCGGAGTAAAATATCAGCGAGCTAGTACGAGATCAAAGTAACAGATCCAAAGAGTTCACAAAGCTATAGGAGACCGGAGAAGATAGAGAGTTTGTAGAAAGGAATCTAAGCATTAAAACAAGAAATGAAGTTATTTCAAAAAAGACGTTACAATATTCAAGACCGAAACAAAACCGACATGTTCAAATTAGAATAATGTAATTTATTGTAATTTATTGATAGTAGAAGGAAAATAGCATTGTAAGGGGGGTCAGATTTTGATAAAAGAGAGCAATATATACATTTAGAGCAAATACCAACTTTTTCCGATTAACTCATTTTACTAAATTATTGGGTGTGAATTCTGTATCCACATTTAGCTCTAGAAGGAAGAGATCTTAAAGCTAAAACAAGAAATCTTTCGATAATCAGGCTAAGAGATCTTTACATACAGAACCATGGGTGACATAGCTGACACTTTGACGAAAATAAACGACAGTTTGACGAGTCTGACCGCAAGTCTGACAACCGTGCACAAGAGATCCAACAACTAAAAGATGGTCAGGTAACTCTTACTGCTCGTGTTAATGCTTCAACTGCATGTACTGTGTGCAGGAACTCCCACCAGCGTGTTTTGTTCCCAACACCCGTAGCGACTACCTCTTCCAATCAGACCGCTGTAGGAACACCACAACCGGTTGATGGGGAGGGACATATTGCAGAAGGCCAACAAATAAATGGTGAGGAGGTGGCTTTCCAAACCACAAATGACGAGCTTGACTCCGTTCGCTGCAAAATGAGGGAAATGAAGTCAAAATTTCATCGAGCTACTAGTTTGGCCCCGAATATTGACAGTGTCATAGATGAAACTAGACGGTCCCCTTTTAGCTCGCGAATTGTGAACTTTAAGATCAAGCATGCTCGGAGGGTTAATTTACCAACGTATGACGGACAAAGAGACCCAAAGAGACACTTGGTAGCTTTTCAAACTGCTGCAGGGCAGATTGATTTGGAGCCTCATGAGGAAGATGCCGGTTATTGCAAATTATTCTTAGAGAATCTATCCGGGCAAGCGTTACTTTGGTTTACTCGACTAGGCTTGGGAACAATAAACAGCTTCAACAAGCTGTCCTCCGCTTTTCACATGCAGTATTCCGTCCTAATGGAGAAGGGAAAGTCTGATAGTGACCTGTGGAATTTATCACAAGGACCACATTGCCAAATTCAAAGAATTGTTGGCAAAGATACCAGGAATTTCCCAAGCTGCAGCGTTGTCAGCCCTTAAAAATGGACTCTGGCATGAAACAAGGTTCATGGAAGAGTTAACAGTAAATTAACCAGAAACAATTCAAGATGCTCTTTTCCAAGCTAACAGTTGGATAGAGGCTGAGGAAAAAAAAGTAAATTTCGCAAAGAAATATCGTAATCCCAGACCAGGAACAAATCCCACAGTAAGAAGATTTGAACCAAGAGAAATTGGTGGAGTAAAATGTTTTGGGGTAAACCCAAATAGTAATAGCGCCGGACGACCATTTTCAAGGGGAGAAGACCAGGATATTCCTTCTCCAAAACTTGGGTCCAAAGTGAAGGATCATATTGTGAAATCCATCGAATGAACGAGCATTTAACAAAGGATTGTAGTTTTTTGAAGCGACATCTGGCCGAACTCTGGTCGTCCGGAGAGTTAACAGTAAATCGACCAGAAACAATTCAAGATGCTATTTTCCGAGCTAACAGTTGGATAGGGCTGAGGAAAAAAGCAAATTTTGCAAAGAAATATCGTAATCCAAGACCAGCAAAAAATCCCACAATAAGAAGATTTGAACCAAGAGAAAGTGGTGGAGTAAAATGTTTTGGGGTAAACCCAAATAGTAATAGCGCCGGACGACCATTTTCAAGGGGAGAAAGACCAGGATATTCCTCCTCCAGAACTTGGGTCCAAAGTGAAGGATCATATTGTGAAATCCATCGAATGAATGGGCATTTAACAAAGGATTGTAGTGTTTTGAAGCGACATCTGGCCGAACTCTGGTCGTCCGGAGAGCTTGCAAAGTTTAACCTAGAAGAGTTCGTGCGAAGCTATAATAAAGATCGAGCAGATGATCGAGTTTCCGAGCCAAATCCAAAAAGCAGAAAAAATCTGCTCATGCTAGGCCATCAAAAGGACGAATCAACGTAATTATAGGAGGGTCCAAGCTTTGTCATGATTCAGTTCGAGCAATCAAGAGGCACAAACGAGCAGCGGCTATGGCAGTAAATGCAAAGGCTGAACTCTTCGAGTATGGTGGCACTTTAATATTTGATGAGTCTGAGACTAGGGGTTTAGCTAAACCACACGATGATGCTTTAGTCATAACGCTTGACATGGCAAATTACGAGGTGACAAGAATTCTAGTTGATACGGGAAGTTCGGTCGATTTGATTTTCCTCAGTATGTTGAGTCGGATGGGAATTGACCAAACTGAGATTATGGGGCCACCAGCTCCATTAATAGCATTCACAGGCGAAACAACTATGTCCCTTGGGACCATAAAATTTCCAGTGTTCACATCCTGAGTGTCAAATATCGTAGAGTTCACAGTTTTTAAAAGGCCTGCCGCGTACAATATCATTTTGGGAACCCCATGGTTATATCAAATGAGAGCTATACCATCCACTTATCATCAGTGTATAATTTCCGACACCAACAGGAGTGGAAACAATCAAAGGCGATCAAGAGATTTCAAGGACTTGTTATCTCGCAAATCATCGGATGAAGTTACAATAACAATTAATGAACTCGACACTAGTAAACGAGCCATGTTTTCCTGGTGAACAGAAATCTGATGATGTGACAAAACAAAACGGACCGAAAAGTTAAGATCGGGTCAGGCCTAGAAGTTGAGCTTCAGTCCAAACTCGTTGAGTTCTTGTGAAAAAATAGAGATTATTTTTCATGGTTTGTAGAAGATATGCCAGGTATTGACCAGAATATTATATCACATGAGTTGCAGGTAGATGAAAGTTTCAAGCCAGTAAAGCAAAAAAGGAGGAAGCTGGGACAAGATCGAGCTAAGGCGGTACATGATGAAGTATAAAAACTGCTAAAAAAGCAGGATCTATACGAGAAGTAAAGTATCCTGACTGGCTCGCTAATCCAGTTGTAGTAAAGAAAAAGAATGGAAAATGGAGAGTTTGCATGGACTTCACAGACATTAACAAAGCTTGCCCGAATGACAGTTTTCCTCTTCCACATACTGATCGATTGGTGGAATCAATTGCTGGCCACGAACTCTTGAGCTTCATGGATACTTTTTCAGGCTATAACCAAATTAAGATGCATCTAGAAGATCAAGAAAAATGTACTTTATAACCGATAAAGGTATATATTGCTATATTGTGATGCCATTTTTGGTTTGAAGAATGCATGAGCAACTTATCAGCATCTCGTGAATCGGATGTTTACGGAATACCTTGGTAAAACGATGAAAGTTTATATAGACGATATGTTAGTGAAGTCTCTCCAGCAAGCAGATCACATCTAGCACCTAAGTGATTGTTTCGAAGTGTTAATCAAGTTTGGAATGAAGCTGAACCCAGCAAAGTGTACATTTGGGGTTCCATCTGGAGAATTCTTGGGTTATATCATAACAAAAAGGGGGACTAAAGCTAACCCAACTCAAATAAATTTTTTACTAATGAGGCCACCACCAAGGAATCATAAGGAAATACAACGTTTGACGGGGAGGATCGCAGCACTTAACAGATTTATATCTCGTTCAACCAATAGGTGTCTCCCATTTTACCAGTTACTAAGGGGAAATAAACACTTCATGTGGGATGATAAGTGTGATGACGCTTTTAAACAGCTAAATTCATACTTAACTACCCCACCAGTCCTTTCTAAACCTGAGTCCAGAGAAAGATTATTTTTGTATGTATCTGTCTCGGAGCACGCAGTTAGTGGAGTCATCGTCCGGGAAGAAAGAGGGGAGCAGCGGCCAATTTATTACGTAAGTAAAAGTTTGACCAGCCTGGAAATCCGTTATACCATGATGGAAAAACTAGCACTTGCAGTGGTAGTCTCAGCTTGGAAATTAAGACCTTATTTCCAGTCATATCCAATAGAAGTGCTAACATCCCAACCATTGCGAACTATCCTACATAGACCAAGTCAGTCCGGATGGTTAGCAAAATGGGCAATTGGATTAAGCGAGTACGAAATCGAGTACAAAAATCTAACCAGTGCCAAAGCTCAGATAGCAGCCAATTTCCTAACCGAATTACCTATGAGTAGTACAGAAGTCGAATCTACCGATAAGGTGTTGAAGCTAAACGTTGTTGGATCCTCTTTAAAACAAGTATCTGTGGTAGAAGTTAGTTTAGTAACCCCTACTGGTGAAGTAACCGAGCAATCATTCGGCCTTGGATTCCGTGCTTCAAATAACGAATCAGAGTATGAGCATTGTTAGCTGGACTTGGATCGCCTCGCAAAGGAAGTAGGAGCTCGAGAGATAATAGCGTACAACGATTCTCAACTAACTTTGAGTCAATACAAAGGCGAGTATGAAGCGAAAGATTCAAGGATGGAAACGTATTTGGAACTTGTCAAAAAATTCGCGCAACAGTTCGACACTTTGATCTAGTTCGGATTCCACGAGGTCAAAATACTGTGGCTGATGCTCTAGCTGCATTAGCCTCCACATCGGATCCAACTCTAAAGAGGGTAATTCCAGTTAAGTGCATAGTGGCTCAAAGTAATAACATAGGAAAATAAACTATGGCTATAACCCGATCTCGATCTTGTATTCAGACCTCTCCGAATCTTTCGAGCAGTGATCAGCTACCCCAAAGTAAACCCCCGAAGCATCGATGAGGTCGCCCGCCAAAGTGTTCAGAGCCTACAGTTGTGCCAAATAAAGACGAGGCATTAACACCTGAAGTTGAATCAATTCCAACAGTAAAGCCCCGCTGAAAGCGCCCAGACACCTATAGTTATTATTAAATCTGGTGACCTAGTGGGTAATTCTGAAGAAGTACATGAAGATAACTGTCACGACAAGTTCGAAGAAAATGCATGTATGATCCCAAGTAATCAAGAAGGTCTTCCCACTAACGGTTGGGGGGCAGACTGGAGGGTTCCTATTAAAGATTACATCCGAACCAGTGTACTTCCAAAGGAGAAGCGGGAGGCCAGGAAGTTACGAATCGTTAGCGCGAAGTATTGTTTATAAAGGATTCACTATTCAAACGAGGAGCTAGCGATCCGTATTTATTATGTATCCATGGTCCAGGGGTTGGGGTGGTTATGAGTGAAGTTCATGAAGGACTTTGTGGAAATCATGCTTCAGGACGATCAATAGCTTTTAAAATCAAACCTTTAGGATATTATTGGCCTACCATGATCATGGATTGTGTTAAATATTCTCAGCGTTGCATGAAGTGTCAACAGCATGCTCTGCTCATTCATCAACCTTCAGAGATTCTATCGTCAATCGCAGCTCCTTATCCATTTATGCGATGGTCAATGGATAATTGGACCAATGCACAAATCAACCCGAGCTGTGCAACATCTTCTTGTTCTAACGGACTGTTTTTCCAAGTGGATAGAAGCAAAGGCTTACATTCGGTGGTGAAAACATTTTTATGGAAAAATAAAATTTGTCGCTACGGAGTTCCTTCTGAAATTGTCACAGATAATGGTTTCTAATTCATCTCTAAGGATTTCAAAGATTTCCTGTCAGTGTGGGCGATAAAAATAAGTTATTCAACCCCACGGTATCCCCAGAGGAACGAACAAGCATAGGCTGCAAACAAAACTATACTGAGTAACTTGAACAAGCGGCTCGGTTCATATAAGGGGGATGGTACGACGAACTCCAAACCAATCTTGTGGGCATATCGAACTACTCCACAGAGAGCTAGTGGGGAAACTTGTTTTTCATTAGTCTATGGAATGGAGGCAGTGGTCCCAGCCGAGCTAACCGTTCCCGGACTTTGGTATAACGAACTCCCAAGTAATGAACCTCGTAACACACAGATGATGGAAGATGCATTAGACACTGTTGATGAGCGACAAGATCAAGCTTTAATCCGACTCCAGAATTACCAGCAAACAATTGCACATTACTATAAATCAAATATAAAGAGCCGTCCTCTCCAAGTTAGCGATCTAGTTTTACGAAGAGTATTCGAAAATACTAAGGAGGTCGGAGCTGGGAAGCTTGGAGTCAACTAGGAAGGTCCATATCAAGTAACTGAAGTAGTTTGTAATGGTGTCTATAAACTAGCAGACCAAGACGGAGTCCCAGTTCGGAGGCCGTGAAATATTTTGAATTTAAAGAAACTTTATTCATAAAAGCATAGTAATATTTTAATGAACTACGATTTGGCTTGATCCCAACATGGGTACGTAGGCAGCTCGTTTTTGAGTACAGCTGTTATTTAAAAATAAAATAAAAGAGGAGTACAAAAGATTTTGTGTCTTTATTTCTTGTTCTAGATTTATTTGAAGCCGTAAAGCATTTTGGAAGAGAAAGAGAGAGCAATGAGGAAGGATCAAACTTCCTCAATCTTTTTGCAGGATACTTCGGCTCCTTGCCCAGCTAGATCCACTATCCCACAAACACTAGGCGGCATGTAGTGGCCAAACTCTTCGAAATTTAGTTCAATCCAGTCTGATGGATGGGCTTCGAGGACGCACATTTCATGGGAGATCTGGAACTGGTTCCTCTCCATTTCCCGGACTTTCGATCTCAGCTTGCTTCTTTCCCGATCAAGCTTTTTGTATTTAGCAACTAACTGAGAAAGTAAGGAGTTCGATTAACTGTTAATGGCCAAGAAGAAAGTACGAATTCAATTCAGACGTTTACCTTTTCCATATACCTCATTGCGCTTTTTTGACATGAGGATCTAGTCGCTTGATCAAGCCACAAGGAATGATGATAGGAGTTCTCCATCCTAGGGGGCGAGAAACGGAACCATCTTCGGAGTTGAGCGCAGCGGTTGGATCATCTGAAAACAAATTACACTCTTCATCGACATACCTATGTGTTTCAAACAACGATGTTCGGGGACTATTCTAGGACTAAAGCAATAAAAAGTGTAGAGAATTTTGAAGTATATGAGGAATGATGAGATTGGGATTCTTGACCTAGGCTTTATAGTAAGGTGGAAGGAGAACCTTTCCGGATTAAGTGCCTAGTAATCATCAAACAAAGGTCCTAATTACCACAAATAACGTGAATCAAGGTTCAGCATGGTGATTATGCGTATTACGAGGAGTAATTGGGAGGAAGCATTTAAGGGAAATTAAATTCAAAAAGTAGATAAAAGTTCAAATAAGTAAGGCAATGGGCCTTGGCCCAAAAATTCGTTACATTTGGGTTTTGGGCTCGGGAACATTCTCCGTCATAGTCAAGTCCTCTCCAGGAGCAGTTTCTTCTTTCGGCCCTGATGATGAGCCTTCAGTCAGCGCGGAGTCCAACTTGATTGGTGCAGAGTTTGGTTTGGTTGGAACAGAGTTTGGAGTTCTCTCCCGCCTGGCCGCCAACTTTTTTTCTCTCAGTTCTCGGAGATAAGAGCGAAGCTCTTCGAGAATAGGAACGGTAGAATTTATACCATTTCTTTCCCAGGTGAGGGGATGACATTCTAAGCGATGGATCCTCCTTTAAACCTTCCGGATCCTCTTGTTCAGAGATATCCTCTTCTTTCCATATTGTTGACGATCGCCACATGCACCGTAGTGCTCAATAGCAAGCTAAAGTATACATTTCAAATAAGTAAGAGGAAACAAAAAGGATTAGTTGGATTTTTATGGACAAACCAAGTTCATGAAGGTCATAGCCTCCTCTCTCTCCCTTCCGGTGAGGGTATTGATGAAGTGGAGAATACGAACCCTGCTTGGAGAGAATCCATCACCCGAGGCTGGAAGAGGGCTCGACGGAGACTCAGAATCAGAGGCATAGTGAGGATAATATCCAAAGGTGTCCATGGCGAAGAAGATGAGAATGAAAAGGGAAGATAAGTGAAGAAGAATAAGGAGAGTTACAGTTATGATGGAATACAAATAAAGAAGGAGTCAGAAGAATAAAGGGAATATGAAGAAATCTCAAGCGGCAGACAATTAATGATAATGATAATTGGTTCTTTAAACACAGACGCAAGTTCCAAAATCCGAGTGGATCTTAATGATACACGGTACAAGAAGTCATTAAAACCTAGGAAGACGCTTTGAAAAAAAAAAGTAAACTAGTGGAGCTGGGCCTAGTCACAATTTTCTTTTAAAGGAGTGGGCCCTATCATTCTTTAACAAGTCTATTCCTGATACCGAACAAAAATCATATAGTCAGTTCGCATAACACTACGAACTAATCAGGCTATCCAAAGAGATTCTTTGTTGGAGGGTGCACCAAATTAAAGCCGAGCTTAGACCTCACTCAAGCCGAGCTCCATCCTCGCACTTTTACCGAGAAAACTGGATATAGTTTTTCTTTAAAAATGGTAAGGGTCTTATCAACCAACTTTTCTCTTGAAAAGCAGCTTGAATGAGAGCTTCTGAATAAATCGGACTTTGCAAATCTGATCAGATAACAAGTCTTATCAAAATAAGCATATAGACAAAAACCTTTTTAAAAAAATAACAATAAACCAATATTCAAAGCCCCCTTGGGCAATAACGAAACAAAAAAGCAAATAGCAAAGTCGAGATTGTGTAACAATCGAGAGTCTATGGACATATCCCGATTATGTAAACGTAGCCACATGATTACCAAAAAAAAAAGAGTTTTAAACAAGATCGACCTTTGAAGGGTTGTCAACCAACATAGGGGCAGATTCCATTAAAGGAGTGATTACGACGTCCATGTCCGAAGGACCATCATCAGCATTTTTTTCCATAGGTATCTCCTTTGGACAGATTTCCTATTCAGACGGAATAGCTGTGAGAAGAGCATCTTCGGACATATCCTGGATATTTTGAGAGTACCGTTCTTTAAGTCGAATAAGATGAACATATGAAATAAGGAATAGATTTGACCCAAATTGATTGAACCGTACCTTATCAGAAGGACCAGCTTGGGGAACGAGGACCTCAGTAGGAGACAGCGAGGATTGATCAGCATGCAAGTCAAAGTTAGGCTCAGGAAGAGGAGGAGAGTCCGCAGAGGCAGTAGCAAACTGCTCTTCATCCAGCGACACGGCAGCATAATTATCTAGCTCAGAGGATAACTCAGTCAACAAACTTGTCAGCTCGGCGATCTCCTCATCCGGTGTAATTTTACCTTCTTTTATCTTCTTAAGAAGAGCTAGGTTACTTCTGACTTCGTTGACGTCGGCCTGAAGAACAGCACGCGCTTCCTGAGACTTAACGTGTTCAGACAGTCGGTTTAGCAATACTTTGCAACTCTCCTTAACCACTCTTCGGGCCGAGCTAGCAGTCTTCTGAATGTCATGATCACAAAACTTCAGCAAAGCATCATATTTTAAAGAAGTTTCTTCGAACTGTTCATGTGCTATGGCCGCATCATGTTTGAGTCACTGGTTTGAGACGTGCAGGGCGTTCTGTTCCGAGCGAAGATCAGAGCATTTCTCTTCATAACCCTTCGTAATACTCCCAGCTGCAGAACGGGTGACCTCTTATTTCTCCTTGAGCTCGTTCCTTTCTTTCCTTAGACGCTCGATGGTCGCCATGTCTCTCTCTTTCAGGTCGGCTATAGCTTTTTGATGATCCGCGGTCATCTTTGCGACAGTTTCAGTCCCCAAGGAGGATGCCATGTCGTAAATGATTTGTTCATAATAATGAACCATGTCATTGAAATCAGCAAGAGCCTGTGTAAGTAAAAGAGTTAGGAGATCTATTATGAAGAAAAATATATAATGAAAAACAAGTGCATAGAGGAATCGAGTACTTGGCTTGTGTGACGAACATGGTTAATAAAGATTTCACACGAACCAGAGCGCCATCTATCAAAAGGAGGAAGAATGGCACTACCACGGTGTGGAAGATTCCTAAAGACTTCGGCCATTGTTGTTGCCTCTGAATATATAAATACGTAATAAGGAATACAAATATGGTAAGAGCTTGTAGAAAGTATGAAGAGCATGTACCCGGAGTGGCCACAAGATAACCGGGTAGAGAGACGGACTTCCCCTTAGAAGAGCTGGGAACAGTCGGGGTCGAGTTGCCAGGGTTACCAGGGGGAGGAGGTGGAAGCATGTCAGTACTAGAATTTGATTTATCTCGAGCTGAGACATCAGATCCTGAACTCTTCCTTCTATGTTTCAACGATATAATGGTTCATCTTCATCGACTTCAGCAGGGGGAGGTGGAGCGGAGCGAGAAGGATAATCTAGGAATGCTGGAAGAGGTCCGTCTAGACTCACCTTTCCCATTGAACCCGCGGTCAGGGCGTCAATCTTTTCCCGATGATTCTTTACGATAGCATCAGTTTCATCCTTCAAGCCTTTTTGTATGGTGTCCCTATCCTTTTTCTTTTGTAAGTCCTACGGCCTGGCAACGGCTCGGGAGCGACATCGAGAGCTCGAAGGTTCCCACTTCTCATCGATTTCCCGGCCAAGTGGATTCTTTTGAGAGTAAAGGAATTCCAAATGGTGTTTCCTTCAGTAACAACAGTAGAGAAATCCAGAAAGCCTTGCCAAGCGAAGGGACGAGGTTTGGACACTACAAATAACAACAACGAGAATTGAAAAGATAAAAAACTAGAAAACATTAAGCCGAGAATTGATCATAAAAATATATCTACCAGGGGACGAGGCCGAAGAAGAGTAAAACATTTCGGATAATCCGTTAACCGAAGCAGTGTTTATCTTAACGAAAAACCAAGAATTCCTCCAATGATCATCCTTATCAGGAAATCCGATGACTAAAGCTCTATCTATGTGAGGGTAACACGCATAGAAACCCGGACCACTTTGGTTGGACAGTCGGACACTGAAGAGTCCAAAAAGATCACCGACACTCAAAGCATATCCGGCTTCCATCGCAACGACAAGAATAGAGAGGATGGTACAGAGCATGTTTGGAGTCATCTGAGGGAACGCCAACTCGAGGGCACGAAGATAGAGGAGAAGGATTTTGGGAATGGGAACGAATAACCAAAACCCAGTAAGATAAACCAAGTAGATACATAACTATCCAGGGCAGTCCGATTCTGGGGATTCCTCCGGGGTCGGAAGGGAGATTTCAACCTCCGGAGGGACCCGACAAAGGGTCTTCATGGTTTGGAGATGACTGTCTTCCGTAATTAGTGATTGAGGGTGAAGACTAAATTTGTCATTTACTCTTGTAGGATGGGCAACCAAAGATTTCGAACCATTAGCCATTCTTGAAGAAGATTGAGGGAGTTGGATAAAAACAGTAAAAAACAAGAAATTATAAGAGTAAAAGAGTAAAGTAGGAAGAAGAAGAAAATAAATACCTTATTAAACGAGTGGATGAAAAACTGCCTCGAAATTGGTGGGAAAGTGGAGGAATTTCTCTAATTTTTAAATAAATAAAATTAAGAATAAATGGGAACGCGTGTCAAGGCCATTATAACCGAGTAAATCAAGAAATCCAAGGCATTTGATGAGTAGGGGTAAAAAGAAATAAAATCGACATTTATCACTTAAGTCTCCAGAACTGAAAATCAGCTCGCAAGACTTTGGGGGAAAATGTTGATACCGGATCCCGCACCGAGGATCTATCGCCATTAAGTATACATGACATGTGTCAATCAAGTCATCATGGCAAGAGCTCGGTTCGCAGGAGTAGATCTCGGAGTAAAATATCAGCGAGCTAGCACGAGATCGAAGTAACAGATCCAGAGAGTTCGGAAAGCCATAGGACACCGGAGAAGATAGAGAGTTTGCAGAAAAGAATCTAAGCATTAAAAAAAGAAATGAAGTTATTTCAAAAAAGACGTTACAATATTCAAGACCAAATCAAAACCGACATGTTCAAAGTAGAATATTGTAATTAATTGATAGCATTGAAAGTAAAAATATGTATCAGTAGAAGGAAAACCGCATTGTAAGGGGGGTCATCTTGTGATAAAAGAGAGCAATATATACATTCAGAGCAAATACCAACTTTTTCCGATTAACTTATTTTACTAAATTATTGGGGGTGAATTCAGAATCCACATTAATGGAGATGGATTCTCTTTTAGGAACTTATTAACTCCCAGATGATAAATGCTTTCGGATCCATAACATATGAAATACATGTATACCCGATTTTGTTCCCTCTATGAAATCATTAGAAATAATATATCTTATCATATTATGATTATATGACTACATGTATTATATGCGATTATGATATAAATCTTCTCCATAATGCAAGTTGTGCATATTCCCAACATTCGGTTCTACGACAGATGGTTTTGCATGTATGAAATTTCTATGATAGGCAAACTTTTCCTGCAGCACACCACAAGGGACGATTCTATCTGCATCACTATGATGCATTTGAATGATGTAGTTGCGTTAAGGTTAGACTAATTTTCTTTGAAAACCGGTCAAAACTAAATCAATGGAGACCAGGAAACTAGAAACAAAACCAACCCTAACCAAGTTTTATTTTCTTCTATGACTTTTGAGTGCCATGACAAACAAAGTAATGTGAAGCGTCAAGTAGCTTGCAGTATCTGATATCTTTACATTCTTATTCTTAGTAGATGCTTCATTTCCCATTGATGCATTTGCTTGTTGGGTCATAAGAAACCAGCGATTCAGTGTTCCAGTGAATCCCTAAATCTACCCTAAGGTAGGTGCCTAAGTAGAAGCACATTAGCTTGTTTCGTTCCAAAGTTTCAAACTTTCAATACCTATTTTTTTTTTAATCGATTTTTACTGCTTGATAATGGTTGTTTTTCGAATTGATCTGTATATTTTCATTCATGCAGAGACAATGGACAGGTTCACACATCTACCAAACGAGGTTCGTAGTCACATCTTTTCTTTCCTTACAACAATGGAAGCTGCTTCAACATCAGTTCTTTCAAAAACATGGCTAAATTTATGGATACTTGTCCCTATGAAATCATTAGAAATAATATTCTAATCATATTATGATGATATGACTACATGTAGTATATGCGATTATGATAAAAAATCTTCTCCGTAATTCAAGTTGTACATGTTCCCAACACGGTTGTGCATGTATGACATTTCTATGATAGACAAACTTAAATTACGAAATTACAAAAAAATTAAAGAAAGAGAGCAAAATAAGAACAAGTTATTAATCCTTCCTAGATCTTTCATCTGTGTCAAGAAAACATGTCAATCGGTCAATATAGACCTTCTAATTCGGAGTGCTACATGCCTATGTAATTAATATCTCCACGTCATCTTGAAAGAAAAACCAAACAATTTCATAAAAAATTATCATCTCTTTCCACAAACCACCTACATGACATCAAAACCCTTTTAACAATGAATTCTAAGAATAGGGTGTAAGACCAGTATCCTAAAAGATTTGATTAAGCACATTATGAGCTAAAGCTTTGGTTTCCACCACTTTTAAGATTTCTTGCGGGTATCTATCGATAATTTTAAAAACTTATCATTTATAAGTTTCCAGATATAGCAAAAAATTTATAGAAAACTATCATCCTTAAATATTCCAGGATTGTTTTGTAATAGATAATCCATATTTGAAAAAAAAACAAAGTCATAAGGAATACTCCAATGACTTTATCCAAACTGCCTAGGAACATGTAGGTGAATTCAATGTGAACAGGATAAGCAATGTGGATTCTTTGCTCTCAACTGTGGATTCAAAGATGTGTGTAAAACCTTGATGTAGATTCTTAATGCTCACATCTTCTCCCCTACAATTACACCAAGAGAATGGAATCTGATCTCAATTTAGTTGGATTAGAAGATCATTAATGGAGATGAATTCTCTCTTTGGAACTTATTAACTCCCAGATGATAAATGTTTTCGGATCCATAACATATGAGATACCTGTATACCCGACTTTGTTCCCTCTATCAAATCATTGAAAATAATATATCTAATCATATTATAATGATATGACTACATGTAGTATATCCGATTATGATAAAAATCATCTCCATAATGCAAGTTGTGCATGTTCCGAACATTCGGTTCTACGACAGATGGTTTTGCATGTATGACATTTCTATGATAGAAAAACTTTTCCTGCAACACACGTGACCACGAGGGACGATTCTATCTACATCATTATGAAACTTTTGAAACCTTTTTCATCCATTAATCTGCAAGAAACCGTATTTTCTGGGGAATCGAACCCCAGACCTTGTGTAAAAGCATTATAAATCCTTAAAAAATGGGCCAATGGTTCCTCCACCTATATTTCCCATTTGAATATTTAATTTTTATAAAATTAATGGAAATTATCTTTAAAAATTATTCTTAAAATTCTTTAATTGTTTTCAAAAATTACCTGAAACTTCTAATTATTTTTCTCAATGTGGTTACAGGTTCCATAATAAACTCTTACCAAAATTATTGAAAATTTATGAACTAAATTTACCTACCCAAATTTTCTGATTTCGTATCGTTATCCAAAATTCTTGTCTTATTTTTATTGAAAATAGTTTTAGTAATAATTTTTTGTAACCCAAATTATTCCTTCTTGTCCCATGCCCACTATCTTCCTTCCAAATACTAGAAATATACAGACCTTTTAAATCAAATAATAAGAGTAACAAAATTTAATTGTGGTTTTTGAAAGTAAATGTAGTTAGTAAACCAAAATACTTAAAAATACTGGTATACTTTAGAAGTATCAAATGAATCTTAATTTCATTGATATGCCTCTAAATCTAATATAATTTTGATCAAACAAATCATTCTGCTTCTTTTTTTTTGGTTATCTTACTTTCTTGGGGCATTTATGATTATTTGACACTTTTTACAGATTTTAAATATTATTAATATTATTATGTTAAACTTTTTATTAAGATTTAATATTTTTAACATTTAAAACTATATATCTAAAATATTTGTTCAGTATGTAAAATATGTAAACAATAATTACTCAGTGTAAATATTTAAAATATTTAAAACAAGTATTTAAAATATAAAGTTTAATTATTATAATATTTAAATTTTTTTTAAACCGGTCAAAACTAAATCAATGGAGAGCAGGAAACTAGAAACAAAACCAACCCTAACCAAGTTTTATTTTCTTCTATGACTTTTGAGTGCCATGACAAACAAAGTAATGCGAAGCGTCAAGTAGCTTGCAGTATCTGATATCTTTACATTCTTATTCTTACTAGACACTTCATTTCCCTCTGATGCATATGCTTGTTGGGTCATAAGAAACCAGCGATTCATTGTTCCAGTGAACCCCTAAATCTTCCCTAATGTATGTGCCTAAGTAGAATCACATCTTAAAATTTTAAATAATATGGTTTTTAAATATATATATATATATATATATATATATATGAAATCTTATTTTTTATTAAATTTTGATTGGTTAATCATATTTTAAATGATTAATAAGAGAGAAAGCAATTTTAATATTTTGAATAATTCTATAAATTTTGTAATGTTTTTGTTTAATTATATTCATTATATGATTACTATTCTATTCTTAATGATTTTATTTAAAAATAGTAAATAATTATGTAATACTTTTTGAATTTAAAGGTTTTCTAATATACAGTGATAGTAGTATATAACTATATACAGTATATATATAAGGGATTAACCTTAAGCACATTATGAGCTAAAGCTTTGGTTTCCACCACTTTTAAGATTTCTTGCGGGTATCTATCAATAATTTAAAAAACTTATCATTTATAAGTTTCCAGATATAGCAAAAAATTCATAGAAAACTATCATCCTTAATTATTCCAGGATTGTTTTATAATAGATAATCCATATTTGAAAAAGAAAACAAAGTCCTAAGGAATACTCCAATTACTTTATCCAAACTGCCTAGGAACATGTTGGTGAATTCAATGTGAACAGGATAAGCAATGTGGATTATTTGCTCTCAACTGTGGATTCAAAGATGTAGATTCTTAATGCTCACATCTTCTCCCCTACAATTACACCAAGAGAATGGAATCTGATCTCAATTTAGTTGGATTAGAAGATCATTAATGGAGATGGACTCTCTGTTAGAAACTTATTAACTCCCAGATGATAAATGTTTTTGGATCCAGAACATATGAGATACCTGTATACCCGATTTTGTTCCCTCTATGAAATCATTAGAAATAATATATCTAATCATATTATGATGATATGACTACATGTAGTATATGCGATTATGATAAAAATCTTCTCCATAATGCAAGTTGTGCATGTTCCCAACATTCGGTTCTACGACAGACGGTTTTGCATGTTTGACATTCTATGATAGATAAACTTTTCTTGCAACACACGTGACCACGAGGGACGATTCTATCTGCATCAATATGAAACTTTTGAAACCTTTTTCATCCATTAAATCTGCAAGAAACTGCATTTTCTGGGGAATCGAACCCCATACCTTGTATAAAAGCATTTTAAATCCTTAAAAAATGGGCCAATGGTTCCTCCACCTATATTTCCCGTTTGAATATTAAGTTTTTATACAATAAATGTAAATTGTCTTTCAAAATTATTTTTACAATTCTTTAATTGTTTTCAAAAATTACCCAAAATTTCTTATTATTTTTCTCAATGTGGTTACAGATTCCATAATCAACTCTTACCAAAATTATTGAAAATTTGAGAACTAAATTTATCTACCCAAATTTTCTGATTCTCTACCGTTATCCAAAATTCTTGTCTCATTTTTATTGAAAATAGTTTTAGTAATAATTTTTTGTAACCCAAATTATTCCTTCTTGTCCCATGCCCACTATCTTCCTTCCAAATACTAGAAATATACAGACCTTTTAAATCAAATAATAAGAGTAACAAAATTTAATTGTGGTTTTTGAAAGTAAATGTAGTTAGTAAACCAAAATACTTAAAAATACTGGTATACTTTAGAAGTATCAAATGAATCTTAATTTCATTGATATGCCTCTAAATCTAATATAATTTTGATCAAACAAATCATTCTGCTTCTTTTTTTTTGGTTATCTTACTTTCTTGGGGCATTTATGATTATTTGACACTTTTTACAGATTTTAAATATTATTAATATTATTATGTTAAACTTTTTATTAAGATTTAATATTTTTAACATTTAAAACTATATATCTAAAATATTTGTTCAGTATGTAAAATATGTAAACAATAATTACTCAGTGTAAATATTTAAAATATTTAAAACAAGTATTTAAAATATAAAGTTTAATTATTATAATATTTAAATTTTTTTTAAACCGGTCAAAACTAAATCAATGGAGAGCAGGAAACTAGAAACAAAACCAACCCTAACCAAGTTTTATTTTCTTCTATGACTTTTGAGTGCCATGACAAACAAAGTAATGCGAAGCGTCAAGTAGCTTGCAGTATCTGATATCTTTACATTCTTATTCTTACTAGACACTTCATTTCCCTCTGATGCATATGCTTGTTGGGTCATAAGAAACCAGCGATTCATTGTTCCAGTGAACCCCTAAATCTTCCCTAATGTATGTGCCTAAGTAGAATCACATCTTAAAATTTTAAATAATATGGTTTTTAAATATATATATATATATATATATATGAAATCTTATTTTTTATTAAATTTTGATTGGTTAATCATATTTTAAATGATTAATAAGAGAGAAAGCAATTTTAATATTTTGAATAATTCTATAAATTTTGTAATGTTTTTGTTTAATTATATTCATTATATGATTACTATTCTATTCTTAATGATTTTATTTAAAAATAGTAAATAATTATGTAATACTTTTTGAATTTAAAGGTTTTCTAATATACAGTGATAGTAGTATATAACTATATACAGTATATATATAAGGGATTAACCTTAAGCACATTATGAGCTAAAGCTTTGGTTTCCACCACTTTTAAGATTTCTTGCGGGTATCTATCAATAATTTAAAAAACTTATCATTTATAAGTTTCCAGATATAGCAAAAAATTCATAGAAAACTATCATCCTTAATTATTCCAGGATTGTTTTATAATAGATAATCCATATTTGAAAAAGAAAACAAAGTCCTAAGGAATACTCCAATTACTTTATCCAAACTGCCTAGGAACATGTTGGTGAATTCAATGTGAACAGGATAAGCAATGTGGATTATTTGCTCTCAACTGTGGATTCAAAGATGTAGATTCTTAATGCTCACATCTTCTCCCCTACAATTACACCAAGAGAATGGAATCTGATCTCAATTTAGTTGGATTAGAAGATCATTAATGGAGATGGACTCTCTGTTAGAAACTTATTAACTCCCAGATGATAAATGTTTTTGGATCCAGAACATATGAGATACCTGTATACCCGATTTTGTTCCCTCTATGAAATCATTAGAAATAATATATCTAATCATATTATGATGATATGACTACATGTAGTATATGCGATTATGATAAAAATCTTCTCCATAATGCAAGTTGTGCATGTTCCCAACATTCGGTTCTACGACAGACGGTTTTGCATGTTTGACATTCTATGATAGATAAACTTTTCTTGCAACACACGTGACCACGAGGGACGATTCTATCTGCATCAATATGAAACTTTTGAAACCTTTTTCATCCATTAAATCTGCAAGAAACTGCATTTTCTGGGGAATCGAACCCCATACCTTGTATAAAAGCATTTTAAATCCTTAAAAAATGGGCCAATGGTTCCTCCACCTATATTTCCCGTTTGAATATTAAGTTTTTATACAATAAATGTAAATTGTCTTTCAAAATTATTTTTACAATTCTTTAATTGTTTTCAAAAATTACCCAAAATTTCTTATTATTTTTCTCAATGTGGTTACAGATTCCATAATCAACTCTTACCAAAATTATTGAAAATTTGAGAACTAAATTTATCTACCCAAATTTTCTGATTCTCTACCGTTATCCAAAATTCTTGTCTCATTTTTATTGAAAATAGTTTTAGTAATAATTTTTTGTAACCCAAATTATTCCTTCTTGTCCCATGCCCACTATCTTCCTTCCAAATACTAGAAATATACAGACCTTTTAAATCAAATAATAAGAGTAACAAAATTTAATTGTGGTTTTTGAAAGTAAATGTAGTTAGTAAACCAAAATACTTAAAAATACTGGTATACTTTAGAAGTATCAAATGAATCTTAATTTCATTGATATGCCTCTAAATCTAATATAATTTTGATCAAACAAATCATTCTGCTTCTTTTTTTTTGGTTATCTTACTTTCTTGGGGCATTTATGATTATTTGACACTTTTTACAGATTTTAAATATTATTAATATTATTATGTTAAACTTTTTATTAAGATTTAATATTTTTAACATTTAAAACTATGTATCTAAGATATTTGTTCAGTATTTAAAATATGTAAACAATATTTATTCAGTGTGAATTTTTATAATATTTAAAACAAGTATTAAAAATATAAATTTTATTTATTATAATATTTAAAATATTTACAATTTTAAATAATATGGTTTTTATATATATGAAATCTAATTTTTATTAAATTTTGATTGGGTAATAATACATTAAATAATTAATAAGAGAGAAAGCAATTTTAATAGTTTGAATAATTATTTAAAACTTTAAATGTTTTTAGTTAATTATGTTGATTTTATGATTACTATTTTATTCTTAATGATTTTATTTTAAAACAATAAATAATTGTGTAATAGTTTTTAAATTTAAAGGTTTTCTAATATACAATGATAGTAGTATATAACTATATACAGTATATATATAAGGGATTGACCTTCTAGTAGAATGATGTAGTTGCGTTAAGGTTAGACTAATTTGCTTTGAAAACCAGTCTAAACTAAATCAATGGAGACCAGGAAACTAGAAACAAAACCAACCCTAACCAAGTTTTATTTTCTTCTATGACTTTTGAGTGCAATGACAAACAAAGTAATGTGAAGCGTCAAGTAGCTTGCAGTATATGATATCTTTACATTCATATTCTTACTAGACGCTTCATTTCCCACTGATGCATTGCTTGTTGGGTCATAAGAAACCAGCGATTCAGTGTTCCAGTGAACCCCTAAATCTTCCCTAAGGTAGGTGCCTAAGTAGAATCACATCTTCTGTGCTTCAATAGATTCTGTCCTCCACATTAGCTTGTTTTGAATTGATTTTTACTGCTTGATAATGGTTGTTTTCGAATTGATATGTATATATTCATTCATGCAGAGACAATGGACAGGTTCACACATCTACCAAACGAGGTTCTTTGTCACATCTTGTCTTTTCTTACAACAAAGGAAGCTGCTTCAACATCAGTTCTTTCAAAAAGATGGCTAAATTTATGGATACTTGTCCCTAATCTTGACATTGATGACTCTGCTTTTCTTCATCTGAAGAAGGTAAGCAAGAAAAGGATGGGATTTTGCAGTGCTTCATGGATTTTGTCCCTATGAAATTATTAGAAATAATATATTTAATCATATTATGATAATATGACTACATGTATTATATGCGATTATGATAATAATCTTCTCCACAATGAAAGTTGTACATGTTCCCAACATTCGGTTCTAATACAAACGGTTTTGCATGTATGACATTTCTATGATAGATAAACTTAAATTACGAAATTACAAAAAAATTTAAGAAAGAGAGTAAAATAAGAACAAATTATTAATCCTTCGTAGATCTTGCATCTGTGTCAAGAAAACATGTCATTCGGTCAATATAGACACCATTTTCACCAATTTGGAGAAAACTGTTGCAATTGCTACTTATGTTTTGGTTGTGCATTTGTACTGGTAATGGTCCAAATAAGACCTTCTAATTCGGAGTGTTACATGCCTATGTAATTAATGTCTCCATGTCATCTTAAAAGCAAAACCAAACAATTTCATAAAACAAATATCATCTCTTTCCACAAACCACCTACAAGACATCAAAACCCTTTTAACAATGAAATCTAAGAATAGGGTGTAAGACCAGTATCCTAAAAGATTTGATTAAGCACATTATGAGCTAAAGCTTTGGTTTCCACCACTTTTAAGATTTCTTGCGGGTTTCTATTGATAATTTTAAAAACTTATCATTTATAAGTTTCCAGATATAGCAAAAAATTCATAGAAAACTATCATCCTTAAATATTCCAGGATTGTTTTATAATAGATAATCCATATTTGAAAAAAAAACAAAGTCCTAAGGAATACTCCAATTACTTTATCCAAACTGCCTAGGAACATGTTGGTGAATTCAATGTGAACAAGATGAGCAATGTGGATTCTTTGCTCTCAACTGTGGATTCAAAGATGTGTGTGAAACCTTGATGTAGATTCTTAATGCTCACATCTTCTCCCCTACAATGACACCAAAAGAGTGGAATCTGATCTCAATTTAGTTGGATTAGAAGATCATGAATGGAGATGGATTCTCTCTTAGGAACTTATTAACTCCCAGATGATAAATGTTTTCGGATCCATAACATATGAGATACCTGTATACCCGATTTTGTTCCCTCTATGAAATCATTAGAAATACTATCTAATCATATTATGATAATATGACTACATGTAGTATATGCGATTATGATAAAAATCTTCTCCATAATGCAAGTTGTGCATGTTCCCAACATTTGGTTCAACGACAGACGGTTTTGCATGTTTGACATTTCTATGATAGACAAAATTTTCCTGCAACACACGTGACCATGAGGGACTATTCTATCTGCATCACTATGAAACTTTTGAAACCTTTTTCATCCATTAATCTGCAAGAAACTGTATTTTCTGGGGAATCGAACCCCAAACCTTGTGTATAAGCATTTTAAATCCTTAAAAAATGGGCCAATGGTTCCTCCACCTATATTTCCCGTTTAAATATTATATTCTTATAAATGTAATGAAAATTATCTTTAAAAATTATTCTTAAAATTCTTTAATTTTTTTCAAAAATTACCCGAAATTTCTTAATATTTTTCTCAATGTGGTTACAGATTCCATAATCAACTCTTACCAAAATTATTAAAAATTTGAGAACTAAATTTACCTACCCAAATTTTCTGATTCCGTACTGTTATCCAACATTCTTGTCTCATTTTTATTGAAAATATTTTTAGTATTAATGTTTTGTAACCCAAATTATTCCTTCTTGTCCCATGCCCACTATCTTCCTTCTAAATACCAGAAATATACATACCTTTTAAATCAAATAATGAGAGTAACAAATTTTAATTATGGTTTTTGAAAGTAAATGTAGTTAGTAAAACAAAATACTTAAAAATACTGGTATACTTTAGAAGTATCAAATGAATCTTAATTTCATTGATATGCCTCTAAATCTAATCTCAGTTTGATCAAACAAATCATTTTGCTTTCTTTTTTTGGTTATCTCACTTTCTTGAGGCATTTATGATTACTTGACACTTTTTACATTTATTAAATATTATTAATATTATTATGTTAAACTTTTTATTAAGATTTAACATTTTTAACATTTAAAACTATGTATCTAAAATATTTGTTCAGTATTTAAAATATGCAAACAATAATTACTCAGTGTAAATAATTATAATATTTAAAACAAGTATTTAAAATATAAAGTTTAATTATTATAATTTTTTAAAAAATTTAAATTTTAAATAATATTTTGTTTATATATAAATATATGAATTCTTATATTTTTTATTAAATTTTGATTGGTTAATAATATTTTAAATAATTAATAAGGGAGATTGCAATTTTAATATTTTGAATAATTATTTAAAACTTTTAATGTTTTTGTTTAATTATAATGTTTTTATGATTACTATTGTATTCTTAATGATTTTATTTAAAAACAGTAAATAATTATGTAATATTTCTGAAAGTTAAAGGTTTTCTAATATACAGTGATAGTAGTATATAACTATATACAGTATATATATAAGGGATTGACCTTCTAGTAGAATGATGTAGTTGCGTTAAGGTTAGACTAATTTGCTTTGAAAACCGGTCTAAACTAAATCAGTGGAGACCAGGAAACTAGAAACAAAACCAACCCTAACCAAGTTTTATTTTCTTCTATGACTTTTGAGTGCCATGACAAACAAAGTAATGTGAAGCGTCAAGTAGCTTGCAGTATATGATATCTTTACATTCTTATTCTTACTAGACGCTTCATTTTCCTCTTATGCATTTGCTTGTTGGGTCATAAGAAACCAGCGATTCAGTGTTCCAGTGAACCCCTAAATCTTCCCTAAGGTAGGTGCCTAAGTAGAATCGCATCTTCTGTGCTTCAACAGATTCTGTCCTCCACATTAGCTTGTTTTGTTCCAAATTTTCAAACTTTCAATACCAATTTGTTTTGAATCGATTTTTACTGCTTGATAATGGTTGTTTTTCGAATTGATCTGTATATATTCATTCATGCAGAGACAATGGACAGGTTCACACATCTACCAAACGAGGTTCTTTGTCACATCTTGTATTTCCTTACAACAAAGGAAGCTGCGTCAACATCAGTTCATTCAAAAAGATGGCTAAATTTTAGGATACTTGTCCCTAATCTTGACATTGATGACTCTGCTTTTCTTCATCTGAAGAAGGTAAGCAAGAAAAGGATGGGATTTTACAGTGCTTCATGGTTTTTGTTGATAGAGTTTTGGCATTGCAAGGTGATTCTCCTATTAAGAAATTCTCACTCAAGTGTAGAACTGGTATTGATGAAAATTGTGTGAATCATTGGATATATAATATGGTGAAGCGTGGTGTTTCACACCTTGAACTTTGCATCAATTTTTTGATAGATGATTCTGTAGAAGATATATGTTTTCTACCTGAAGCGATGTTTGTCAACAAGACATTAGTGGAGCTCAAACTAAGAGGTGAATATGGTGTTGCTAATGGGTGGTTTTCAAGTGAATACAATTTCTTACCAATGCTAAAGACTCTCCACATTTGTTTGGCATGAGAGGAACAGAAAGAGACATGTGAAATTCCACATACATCAAGTCAAATCACTTCTTGCATTGATCGCTTGGTCCAAAATAGGATCACATCCATCCAATCGCTTGGATTATCACAGTTAGAGGATGGCCTCCTTGTCTGGTTTGGCTCTCGAGCTTAAAACGCAAACTGGGAGCTAAACATTTCTATTCATATTTTGGGTATCTGCTCTTATTTAAAAACACATTCTAATCAAAGATACATATAATGTAACAGAGGTTTTGTTTGAATAAATTTTACATTCATACAAAAAAAAAACTCTCCACACTGACTTCGACTGGATTATATTATTAGATAAGATGCTTCTTACTAATGCTTTCCCTGAGCTTGAGGAATTATATTTGGATAAAATGAAGTGGCCTTATATAAATCTAACCGTGTCAAGTGCAAGCCTCAAGAAGCTAACTATATATGCCAACTGTTTTGAAGAACTTTTATATCCAAAAAGCATTTCTTTTGATACTCCAACTCTGGTTTACTTTGAGTATTCTGATTATATTGCGGTGGATTATCCAAAAGTTAACTTGATGAATGTAGTTGAGGCTCAACTCAAGCTTAGGGTAACTCAAGACGAAGTCAAGCTAATGCGAGCGCCAAATGATGAAGATGATGTTGATCTACGTCTTAGAAATGTGTTGAAGCCTATGAATAGGATGAGAAATGTTCATAAACTTTCCCTTTCTGCAGATACTCTTGAGGTCAGTTGCTAGTTCTTTTCTATTGTAGTAAACTGAGAAATATCATAGCCTCATATCTAGGGGCGGATCTAGAAGAAATATTTATGTGCGGCAAAAATAAAAATATTAGAAAAACAAAGTATTAAAAAGGAAAAAAAATACAAAATAGGGGCTTCGAACTGTAAACTTTCAATATTTGCATGGGCCACCAAAGCCATTTGACCTATTAAACTAGAGATGGACAATGGTGGGATAAAGTTTTTCTAAAATCAGTATAGGGCACGTGTGTGAGGACCCGTCCCGGACGATCCAACATCCGGCAACGAATTGCTATGATTTCATTCCCAGTCATAACAAACCTCTTTGAATTTTTCTTTCTTCTTTAAGAATACCTTTCCTTAGGCTATTCCGTTACCCTTTAATTTTACACCTTTGAATTTTCTTTCTATTTCTCGACCAATCTTTGGTTTATCCTCTTCCATATTCTCTTCATATAAATCAGTAACTTGATCATGTATAATAACCAACTTAGTCACATTCCCGACTTTCATCCTTAGGATTCGGTTAAACATTCACACCTTATTCATTCATATGACTTGGTGAATTCCCGACCTTGATCCATTTGACTTAGTCATATTCTCGACTTTTGTTCTTAGGATTCGGTCAAACATTTTTCACATCTTAGTCATTCAAATTACTTGGTGAATTCCTGACCTTGATCCATTTGACTTAGTCATATTCCCAACTTTTGTCCTTAGGATTCGGTCAAACATTTTCCACACCTTAGTCATTCAAATGACTTGGTGAATTCCCGACCTTGATCCATCTGACTTAGTCACATTCCCGACTTTTGTCATTAGGACTTGGTCAAATCACTGAGCACTTATCCATCCTAGGATCTACCTGGATCTGATACCAACTTGTGAGGACCTGTCCCGGACGATCCAACGTCCGGCAACGAATTGCTATGATTTCATTCCCAGTCATAACAAACCTCTTTGAATTTTCCTTTCTTCTTTAAGAATACATTTCCATAGGCTATTTCTTTACCCTTTAATTTTACACCATTGAATTTTCTTTCTATTTGCTGACCAATCTTTGGTTTATCCTCTTCCATATTCTCTTCATATAAATCATTAACTCGGCCATGTATAATAACCAACTTAGCCAATAAGTTTGGATCATTTACATACCTTGGCCAATACACGGATCGAATCCTTTCCTCGTTCCGTTTCTTGTATCTCCTTAATCTCCTTTGTCCAATAACTCATCACTTTGTTACTTAGCCATACAACCAACCATCCCCATTGGCTAAGTACACAAATGATGAGGGAACATTCAAGCCCCTTATTTCACAGTGGTCGATCAAGATCATGTCTTACCAGTCCATCTGTGATCCCATATCGGTCGCCTCCGCCGATACGTCCCTGCGGTTACAACCACTTACCCACCCAAGGGGTTGGGTTTTTTAATCCATAACACTCTGGTTCACCTTTGATCGATATGTACTTGGCCGATGAGTTTGCTCGTGAATCCGATCTCTTCCGACCCCATAATCAGATGATTGATCCACTATGTCACTCATGTGAATTACCGATCGCAGAATCGGGTTCACTCTCGGTTTCAAGTGTATCTTCTCTTAGGCAACACCAAGTATTATGGCTCCACCCCTTGGGTTGGAACGATGATAACATTTCATCGTTCATAGATCGCTCGTTCCTTTGTTTTTATACGCAGCATAATCCTTTGGAACGAGTCGATCTTCCTTCCTTTGTCCGTCTACCCGGGTAATCACATTTTTCCTTCATGGAATGTGATCCCTGCTTCAGGGTAGTGAATTCCCGTAGTCCGTATCGATCCCTTGGCGAGTAACAGCTTTACTCAGCAGTTCTCCCGGTGCATCGATCGGCTACTCATTCCCAGCCCGGTAAACTGGAACACTCATCGCCTCGCCGAATTACGTGGTTCAGATGGGTCTGTCGGTTAACTGGTCATTTTATCCGACTTGTTATACCGATCACCCAGACGAGTCATCATCATACTCGGCGGCCAGATACTGGCTCCATATGTCTACCGGACAGAATCTTTATATGGATCCTTTGGGCATCATCTTCGTGATCTCGAGATCCATACGAAGAAATCATTATTTTCTCCCTTGAGTTCGTCATTTCACGTTTGACGTAACTATTTCCCTGATACTTCGTATCGGACTCGAAACACACTTCGAGTCTTCTTTGTTTCTTCTCCTCGGAAATCCCTGTGTTTCCTTTAGTATTTTCCTGAGTTTTTCCCTGGGTTTTTCCCATGTTTATCGTCCCTTTTCTCTTATCTTTGGACTCACGGCCTTAAACTGTACTGGATCCATTCTCTCCGCTTCGTGGTAGTTTTTCTCCCTTTTTCGGTGATATTTGCCCTTAGACGAGATTCGTCATAACTTTGGGTCTGGGTGTGGATTTTCGTGTCTGATTCCTTGTACCCACGAAAATGCCTTCCTTTTATAGGAATCATGGGTTATAACTTCCACCATCATGCACCCTTTAATCATACGTTCTCGGCCATCCATTTAATAAATGGTTGGGATCTTACCCTTTCGGTAAATAACTGCCCTGGGCAGTTACCAGGTTCATGTACCAACCAGATTCATGTACCGCCCAGGTTCATGTATCTCAGCTGTCATACCTCACCTAGCTTGGTAGCTAGCTGATCAGTTCACTCAGCTGGATCAGTCCACCAAGCTGCCGATCAGCCCACCGAGCTTGTTGAGCTACCGGTCAGCTGAGCTAGCTAGTATTTCCAGCTAGCTAACACTCCAGCTAGCTTTCACTCTAGCTTAGCTTGTTCCAGCTTAGCTTATACGCTCATCCAGTTACCCCTGCTCACCGAGCTGGTAAACTCGAGCATTTGCTTCCCTTTTTATACAGCTAAGTCTTTTGGTCCGTTTCTCAGCCATGACTTGCCATTTCCCAACCTTTTCCATGATCTTTCCCCAAGATCACTTGGTTACAAATCCATGTAAACATCCAGGCCCTAGTTCCCGGGACAGGGTTGTTACAACGTGCCCTACCTATTCCCCATGTACGTCCGCCCCAGTCATATCTAAAGCTATGGTAATGTTGAGTTGTGATTTCTCTTGTTTCAGGTGCTTTCTCTATGCTGTGAATTGATCCCGGTGTTTAACAAACTTAAAAGTTTATGTATTAAGAGTGACAAGAAACAGGGATGGCAAGCAATGCCAGTTCTCTTAAAGAACTGTCCTCATTTATAAACTCTGGTTCTTAAGGTGTAATCCCAACTCATTCTGTCAAACACTTAACTAATTAAGATGCAATTCATACTTAAGAATTTCTTATTTGTCTCCTTTCCACTTGCAGGATCTCCTAAACTATGAGACTGATAAATGCGGTGATGCTTGTAACTCCATTTCTCGGAGGACAAAGTTTGTTTGCTCTCATCTTGTCCTGTGGAAAAAATGCAGATTAAAGGGTTTCAAGGAACAACCAGAGAGATGAAGATGATAAAGCATTTCTTGGAGTCTTTCCAGTGTTTGAAGGAGATGAAGATATATGTCGTAGAGAATGATCCTACACACCTTGTTACACAGATGTTGACGCGGTTCAACAAGTTCTATGGTTGTGATGTCCAGTTCCTTGTCTAAACTGGATTGTATAAGAAGTGGCATGCAGAATGAAGTCTTCAAGGAAGAAAACTTGGTCATATAGTTTGGTAAAAATGCCAATGAATTATTTAAGGAAGAACCTTCTAAATGAAATGATGTCATATTTAATTATGATCTGTGACCATTGTGTATTCCTCTCAAAATACAATCTTTCATGAGCTTGTCTAGTTTGAAATATTGAGTATTTCTTCTTCTTCCTCATACAATCCAAAGAAACAGGTTGATTTTTAATTAGCCCATGTTATAGTTTAGGCCTCATAAGGAAAATAATGAGATCACATCAACAAAGGATAATTATATCTAAAACTATGATCATCTACTATGTAAGAAGATGAGTGTTGGTATAGGGTGATTTTTTGGCGATAGGGTTTTGCTACGTCTCCTTCAAGGCACGCTTCCGTCTGTAATGGAGGTGACAAATATGATCATAGAGGAAGCGGGTTTGAAAGAAGTCTCCTCTCCCCGGTCTCCAGTCTCAAAAACTCCAGCCGCTTCACGGCCCAATGTGGTCCAAAATAAGAAAAATCTCACAAAATACGATCTGAAAGTTTTGATTAAGGATGGAAAGGGTTCTATAATTGTTCCAGATGAAGTTTTTGATGATCCGGCTCCTTTATGGGAGGATTTTCTGATTGGTAAATTCTTGGGCACAGCTCCTCATGTAGCTAAGGTTCATGATGTAATTAATAAAATTTGGATGCAAAGAGATAAAATTGACGTTCACGTTATGAATTCAACAACAATGAAGTTCAGGATTGCAAATCCAGTAACAAGAAATCAGACGGGATGTGGAATTTGGCAGAGGTTCCAATGGTAATGTCAAAGTGGAATCCTTTCATTGAGGAAATTTCACCGGAAGTTAATTCAGTTCCTTTATGGGTGCAGCTTAAACATGTGCCAATGGACATGTTCTCGTGGAAGGGTCTGAGTTTCATCACTAGTGTAGCTGGTGAACCAGTTCGGTTACATTCTGAAACAGCACAATGTGTCAATTTCAAGATTGCCAAGGTCGTTAAAGCTGATTTAACTAAAGAATTGCCGACATCGATGAATTTTATTCATAAAGGGAGAGATACATTGGTTGAATTCTCATACCTGTGGCTTCCTCCTAGATGTTTGAATTATCCAAAATGGGGTCATCTAAATACGGTTTGCGTGGTAAACAAGCATGAGATGGAAAACAAAAATGAGTTGGACAAAATTCAAGAGTAGGGTCTCACACTGTCACAAGAAAATTCAGAAACATAAGTGTTGGAAGTACAGAAAGAATCTGAGATTATAAAGAGTGTGGATTCAGTTGGAGATGCAACTGCACAATTGACAAAAGATCACAAAGAAGGTGAGAATGAAGCTGGTTGGTATTTGGTCTCACTAGGAAAAAAATCTCGAAGCCCAAACTGTACAAAGAAGCACTTGAATATGGAGAAGTTTCAATTCTATCTAGCTCAAGGTTCTCAGTTTTAGAAGTGGAGGAGGGAAATACAGAATCAGAAAGTAATACTGAAACTGTAACTGAAAAGATCCAGGAGTTAGACACGTCAAACAGTGAACCTCAGTCTGACATAGAGCAGTGAGTCGAGGATAAACAAGAGGAGATGACAGCCTAGAGCATCAAGAGCAAATCACAAAGTGATCCCGATATGTCTACAAAGAAAAGTCAAGAAGTGATTAAGAATAATCTCAATAAACAGGTCACTCGGAACAACAACAAATAATGTCGAGTTTCTTTTGGAATGTGTGAGGATTCAATAAATCAACAAAGCATTTGGTAGTACACGACTGGACTAATAAAGGTCTGATGCAGTTTGGAGGTTTAATGGAAACTCGAGTAAAAGAAAACAAAATCTGAAAGTATTGTTTCGAAGGTATTTAAAGATTGGTCGGTTTAATCACATTATGACTCTCACCGACTGGGCAGGATTTGGGTTGTTTGGAGTCCACAAGTGAGGCTCACCCCGTGTTTCACGAGTGGGAAGATGATAACTAGCTCTGTTCTCTTGGAAGGTTCTGATGAGGATTTTTTTTGTTCTTTTGTCTATGCCTCTAACTTTGTTGAAGAAAGAAAGACATTATGGGGAGATCTACGAGACCAGCAACAATCACCACTGTTTATAAATAAGCCTTGGATGATATTTTGAGATTTCAATGAGATTGTTGATATTCAAGAGCATTTGAATTATGCGACTTCACCAACAGTTACAACGGGAATGAGAGAATTCCAAGCATAATCAGATACTGTTCTTTCTCTGATATGACAACACATGGCCCACAGTTTACATGGTGTAACAAATGGGAAGATGAATTACTATGCAAGAATTTGGATCGAGTTCATGTAAATGATTCATGTTACATGCTTATCCTCAAGTCGCATTGTAAATTTGAGGCTGGAGGATGTTCTGATCACTTGCGCTGCCGTATACAGATCAAAGCCCAGATTCAAAAGCCACGAAGATCTTGCAAGTTTACTAATGCTCTGACAACTCTACCTGGGTTCTTACTGTAGATCAAAAATCACTGGTTCGAAACTGAAGATCTTATAACATCTACTTCAGCTCTGTTTCGTCTATAAAAAAAACTCAAGGCACTAAAACCAAAGACAAGAGAGCTCAGCAAACAAAAACTTGGAAATCTGCAAACCAGAACCAAACAAGCTTATGAAGTTTAGTGTGACAATCAGCCAAAAAATATGTCAAATCCGAGCCAAAATCTAATGGAGGCGGAGGGTCAGGCATTCAAAAAGTGGAAACAGTTGTCTGATCTGGAGGAGATTTTCTTGCGCCAACGATCAAAGCAACATTGGTTACAAGTAGGAGATAAAAACAACATATATTATCATCAAGCTGCGAAAAAGAGACAGACCCAAAACTCAATTAGATCCATCAAGAGAGATGATGGTACCACGGCTGAAACACAGAATGAGATCAAATTTGGAGCTGAAAATTATTTTCATTTCTTTTTTACTAATTCAGTTCCGGAATGAACTGGTGTGAATGAGGAGGAACTACAGGAATTACTAGGAGTTGTGTGTGCATAGGCTGACGGTCAAAAGCTAACAAAAGAAGTGATAGTGGCAGAGGTGAAACAAGAAATATTTTCAATCCTGAAATAAATGTCTGGTACCAGATGGGTACACGACTGAATTATTTAAAGAAGCATGGGAAGTTGTAGGAAAATATGTTGTGATCACTATTCAATCTTTTTTTGTGAAAGGGTTTCTTCCTAAGGGTTTAAATTCAACCATTCTGGCGCTCATACGGAGAAACAAAGAAGCACAAGTGATGAAAGACTATCGTAATGTTATCTACAAGGTGATTTCAAAAATCTTGACAAATCGATTGAAGAAGTTCTTACCCAAGTTCATTTCACCAAACCAATCTTCATTTGTAAAAGACCGTTTACTCATGGAAAACGTCTTGTTAGCCTAAGAATTGGTGAAGAATTACCACAAAGATACAGTCTCGGCTAGATGTGCAGTGAAAATTGATATCTCGAAGGCTTGCACCTTAGCAGGATCTGTAGCTACCCCATCCTGCTCAATAAAATGACCAAGATACTCCATGTGATTTGTCGCAAAAGCACATTTGCTGAGTTTAGCAAACAGTTTTTGTTCCCTCATCACTTCCAGAACTAACCGTAAATGCTTCACATGTGCCTCTGTCGAATCACTGTAAATCAAAATGTCATCAAAAAATATCAAAAAAAATTTCCTCAGAAACTTTTGAAACACCGCGTTCATAAGTCCTTGGAATGTCGCTGGAGAGTTTGTTAGCCCAAAATGGCATAACTCGGTATTCAAAGTGACCGCTGTGCGTTTTAAAAGCTGTCTTATGAATATCAGCAGGATCCATCCTCACTTGGTGATATCCAGCTCTTAAGTCAATCTTTGAATACAATTTAGATCCCCCCCCCCCAATTCATCCATCAAGTCTTTAATAAGTGGAATAGCAAAACAATCTTTCACAGTCAGGCGATTCAAACCCCTATAATCCACACACAATCTCCAACTTCCATCCTTCTTCTTAACCAATACCACCGGAGATGCGAAAGAGCTCGAACTCGGTTGTATTATCCCACTTAGCAACATCTCTTGGACCACTTACCTATTTCATCTTTCTGATGAACATCATAACGATAAGGTCTCAGGTTGACAGGATTAGCACCCTCCAAAAGTGGAATACTATGGTTATGATGCTCCCTGAATGGCGGTAACCCTTTAGGTTCCAAAAACACATCATCGTACTCAACAAGTAACCTTGTAATAGTGGAATCTTGTTGTGGTGCAACCTCTGTTGTCACTGCTGCAAGAGACAACTCATTGGCATCGTCATCTTCGTAAGAAACACACAACATAGACAGCTGTATCGATTCATCACGTAGCTTGTTCAGCTTCTCTGCTTTAAATGCTCGCACAGATTCTTCATGTATACCATGAAACATTACCCTCTTCTGACCCATCTTAAACTTCATAGTCAACTTCGTAAAATCCCAAGTAATAGGGCCAAGTGTTTGCAACCATTGTACTCCTAACACCGCATCACAACCTGTTAAAGGAATCACCATGAAGTCACCAACAAAACTTGTACCATTAAAATCTCACTCCAACTTCTCAATCTTAGCTTGCACGTTCAGCTTGTTACCATCCGCAACTTTTACTAGTGCATTATCAGGATTCAATAGGGGACAACCCAACTTTGCTGCCACATGAGGTCCAAAATATTATGAGTAGATCCCAAATCAACCAAGATAACAAAGCTCTCTTCTTGTGTAATGCCTTCCCACGCATTGTATTGTAAGTAGATATACCAGAAATAGCATTTACTGAAATTTGAGCAATCTCACCCAGTGGTTCCTGGTTTTCTTTATCAATTTATGTAATTTCCACTCCACTTTCTTCCTCCATTTCCAAGATGAACAACTGAGCTTTCTTATGCGTTTTGTAATGATCAGGAGTATATTGTTCATTACATAAGTAGCATAAACCTTTCGCTCGCCTTTCACTCATCTCTGCTGATGATAAGAAACGTCGAGGCTGATTTTGAGAGTCTCTTGACTTCTCCATAAATGCAGGTTTTGGCACAAACTTCTCCACTTCTATCTTGTAAGTCCCCTGATTTTTAGCCTGTTTATTTGGATTCCAAGAACTCAAAACACTTTTCCTAGGGTGTGCTGTCTCATATAAACGTCCTAGCAACAAACATTTCCTTACTGATTTTGGCCAAAACATCTTAACATGCATATGTGTGTTGATATCCAAACCAGCCAAATAAGCACTCACCAACACTGATTCGGAAAGATTAACACGAACGCGAATACTCTCAAACTGTGCGTGATACGCCACATTACCATCAGTCTCCACCAATTTCTTTAACTCTGCAATCAGATCATCCCAAACTTCATAAAACCTTTCCTTCAACATCACCTTATAAGCTGGCCAATCGGACATATCTAACTCTTCATCTACCAACGATTGGTGCCAAGTTGCTGCTACTCCATCCAAATGAATCGATATAATTGGTATTTTGATTTTATTTGGCGTATCAATAGCAAAAAATTGATCTGCCTTAAAGATCCACTCCTTCACCTTCTCACCAGCAAATCATGGAAAATCTAGCTTACCCATCCTATAAATTCTCGCATAATTGCTAGGAAGACCAAAGCATGTACTCAAATCCGAATCCGACGAACCACCAGCAGATGATGATGCCGATTTCAATGATTTCTGAGTATCTGCTTTTATTCCCGAGTTGGATTTAGATATCATCTGAATTGCTTCAAACATCGAAGCAATGTGTTGCTCCATCTTCGTATTATGAGCTTCGATCGTCAATTCAAGCTTCTCAACACGCGAATCCAAGGTTTCTTCCATCTCTCTTTCCAAATTCTTCCGTTTTTGAGCTCGCATCTCCATTGATGAACAATTCGAGGTTCGTCTGAGTCGTCTGATACCTTTGATACAAATAAGCCACTAATTGAGTAAATTCACACTTTATTATGCTCTTCGATTCAATACAAATTCAAACGAGAATCTAGTGTTCATAAAACACGAGAAACTCAGATTCACCTTGAGAAGAAGATGATCATCACAAATAATGAATCAAATCGTCTACCCAGAACCAGAGAAACGTAACAAATTTTACAAGATAAATAATATCTGAGAAATATAAATGTTTTTTTCTTTAAAACAATTGATTTAAAATAACTTTAGATCGTGGTTGTTGATTATTTGTGATATCTTACCGTACACGTGTCCTCTCATATCTTGTATTATTACTATTTTAATTTAGTGATCAATGAAAATTTGTTTATAATATATTAATAAAAAATAAAATAAATAAATACATATTTTTTTAATTAATGTGCGAAAACCTTAAAAAAAAAAAGGAGTAAGTATTAATAAACTAACATAAGTTCCGTAATTACTCTTCTTTCACGAGGCACAACCATTATTTCAACAATTTGACCACTCAGACCTTTTGGCGCAATTTCGTCTTCCCCTTTGCTTAACATTTTCTTTCTTTTGACCTCTCTTAAATTTTCATTTAAAAATCAATAAAATTTCTTGCATAAAATAGAAATGAAAGTGTGAATGAATAGAAAATAAGTAATAGAGAGATACATCCAAAAGAGACGAGCCAACATTAAAGCGGAAAGGAAGGGGAAAAACAATAATAGAAACAGGAAGAAGAAAGCAGAAGCAGAAGCTAAAGTACTCTCTGCTCTCTTCTCTGAACTTGTTTTGTACTTTGTGTTCTTGTGACCTTTACTACTCTTTCACTTTGACTTCATTGTTTTTATCTTCAGGTGATTTTTTCATTCTCTCTACTTTACTTTTCCTCCCCCAAATTTGCAAGCTTTGTTCTTTTTTTCTTTCTCTTAACTCAGATCTTGTCTCCGTTTCTGTTGTTTTCTTGTTTAGTTTCGAATTGGGTTTCTTGAGAATTAGGGTTTTGTAGATCAAGTCTTTGTTATAGATTGGAAGTAAGAAAGATGAATTCTTTAGTGTTCCTTGGATCTCGAAATGTTAATTTCCTCATCTGATTTCAGTAGCTGAAGTGTTACCTAATTGTATGCTACTGAACTTGTTTTAGAGGTACTACTAATAATTCAAGAAATTGATTTTTTTCTTTTTTTCTATTTTTTGGGTTAGTGGATCTTTATGTATTATATTGTATACAGTTATGAAATGTGAATAAAAGGATTGATAATTATTTGCTGGATGGTTTCATTAGTAGGTGTAAGCATTGTTCTGTTGTGAGAGGCAACTGTAGCAAGAACCTCAAGTGTTCTGTTTTTAGTTGATTTTTTTGGACTTCTATGCGACCTCTTGGGATATAGAAAACTATCATGGGGTTACTATGCAGCAGAAGTCGGCATCATACAGACGATACTGATGAGAATGCACAGGTTTGTAACACTTACTGGCTCTTGATATATGTGAGCATAGCTATGATACTTAGGAATCAAGAGTTGACTTGGTTTCTATAGGCTGCTGAAATCGAAAGACGGATAGAGCAAGAAGCTAAGGCAGAAAAGCATATTCGGAAGCTTCTGTTACTTGGTATGTGGAACTTAGATCACTAGTCTTCTTATATTAGTCAGTTACTGTGTTAATGGAAATGGCTTGCCTTGATGAATCTCTTGGGAATCTCTCTTTTGTGATTATTTGTCCATTCATCTATATTTGGATTGCGTAGTGTTCTTTTTGTGTATTCTTCACTTTCTATTTGTTCATAATGGCCTCTTGCTTTAGCATCTACTAGTCCAGAGTTTATTTTTATTTTTTTCGTTTTCATGCGATTTCCTCTAATATGATGACTGATCTTTTTGTGTACAGGTGCTGGAGAATCTGGAAAATCTACAATTTTTAAGCAGGCAAGTCACAAGGAAAATCTATTGTTGTATTTACTTAAACTTATTTATGAGTTCTGTTAAATGAGTTAGACAAACTTACTAAACTTGCAGATAAAACTTCTCTTTCAAACGGGATTTGATGAAGGAGAACTAAAGAGCTATGTTCCAGTCATCCATGCCAATGTTTACCAGACTATAAAGGTTATTAAATCATTTTTTGTTTTGTCACATATTGATTGTACATATAGCTTAGTAAGCTACTCTATATTGTTGAACAGTTATTACATGATGGAACAAAAGAGTTTTCTCAAAATGAAACAGATTCTGCAAAATATACATTATCCCCTGAAAGTTTGGTGAGTGGTTAAAATTCTCAAGTCACTTGAGCTGTCTTGGTTTGTGTTTCTAGTTAGATTTTACATTATCTTATTATTCTAATACTAGGCAATTGGGGAGAAACTTTCTGAAATTGGTGGTAGGTTAGACTATCCACGTCTTACCAAGGATCTCGCTGAGGGAATTGAAACACTATGGAAGGATCCTGCAATCCAGGTTTGTTTGTTTGTGTGTTCAGTGGCATTGCCAAGTTGAATTCACGGTTTTAATGATTCCGTCTGGTTTCTACTTTCATTTAATTAGGAAACATGTGCTCGTGGTAACGAGCTTCAAGTTCCTGATTGTACGAAATATCTGATGGAGAACTTGAAGAGACTATCAGATATGAATTATATTCCAACCAAGGTACTACATGAAACCGAACTATCATTATTTGGTGATAACATTTGAAGTAATGATCTAAGAGTGTTGAAATAAAAATCCAATCTTGTTACAAGATGATTATATCAGTCTTAGAGAATCAAGTCATCAATGAGTAGTATCCTTTTGCTTTTCATATTAGCCTAGTTAATCCTATTATATACATATATCTTCTTGGGTGCTAGGCTGCTAGCAAATTAAAGACTAGGGTCTGCAATACATGTGTGTTTATTGTCATCATTGTTGTATTTTTCTATGTTGGTGTTTCAGGAGGATGTTCTTTATGCAAGAGTTCGCACAACTGGTGTCGTGGAAATACAGTTCAGGTACAAAATACTTTGTGTTTCACTTTGTTGCTATGTTTAAAGCTCATAAACAATCACTTCACCATGTTAGATAGAGAGCTAACAAGTTAAAAGTGTGGTGAATTGAAAATGTGTTAACCGGTTTGGATGCTATGATTGTCAGTTTTGATGTACTAGTAGAATCATACAGTTTCCATTCCAATATCAAAATTATTGTATGAATGTACTTGCAACAATCCTTTTCCTAAGAATGGTTATATGAGATAAAAGCTTGATTTATGTAGCCCTGTGGGGGAGAATAAGAAAAGCGGTGAAGTGTACAGATTATTTGACGTTGGTGGGCAAAGAAATGAGAGGAGGAAATGGATTCATCTGTTTGAAGGTGTAACTGCTGTGATATTTTGTGCCGCCATTAGCGAGTAAGCTTGTTTCAATACAAAACTAAGTATATCCTTATGCTTCTACAAAAAAGTTACTAAAATCACAACCGAGTTTTGGATTATAGGTACGACCAAACGCTCTTTGAAGACGAGCAGAAAAACAGAATGATGGAGACCAAAGAATTATTCGACTGGGTCCTGAAACAGCCTTGTTTCGAGGTTTCTTTTTTAATCTTTTATTTTATCGGTTTTAATCATTGTAGAGACTCTTGAGATGAGTTGTTTACATAAATCTTGGTTCTTGTATGCAGAAAACATCCTTCATGCTGTTCTTGAATAAGTTCGACATATTTGAGAAGAAGGTTCTTGACGTAAGAACTGAAGCCTATTTTATTTACTTAGATAAAACAAGCAAGTCCTTTCACCTTTGGATCATTAACGCTATTTTATTCGATCTGCATAGGTTCCGTTGAACGTTTGCGAGTGGTTCAGAGATTACCAACCTGTCTCAAGTGGGAAACAAGAGATTGAACATGCATACGAGTAAGCTTGTCTTCAGATTTTGCTAATACCCTTTTAATTGATACCGTAATTTTACCTTCTGATTTTTCACTTTGGATTCAGGTTTGTGAAGAAGAAATTTGAGGAATTATACTACCAGAACACGGCGCCGGATCGAGTGGACAGAGTATTCAAAATCTATAGGACGACGGCTTTGGACCAGAAGCTCGTAAAGAAAACGTTCAAGCTTGTAGATGAGACGTTAAGAAGGAGAAATCTATTCGAGGCTGGCCTTTTGTGACTAACTATATTATATTATCTCAAGTAAATTACCTATCTTTTTTCTAGAAAACTAAATGACCACAATTGGTATCCAAACTTCAATGTGTCTCATTGTTTCTATTTTCTCGTTGTTTTCGAACGTTGTTATTATTCGGGGGCGTTTCGTCTTCGTCATTGTTTTCCAATCAAGAAAAGCATTTCACTTTTTTAAAATAACTTTGATGACAAGCTAATCCGGTGGAAAAAAATGTTTAGGATTTCAATACAGGCTAGCTTTTTAAAATATTTTTATTAATCTACTTAATATTTGAATTTTGTACAGAGAGCTAACTTCCACTCATTTGTTTCTCTCGAGCAGTTACGAACCCAAAACCTCTTGTACGTTTCAAGGGTGGGGGTATTATTCATATACATCTACCCCAATGAGCAGTTAATGTTCGATCCCGAAGAGAAGGAAGAGATCTTCACAAGGTGGGTTTTTATGATTTGGTAACAAATCAAATTTATTTAAATCTTCATGCTATTCTAGATATTCTTTAAAAAAAGCACTCAACCAACAAGAACAGTTCATGATATTTTAAAGAAGACATGGATTTTTACAGAATTAAGTCTTAATAAAATGAAATTTAATTAATAAAATATAGAAAAGAGAATGTGAAAAACTCAAATATAGCTTGGTATCAAATTTTATCTATCTTTTCTTTCCTCCTCTTTAGTATCCATCATATTTATTTTGATTTATTATTAGTTAAGATGAAAAGAAGAGAATGATTTCTAAATCTTTCGTTTTATTTCTCTTAACGTTTTACATTAACATTGATCGGGTTTATATATTAGCCTTAACATGCTTAATCTAATGACAAGTGTCACAATCAGATGCATAGCAGACTGCTGAGAGGATCAAATTGGTTTCTTGTCTTTGTCGTCATTGCCGTTGATACACAGAGTTTTAGCTCAAATAAAAGACTGCAAATACACAAACAATCACAGTAGTATAGACAGGATCGAATCCACAAGGACCAAATGTCACACTACCATTATCTGAGAATAAAATTAAGCTAAGACAATAATAATAATTTTGTTGTTATTTGAACTAAAGAAAGCAATTTAAACAGTGTAAATTATGAATTAAAAGGTGCTAGGTCAAGGCATATTCACGGAAATTCAAAGATCATGAACCATATAATTATCTATACTATTAATCGGAGAGCAGAGATTTCTATAAAGCCTTAAATTGAACTATTATTACGTAAATTACCACTCAATAGTCAACTTTCTAAAATGAATTCCGAAATCAGGGAGGGTCTTAAAAGAAATATCAATTTTGATTTTAATTATATATCTTATAGTACATTTAATCAATTCAAAAAAACTTCGGATTGGGTAAAACCAAACAAGATCCGACCCGATTTAGAAACACGGGGACCTTAGGATTAAATGATAATAAAGGAAACACGCGGACCTTTCGAATATTCAATTTAACCCGTAATATTTGAAATACCTACATATACGGAATTTGAAGAACCATATTAGGATATTAATCATATATATTATTCGAATCATATTAACTATTAACTTAATTATAGATAGTGAATCTCATAAATCTCGAGTAGATACCAAAGTTTACTCAACTAATAAAGACTTGAATGCAAACAGAGGTAATTATTGCTTTCTACTCAAGTAACCAAATATTCGAGATATCGAATGTATATTTTTAAACTTAATAGATATTTGTTAAGATTTCTTAATGTAATATCTTACCTATTAATATTTGGTAATCTAAATATTCGCAATGATTACTTTTTAACCTAATTTTTTTCATCATGAATTTCATACAAATAGGTAACCCGTGTTTCTCAAAAAAAACATTCACAAAACCTATTTTTTTCAAAATATGAGTATTCCAAGTAAGATTACATCTTTGGCCGATCTTAAGTCAATCCAGTCAGAATGTAATGTCAGAGTCAAAGTGAAAGTGATCCATTCGTGGAAACAATACAACACATACTCTGGTGAGACGTTGGGGATGGTCTTGGCTGATGAATCAGTATGCATAGTATTCTTACCAGAATAATGTTATCAAAAATATAGCATTTGTTTATTTTCATATGTTTGTCAAATTGTAGGGTACTCTAATTCATGCTTCAATTAAGAAAGCACATTATGACTCGACTTGAACAACACATACGAGTAGGTGAATGGAGAATCTTTGAGGATTCCAAGTGAACAAAGCAATTGGAAAGTATCATGTTACTAAAAATCCTTTCAAGATGTTGTTGTGGGAGAAGTCTTCAATTAACAGATGTCAACCTGTTTCGGATGATATCTTTTTGGATCCTGCAAGTTTTACAGATGTTATTGATGGTAACTTGAGTGAAAAAATCCTCATTGGTAAGTCATTCCAATTGCTTTTTTTTTCTACTTATAGAATCATATAATTCTTACAAATATCTATGTATGTTTTAGATATCATTGGACAAGTTATTAATGTTGGTGAACTTAAAACCATGGAAGTAAACAACAAAACAACTATGAAAGTTGACTTTGAATTGAGAGACACTACGTAAGCATTCTGATTTCTATTTGTTTTATTTCTAAAGTTAAAATATATTTGGTATTTCAAAGTTAACGTTATTATTTTCCAATACTATTGATTTGTAGTGATGAGCGGATTCCATGTAGCCTGTGGGGAGTGTTTGCTCAAAATGTTAGCCAATCATGTTTAAATTCTGATGGGAAACCAGTTATTCTGGTAATTAGGTTTGCCAGAATAAATGAATTTAGAGGTAACATTTTAGAAACTCAATAATACATTACTATGATAGGTATCTATTAAGTTTACGTTAATGTTACATAAATATATCATAAAAAATCGGTTATTGTGTGTGACAGGAACCAAGCAGGTATCAAACGCCTGGGGTCAAATATCTCAAGTGTTTGTAAATCCTGATTTCCAGACTACTGTTGATTTCGTTAAATAGTAAAATATTATTTTAATAATATTCTTAATAATATATGTTATTATATCTAATTAAACTGGTTAGAACTTGAGATATTATCTAAATTCATTTAACAAAATAGGTTGTCAAATAACGGTGTTAATTCAATACTATTAGAGGATGTTCATGATGAGAAGGTCATTGTCTTGAAGGAGGAGTACTTTAACCAGTTTCAGTTGATGTCCATAGCTGAGCTATTGCAAATGAGTGATGTAATACACATACACTATTTATTAATGTTGGCAATAAATACCTCATGATTCTTTACATTATAGTTTTCTATATAATATTCATCTGACAAATTTTATTTTTATAGGTTGGCAAAGTGAAGAACATAAGCACTATCCTGGGTATTGATACGGATTGGTCATGGTATTACTTTCAATGCAAGAAATGTTCCAAGACAGCATTGAAGGTTCCAAAAAAGGAAAATGAGGAAATGATGGTTAATAAGGTCACCACATATTGGTGTAAAAAGTGTTATGAGGAAACCACAAAAGTCACTCCCAGGTTTTAATCCATTTAACATTCATCCATATTTTACCCAATTTATTTTTAAATAAATATTAAGAATTATGGTTTCAATCCAATCAAAGGTACAAAGTCCATGTCAAAGTTGGTGACAACAGTGACCAAACTCTTTTTATGCTATGGGATGGAGCAGCAACATGACTTCTTCAGAAAACTGCAAGTGATGTTTTAGCTGAACAGTTAGATGAGGTATTTGTTTGTGTAAATTCTAAACAATCACAATAAGTTTATCATTGGAATAGACTTTGTACCTTTGATAAGATATTATAATTCTTAATATGTCATTCACAGAAGGTTGATCCTACCAATGTACTTTTACCCTTGAGGTCTTTGATTGGAAAGACATTTCAGTTTCTAGTCGTGTGTGGAGAAGGAGAACATTCATGGTGGAAATGATATCTATAAAGTTTCAAAGATTTGGACAGGTGATGAGATATCTAATATAAATTCTGATATCAATTCAGAATCACATGTTGAGTTTAGCCAGAACATTTCATCGAATTAGGTAATTTATCATTTTATTATATAAAAAATTTATGATCTTTGAAATTTAAGGAATTATACTAGGTGTGGCTATTTATTCTAATAATTTTATTTAATGCAGGATTTATTGACACTGTCAAATAGTGGAGCTGATGAAATGACCATGGTTAATATTCATTCCACTCCTTCTTCTAAATGAAATTCTGATGAGGTTGACTTGTCTGACCAAACTTCATCTACCAAAAAAACGTGTCTTGGAGATGATTACATCAACGAGAAACTGGAGGAAAAGTTCAATGAAGTTTTAGAAGATTAAATTCATCAAGTTTGGTTATTTTATCAAATAAAACTCCAATGTTGCTTAATTATTTCGTTTCTTTTGCTCCAGTTTTTTTAAGGATTTGGTAATATTTTTTTAGTTCCCGTTTAAATTTTCATAAAATGAAACAACTTGGTTTAGAATCATCTGGTGTCCTATAAGATTTTCTAGCTTAGCTTTATTTATTAATGAATATATCTTTATATAATCAATAAATATAGAGATATGATTAACATTAATATTGATAGTTTACTGACACATTTGACTTTGGAAACCTAATAGCTTACATAGTAATGATGATGTTATAGGTTACAAATATAAACCACATAAATATTTAAACATTCATTTTATTTTCGAAACAAAATAATTATTAAATAGTAGTGTCTTTTCACATGTAACCTACAAACCGTAGTACACGAAAAGTAATCTCTTTTGGAAGAGGTTTCCGAGTTTTATATAAAAAGTTCTAAGCCTTTCTAAAGATTTCATTTTCTCTCTTTTAAGGATATATCTTTCTCAAAATTATTCATCTTTTTCAATCATGGAATCTCAAGGAGAATCTTCACAATCTAAAAGACAAAATATTGAAAAACCAACTACGGTTTTAGATCTTGGCCAAGATATCCTTCTTGGAATCTTATCAAAGATCGCCAATGAATCTCTAGAAGATATCCAGAATATTGAGTTGATTACAAAGGAATTTGGGAAGCTTGTGGATAGCATTTTTGTTTGGCAAAATCTCTCTCTCGATAATGTTCCTTTATTTCCCAACTTTCATGTTTTCTATGCAAAAAGATTTTTCAAGTTCATGAAAGCATGTAGAAGGGCTAAAAATCCAGAGGCTATCTACAGGAAAGGGCTCATCAACTTCTTCCACCCGGCCAGCCAAGAGAAACAACAACAAAAGGGACTTCATCAAATGAGGCAAGCCTCTGGATTGAAGAATGAAGAAGCTATATTCATCCTAGGGATGATTCTTCTTTGTCTTGGAGGTGAGAACTATGATGAAGATCTTGCTGTTTTGTCTCTTTTTCTTCAAGTAGACATGATTTCAACCCTTCAAAGGAAGGTTGATAGTCATCGGTCTAAGGTTCAAAATGCATGGAGCTGGTGGGGAAGTAATAGAGGGAAGCATCTTAAGAGCACATATTCAAAGAGAGAGTGCAACTGTGATGGAAGATCTCGGTCTGAAACCTTTGGTTGGGGTCGAAATCAACCAGATGGAGATTTATCTATTGAAGAAGCATGCCAAATTTGTATTTGGGATAAGGAAATTTCCAAGTTGGTCGAATATCTTTGAATTTAGCTTTGAATGATCATAATTTGTGTTTTATGTGCTTTCCTGGAAATCCATTACTTTGGTTGTGTATCAAAACAAATTTCTTTTTGGTTTCTTTTTAATTTCCACATATTTTAGGTGTGTTTCCTTATATTTTAAACAATTAGAAAGAAAATATTTTTCTAATTAATAACTAATTTATAAGGAAAACATAGAGAAGATAATTTTAATAAAATCCAAAGCTTAGCCTAATTAATATTATACAGCTAAAATCGGTTTATCATTATTTCAAAAGCTATAAGGTTTTATAGCTTAGCTTTATTTATGAAAGGATGTGAAAATTAATTATGGTACTTTACTGACACATTTTGATCATCTTATAGGTTACAAATCCAAACCACATAAATATTATATATATTTTATATTTTGAAACAAAATGATTATTAATTCGTAGCGCCTATCCATATGTAACCTACAAACCGTTTGACAAAGAAGTTCATCTCTTTTGGAAATAGATTTCCGAGTTTTATATAAAAAGTACAAAGCCTTTCTAAAGATTTCATTTTCTCTCTCTTTTTAATTATATCTCTTTTAAATTATCTCTCTAAAAACTCAAGATCTCTTTCAATCATGCAATCTCAAGGTGATTCTTCCATCTAAACGACAAAAGATTGGAGAACCAACAACCCTTCTAGATCTTGGTCAAGATATCCTTCTTGGAATCTTTTCTAAGATAGCAAATGAATCTTTGGAAGATATTAAGAATATTGAGTTGATTTCAAAGGAGGTTGGGAACCTTGAAAATAGCAGTTTTGTATGGAAAAATCTCGATCTCGAAGAATTTCCTTTCTTTCCTAACTTTCATGAGGTATGTGCAAAAAGGTTCTTCAAGTTCATGAAAGCATGTCAAAAGCATAAAAATTCAGAGGCTATCTATAGGAAAGGGCTCATAAACTACTTTCACTCGGCCAGCCAAGAGTAACAACAACAAATGAGACTTCATCAAATGAGGCAAGCGGCTGAAAAGAATAATGACGAAGCTAGATTCGTCCTGGGGTTGGTTCTTCTATGTCTTGGAGGTAAGTATTATGATGAAGGGCTTGATGTTTTGTCTCCTTTTCTTCAAGGAGAATTTGTTTCAACCCTACGAAGGAAGTTGGATATTCTTCGTTCCAAGGTTCAAAATGCATGGACCTGGTGGGGAAGGGGAAGTGGGAAGCAGTTTAAGAGCACTTATTCAAAGAGAGAGTGCAACTGTGAAGAACCAACTTGGTCTCCATCACATGGTTGGGATGCAAATCAACCAGATGGAGATTTATTACTTGAAGAAGCATCCCCAATCTGTATTTGGGATAATAAAATCTCCAAGTTGATAAAATATCTTTGAATCTAGATTTTAATGATATAACTTGTGTTTTTATTGCTTTCCTTATTTTAATCGTATGTATTATTTCGTTTTAAGTATCTTTGATATATTGATATTTTGCTATTTTGCATCTTTTATTTCCTTTGCTTTTTATTATGTTTCCTTCTCATTTAAGAAATCAGAAAGAACATATCTTTTCATTATCATAACTATTTTATAACGAAAAAATATAGAGGATTTCTTAATAAGATTAATGTTTGCCTAATTAAGATTATAGTTCATTTACAATCTTTTACTTATAAAGTTTCTAATAAGAAACAATTATTATAAATTACAATTATTATAAATTGGACTTTCTTTATATATTCAGTTTCTATATAGTTTATGAAGATATATATATATATATATATATATATAAAGATCTATATGTATTATAGTTATTATCTATAGATAATCTCTAATCAAATCAAACCAAACAAGATATGATGATGATTAGACTTAGACGTACAAATATGTCTAAAAGTTGTATTGGAAACCTAATCTTTATAAATCATTACATTACTATTCTATAGAAAATAATATAAAAAATCTTATTCCGTAGATTTAGCATAAACAATTTAGTTTTCTTTTATCTCTTTATCTTTTAAATCTATATTATTAAACAATATTTAGAGATTTGGTAAATTGGAAATCGAATATATTCTATAAGATAAAATACTACCAACTTTAGCTCAACTAAATATTACATTTTTAATAACTTAATATACTGAAAATATCTAATATAATCTCCATAGTAAACATAATTTTGTCATTTTGTTTTATACACATATATATAAATCAAAAGGCTATCAATTTTGGCTATTGTCAAAGTTGTAAGTTCTTTTCTAATGAGCAAGAGTAAACAGTCAAACGGAGTGAATGATGACATAGAAATGATCTATACATCGAATGAGAAAAGATCAAGAGCTAGCCAAAATTATGAAAATCATATTTCATTAGAACCAAAAAATTTCCCGTTTATAGATGTATCACTAAAATCATCGTTTGGAAGAGTTTTAAAGGATTTCACAAACACAAGGAATGAAACTACGGCTCATGTTGACTCGAATGGATCGAATAATACCCAAGAAGACCGAAGAACCAAGCAGTTTGGTATGTAATAGTATACATTATTAACCAAAATGAGTTTAATTGTATCTATTCTTTACAAGTCTTGAGTGGAATGCCATCTACTGTTTTAATTTTTTTTTCTTTTGTTACTACTTTGTAGGAAAAGAAAACAAACTTGAAGATCTAAAACGACAAAATAATGGGAACAGTGATAGTAAGCTTACTACTCCTACTCTAGCTTTTGGAATAAGTATGATACAAGTTCTTTAAATTTTGACATTAAAATTAATTGTATTAGTCATTGCTAATATTGTATTTAAATGCTTCTAACAATGAATAGGTTTTCACTGCAATAGTTTGAGTCCAAATTTAAGGTCAATAAAATCATCTGCAAGAAATCTGTCAAGAAGTACATCTCAAACTCACAATAGTATATTTTACATTATATAAATTTATTAGAAATTTTAATGAGATTATGTACATTACTTGATTTAATATTGGTCTGTGTATTTTCAGTAACAGTTGGTATAAATGATCATGATCTCTTTGAAGTTCAAATGATGGAAGAAAATTCCTATAAAAAACCCAAATTTGTATCCAAGGGGGAAATTTCACAACTACATGTATCGGAAGGAACTGATATAGACGGTAAATATCGTTAATATCTATATGTATACTATTTAAACTATGTTTTTTTACGTCACAGTATAAAATTGTCATTTTGGCCAATTACATTGTGGAATTATTTTATACTTTAAACTAATATTTTATTACAAAATAAAGAATACCATAAAATAAGACAAATCTTACCCATAGTTTAAATAACCGATTATCAAGGCAATAGTATCATCGAGTATATATTCTAGGCAATATTATCAACATGTTATATTATCAGATTTATTCTTAGTTCTGCATGGCAATAACTTATTTTTTTCCCTTTATAGTTCTTAATTTCCAAAGGAATTTAATTAAAGTTCTCATCGAAGAAGATAATTCTTACATGTTTTTCACATGGACAGTTGTATGTGGCAGTTTCTAGAGTAACATTTAAAAAAGGTTTGAAGATGTTAATAGTAGACAAAGATGGAAAACCAAAGAAGAAAACTATGAATGTGGTTTACAAAGAGGTCTTCAAAATTATCAAGTCAAAACTTACCCAAGTTAGCATATGTTATTCATTTAACCTGTTTATAACTTCAAAAAGTTTTTTATTATTTTAACATCTGTTTTCTATTTTTGTTTAATATTTTGTAGATAACTTGACTATGTTATCCATAGCCGAAACAAAGTTATCAATTGGAAAGAAGATAACTTCCTCAAATTTTTCTGTATTATTCTTTTTTTTGTTGATAAATTGGCTGTATTATAGTACATCTATGTCTTTTATGATTAAGTACCAAATCATAGATACTTTTATTAAATTCTGGTATTTAATTTACTATACTACCGAAAAGTTTCCCACTATTTTATATTGACGTAAAAACTTTGGAATACATCCTCAAAGTAATTTGTAAATCTTATTATTTCAGATTTAATAAATAAACACAAACAAAACACTTTTCTCGAAAAACATTGCCCGTTCTGTCTAGAACGGGTCAGTATCTAGTTCAGGGTTAAATAAGAACCGTCTAGAACTCAAACACAAATATTTAACTAATCCGCTGTCGTGATATCAATCACTTTATCTAGTAACCTAAGTGTCTAAACTATCATTTGAACTTAGAATTGTAAACAAGCATTAATGAACAGGTGTAATATGTTCACGGATTTCCTTAACATCAGCTCATCTAGGTTCTTTCAGGCATTTAAACAAACATTTTTGATGCGTTAAACAATCTAATATCAAAATCAAAGTGATATATTTAATTCCAGCAATAAGATTAACAATAGATGAAGAACCCTAAATAATTCTCTATCTATATCTGATTCAATGATTCATAAATCCCTTTGAAAACCCTAAACCTAACTATGAAATTACTCAGCCATGGAAATAGAGAAAGGAGATGAAGAAAAACTCATAATCAAATAATAAGAAATCCAAATCTTCTCAAAAGATGCAGAGTCAGAGATTCGTCTCCCAAAATCTTACAAGATCCAAAGCTAAAAGTCTGAAAAGAAAATAAAGCGTAGCCTAAACAATGAATGAAAATAGAAAATATAAGTCTAAACACGTTATGGATCGAAACTAAACTGAAATAGGAAAATAAACCGAAATTTCCTTTTCTGCTATTTCACTCCTGGATAGATCGATCCAAGAGTGAAATGATCGATATGGTGTTGTCTGATCGATCTGATGAAGGTCCGGCCATTCCATCAAATTGGATCGATCGATCCAGGTAGGGACTGATCGATCTGGGCTAAAAACACTATATTTCAAGCTGTATTGCTCCCATCCTTGTTACATACGTATAAAAATCCACCCAAACGTGTTTTAACCTGATAAAACTCTAAGAACATAGAAAAGACTCCAAAAACCTCTTCAAACATAACTTAGAAAACACTAAATATGCAATACATCAGCCGTACTACAGCTCAGCAAATCTACCTTTGCAACAACATTCTTCAAGGTAATCCTCTCGTCATCTTCCTTCTCTTTGACTTGCTGAGAAGACTTAATGGGTTGCAGATCTTTACTTGTTTCTGCGTTTGTTGATGTATTGGGCCTTATCGGATTGGGCCTGTTTTGGTTTAATGTCCTTGTCTGAATCTTGTTGTTCACAGTGTGGAGCATAGAAGCTGAACAGTCTTGGGAAGATCGATCATGTTGCTGAACAGTCTCTCTAATAGCCCCCCCCCCCCTCCCCCCCCTCAAAGTTGGTGTGGGTGGTAATTAGAGAGCAGTACGAAATGTTATTAGGGAAGTTCAGAGGGCAAGATGGTTCACTTGCAGTGACACAAACCGAAATAAAGGATGAATCAGAATATTTTTCAATGAATTTTTATCAAAAAGTGTTGCTGACTACGCAGGCATTTCAGAGGAGTTTCTTAGTTAGTTACTGGAATATGAATGTAGTGAAACAGATGTAGAGTTGTTGAGGAGGACCGTCACAGAGGAAAAAATAAAAGCGGTTTATTTGCAATGCCGGGAAAGAAGGCTCCAGTTCCCGATGGATACACGAGTGATTTTTTCAAGGAAGTTTGGTCGGTAGTAGGAAAGGATGTTGTGGTAGCTATACAATTTTTTTCTGATAAAAGTTTCATGCCTAAGGGAGTTAATGCTACCATCTTGGCCCTTATTCTGAAAAAAAAAGATTCAATGAGATGAAATATTATAGACCAATATCTTGCTGCAACGTCCTATACAAGGCGATCTTAAAATTTTTTGTGGATCGACTAAAAAATCTCCTCCCAAATTTTATAGCGCCCAATCAGTCAGCGTTTGTGAAGGTCGTTTACTGATGGAAAATGTGCTTCTCGCTTCTGAATTGGTGAAGAATTATCGTAAGGAAACCATCTCATCTTGCTGTGCGTTGAAAATTGTTATATCTAAGGCTTTTGAATCTGTTTAATAGCCGATCTTGCGCTCAATATCATCAACTATGAAAATCCAGAGAAATTTATCCATTGGATTAACTCTGTATTACCACAGCCTCATTCTCAGTGCAGGTCAATGTTGAGCTTGCGGGATTTTTCCTTAGTGAGCGGGGACTTTGACAAGGCTTCTCCCTCTCGCTATACCTCTTTGTAATCTGTATGAATGTGCTCTCAAAATGGCTAGACAAGACAGCTCGGGAATGGAAGATTGGATATCATCCCTCTTGTCAGCATCTTAAGCTCACATATCTCTGTTTTTCGGATGATTTGCTGGTGTTTGCCGATAGAAAGAAAAGGTCAATAGAAGGAATATTGGAGGTTTTCAAAGAGTTTTCTGCTGTATCGTGACTCAACATAAGTCTCGAGAAATCAACACTCTACATGGCAAGAGTTCCCGAAACAATCAAGAACAAAATTCTTGGTCAATTCCCATTCGATACAGGAACATTACCAGTGAGATACTTGGGTCTATCACTTCTCACAAAGCAAATGACTTCTCATGATTACACTCCGATGCTTGACAAAATTTGACAGCGAATCAGCTCATGGACTGCTAAGTTTTTATCTTTTGTAGGTCAACTTCAGTTAATTGGATCCGTTATATATATCTTAAAAAACTTCTGGGCATCTACCTATCGATTACCAAAAGCATGTATCAATGAAATAGATAAATTTTGCTCTGCATTTCTCTGGTCCGGACCAGACCTGAACCCAAAGAATGTGAAAGTTGCCCGGGCTGATGTTTGTTAACCAAACGAAGAGGGTGGTTTGGGATTAAAGATGAGTCTCAGAGGTGAACAACGTGAGTTGCATGAAGCTAATATGGAGAATATTGTCATCGCATTCATCATTATGGGTAAATTGGATTCGACAGTATCTTATTCTCAAAAGTTATTTCTTGACTGCAAAAATATCATCCACATTAGGCTCTTGGACGAGGAAAAAGTTCCTTAATTATCAGGAGGTTGCAAGATCATTCGTTAAAGTTGAGACACAAAATGGAGAGTCCACATTTTTCTGGTTCTATTAATGAACAAACTCTGGCAGATTAATAGAGACTACTGGAACAAGAGATTAGGGTTTCAAGTTGATTTTTCAAATTCAAGAAAATCAAACCATTGCAAGTTAAAACACACACCAAATCATCGTTATAGTATTTCCTGATCCGAACTGTTAGTCTAGGGATAGTAAAAACTACCCATTCTAATTCTACCAATGCTAAATAGTAAATACTACTAACTCAACCGCGTAAATGTATGATGTCAAAACTATAATCTTATTACACAATATGGGGCCCACCGTGATTGCAGAAACAGTCAACAAAAAGTGAACGATGACAATGATATTTTTCATTTTCTTTTTCTTTTTAAACAAATAAATAATAATTTCATCGATGAACCCTGAAATTGAATTCACCAAGCGTGCAATTGCGTCTTATTCTTCTTCGCCGTTCTTCTTCTTCTTTACCCAAAGCATATTCCTTTTTCTTCTCTTTCGTCAAAGAGATCCCAAAACAAACAAAAAGTTGGCAAAAAGCTTCAAAGCTTTCTTTATTTTCATCGTCTTTTCTAATTCCATTTTTCCTTCAGTTTCTCTCCGGTGCAATTTTTGTGAAACTTGTACGTTCTTGGAATCGTAAATCTAATTTCGCGTTTAATTGTTATATGTTAATGATTTTAATCGTGTTTTAATTGACCAATACGAAAATGTAAACGATCACTAGATTCGCCTTTTGATTCGGATTTGATCCTCAATTTACAACATTTTCTGTGTGTTTTGATAAATATTTTTATGCAATTTGAGTTTTTGATCATAGATTTCATTAGCAGCTGATTTGGATCTTTGAGATCTCTGAATTTGGTTTTGTAATTTCCTGCAGATCTTTGGAAGAATTAAGTTCGAAGCTTAAAATGTCAAATATGGATCCCACAAAGAGGAACTTTTTACCGGGAAGCTTCGCTTTTGAAGCATTTAGTTGTATCTCTAAGTTTACAGGAGCTTTGCTTTGTTGGTTTTCTCATGGGAACTTGCAAAAAGAAGTATTTAAGTATCAATGTAACAGCTTTGATTCTTCAAAGTATGTGAAAAGCTTTGGACATATGAACTTCTCTGTGTTACCATTTCAGTATGGATCAAAAGATTTCTTCTTTGGAAACATTCCTAAATCTACTATTCAGCATTTTGTTAATGAAGCTGAGAGACTACATTCTTGTTCTGTGCTCTCGTTGGCTACTGCGTTGATACCATCTTTGAATGTTATGTAAGTTTCATCTCCTTGGCTAAACTCTCATTGGGGACAGATTTTGATTTGTGAGTTTATTAGGTCTGCAAATGGACTTACCCTGCCTTTAGGAAGTAGTGATGTTCAGCTTCAAGAGAACATTGAACATAGGACTTGTCAGGTCGGACGTGAAGAATATAATGGTCTGAGTTTTCACAAATTGGACTGGAGAAGTCAAACAGTGGAGCCTCGAACAGGGATTGAATTCCCAATGTTGTTGAAGAAAAATGCTTCAGGGTTCACTTCTGAGGTACCTTTAGCTTTTGTTCTTTGGCATTACTACTTTTGTTAGAGTATCTGGTCATAGTCAACAATGAAGAGATTTTAAGTATGGAAGTTTTAATACATTCTGAATTCATCCCAATTTAAGGTGCTTGTTGCAACTGGATCAAGGACAATGAAAATTATCAAGATTAAATCTCTGAAACTATATGCATTTGGTTTTTGTAAGTGCATTCTAGCTTAATATCTTCCTGTCTTTTATGGAAATTATCTGTCATTGTTTGCTTTCTAACTGTAAAACTTCTCTGCATTAGATGTTCATCCTTCCTCAGTTTGCCAGAAGCTTGGCCCAAAGTATTCCTCGATTTCAGCGAGCAAATTGGACAAATGTGATGACCTATACAAAGACCTTCTTAGGTATGTATATAGCTTTTCTTGTGACTGATTTATATACTTTTTGTTGGCTTGAATTTCAATCTGATTTAGTTGGAGTAGCATTGAGTGTCTAATAAGACATTTCTTATGAAAGTCTTTTATTCTGAGTTTTTTCAGGGAGGATATTGTTATGAGTGTGAGGCTTGTGGTTAACTACAATGGCTTGAAGATCGATACTGTGAGAGAGTAAGTGGAAGTTTTGAACTATGTTCGTTTTCGTTTCATATATTCAACATCTTGTAGTCTTACTTGCCATTGGATGATTTGAGGCAGCCTCATTTAGGTTTATAACACTTATCTATAGATGGCAATATAATATCTACCTTTCTTTGTCTATTTTTCAGTACTTTTGAAAAGTCTCTGCGTGCCCGTTTGGTGAAGGTAAATGATCTACCGAAGCAAAGTATTTTATAATCTGTGAATTACACTTTGCCGATTCGGTGTTTTTTATTTCAGGCAAATCCAAAAACTAATTTCAATTGCTTGAATGACTTTGGTTCATTCTTCAAACATGACATTTCAATACCTGCGGTACTCCATGGCTAATTCTTATACTCACAATTTTCATTTAAACACACATAGGGAGGCATATGATTCATTTTAGTGACTCATTTTCAGGGAACAATAATAGACTTTCGACGAACAGCAGATGGACAACTAATCACAGAGAGTGAGTTATTATTACGCTAGAGAAAATGATGAATTGGCTACTTGTCTCTGTATGTTTATCTTATGCCTCACCTGAATATGCAGTTGGTGGTAACCTGATTGGAGCTGTCCGCAGCAAGGATCTTTGCAGTTAGTTCTTCTTTCTTATATCTTTTATTTTCTTGTACCAAAGTCTAAAGGCTGAGAATTGCGAATGTTACAGGGGCATTTTTTGGTATGTACATTGGAGATGTTCCGGTATCGGAGCAGACAAAGGAGGAGATTGGTAGGAAGGTGGTGGGAATCATAAAAAGGTGCTGAAATTAGTTTAGCTATTAGACAATCCAATGGCCTCTGAGTTTTAGAAGATGGCAATTGGGTAGATTTACGCAGTTATGTCTAGCTATTGTGAATCGAAAATGGAATATACATACAATGTGGTACTTAGTTGTATTAGATTGTCTTGGTTTGGATGAAAGTATGTTCTAGTTGGCATCTCCTTGATGAAAGAAAAGACAAAGTTTTTTGATAAAGGATCATGAATATTGACGGTATAACGGTCCATGGCCCAATATAAAAAAGAGGACCAACATTTAACATTTTATAAGATTTTAAAAAAAATTATAAAACAAAGATTAAAAATTTAGAAATAATATTTTAGCAGTACATTTAAGAAAATAATCAAAACCAATCACTTATTTACTTCAATTGCTATTCAATTAACAATTCTAAAATTGAAAAAGATAATTTTGTCTAACAATGTTTCAATTTCAATTTCAATTTTGACTTTCATTAATGGTTGACTAATCTTGTACTAATTGCATAGAAAACAAAAAATTACCACAAACCTGAGAGGATCCGCGTCTTTATTTTTTCTACTTTTTAAGAGAATCAACCTTTTGTTAAATAAAATAAAAGAAATATAATTATCTCATATATGTATGTATATATATGATATCTTCTTATATGACTAAAATAAATAAACAAATAAATAAAGAAACAAACAAAAAAGGAAGAAGAGAGATATGTGTTAGTGGAAGCTTTCTTATTCATGCTATCTCTTAACATTGTACAATGAGACAACATATATATATATAATGTGAAATTTGCTTGCTCTCCAAATAGCTTGGTTTCCACTCCAAGTAGTTTGCTTGACTTCCACTCCAAGTAGGTAATAGATAATTTCAACATTAACTAAATTCTTATGTTAGATAATCCTAATGGAGTTAATCTACTGATCCAAGCCATATAATATGCCATACTGAGGCCGCCTGGAGACCAGAGGATCAATCAGCAGGATTTGGCTGGATCTACAACAATATCCCAAACCTGCGATCAATCCGACAATCGACAAACCTCCGAGTATGTCGGTCACCGCTGGTAGCAGAGGTAACAGCCATCTTCCTTGCTCTCAAACATGCTATCAGCAGATCGTTTACCAAGCTTTCAATCGCCTCAGATTCCCAAAAGGCAATCAAGGCCATTATATCGAAGTCACCAACAAAGGAGCTTCACGGAATCCTCCATGATATCATGTATCTATCATCGGAGTTTTCCTCACTATCTTTCAATTTCATCCCGAGAACCGCAAATTGTCAAGCTGATTTACTTGCCAAAAAGGCTCTTAAAAACCTCTGTATCAAACTTGGGCCAGACCCAATCTAATTTAAATCGAATCATCTTTGAACAAAAAAAAAGAAGAAGAAGATAATCCTAATGGATAATCACTTGTGTAATTATCTATTTTCAACACTCCCCTTTGAGTATCCATTATTATTTCCGGATTACGTTATGTCTCTTTTTAAAAACCTTATCATGTAAAACATATTAGGAGAAAACCATGACAAGGGGAAACAACAACGTAATCTTTTCATGGAAAATATTATACTAATCTTTTCCTTTGTAGGTCTTGTAGATTCACATTCTCTTCAATTCTCCTGATATATAACAATTATTTTGGGAAAGTGTGAGACCTTATGATAATACATCCTTTGATGTATATAGTCTGACTGTTATTTGCTGCCTTGTTAAAAATCTCATCATAGAAAAACCTAGTGGGACAGAAACTATAATAAAGGAAAAAGAGTGTAGCCACACATATATCTCCACCTCGAAGCATAATGTCCTAGAGATGCATATTGATCATAAAAAATCTTTCTTTTAAAGTTTTGAGTGGGAGAAATTTTGTAAATAGATCTTGAAAGAGTATAGTTTTTCATGTCGTTCTTGATATCTCCTTCTTTGATTTAAGCGTCAAAACGACTTCATCATCATTTGCAGATATGGCGAACACAATCTGCTTTATAAATGTCACGAGACTGCATTTCTTCTTATGGTGAAAACACATCCAGTTTGGGATCCAGCTTTATACGGATCTGATGAATCTTGCATCTGCAGAACCAACTAGACCAAACTTGGAGATTTCTAGGACAAAAATATCTTAGTCAAGCATACCTTGAAGATAACAAAAGATATGCTGAATCTCATCTCAATGTTAACATGTAGAGAATGAGTTATCTCCTACAAGTAAACTAGTAACAAATACTATTTCTTGTATAATACAATTTGCAAGATATAAAATTCCACCGATAGTACATATATAAAGTACTTTGGGACATTTTACTTCCTTGTTATCTTGACAAGGTATGAATGGATCTTCTTCAACTTTAATATATTTATTGACTATTGGAATACTCAAGCTATTTTCTTCACATATAGTCTGAATGGATCTTCTTCAACATCCAGAGGTCTATTGATCATTTGAGTTCTCAAGGATTTTCTTTATTCATAATAAAACATTTAAGATCATTTTTTGTATAATTTGATTGATACACATATATTTTATCTTGGAACTGCTCTATTTAGAGCTCGAGACAAAATTTTGTCTTTCCAAGGTCTTTTCTTATGAACTCATATTTCATATGAGTTCTTGCATCATCAATATGATCACAAATTTAGATGAGTACACATCCTCTTTGGAGGTGCTCAGTATAACATCTCTTTGAGGCACAATTTCAAGTCTCTTATATAGCATGAAGTGTATTTTCTGGTATTTAACAAAACTGGCTCGACATACCATTTCGCTTTATATATCACAATACCCTTTTGATGCTTTGACTATTGCTCCAAAATTTCTTGTTTGTATACGAGTTTAACATAGACTTGGCTGCCTCTTTTGTTTATTGGCCAATACATTTTCTCAACACTTATCTAAGTAGCGGAGTCTCTATGCTCATCATATGGCAGAGATTCATGATCCTCATTATTTATATTACGGATGCTTATATAATTTAAATTATCGACAATAATTTTTTGTCGTTGGTTCTATGTTTCCCGCAATGACATGGTTAATCAAGATCTCTTTATCATTGATCATTATCAATGATTTTGTTCATGTACATAATTATAAATTAACCATAAGTCAATGGTTTATTGCTCCACTTTAGGAGTCTAGTCTTCTTCATTATTTGCTCCTTTTACTTTTTGAGGATTTTCTTTATTTATAGAACCAAAGTAGTCTATTGCCATAGACTTAGTCCTTCATGGACATACATGAAGCATTTTCAACTGGAATATGAAAATGAATTATCCTCTGAACTTAAAGTTTATATTTTTTCATATGACGATCTATAATTTATTTCATGAAATCTCATTCATCAGCTATTTGATTTGCAATATATAAGATAGTGATCCTTTGAACTTTAAGCTCACAATCATTGTTCAAAGATTCAAATTAATTCAACTCTCCTTAATAATGAGAGGAAATTTATCATCAAAATGATGATATGAAAATCTTTAAATAAGAACATATCTGAATGATGACTTAAGTGGAGATTTATTTCCAACAATATATATATTTTATACTCTAATATTATTTTTATGTGGTGTGGTGGAACATGTATAATATTTATTACAGACCTATAAAGTTCCAAAGTGAAAAATTTAATCTCTAACCATGACTAAATACATGAAATAAATATTATTTAATAACTTGTTGGCTTTATAAGTAAAATCATTTTGACATGCAAAACTGCATGTTCCATGCCAACACATACCATATATCGTTTTGCAATCCTTTAGATTTGCTTTATGAACGATTCATCAAAGCTCATTTTGAATATGAATATCATCTTATAGATGTCTCATTTTATCCCAATCAACATACAATAAGCAATAAATTTCAAGATGTAAACTCACCAAAATAATTCAGACTTTGGGATGTAAACTCGCTAAAATTATCAACTTATGGTCGATGTGAAATTCTTTAATTCTCCCCCTCGAGATAATGACTATTTTAGTACATTTATCTCATACTGAATCTCATTAGGATCAATAACATATCTAATTAATCCCTTATTATGAGTAAAGTATTATGCATCAAATTCTGTGAGACTTTTAATACTCTTTCTCAAGATGATGGATTTCTCATTTATCTTGGACCGATTCTTATTTTTATATCAGTTATATTTAAGAGTATAATTTGGGGGGGGGGTGAGCTTGTTTAATCAAAAATGGTGATTTGGCCTAAAGCCATATGATTCATGAGACATAGCCTACTCTAGAATCAAGGAGGAGGTATAACATTTTACCCCATTAGTAATATATAAATTTAAATGAAATATAAATTTAAATAATTTAACACCAATAAAATGTTACATTTTATCAATGCTAAGCATGCAAGACTTGTAAAATAAATTTCTGATTATTTAGCATAAATTTTCAATGATCTTTGATATCATTGATTGACCGGGATGACACAACCGGTTATGTTAGGTTTTAAATAATTAGTAAACCTTATGTTTACTATCATTTTTGTCATCTTTAATGTTGCAAGTATAATCATATACATGCATGTCTCCATTGTGGTAGAACATTAGATATCACATTTATCTAATTTTCGACCATTTTATTAAACACTCATCCATGCCTTTTGAACATGAGTATCTAGATGTTCAACATTGATTCTCATTGAGATAGAAATATCTTTAAAGGCTTTTGAAGTGAATTCCCTAGCGTTATCAAGCCATACTTTATTTATGGCTTAATCAGGGAATTATGTTCTCAACCTGATTAGTTGGGAAATGAATCTTGCGTAAACCATATTTCATGTTCTCAATAGACAAACATATGACCATCTATTAGATGCGTCAATTAATACTATAAATTATCAAAATGGCCCGCATAAAGGATGAATATATTCACATATATCATCATGATTCTCTATAAGTATACTAGCGATTCATTTCCATTTTTTGGCTGGTGATGGTTGAATTATGAGTTTTATTTGAAGTCATGCATCACATGAAAACTCATCAAATGTGAAAACTCTTATGGTTTTCCAATGAATGGCTATTAACATTTTGCACAATTTTTTTGCATTATGACCGAACCAAAATGTCCAAGTCATTATTTAAAATTTTAAATGTACAAGTAAACATTGAGTTTACGATAACAGATTATGTGATCATTATATCTTTGTGCAATATCTTAAGGAGGATAATATGTTTCCTCTCTGATGTGATGCAAATATATACAATGCCATTCTTATTTATAGTCTCTATAAGATTATCATAAGACAAAATGTCTTTGAAACTTTAACAAGTTCATTGGAAAAATTTTGAACTACAAATTATTTTGTTACAACCAAAAGAAACAACAAATTCAAAGAGCAGAAATTCAAATTCGATCAAAATAGCAACTCAGGTAACGGTTTTCCCCATCCAGAAACCTCAATGTTTGATGCGGTTAAAGACATTCCAAGCATGAACTTTGTTGTAGATGATGGCAGCTCTGAGACTCCTGGTAGGGTTAATGCCGGTCCCAGTGATTGGTACGGTAGCGAAGATCTGCAAAATGTTTTGGTGACCAAAACTGCCAAGAATATGAACTCAACCAAATTCAATGAGAATAGAGATTTAGAAACAAACATACAGGGATATGAGGACTAGGACCAAACTGTGTAACAATGCATTTTCTCACCACTCCAACTTGGTCTCTCTTTCATCTTCTCCTAACATCACTTATTCCCATCTCACCATTCTTCTTCATCTGTCTCAATTTTCAAAAATCAAAATCAATCCTTTTATTACAGAACATTGAACACACACCGCTAACAAACTCAGAGATTTGATACTTCAATTTTCGAAAATTAAACTTAAAGAAATGAGAATGAGAGAGTTTTGATAAGGTTATAAGAAAAACTAGCAATGATTTGTTATCATCAACTATACAATAATAATATTTAATATCCAGATCTCAGCAAAAGAAACAGAATGTCAAGGAAGCTTCAGAGTTCAAGGTCATCATCTCAATCCAACAAGTATTCAGTTATATGTGTGTTATTCATATATGAATAACAACAAACACTAAAACATATGTTCTCAGTAGTTATCATTTGCTGGGAACTTACAGGAACTTCCAACTTAGGAAACTTTCGGAGAAAAGCCTTCTTAGCGGTTTGTGCGTGTCGATCGACACAGCCATGTGCCTGTTGATCGACATGAGTAAAATCAGGACCGCCCTTAGTCGTGATTTTCAGCAAAGTTTTGGATTTTTGGGAGCATGTCGACCGACACGAGTCAGTGGTATTGATCGACGCGAGTTCTCTGACGAGTTCCTCAACCTATTCCTTAGCATCAGAATGCACCAGACTCTTTTCAGTGATCTCTCTCTTAACCATATCACCCCAGGACATAACAGCACCACACTGATACTTGAGATTTGCATCAGTTCTTCTAGGTAAGACGGCATCAGGGTGTTTAATGTTCACAGCAGATTGAGCAAACTGGGTATCCAACCTCTTGATGTGGTTGTTGAAAGTCTCATGCCTCCCATTCAAATCTGCATATATAGTATCAAGCTTACCATTGAAGTCTACATTCATCTTCTGCTGTCCTTCTAGAATTTGGTCAAGCATATATTCCATCTCAGAATCTGGAGTCCTAGCAGGTGGATTCTGGTAATAAGAACTTCCATAGTTCCTTGCGAAACTGCTGTTGCCTCTCTGAGTATTCTGAACCTTGGTCTTAGGCGTGAATCTATAAGAGTTATAGTTGTTTCCATAGTTGTTCCTTTGACCATTATAACTCCTGAAGTTACCTTGAGAGTTGCCAAATCTTTTACCATTGATTCCAGAACCATTCACATAGTTCACATCTTCTTCAATAGCTTCATCTTCAGCTTCAAAAACTTCAACCTCTTGAGCAAAGTGAACCGATTTCTTGTTCACCAGAAGGTTGTGCACAGATCAAGCTTTGCCTTAACTTCAGCCATCTGACCATTGTCCAAACCAGCAGCTAACTTCTTCCTCTCAAAATCAGCATTTTTGGTGCTATTACTAGACGCCAAGTTCTCAATCTACTTGCTAGCTTTTATTGGTGTCTTGGTCTTGAAGTTACCTTCACTGGCAGCATCCAAAGCAACCTGATATCTCCAATCAACTCCACTAAAGAAAGTCCTTAGGAGCTGGACTTCATCAATACCATGGTGTAGACAATCCCTATTGTAAGCCTTGAGTTTTAACCAAGCAGCATCATCATAAAATTTGTCAAGAAAAGTTGTCTTGATGTCCTTCCATATAGTTAAAGATCTGGTTTCAATTGCTTCAACCAGAGAGCTGCTTCCTCGGCAAGAGAGTATGGGAAGAGCTTGCAGAATATATAGTCCTCAGACACTCCACTGGCTTTGATACTTGAAGCCAAGTCTTCAAACTTCTCTATGTGATCCATGGGATGTTCAGCAGGATGAGCATGGAAAGTGGGTTGCCCCACAAGAGTGTAGTATTGGGGTTTCAACTCAAAATTATTCCTCTGAAAAGCAGGAAGACAAATAGTAGACCTATTAGTGTAGAACTCATTAGGCCTGTTGTAATCAGCTAATGTTCTTTCCTTAGCTTCAACCTCTGCATCCACAACATTCGGACCTCCACCGTTGGCAGCATGTTGACCGACACAGGCAGCTCCCTGTCAGTCGACATGAGTATCTTCGTCGACGTTCTCGACAATTGGGTTTTCTGTAGCATCAAGCTTTTGACCCAGCTCATTGCGTAGGTTACCTTCTAAATTACGATAAGTCCCAGCTTCATCTTTCAACAGCACAAGTGGTCTAACCATCTATAATTTCCTCTGTGCTTTGCGATTAGCTCTCTCTAACTTTCCAATCTCCTCAGTAGCAACTATTTGTTTGTTCTTGTAGGTCCTAAGAATTCATGCACCTGAGATTAGAGAAAGTATAGATGTAAGTAACAAAATAAAATAAAAATCTAGACTAAATTCTAACTGAAATCTAATGGTGAATTTAGAGTCCCTGGCAACGGCGCCAAAATTTGACAGGGGTCAAATATAACCCTCAGAACTGCTCTCTCAAATTAAGAGATCAATTGTAGCACTTAGGGTTCGAATCCACTAGGACTTTGAAAAATCACACAATAGAAACACATATTCGAATTAAGCTAGATCAATAGAATTAAATTAAATAAAAGCAATGAAAATAAAGATAACTAGATGAATGAGATGTAAATTCAGATAATTAAAAAGCTAGACCTAGGGAAGATCAATTAAGGATATTCTGGAATGTGAACTGGGCAGTTCAATAATTAGGATGCAATTGTATGTTCGGTTCTTAAACTCATAACACTACTATGATATCTATCCAACTATCGCCGCGACGACATATATCCTTTTAAAAAAAGAAAACCAAATCTCTTTGTGAATCCAAATAAATAAAGTGTGCATGATTAACAAGTATGATATGTTTACAAAATTCTTAAACCAGATCTCTCTGCGAGAAGGCTGTTTGCTCATCTAAGATTGTGTCAGGATATCAATAGCACTCTCGCGCCTACCAATATTCCTATGATAATAGAAGTAAGGTGATCAATCTCAAGTCTAGTGTGATTATCAAATCTAGATGCAGAACTTTATTTATAACCTAACATTATTATGCACAATTCAACAAACCATTATTAACCCTTGAAATCCCTAGATCTAACAAGGTGACTACTCAGACATAGAAGAGAAAACACAAATCATTGTCTGAATAATACTCATGAAATAGATTAAGAAACTAAAGGAGTTCATAATCTTCTCTCTACAAACGTGAGGTCTGATTCTTCTCTCCAGTATAATCATTTCTTAGAAACTTACAATGAAAACTTAGATTGTGATAACTTAGTCTATGTGACTGCTAAAAACATAGATTAAACCTAAAAAATGAACTGGGCCTGAATTATAAACATTCAAAACTTCTGGGACAAAGTTGTAATTCTTGAAACTTGATAAAACTTGAAGGCGTCTTTACGTCGGGTGTGTATCGACCGACACGGTGTAGGCCTGTCGATCGACATGGACAGCAATATCCTTCTCCAAGTCCCTTTGCTCAGCTACAAGCCTCCAAAAGCTCCAAAGTGATCATCGAGGTCCATCTCGTGTTTGTACTGAAAGAAGATATTTTGGTGGTTCAGAGGTTTCAATTCCTCAATCAGTGTAGTACTTGAGGTGTCAATCCATAATGGGTGATATAAGCAATCAGGATGTGATCTAGCAATCTTAATCCAAGCCAAGCATAGTAAAAAGGTGATTTATCTAACAGCTGATATGCTCAAATTAACCCTTAGAGCTACTCTCTTAAATTAAGAGATCACTGTAGTACTTAGGGATCGAATTCCACAGAGACTCTAGTTCACACAATAGATTATCAGTTTTGAATTAAGCTAAACCAGTGAATGTAAATTAAATAAAATAAGATGAAAACAATTAAATAAGGATGTAGATTCAATATGACAAGAAGCTAGACCTAGGGAAATCAATTAGGGAATACTTTGAATTGCGAACTGGGCAGTTCGATATAGGATGCAATTGTTTGTTTGGTTCTTAAACTCATAACACAACTATGATATCTATCCAACTCTCGCTGCGACGTTATCCATCCTTTAAACAATAGAAAACCAAATCTTTTTGCGAGTCCTAATGAATGAAGTCTGCATGAATAACAAGTATGATATGTTTACAAAATTCCTAAACCAACTCTCGCTGCGAAAAGGCTGTTTGCTCATCTAAGATTAGGTCAGGATATCATTAGCACTCTTGCGCCTACTAACATTCCTATGATTCTAGATTCTGGCAGCTAGCCTAGAACTAGTATAGATTCAAATCTAGATGAAGAACATTATGAAAATCCTAATATGTTTATGCTCAATTCAACAATTCAGAAATAAACCCTCGAAAACCCTAGATCTAACAAGGAGATTACTCAGACATAATCAATGAAACAAAAATCATAATCTGAATAATACTCATAGAATAAATCAATAGAAGAGATAAGAGTTTAGAAATCTTCTCCAAAATCTCTCAAAAGGTGGTTGTAGAAAATAAAGCATAGGTCTAAACAATGACCTAAAAATACAATATATAAGTCTAAACACGATTTGGGCTCTTTTTATAAACACGATTTGGGCTCTTTTTATAAACACATGCAACTTTTGGGCAAAAACTGCAAATCTTCAGAAACTATTCGGTGTGAATAGTGGCCATGTCGATCAACACTGTTCACGTGTGTCGGTTGACATGAACAGCAACAATGAATACTACTCGATGAACAGTAAATCGATGAACAATAACATGATAAACAGTGTCGATGAACAGTAACTTTCTAACTTTTCAGCTACAATGCTCCAGAATTGCTCCATAATGATCCATCTCGCATTTGTACCTAATAAGACTCAAATAATAATAGAAAGACTCTAAAACCAATACTTATATCATGGCTAAAAACCATAAAAACCATGATATATCAACTCCCCCAGACTTAGTTTTTGCTTGCCCTCAAGCAAACAGAAAACTGAATTAAGGAAGAAGTTTGAAAATCGCGAAACTCACCTACTCTTTAGAACATTGTGCTTACCAGTCATCATGTAATCCACATGGTACAAGAACAATTCAGAGACTAGTATTTTTTGCCTAGTATGCAAAGACAGACAGAAAAGTAATCAAATCTAAGCATAGAGAGACAAAACACAAGTTTTTCAATCAATCATAGTATAGAAAGTGTCAATCCATTGGGTGAATAACACTAAGCAAAAAGGATGTGTACATTAGCAATTAATTCAACCCAAATATGAAAGATGTTTGGTGAAATCTATCAACCTAAACGAATGCAAAATAAAAGATAAAGCTAAAGATTAAGCTCACTAAAGGCTGTCACACTTTAGTAAGTAGCCAGAGACATAAAAACACATAAAACTTAAAGCAGACTAGGCCACTCGAGTGGTATGGTTGAGTGGGCAAGTGAAACTACTGGACTACTACTCAAATGATCTAAACTGGTGAGACAAATGATATATAAAACTATAGGGATCATAGGGGTGAATTAACTAGCTAATGAATGCTCTAGAAAGTCTCAGGTGCTAACATGCTCAATCAATAAGGGATTCCCTTAACAACAGACTTCATAACTAGCTCAGTCCATGGTTCATGGTAAGGAGCCTCATGACCCAACCCAGTCAGCATAATGTGAGGAGTCGGATCAGGCATGAAGATTTAGTCTATTCAAGTCGAGAAGAGTTCATAACAAGTGAATAGATGGAGTCGTGACATAAATCAATGTCTGATGCATCCACCATAACGCTATTGTACTCTAAACCTCGGAAAATATCTATCCAATGGCTCACGACATGGGTCGTGCTCATGAGACCATCTAAAATCATGCCCTAACTGGCCAGAAAAAAACAAGAATTAAAATCACTCACCCAAGAGGGAAAACAAAGAATTTTCAAACAAACCTAGACACCCAAGGCGATCTAGAACATCACAAGCTTAATTCACTCCTAATAACTCTAACCTAACTACTCACACACTAAAATCATGAAAATCAACTCAAACCCAAAAATCTCTAAATTTGACATATGTGATAAATAAGGGGATGATAAACAACTTGTAGAAGAAATCAAATGCAAATACAAATTATATAAAAAGTTATTCAAGGTACAAAGTGACAGAATCTGAGAAATATCAAGAACAAAAGATGAACTAGAGAGAGAAAATCTAAAACTAGGTTAAGAGGATAAAATGCAGCGTACCCTGACATTAGGTTAATAAGGAGCTTTTATACCAGGTGACAAAAGAGAAATAATCGAATTTTGAGTTTTAAGGGAAAAAGAGTAAGAGTGCCACTCGACTAGTCACTCGAGTGGAGCAGTCGAGTGGGTGCTGTGGCTGACTCGACCACCCACTCGAGTGGCCTGGTCGAGTGGCTTAGCAGGGAGGCTGACTTGATCACCCACTGGAGTGGGTTGGTCGAGTAGGCCACTCAAGTGGTCTACGATGCAGTTCAGGCTCTAGTTCGACATGTCTTCGCTCTTCGGGATGCATCTTCCAAATGTCAGACTGGATTGCTTCGATTCTGGCCCATGTGAATCTTGACTCTTCTAGCTTTCCAATGGTGTAAAGAAATCCAAATTTTTTCCAAGGGAAGGTCTTCAAATGTTGTCAAACTTCTGACGCTCTGAAGTCACTCGAGTGGGCAGTCAAGTGGCTGGTGATGAGTGCTCACTCGAGTGCCTGGTCGAGTGGGCCTGTGGTGAGTGAGGTCGAGTGAGCCTGTGGTGGTGAGGTCGAGTGAGCCTGTGGTGGTGAGGTTGTCTGTCTTCACTGCATATCCCCACTCTGTCCATACAGCTTCACTGCACATCTTCCTTAGTCCAACAGCTTGATTCAAGCTTCACTTCATGAGCCCAAAATTCAAGTATACTCCAAACAGCTCCATAAGCACCAGAAAAAACCCTAACTATGAAAAATCTATGCGATGCTTAAGCAAAAAATTTAAATTTAATATATGAGATATAAATGCAAGAACTGGTATGAACAATGGCTTAAAACTAGACGAAGGCATAATAAAAGGACTACAAAAACATACTAAATACAGTGTTATCAACTCCCCCAAACTTATCATTTGCTTCAGATTCGACACTAAGTTGAGATCCGGACAATCAAATAATTGTTCTCATATACTAGTCCCGATGCGACACTATGTCGAGATCCGTACAATCAGATAATTGTTCCCACTTTTTGGTCCCAAATTCGACACAAAGTCGAGATCCGGACAATCCGATAATTGTTCTCATTTTCTAACCTCAGTTTCAACACAAAGTCAAGATCCGAATAATCAGATAATTGTTCCCACTTTCTGGTCTTAGATTCGACACTAAGTTAAAATCCAGACAATTAGATAATTGTTCCCATTTATTAGTCTCAGATTCGACACTAAGTCGAGATCCAAACAATCAGATAATTGTTCCCATTTTCTAGTATCAGATTTGACACTAAGTTGAGATCTGGATAATCAGATAATTGTTCCCATTTTCTAGTCCCAGCTTCGACACTAAATTGAGATCCGGACAATCAGATAATTGCTCCCATTTTTCTAATTCCAAATTCGACACTAAGTCGAGATTTGGACAATAAGATAATTGTTCTGATTTTCTAACCTCAGATTCAACACTAAGTCAGGAACCGAATAATCAGAAAATTGTTCCCACTTTTTGGTCTGAGATACGACACTAAGTAATAATCCAGATAATCCGATAATTGTTCCCATTTTCTAGTCTCAGATTCGACACTAAGTCGAGATCCAAACAATCAGATAATTGTTCCTATTTTCTAACTCCAGATTCAACACTAAGTCGAGATCCAGACAATCAGATAATTGTTCCCATTTTCTAATCTCAGATTCAACACTAACTCAAGATCCAGATAATCAGATAATTGATCCTATTTTCTAGTCCCTTATTCGACACTAAGTTGAGATCCATACAATCATATAATTGTTCCCATTTACTAGTCCTCAATTCAACACTAAGTCGAGATCCGGACAATAAGATAGTTGTTCCCACTTTTTGGTCCCAAATTCGACACTAAGTCGAGATCCGGACAATCAGATAATTGTTCTCATTTTATAACCTCAGATTCAACACTAGGTCAAGATCCGAATAATCAGATTAATGTTCCCATATTTTGTTCTTAGATTCGATCTTAAGTTCAAATCCAGACAATCAGATAATTGTTCCCATTTATTAGTCTCAGATTTGACAATAAGTTGGGATCCGGACAATCAGATAATTGCTTCCACTTTCTAGTCTCTGATTCGACACTAAGTCGAGATCCAAACAATCAGATAAATGTTTCCATTTTCGAATCTAAGATTCAACACTAAGTCGAGATCCAGACAATCAGATCATTGTTCCCATTTACAAGTCCTAGATTCGACACTAAATTGAGATCCAGACAATCAGATAATTGTTCTCATTTACTAGTCCCGATTCGACACTAAGTCGAGATCCGTACAATCAGATAATTGTTCCCACTTTTTGGTCCCAAATTCGACACTAACTCGAGATCCGGACAATCAGATAATTGTTCCCATTTTCTAACCTCTGATTCAACACTAAGTCGGGATCCGAATAATCAGATAATTGTTCCCACTTTTTGGTCTGAGATACAACACTAAGTCATAATCCAGACAATCCGATAATTGTCCCATTTTCTAGTCTCAGATTCGACACTAAGTCGAGATCCGAAAATTCAGATAATTGTTCCCATTTTCTAACCCCATATTCGACACTAAGTCGAGATCCAGACAATCAGACCATTATTCCCATTTTCTAATCTCAGATTCGACACTAAGTCGAGATCTTGACAATCAGATAATTTTTCCCATTTTCTAGTCTCAGATTAGACACTAAGTTGAGATCCGAAAAATCAGATAATTGTTCCCATTTACTGATCCTGAATTCAACACTAAGTCGAGATCGGGACAATCAGATAATTGTTCCAACTATTTGGTCCCAAATTTGACACTAAATCGAAATCCAGACTATCAGATAATTGTTCCCATTTTCTAACCTCTGATTCAACACGAAGTCGAGATCCAAATAATCAGATAATTTTTCCCACGTTTTGGTCTGAGATACGACACTAAGTCAAAATACAGACAATCCGATAATTGTTCACATTTTCTAGTCTCAGATTCGACACTAAGTCAAGATCCGAACAATCAGATAATTATTCCCATTTTCTAATATCAGATTCAACACTAACTCAAGATCCAGACAATCAGATAATTGATCCCATTTTCTAGTCCCATATTCGACACTAAGTCGAGATCCGGATAGTCAGATAATTGTTCCCATTTACTGATCCTGAATTCGACACTAAGTCGATATCCGGATAGTCAGATAATTGTTCCCATTTACTGATCCTGAATTCGACACTAAGTCGAGATCCGGTCAATCAGATTATTGTTCCCACTTTTTGGTCCCAAATTTGACACTAAGTCGAGCTCCGGACTATCAGATAATTGTTCTCATTTTCTAACCTCAGTTTCAACACTATGTCAAGATCCGAATAATCAGAAAATTGTTCCCACTTTCTGGTCTTAGATTCGACACTAAGTTAAAATTCGGACAATCAGATAATTGTTCCCATTTATTAGTCTCAGATTCGACACTAAGTCGAGATCCGGACAATCAGATAATTGCTCCCACTTTCTAGTCTCTGATTCGACACTAAATCAAGATCCAGAAAATAGATAATTGATCCCATTTTCTAGTCTCAGATTTGACACTTAGTCGAGATCCGGACAATATATAATTGTTCCCATTTTCTAGTCCCAGATTCGACACTAAGTCGAGATCCTAACAATAAGAGAATTGTTCCCACTTATTGGTCCCAAATTCGACACTAAATCAAGATCCGGATAATCAGATAATTGTTTCCATTTTCTAGTTCAAGATTTGACACTAAGTCGTGATTTGGACATTCAGATAATTGTTCCCATTTTCTAGTCTCATATTAGACACTAAGTTGAGATCCGGAGAATCAGATAATTGTTCCCATTTTCTAACCCCAGATTCGACACTAAGTCAAGATTTAGACAATCAGATAATTTTTCCCATTTTCTAGTCTCAGATTAAACACTAAGTCGAGATCTGGACAATCAGATAACATTTCCCATTTTTTATCCTCAGATTCAACACTAAGTCGAGATCCGGACAGTAAGATAATTGTTCCCATATTCTAATCTTAGATTCGACACTAAGTCGAGATCCGGACAATCAGATAATTGTTCCCATTTTCTAGTCCCAGATTTGACACTAAGTCGAGATCCGGACAATCAGATAATTGTTCCTGCCTTTTTGTCCCAAATTCAGCACTAAGTCGAGATCCAGAAAATCAGATAATTGTTCCCATATTCTAACCCCAGATTCCTCACTAAGTCAAGATCCGGACAATAAGATAATTAGTCCCATTTCCTAGTCTCAGATTCGACACTAACTTGAGATCCGGACAATCAGATAATTGTTGCCATTTTATAACCCCAGATTCGACACTAATTCGAGATCTGGACAATTAGATTATTGTTCCTATTTTCTAGTCTCAGATTAGACACTAAGTCGAGATCCGGACAATCAGATAATTGTTCCAATTTTTTATCCTCAGATTCAACACTAAGTCGAGATCTGGACAATAAGATAATTGTTCCCATTTTCTAGTCTCAGATTAGACACTAAGTTGTGATTCGGACAATCAGATAGTTGTGGCCATTTTCTAACCCCAGATTCGACACTAAGTGAAGATCTGGACAATCAAATAATTGTCCACATTTTCTAGTCTTAAATTAGACACTAAGTCAAGATTCGGACGACAGATAATTGTTCCCATTTTTTATACTCAGATTCAACACTAGGTCGAGATCCGGACAATAAGATAATTGTTCCCACTTTTTCGTCCCAAATTTGACACTAAGTCGAGATCCGGACAATCAGATAATTGTTCCCATTTTCTAACCTCAGATTCAACAATAAGTCAGGATCCGAATAATCAGATAATTGTTCCCACTTTTTGGTCTGAGATACGACACTATGTCAAAATCCAGACAATCCGATAATTGTTCCCACTTTTTGGACCCAAATTCGACACAAAGTCGAGATCCGGACAATCAGATAATTGTTCCCATTTTATAACCTCAGATTCAACACTAAGTCGAGATCCGAATAATCAGATAATTGTTCCCACTTTTCAGTCTGAGATTCGACACTAAGTCATAATACGGAAAATCAGATAATTTTTCCCATTTTCTAGTCTCAGATTTTCACTAAGTCGAGATCCGGACAATCAGATAATTGCTCCAACTTTCTAGTCCCAGATTCGACACTAAGTCGAGATCCAGACAATCAGATAATTGTTCCTATTTTCTAGTCTTAAATTCTACACTAAGTCGAGATCTGGACTATCAGATAATTGTTCCCATTTTCTAGTCCCAGATTCGACACTAAGTGATGATCTGGACAATCAGATAATTGTTCCCATTTTCTAGTCTCAGATTAGACACTATGTTGAGATCCGGACAATCAGATAATTGTTACCATTTTCTAACCCCAGATTAAACACTAAGTCAAGATCTGGACAATTAGATAATAGTTCCCACTTTTTGGTCTTAGATTTGACACTAAGTTAAAATCCAGACAATCAGATAATTGTTCCCATTTATTAGTCTCAGATTCGACACTAAGTCGGGATCCGGACAATCAGATAATTGCTCCCATTTTCTAGTCTCATATTCGACACTAAGTCGAGATCCGGACAATCAAATAATTGTTCCCATTTTCTAGTCTTAGATTCAATATTTAGTTAAAATCAACACAATCAGATAATTGTTCCCATTTATTAGTCTCAGATTCGACACTAAGTCGGGATCCGGACAATCAGATAATTGCTCCCACTTTCTAGTCTCTAATTCGACACTAAGTCGAGATCCAGACAATCAGATAACTGTTCCCATTTTCTAGTCTTCGATTCGACACTAAGTCGAGATCCGGACAATCAAATAATTGTTCCCATTTTCTAGTTATAGATTCTACTCTAAATTGAGATCCGGACAATCAGATAATTGCTCCAATTTTCTAGTTCCATATTCGACATTAAGTCGAGATCTGGACAATAACATAATTGTTCCCACTTTTTGGTCCCAAATTTGACACTAAGTCGAGATCCGAACAATTAGATAATTGTTCCCATTTTCTAACCTCAGATTCAACACTAAGTTGGGATCTGAATAGTCAAATAATTGTTCCCACTTTTTGGTCTGAGATACTACACTATGTAAAAATCTAGACAATCCGATAATTGTTCCCACTTTTTGGTACCAAATTTGACACTAAGTCGAGATCCGGACAATCAGATAATTGTTCCCACTTTTTGGTGCGAAATTCGACACTAAGTCGAGCTCCGGACAATCAGATAATTGTTCTCATTTTCTAACCTCAGTTTCAACACTAAGTCAAGATCCAAATAATCAGATAATTGTTCCCACTTTTTGGTCTTAGATTCAACACTAAGTTAAAATCTGGACAATCAGATAATTGTTCCCATTTATTAGTCTCAGATTCGACACTAAGTCGAGATCCGGACAATCAGATAATTGCTCCCACTTTCTAATCTCTGATTCGACACTAAATCAAGATCCAAAAAATCAGATAATTGATCCCATTTTCTAGTGTCAGATTTGACACTAAGTCGTGATCCAGACAACATATAATTGTTCCCATTTTCTAGTCTCAGATTCGACACTAAGTCGAGATCAGACCGATAAAATCATTTCTCCCATTTACTAGTTCCGAATTCGACAAAAAAAGGAGATCCGAACAATAAGAGAATTGTTCCCACTTATTGGTCAGAAATTCGACACTAAGTCAAGATCCGGATAATCAGATAATTGTTCCCATTTTCGAGTCCCAGATTTGACTCTAAGTCGTGATTTGGACATTCAGATAATTGTTCCCATTTTCTAGTCTCAGATTAGTTACTAAGTTGAGATCCGGAGTATCAGATAATTGTTCCCATTTTCTAACCCCAGATTCGACACTAAGTCAAGATTAGACAATCAGATAATTTTTCCCATTTTCTAGTCTCAGATTAGACACTAAGTCGAGTTCTGGACAATCAGATAACTTTTCCCGTTTTTTATCCTCAGATTTAACACTAAGTCGAGATCCGGACAATAAGATAATTGTTCCCATATTCTATCTTAGATTCGACACTAAGTCGAGATCCGGACAATCAGAGAATTGTTCCCACTTATTGGTCAGAAATTCGACACTATGTCAAGATCCGGATAATCAGATAATTGTACCCATTTTGGAGTCCCAGATTTGACTCTAAGTCGTGATTTGGACATTCAGATAATTGTTCCCATTTTCTTGTCTCAGATTAGTTACTAAGTTGAGATCCGAAGAATCAGATAATTGTTCCCATTTTCTAACCCCAGATTCGACACTAAGTCAAGATCTAGACAATCAGATAATTTTTCCCATTTTCTAGTCTCAGATTAGACACTAAGTCGAGTTCTGGACAATCAGATAACTTGCCCGTTTTTTATCCTCAGATTTAACACTAAGTCGAGATCCGGACAATAAGATAATTGTTCCCATATTCTAATCTTAGATTCAACACTAAGTCGAGATCCGGACAAGCAGATAATTGATCCCATTTCCTAGTCTCAGATTCGACACTAACTTGAGATCCGAACAATCAAATAATTGTTGCCATTTTATAACCCTAGATTCGACCTTAAGTCGAGATCTCGACAATTAGATCATTGTTCCCATTTTCTAGTCTCAGATTTGACACTAAATTAAGATCCGGACAATCAGATAATTGCTCCCATTTTGTAGTTCCGAATTCGACATCAAGTCAAGATTTAGACAATAAGATAATTGTGCCCACTTTTTGGTCCCAAATTCGACACAAAGTCGAGATCCGGACAAACAGATAATTGTTCCCATTTTCTAACCTCAAATTCAACACTAAGTCGGGATCCGAATAATCAGATAATTGTTCCCTCTATTTGGTCTGAGATATGACACTATATCAAAATCCAGACAATCCTATAATTGTTCCCACTTTTTGGTCCCAAATTCCACACTAAGTCGAGATCTGGACAATCAGATAATTGTTCCCATTTTCTAACCTCAGATTCAACACTAAGTCGAGATCTGAATAATCAGATAACTGTTCCCACTTTTTAGTCTGAGATTCGACACTGTCATAATCCGGACAATCAAATAATTGTTCCCATTTTCTAGTCTCAGATTACACACTAAATCGAGATCCGGACAATCAAATAATTGTTCCCATTTTTTATCCTCAGCTTCAACACTAAGTCGAGATCCGGACAATCAGATAATTGTTCCAATTTTTCTAGACACTAAGTTGAGATCCGGACAATCAGATAATTGTTGTCATTTTCTAATCCCAGATTCGACACTAAGTCAAGATCTGGACAATAAGATAAATGTTCCCATTTTCTAGTCTCAGATTAGGACTAAGTCGAGATTCGGACAGTCAGATAATTGTTCCCATTTTTTATCCTCAGATTCACCACTAGGTCGAGATCCAGACAATCAGATTATTGTTCCCATTTTCTCATCTCAGATTTGAAACTAAGTCGAGTTCCGGTCAATCAGATATATGTTCTCAATTTCTAACCTCAGATTCAACACTAAGGCAAGATCCGAATAATCAGATAATTGTTCCCACTTTTTGGTCTTAGATTCGACACTAACTTAAAATCCAAAAATCAGATAATTGTTCCCATTTATTAGTTTTAGATTCGACACTATGTCGGGATCCGGACAATCAGATAATTGCTCCCACTTTCTCGTCTCAGATTAGACACTAAGTCGAGATCAGGACAATCATATAATTGTTCCTATTTTCTAGTCCCAGATTCGACACTAATTTGAGATCCGGACAATCATATAATTGCTCCCATTTTCTAGTTCCGAATTCAACACTAAGTCAAGATCTGGACAATAAGATAATTGTTCCCACTTTTTTGTCCCAAATATGACACTAAGTCGAGATCTGGAGAATCAGATAATTGTTCCCATTTTCTAACCTCAGATTCAACAATAAGTCAGGATCCGAATAATCAGATAATTGTTCCCACTTTTTGGTTTGAGATACGACACTATGTCAAAATCCAGACAATCCGATAATTGTTCCCACTTTTTGGACCCAAATTCGACACAAAGTTGAGTTCCGGACAATCAGATAATTTTTCCCATTTTATAACCTCAGATTCAACACTAAGTCGAGATCCAAATAATTAGATAATTGTTCCCACTTTTCAGTCTGAGATTCGACACTAAGTCATAATATGGAAAATCAGATAATTTTTCCCATGTTCTAGTCTCAAATTGACACTAAGTCGAGATCCGAACAATCAGATAATTGCTCCAACTTTCTAGTCCCAGATTCGACACTATGTCGAGATCCAGACAATCAGATAATTGTTCCTATTTTCTAGTCTTAGATTCGACACTAAGTCGAGATCTGGACTATCAGATAATTGTTCCCATTTTCTAGTCCCAGATTCGACACTAAGTGATGATCTGGACAATCAGATAATTGTTCCCATTTTCTAGTCTCAGATTAGACACTATGTTGAGATCCGGACAATCAGATATTTGTTGCCATTTTCTAACCCCAGATTCGACACTAAGTCGAGATATGGACAATTAGATAATTGTTCCCATTTTCTAGTCTCAGATTAGACACTAAGTCGAGATCCGAACAATCAGATAATTTTTCCCATTTTTTATCCTCAAATTCATCACTAAGTCAAGATCCGGACAATCAGATAATTGTTCCCATTTTCTAGTCTCAGATTAGACACTAAGTTGAGATCCGGACAATCAGATAATTGTTGCCATTTTCTAACACCAGATTCAACACTAAGTCAAGATCCGGACAATCAGATAATTGTTCCCGTTTTGTAGTCTCAGATTAGAGACTAAGTCGAGATTCGGACCGTCAGATAATTGTTCCCATTTTTTATCCTCAGATTCAACACTAGGTCGAGATCGAGACAATCAGATAATTGTTCCCATTTTCTCATCTCAGGTTCGACACTATGTCGAGTTCCGGACAATCTGATAATTGTTCCCATTTTCTAGTCTCATATTGGACACTAACTCGAGATCCAGACAATCAGATTATTGTTCCCACTTTTTGGTCTTAGATTCAACATTTAGTTAAAATCCATACAATCAGATAATTGTTCCCATTTATTAGTCTCAGATTCAACACTAAGTCGGGATCCGGACAATCAGATAATTGCTCCCACTTTCTAGTCTCAGATTCGACACTAAGTCGAGATCAAGACAATCAGATAATTGTTCCCATTTTCAATTCTCGGATTCGACACTAACTCGAGATACGGACAATCACATAATTATTCCCATTTTCTAGTCCAGAATTAAGATCCGGACAATCAGATAATTGCTCCCATTTTCTAGTTCCGAATTCGACACTAAGTCAAGATCTGGACAATAAGATAATTGTTCACACTTTTTGGTCCCAAATTCGACACTAAGTCCAGATCCGGACATACAGATAATTGTTCCCATTTTCTAACCTCAGATTCAACAATAAGTCGGGATCCGAATAGTCAGATAATTGTTCCCTCTATTTGGTCTGAGATAAGACACTATATAAAAATCCAGACAATCCTATAACTGTTCCCACTTTTTGGTCCCAAATTTGACACTTAGTCGAGATCCGGACAATCAGATAATTGTTCCCATTTCCGAACCTCAGATTCAACACTAAGTCGAGATACAAATAATCAGATACTTGTTCCCACTTTTTAGTCTGAGATTCAACACTGTCATAATCCGGACAATCAGATAATTGTTCCCATTTTCTAGTCTCAGATTACACACTAAATCGAGATGCGGACAATCAGATAATTGTTTCCATTTTTTTATCCTTAGCTTCAACACTAAGTCGAGATCCGGACAATCAGATAATTGTTCCAATTTTCTAATCTCTGACTAGACATTAAGTTGAGATCCGGACAATTAGATAATTGTTGCCATTTTCCAACCCCAGATTCGACACTAAGTCAAGATCTAGACAATGAGATAATTATTCCCATTTTCTACTCTCAGATTAGATACTAAGTAGAGATTCGGACAGTCAAATAATTGTTCCCATTTTTTATCCTCAGATCCGGACAATCAGATTATTGTTCCCGTTTTCTCGTCTCAGATTCGACACTAAGTCGTGTTCTGGTCAATCAGATATATGTTCTCAATTTCTAACCTCAGATTCAACACTAAGGCAAGATCCGAATAATCAGGTAATTGTTCCCACTTTTTGGTCTTAGATTCAACACTAAGTTAAAATCCAGACAATCAGATAATTGTTCCCATTTATTAGTTAGATTCGACACTAAGTTGGGATCTGGACAAACAGATGTTGGCACCTCATGTTGCCTATCTAGAGATAATTTAAAATACTTTGTGACATTCGTTGATGAAAAATCAAAATATACATGGGTCACATTGTTGCCATCTAAAGATAGAGTATTTGAGGCATTTGTCAATTTTCAAACATATGTGACAAATCAATTTAATGCTAAAATTAAGGCACTGAGATTGGATAATGGAGGGGAATACACAAGCAACACTTTCAAAGCTCATTTGGCAAATCATGGCATTCTTCACCAAATAAGTTGTCCTTATACTCCACAACAAAATGGAGTGGCTGAAAGGAAAAATAGGCATTTGATGGAAGTAGCAAGATCAATGATGATTCATAAAAACATGCCAAGATGATTTTGGGGAGATGCTGTTATGTTTGCATGCTACCTCATAAATAGAACTCCAACAAAAGTCTTAAATGACTGATCACCATTTGAGGTATTAAACAAAACCAAACCAAATATTAATCACTTACGTGTGTTTGGTTGCTTGTGTTTTGTTTTAGTGCCAGGACATCAAAGAAATAAAATAGATGCTAAAAGCACTAGAAGTGTGTTCATTGGATTGTCCACTACACAAAAAGGGTATAGATGTTATGATCCAAGCACCAAACGCATCACGACTTCTAGAGATGTGAAATTCCTAGAAGATCAAAATTATTTTGAGCAATCAGGCTGGGAGAGTGCGAAAGACTTGGCTGACTTTACAGCAGATCGAGCAGCCTCTCTTCAACATCTTTTGAGCCACATGGGTCTCCCTCCAATGAATGAAGATCAATCAGCTCCTGTAAACAATCAAAATGATCAGATTCAAAAAGAAGAGATAAATGTTCAGAATGAGCAAGAGAATGAAGAAGTAAATGAACAAGGGGGAGTTAATCAAGAACCTCCACCAGATGCTAATATTTTGGAGAATGAAGATAATGGGGAAGAAGAGGTACCAGCACCAACTTTGAGAAGAAGTACTCGTCAAAGATTTGGCTCTGAACATTGAAAACAAACCAGGGTCTATTATAATCATCAAGCTGTGGCTCACCCTATACAAGCTGAATGTTCACTTGCCCTGTTGCCATCAGACCATCAAGCATTCCTTGGAAAGATAGAGCAGCATTACATCCCAAAGACCTATGAAGAAGCAAAAGAAATCAAGGTCTGGGTGGATGCTGTAGATGCTGAGAAAGAAGCAATGGATAAAAATCACACTGTAGATGTAAGTGATCTACCTTCGGGGAAAAGGGCTGTAACATCTAGATGGATATTCACCATCAAGTATCACAGCAATGGAGAAATTAAAAGGTATAAAGCTCCCTTGGTTGCAAGAGGATTTACTCAAAATAATGGAGAAGACTATACAAACACCTTTGCACCAGTGGCTAAGCTCCATACAGTTAGAGTGATTTTATCATTGGCAACCAACCTATCTTGGGAATTATGGCAAATGGATGTCAAAAACGCATTCCTCCAAGGAGAGCTTGAAGAAGAAGTATACATGAAGCCTCCACCAGGTCTTGAAAGCTCAATTCCTCAAGGCAAGGTTATCAAACTCAGAAATGCCATTTATGGCTTAAAGCAATCTCCAAGAGCCTGGTACCACAAGCTAAGCTTCACATTAACAGCCAAAGGATTCAAAAGATCAGAGGCTGATCACACCTTGTTTACTTCTCAAAGTGCTCAAGGAATCATTGTTGTCTTGGTATATGTAGATGACTTGATCATTTCCGGCAATGATCAAGCAGGTATTCAAGAAACCAAACTTTTCCTTAAATCTGCATTTGATATAAAAGATCTAGGTGACCTTAAATATTTTCTAGGAATAGAGATATGTCATTCTCCGGAAGGCTTGTTTCTATCCCAAAGAAAATATTCACTTGATTTGCTTAAAGAGACAGGAAAAATTGGTTCTAAACCAGCCAAGACACCACTTGAAGATGGCTACAAGGTCATGAGAAAGGGGGAGAAAGAACAAGAAGATCCACTTGACAAACCATTTAAAGATCCAGCTCAATACCGGTGGCTTGTTTGGTAAGTTAATTTACTTAACTATCACAAGACCTGATCTAAGTTTTGCTGTGAATCAGGTGAGCCAACACATGAAAGAGGCCTTGGTGTACCACTGGAATATGACTCGATCTCAAAGTCCTTGAGAAGCGCTGTGAGCCATACTAGCTCGTTGGTGAGTTTCCTCATGGCTCGTTATTCCGATTCCGTGCTCAGACATGAGACCACCTTCTGCTGCTTGGATCTCCATGTGACCAAGTTGCCTCCAATGAACGTGCAGTACCTGGTAGTTGACTTCCTGTCATTCGTATCTCCGGCATAGTCCGCATCACAATACCCAATGATCTCGGTGCTAGCGTTCTTTGCCATCCAAACACCTTGGCCAGGGCTTCCCTTGAGGTAACAAAGGATCCTCTCAACCATGTTCCAAAGGTACACCGTGGGCTCTTTCATGTATTGAGACACCTGATTCACAGCATAACACAAGTCAGGTCGTGTAATGGTAAAGTAAATTAGCTTACCCACTAGGCGACGGTATTGGAATGGATCGGAGTAAGGTTTGTTTAGTGGATCATCCTCTTCTTCTTCTTTCTTCTTCTCCCTCGTTCGCTTAACCTTGTAGCCATCTTCAAGTGGTGTTTTGGCCGAACCGAATTTCCCTGTTTCACTTAACAAGTCCAAAGTGTAATTTATTTGTGAGAGAAATAGGCCCTCCAGAGATTGACAAATTTAAATCCCTAGAAAATACTTTAATATACCAAGATCTTTAATATCAAACACTGATTTAAGAAAAGTTTTTGTGTCATTGATACCTTCCTTATCATTCCCGGATATGATATGATCATCAACATATACTAGGACTATGGTGATTCCTCAAGGGCTTTGGAGGATAAAGAGAGAATGGTCGGCCTCAGATCTGTTGAAGCCTCGTTCTATTAGAGTGGAGCTCAGCTTTTGGTACCACGCTCTAGGTGATTGCTTCAAGCTGTAGATAGCCTTCGGAAGCTTCAAAACATTACCGGGAGCAATGGTACGCATAAGTCCTGGTGGAGGAGTCATGTAGATCTCTTCTTCAAACTCTCCTTGTAGAAAGGCGTTCTTGACGTCCATTTCCCATAGTTCCCAGTCCAAATTTGTTGCCAAGGAGAGAATCACTCGAACCATGTGGAGCTTTGCTACCGGAGCAAATGTATCCGTGTAGTCCTTCCTAATGAGAACCTCCCAATTTTGGCACTTGTGAAGTTGAAACAAGATAGATTGGTGGCTGTGAGCCATGGTGATGGAAGGAGTTTGATGATTGAATGGTTTGAAATAGAGATCTGCGGAAAGGATCTCTAAGAACCAACTTAATCTCTTCTGGATATTACACACCAAAAGACACTAAGGTTGTGCTGGATATAACACACCAACAAGATCCAAACTCAGAAAATATTTTGATAAAAGATTGGAGGACTGAAAAATGTGAAAAGACAGAGTTCAAACAGAAATAACAAGCAGGCTGCATGAGCAATACCTGTTACATAAATAATTAAGTCTTAATTCAAAATAAAAGGACTGGGCAAAAATCTTCTCTTCATGGGCTGGCCTTGATCAACAAATGGACAATGGTGAAGTAAATCACAAGCCTCATTAAAAACCTTGTCAAGAAAACCCATTGGGACAAAACTTGACAAGGGAAAAAGAGCACTCATGTATCACTTAATCCATTTGTTGATGCTCTTGAACTTGTATCAAAACCAGATTGGTTTCGATAACTTCTTCTTCTTCCATGTTTAAGCGTCTGAGCATTCCTCCAATGGCTTGGTTGAATACCTTGCTTCTAGCTCGTGTCATTGGTCCTCTTGGTGTAGCAAACACGTTCTCATCTCCAAGTACATCCTCAGCTAAAAGCTTAGCTTCCTCTGGTTCATGCTCCTTGGTCTCCATGCTATCTAGGATCATATCGTCCTCTCCCTCTTGAAAAGGATTTGACCTCAAATCTGTTTCATCTGCAATAAATGGAGCCAGATCAGAAACATTGAAACTAGAATTCACATCATACTTACCTTGGAGATCTAGCTGGTAGGCATAGTCACTAATCCTTTTGATTATTTTGAAAAGGGACATCGATCCTTGGCATAAGCTTTGATTTTCTTTCAGCTGGAAATATTTCTTTCCTGAAATGACCCAGACAAGGTCTCCTTTCTTCCAAAACAACTTGCCGCCTTCCCTTGTTAGCTTGGTTAACATAAAGCTTGGTCTTCTCCTCTATGTTCTTTCTGGCTTGCTCATGGATCTGTTTAACCAGTTCAGACTTTTTCATTCCATCCATGCTAACTCTTTCACTCAAAGGCAACAAGATTAGATCCAAAGGTGATATAGGATTAAAGCCATAAACAATTTGAAAAGGAGAATACATTGAAGCGGAATGCACAGCATGATTGTATGCAAATTCAATGTGTGGCAAGCAATCTTCCCAAGTTCTAAGATTCTTTTTAATCAGGGCACGTAGAAGAGTTCCTAAAGTTCTATTAACCACTTCAGTTTCGCCATCAGTTTGAGTGTGACATGTAGTAGAAAACAAAAGCTTAGTCCTTAAGTTAGACCACAAAGTTTTCCAAAAGTAGCTAAGAAACTTAGTATCTCTATCAGAAACTATAGTCCTGGGCATTCCATGCAACCAAACAATTTCCATAAAGAACAGATCTGCTATATGAGATGCATCATTAGTTTTATGACATGCAATGAAATGTGCCATTTTGAGAACCTATCAACCACAACAAATATGGAATCCTTTGCAGTTCTAGTCCTAGGCAAGCCAAGCACAAAATCCATAGAAATATCAGTCCAAGGATGCATAGGAATAGGCAAAGGAGTGTACAAACCGTTTGGCTGAACCTTTGATTTGACTTGCTTACAAATTACGCACCTACCACAGATTCTTTCAACATCTCTTTTCATGTGAGGCCAATGGAAATGGTCCCTTATTACCTCAAGTGTTTTAGCAATGACAAAATGTCCCATGAGACCTCCTTCATGAGCTTCCCTGACAAACAAATCTCGGATAGAACAGTTAGGCACACATAAGCGATTTTCATAAAAGAGAAACCCGTCTTGTCTATGGTAATGTCCTGAGGAAATCTTAACTCAAGCTTTATATATATCTTGAAAATCAGGATCAGTTTCATAAAGCTCTTTAATCTGTTCAAATCCCAAAAGCTTAGTTTCAAGAGTAGAGAGAAGAGTGTACCTTTGGGATAATGCATCAGCAACTACATTATCCTTACCTTTTTTGTACTTTATAACATAAGGAAAGGTTTCAATGAATTCAACCCACCGTGCATGTCTCTTGTTGAGTTTTTGCTGACCTATTGTGCTTGAGGGATTCATGGTCTGTATGAATAATGAATTCCATAGGCCATAGGTAATGCTGCCATGTTTGTAGAGCTCTTTATCATAAGTGGGAAAGTTCAAGGTTGCTCCTCGAAGCTTTTCACTGAAATAGGCAATAGGTTTCTTCTCTTGCATCAAAACAGCTCCAATTCCTATTCCTGAGGCATCACACTCAATTTCAAATATTTTAAGAAAGTCTGGTAATATCAAAACAGGGGCATTAGTAAGCTTCTCTTTAAGAGTCTGGAATGCTTGTTCTTGTCCTTGCTCCCATTTGAATCGGACATATTTTTTGAGAACTTCAGTGAGTGGTGCGGCAATAGTGCTAAAATCCTTGACAAATCGCCTATAAAATCCAGCAAGTCCATGAAAGCTCCTTACTTCTCCTACTGTCTTTGGACTGGGCCATTCTTTGAAAGCTTTGACTTTTTCCTCATCCACCTTAACTCCATCTGCACTAACAACAAAACCTAAAAAAGACAAGATTATCTGTGCAAAAAGTGCATTTGCGAAAATTAGCATAAAGTTTTTCTTGTCTAAGAACACTTAAGACAGAGTCTAGATGTTGAACATGCTCCGCTAAACTTTTGCTGTATATCAGAATGTCATCAAAATATACTAGAACAAAATGTCCAATAAAAGCTCTAAGAACATGATTCATTAACCTCATGAATGTACTAGATGCATTTGTCAAACCAAATGGTATAACTAACCATTCATTTAATCCATGTTTAGTTTAAAATGCGGTTTTCCATTCGTCACCCTCTTCCATCCTAATCTAATGTGAAACAAGTATTTTTTCAATAGTAAGCAAAGACAGACAACAAAGCAATCAAATCTAAGCGCAGAGAGACTATACACAGGTTTTTCAATCAATCATAGTATAGATATGAGTCAATCCATTGGGTGAATAGCACTGAACAAAAAGGATGTGAACATTAGCAATTAATTTAAGCCAAATATGAAAGTTTTTTGGTGAAATCTATCAACCTAAAAGAATGCAAAATAAAAGATAAAACTAAAGACTAAGCTCACTAAAATAAGTCACACTTTAGTAAGTAGCCAGAGACACAAAAACACAAAAAACTTAAAGCAGACTAGGCCACTCGACTGGTCGACTCAAGTGGTATGGTCGAGTAGGCAAGTTTAACTACTGGAATACAACTCAAATGATCTAATCTGGTGAGACAAGTGATATTAAAACTATAGGGATCATAGGGGTCAATTATCTTGCTAGTGAATGCTCTAGAAAGTCCCAGGTGCTAACATGCTCAATCAATACGGGATTTCCTTAACAACAGACTTCAGAGGCAGCTCAATCCATGGGTCGTGGTAGCGAGCCTCAAGACCCAATCCAGTCAGCATCATGTGAGGATTCGGATCAGGCATGAAGATTCAGCCTATTCAAGTCGAGAAGAGTTCATAACAAGTGAATAGGTGGAGTCGTGACATAAATCAATGCCTGATGCTTCTATTGACCATAGGCAGTTCCGAGTGGTAATCAAGGATCGAAGAGTTATCAACTACCAAGGATCCAAGGGATGCCATCAAATTGAGTCGAGTATTTGCCGGGCACTTATGAGAAGATGACCCGAATGCGTCCAAGATTTGACCTGAAGTGATGAGTGTAGCCCAAGGAGCAACCGAAAAAGTTGAAGTTTGGTTGGCGTACAAATGGTACGGATCCGTACAAACAGTACAGATGGTACGGATCTGTACAAGTCTGTACAACCCCAAATGCAAGAAACTTGAGACTTGACTGAAAGAAGAAAATAAGTTTGTGCAAATTCTGGGTCAAAAGAGCCGTTGAGCAAACTTCGGGTCAAGCCGAGACTTTCCCGAAAGCTTTCCAAAGACTTATCCACACGTGGGTCAATGTCTGGTCAATGGAGCCATTGCTTAGATTCAAACGTTAGGAACTTACCCCTTTGGTCATTGTACATGCGTTTTCCCTAGGGCTCCCCTCCTTGATAACCTAATGATTGGTTCCATATAAAAGGAAAGGGAGCCGCCTTTGTAAAGCCCTTAATCTCTCTTTTTGCCAAAAATGGCTAAGTTTCATCATATTCTCTTTGTCTCTCTTTAAATCATTCTTCTTATAATCTTGCATGCTATCATAGCATCGATCTACAATCTCTTATTTTCTTCACCTTATTCATTAAAGTCTCTATTATCTTCACAGATCTATTCTCTCGGTTCTAACCATTCCGGTTCTTAGATCTTGTTACTAAAATCTCTTCATTTCTCCTTCCACTATTCTCATTCTCTTTCCAAATCATGGATAATCCAAAGCCTATTGTCATTCCCGTGATCCTCAAAGGTATCAACTACTTGCTATGGGCTAGGACTACGAAGATTGCTCTTTGTGGTCGTGGTCTTTGGAGCCACGTTGAAACTGCTCAAGCTCCAACCGGAACCGTGAAAGAAGATGAAAAGGAAAGCATTAAGGAAGAGTTAAGCTCCAAAGTCTCAAACTGGTTTCAAGAAGACCAAACGGTACTCGGATTGCTCCAAAACTCGCTTGATGCTTCAATCCTTGAAGCTTATTTGTATTGTCAAATGGCATACGAACTTTGGTCTACTCTCTAAAATTTATTCGGTAACATCTCCAACCTCACAAGAGTCTTTGAAGTCAAGAGAGCTATCAATGACCTGAGCCAAGAGGATCTTGAGTTTACGAAACATTTTGGGAAGTTTCAATCACTTTGGGCCGAGCTTGAGATGCTTAGGCTATTCTCAGTGGATCCAGTGATACTCACCGAGAGACATTAGCAAGATAAGGTCTTTGGTCTTCTTCTCACTCTGAATCCCACCTTCAATGACCTGATCAAGCATCTACTCCGTGCCGAGAAGCTACCAAGTCTTGATGAAGTATGTTCCCAAGTTCAAAAAGAAAAAGGATCCATTGGACTCTTTTGTGGAAAGAAGGAGCTCATTACGGCGAACAAGGTGGTGTTCAAGAATGAAGATCGGAAGATGCTAGTGTGCGATCATTGCAAGAAGTGAGGTCACATCAAGGACAAATGCTGGATCCTCCATCCTCATCTTATGCCAACCATGTTCAAGCTAAACATCTCCATGGAAGCCGGAACCGAGCAAGCTCAAGGCCGAACTACCAAGCAAGGAGATGACTAGCTATGGTGGCTTATAGCAACAATGTGATCCGCAGATTAGACTTGGTTGCTCTTATCAAAGCCATTGCCGTAATCAACCAAAAGGACACTGGTATCACTCTATTTGCCTCTAAACCAAAGAGTTTACTTGTCATAGATTCGGGTGCTTCTCACCATATGATTAGTAATCCGAACTTCAATAAAAATGTGAAACCGGCTAATGGAAATGTGATAATTGCGAATGGTGACAAAATTACAATAAAAGGGATAAGAGATCTAAGGCTATTTGATAGAACATCTAAGGCATTCTTTATGCCAAATTTTACTTTGAATCTTGTCTCCGTTAAAAGGGCTACTCGTGATTTGAATGCTTTTGCCATCTTTGGTCCTAACAGTTTTCTTTTTCAGGATATTAAGAATGGAAAGGTTCTCGGAAAAGGAAACGCTAATGGAGACTTATATGTTCTTAAGGATACTTCACCTAAAATTTCACCTTTGCTTTCTGTTAATTCATGTTTTGCTTTTAGTACCAATGCCATGTGGCATGCAAGATTAGGCCATCCTCATTCTCGTGCTTTAGAAATAATGTTACCTAATATTACCTATGATCATTCTAGTTGTGAAGCATGTATTCTTGGTAAACATTGTAAAACCGTATTTCCAAAATCATCAACCATCTATGAAAAATGCTTTGATTTAGTTCATCCTGATGTGTGGACTTCACCTTGTTCATCCAGAGATAATAACAAATACTTTCTTACATTTATAGATGTGAAATCAAAATATACATGGGTTACATTGCTCCCATCAAAAGATAGAGTATTTGATGCACTTCTTATCTTTCAAAACCATGTTACTAATCAGCTCAATGGTAAAATTAAGGTACTACGGTCTGATAATGGAGGAGAATACACAAGTCATAGGTTCAAGGAGCACTTAGCAAAACATGGGATCCTACACCAAACGAGCTGCCCTTACACTCCACAGCAAAATGGAGTGGCCGAGTGGAAGAATCGACATCTTTTGGAGGTAGCAAGATCCATGATGTTCCACACTCACATTCCAAGAAGGTTCTGGGGTGATGCTGTCATTGTCGCATGCTACCTCATTAACCGGATCCCTACGAGGGTCCTTAATAAGCAATCACCATTTGAGGTACTCAATAAGACTAAACCTTCCGTTGAGCACTTACGAGTGTTTGGATGTGTGTGTTTTGTTTTAAAACCAGGTGAACAAAGGGACAAACTGGATGCAAAGAGCACCAAATGTATGTTCCTCAGATACTCTACAACCCAAAGAGGATACAAGGGCTAGGACTTTGAGCAAAACCGGGTAATGGTCTCCCGGGATGTCAAGTTCATTGAGCACCAAGGATACTATGAGGAGAAAGATTGGGATAGTCTGAAGGACTTGGCACATTCACCAAACGATCGGTCTGCCAGCCTCCGACATCTCTTGAGTTTCTCAACCGGATACAAGCTCCAAGAATCAAGCCCCAACTGATCCAGGAAGCCCCGGAGGTATTAAAAGCCCTATGGGACACATGGATGGAGCTTCTACTGACATGGGGAATGAGACAACTTCTCAGAGAATGGACACGCTTGACACAGAACAAAAACTAGATCAAGCCGAGGAAGGTATTACCGAGAATGTTGATCCGGGAACCCAAAGTCAAGACATGGAGCAGGAAGCGGTGGAAATCCCACCACTTAGAAGAAGCACACAGACAATATTTGGCTCAGAAAACTAGAAAAAGACTAGAGTCTACTACAATAGCCAAGCCGTGGCTCATCCTATTCAGGCATTTTGTTCACTCACCTATTTGCCTGAAGATCATCAAGCCTTCCTAAGCAAGATAGAAGATCACCGAGTTCCCCAAGTACTCAAATGATCTAAACTGGTGAGACAAGTGATATTAAAAATATAGGGATCATAGGGGTGAATTCACTAGCTAGTGAATGCTCTAGAAAGTCCCAGGTGTTAACATGCTCAATCAATAAGGGATTTCCTTAACAATAGACTTCATAGCCAGCTCAATCCATGGGTCGTGGTAGAGAGCCTCAAGACCCAACCGTCAGCATAATGTGAAGAGTCGGATCAGGCATGAAGATTCAGCCTATTCAAGTCAAGAAGAGTTCATTACAAGTGAATAGGTGGAGTCATGACATAAATCAAGGTCTGATGCATCGACCCTCACGCTATTATACTCTAAACCCTGGAAAAAG